>JAUIMM010000518.1:4635000-5835000 GCA_031769625.1 Taudactylus pleione
ATAAAACTGTATACAGTACTTACTTGGCTGGGGAGGTGAGTCTGGGTCTTCCTCTTGCCCTGGGGAGGGCTGAGGCACTTCAATGTCTTCAACTAAAATACACAAGGACAAAAACAATTATTGTGTAAGGAGAAGACGTTGGAGATGTTTTAACAGAGAGAGAAACAGAGGGAGACAGGGAGAGAGAGAAAGAGAGATAGAGAAAAAGAAAGAGAGAAAAACAGGGAAAGAGAGCGAAAAAGAGAGAGAGAGAGAGAGGAAAATGAAAGAGAAAGATAAAGAGAAAGAAAGAGGGAGAGGGAGGTGTACTTTACTTACAGGGCAGGGGGCTTCCTGCAGCCTCCTCATCAATGACGAGTCTGTCTGTGTGTACAGTATAAGAAAAAAATATATTATACAGTACAAAAAATCAAAAAGGTAGTAGCATGACACTATTGTGTCCATACTGTAACTGTTGTAATCATTACTACTGTCATTTGAGGAGGCTGGAGAAGATGGTGGTGCTGCTGGGAGTGATGGGTGTGGTGGCAGTGATGGTGGTGGCGGCGGTGGTGGCGGCGGTGGTGGCGGCGGTGGTGGCGGCAGTGGTGGCGCTGCCGGGGCAGGGGGGCTGCTGGCCCTGTGGGGAAAAATACATGTCGTCATTAAGGAGCATTTGAAAACAAGAGTTCAGACCTCTATTCCAAATTGGAGAGGGATTATGGTACAGTACTGTAGATGGCCTCAGTAGTGTGTACTGTACTTACTCTGAAAATTCAGACAACTGGGTCCGGCTGCTGGCAGTGATGGGGATAGTGGCAGTGATGGTGGTGGTGGCGGCGGTGGTGGCGGTGGTGGCGGTGGTGGCGGCGGTGGTGGCGCTGCCAGAGCAGGGGGGGCTGCTCGCCCTGTGGGGAAAAATACATGTCGTCATTAAGGTAGATGGCCTTAGGGAATTAGCTATTGATTAAAATACAAACCAATACAGTATACTGTAGTACATAAACTACTGTAGTCTGTGAAGCTGGCATTGGGGCCAAAATAAAACAGTATGGTACTGTACTGTACTGTACTGTATATAAAAAAATATACAGTCCAGTAAAGTACTGTATGACCAAGTGGTGCAACGTTACACATAGGCTATGTGGGTGGCACTGTCGCCACCCCACGAGCTTTACAAGATGGCACATGCGCATGACACTAGAGCCCGAACCCAGCGGAGGACCCCGCTGAGGACTTTGCGAGACCTCGCCGGAGGGGTAAGTACTGTATTAATAAATACAGTACCGGTGGAATTTTCGTTTGTATCACAGTGATACCAAATGAAAATTCCCCCTGGTATTTCCCTTCATTTGTACTGTACTGTAAATGGGGCACAGAGTGAGAAGTGATAAGATACCAGCCAATCAGCTCCCAAATATAATTTTTCAAACACAGCCTGTGAGATGACAGTTGGGAGCTGATTGGAGACCCCTGAATCTGTCCATGATGTACAGTAATAATGTCAGACTTAAAGGGGGCAGGCCCAGCACAGAAAAATAGTGTGTACAGTACTGTAGGTTAACAGATTTGGTCGACAGACATTAGAATGGTGGATCAATCAACTTGCCTTTTGTTACTAATTTATTAATCAAACAAGCCATGTCGACCAATAGTGTGTAACCCTTTAGTCCATGTACAGTACTGTAGATTTAATCAGCCTGTCAATCAAATGTCTGCCAGTAATGTCAGTATGTGTTAACAACTGTCAGTCATTGTCAGATACTGTACTATCCAAAACCCTACAGTGCAGTGTACAGTAATGTAGAGTATGTCAGAGTCGTGCATTCTACTGTATTCGTTATTGTACAGTATACTGTAATTCATGTGATTATACAGCAATACTGTACTTACTTTGACTTATACGCCTCTGGATACGCTGTAGGCGAGGCCTATCCCTCTGCAGCAGGTCACTCCACCTGCGCTGCAGTGAGCGAACAGTGCGGCGCAGGCCGTATACAATGTGGATCTCACGGCTTGCACTTCTGTAGGCGAGCTCTCTGTCTTGGTTAGTGGCGAAAGCTTGGTCCCGCCACTAAACCAATACAAAGAGCTCGCCGGACGAGTAGCGTCTTGCCCTCATAGAAGCCATTTTGACTAGCCAGTGACGCACGTCGTACTTCGCACGACGCACGACGCATGGCGTCCTCCTACTGGGCATGCGCCCGCCAGAGATGGAAATGCAACAGAATACAATACTGTACCGACTGCAGTAATACAGCCAACTGCGCATGCTCAGTGATAGCATAGTGCTACATGGCGTATGGCTTGGCGCCACAGATCCCATTGTACCCCCCTCCATTTCTAATCCATCGCAGATGGCAGACAGCCACCGTAGCGCCAACCGTGTAATACAGAGAGCTCTCTCTCCTACAGATCCCACTACTATCGTACTTAATGTGCAAGGTTGGAGCAGCATCACCAATGTCATCAGTTTGGGATGCAACGCTATTTTGCGCATCAAACGCACAGTCAGCTTTGAACACAGAGCGCTCTCTCACAGACGGAAACCACTCTCAGACACAGTCCAAGGGACGTAACCATAGTGCACAAGGCTGAGACCGCATATGCGTTGTCGCATGTTTGCGTTTTGCGGTTTCTGGGCACACTGTTTGTGATGCAGAGGCCTGTCTCACATTCTAGACAGTAGTTTCACTAACAGTTCCTGCAGTTATGAAATCACTATTCTGTGGTGCTAAATTGTACGCACCGTCAGATTTGAATATTCAGTACAGGCACATTCATAGCGGCACACTAGTTGTCCTAGCAGACGGGGGATGGTGTCTTTGGCAATGGTGACAATTCGTAGCATTTTTCAGGACACTAGGGCAGAGCTGACTGCTTACAGTAAATGGATTAACAAAGCTTCCTTTATTATGGTAATGTGAGGCTCTTGGCTTGCTTTGGGGGAAGGGACCTGATGCACTGTGTATGACTCTCGGCCCACTGGGCATGCGCCAGAAATCCCATCGCAACCGTCCTACTGAGCATGCGCCCGCCAGAGATGGAAATGCAACAGAATACAATACTGTACCGACTGCAGTAATACAGCCAACTGCGCATGCTCAGTGATAGCATAGCGCTACATGGCGTATGGCTTGGCACCCCAGATCCCATTGTACCCCCCTCCATTTCTAATCCATCGCAGATGGCTGACAGCAACCATAGCGCCAACCGTGTAATACAGAGAGCTCTCTCTCCTATAGATCCCACTACTACCGTACTTAGTGTGCAAGGTTGGAGCAGCATCACCAATGTCATCAGTTTGGGATGCAACGCTATTTTGCGCATCAAACGCACAGTCAGCTTTGAACACAGAGCGCTCTCTCACAGACGGAAACCACTCTCAGGCACAGTCCAAGGGACGTAGCCATAGTGCACGAGGCTGAGACCGCATATGCGTTATCACATGTTTGCGTTTTGCGGTTTCTGGGCGCACAGTTTGTGATGCAGAGGCCTGTCTCACATTCTAGACAGTAGTTTCACTAACAGTTCCTGCAGTTATGAAATCACTATTCTGTGGTGCTAAATTGTACGCACCGTCAGATTTGAATATTCAGTACAGGCACATTCATAGCGGCACACTAGTTGTCCTAGCAGACGGGGGATGGTGTCTTTGGCAATGGTGACAATTCGTAGCATTTTTCAGGACACTAGGGCAGAGCTGACTGCTTACAGTAAATGGATTAACAAAGCTTCCTTTATTATGGTAATGTGAGGCTCTTGGCTTGCTTTGGGGGAAGGGACCTGATGCACTGTGTATGACTCTCGGCCCACTGGGCATGCGCCAGAAATCCCATCGCAACCGTCCTACTGAGCATGCGCCCGCCAGAGATGGAAATGCAACAGAATACAATACTGTACCGACTGCAGTAATACAGCCAACTGCGCATGCTCAGTGATAGCATAGCGCTACATGGCGTATGGCTTGGCACCCCAGATCCCATTGTACCCCCCTCCATTTCTAATCCATCGCAGATGGCTGACAGCAACCATAGCGCCAACCGTGTAATACAGAGAGCTCTCTCTCCTATAGATCCCACTACTACCGTACTTAGTGTGCAAGGTTGGAGCAGCATCACCAATGTCATCAGTTTGGGATGCAACGCTATTTTGCGCATCAAACGCACAGTCAGCTTTGAACACAGAGCGCTCTCTCACAGACGGAAACCACTCTCAGGCACAGTCCAAGGGACGTAGCCATAGTGCACGAGGCTGAGACCGCATATGCGTTATCACATGTTTGCGTTTTGCGGTTTCTGGGCGCACAGTTTGTGATGCAGAGGCCTGTCTCACATTCTAGACAGTAGTTTCACTAACAGTTCCTGCAGTTATGAAATCACTATTCCGTGGTGCTAAATTGTACGGCACCGTCAGTTTTGAATATTCAGTACAGGCACATTCATAGCGGCACACTAGTTGTCCTAGCAGACGGGGGATGGTGTCTTTGGCAATGGTGACAATTCGTAGCATTTTTCAGGACACTAGGGCAGAGCTGACTGCTTACAGTAAATGGATTAACAAAGCTTCCTTTATTATGGTAATGTGAGGCTTTTGGCTTGCTTTGGGGGAAGGGACCTGATGCACTGTGTATGACTCTCGGCCCACTGGGCATGCGCCAGAAATCTAATCGCAACCCTCCTACTGGGCATGCGCCCGCCAGAGATGGAAATGCAACAGAATACAATACTGTACCGACTGCAGTAATACAGCCAACTGCACATGCTCAGTGATAGCATAGCGCTACATGGCGTATGGCTTGGCACCACAGATCCCATTGTACCCCCCTCCATTTCTAATCCATCGCAGATGGCTGACAGCCACCATAGCGCCAACCATGTAATACAGAGAGCTCTCTCTCCTACAGATCCCACTACTACCGTACTTAGTGTGCAAGGTTGGAGCAGCATCACCAATGTCATCAGTTTGGGATGCAACGCTATTTTGTGCATCAAACGCACAGTCAGCTTTGAACACAGAGCGCTCTCTCACAGACGGAAACCACTCTCAGACACAGTCCAAGGGACATAGCCATAGTGCACGAGGCTGAGACCGCATATGCGTTGTCGCATGTTTGCGTTTTGCTGTTTCTGGGCACACAGTTTGTGATGCAGAGGCCTGTCTCACATTCTAGACAGTAGTTTCACTAACAGTTCCTGCAGTTATGAAATCACTATTCCGTGGTGCTAAATTGTACGGCACCATCAGTTTTGAATATTCAGTACAGGCACATTCATAGCAGCACACTAGTTGTCCTAGCAGACGGGGGATGGTGTCTTTGGCAATGGTGACAATTCGTAGCATTTTTCAGGACACTAGGGCAGAGCTGACTGCTTACAGTAAATGGATTAACAAAGCTTCCTTTATTATGGTAATGTGAGGCTCTTGGCTTGCTTTGGGGGAAGGGACCTGATGCACTGTGTATGACTCTCGGCCCACTGGGCATGCGCCAGAAATCACATCGCAACCCTCCTACTGGGCATGCGCCCGCCAGAGATGGAAATGCAACAAAATACAATACTGTACTGACTGCAGTAATACAGCCAACTTTGCATGCTCAGTGATAGCATAGCACTACATGGCGTATGGTTTGGCGCCACAGAACCCATTGTACCCCCCTCCATTTCTAATCCATCGCAGATGGCTGACAGCCACCATAGCGCCAACCGTGTAATACAGAGAGCTCTCTCTCCTACAGATCCCACTACTAACGTACTTAGTGTGCAAGGTTGGAGCAGCATCACCAATGTCATCAGTTTGGGATGCAACGCTATTTTGCACATCAAACGCACAGTCAGCTTTGAACACAGAGTGCTCTCTCACAGATGGAAACCACTCTCAGACACAGTCCAAGGGACGTAGCCATAGTGCACGAGGCTGAGAGCGCATATGCGTTGTCGCATGTTTGTGTTTTGCGGTTTCTGGGCGCACCATAGCCACAGTATGAAATCACTATTCAGTTAAATTCAGTACAGTACAGAGCCCTCTCTGGGCACTATAGTGTCCAGAGCAGACAGTGAAAAAAAAAATATACAGTACGGTACAGTATATTCTTTTCCAGGGATCGAACCCCGGACCATAATTCTACCAAAGTGATCACCTAACCACTAGCCCACACGACAGCTACAGTGAACCACAGAGAGTGGCCTCATCCTTGTGCACTCCTCCCGCTGCTGTTTTTTAATAATAAAAAAAAAAAATTGTCATACTGTAATGCATCCCATATCAGTGAAAGCTGTGCGTGCATCTAATTATTCTACAGTATCGGTTATACCATGACAACAACTCCGGCAACTTCTATACTATTCAGTTACTGCACCGTACCGTATGTACAATACAGTATGGGCAGTGATTTGCATCCTGTTAAAAGATGTTACGTACAGTACGGTACAGTACTATATACTGTATACAGTATGTATATTATGCAACATTAAAAATACAGTATGGGTTGTGCATTCATGCAAATGCTGTGAATATGATAGACATTCAGTACAGTGGAGCACTCGCCACCCAGCGGTTAAGCACTATATTACATGCAATTACAAAAGTGGAGCACTCGCCACCCAGCGGTTAAGCACTGTATTACATGCCGTAGCATATCCTTCGTTGAAGAATACCACGGTATTCCACAAGTCCATGGCGTGACTCAGAGGCCTGCACGCCATGCCACAAGTCCGTGGCGTGACTCACGCCACGCCATGAGCAACAAAATAGCTGGGCAGATCTGTATGTACAAAAATATGTATGTATTAAAAATAATTTGTACAAAAAGGATGAGTTTAGAGTTAAACATGACACTACTGTCAGGTTTGATGTCCTGGAAACCCCTATGAAAGGGTTGTGATCTTGATGTTGGAATAATTCAGGGTAACTGGCCTGGATATCAGGACTCCTCATCCACAGGTCTTTAATGTTGACGAGACCTGGTCAAAGGTGCAGAGTCTAACCTGCAGGGAGGTGTTCGCCAGTGACCCCTCCAAGCGGGATATGGGCTTTGCTGCACCCTGCAGGCAGGTCGCGGTCCTTTGACCAGGTATCCAAGACCTGTGGGAATAGAGACTCAAATATCAGTGGCCCAAGGGAAGTGCCTAGCAAAGGCACTACTACACCAGGAGGTGATATTTGGAATGGCACTAAAGAGAGGGATGTTAAAGCACTGTTGTTCAAGGGAACACTGGAGACTCTGGAAACAAATGAGATAACCAAGGGAACCTGGTACAAGACTCTACTAGCTCACTAGGAGTGACAATTGTTGATCAGGTGACTTCCTGGAGCTGGATATATACCCAGGGATAGCAGATGATTGGAGCACGGTATTAGCTGACCTAAACCATGCTATCATTGGTTGGGATACTGTCATATGATAGGAACTGTAATGGCGGCACCCATGCTGGGAACTCCGATCCCCGACACACACAGCCGACCATGGAAGTCTGCAAGCACCTGAGGCAGAATGCTCAGCACCTCACCCATCACTGCACCAGACGTCTGACCGAATGAGAAGTCAAGTGAAGCCGGTGCAGAGGTGAGAGATAGCCAATCCTAGGCTGAACCCTGACAACTACATTACAGGAACTCAACAATACATAAGACGTCTGAAGAAACCGCCGATGAGCGATGCCGCGATGCAGCACCGCGTCTGATATAAGGGATACCACTGTGGTGGAAAATAGAGTGGGATATATACAAAAAATCCCCAACAAACATGCATGTTGTTTAAAATCGGAAACCCATTTTGAGACTCTATAGCCTCACTATAAACAGTGTTTCAATTGGACATATACACAGTTTTTTTGTTCTTCTATTTGACAGTGGAACTGCTGCTCATTAGCAGAATAGGAGATTATATCCATACTGACTATCTTTTTGGGAGTTGAACTACGAAATACGGAGCTTTTTCACACAATTAAGCTTATATTTCTTTCGGGATGGAGTCACAATTGTGACAACTGGATTCATCAGTTTTTCTCATGTTTTTATGTTGCTAAGCAGCACTGAATTATGCTCCATAGGAGCCTATACAACATTCATGCTTTTTAATACTGTATTTATTCTGTGTGTTGCATACTGATTTTTGTGTCTATGTATTAGGTAGTTACAATTTACTCTGCTTATCTGCCACTTTAGTTATTATTTATATATTATTTTTATTTTTATATTTATTTTTACTTTTATATTCATTCTTATTTACTTTATGTATTTTGTGTTGTCTTCTGATCTTGTAGTGATGACGTGATCACTACATGTTTTATGTTTTAACTATTAAACCTATTACCTATTGATAAACGCCCTTACGTTTTTACTGTTCTTGGTTTTTCTCTTTTGGGAATGATCCAGTTTTTCCCTTATTGGTAGGGCTAGCTGTTAATAGGTGGAGTGTGTTTCAAACAAGGCCCTTATTGTGTCCATAGGTAGTAGCGCCTTTGGATTTTTCTCTTATAGCATATAAACAGCTAAAAAGCTCGTGCATGGAGGTAAAAGAAAAAAACCAAACAAAAAGAAAGCAAAATGAGGGAAAACAAAATAGGAAATAAGAGGGAGAATAGAAGAGGATAGATTACACAAAAGGATCTCCAACAGGTCTACGAAGGCCCAGGAAAGAAAGAACCCATCTATCGCATAACTTGTGAAATTTAGAAAAGGCTTTACAACTAGTATAAACATACCGTTCATGGTCAATGGTGTCATTAATAAGCACCCTTCTCTTGTGTATATCAGGGGCATCTGGAGCACACCAAGAGCGGGCAATAGTTACTTTTGCTAAGGTGGATAAGCCTAAAACATAATGATATATATATATTTGCATTAAACAATTCTTCAATATCCAATGCGAATAGACAAAGTTCTGCCTATAGGGTAGGTAATGATGGGAAAGTAAACTGCATATCTGACCATACTAACTTTTAAAAATCAGTAATCCTAGGGCAATCCCATAACAAATGCCAAAAATTACAATCAAGAGCATGACATTTGGGGCAATTAGTTGGAATATTAGTATCAATACGTGCAATAAAAATAAGGGACCGGTAGGACCAGTGCAAAATAAAATAATAGATTTGTTAGAAACGAACATAAGGGGAAGTGTAACTTATAGAGCCCAACAACTGAGACCATTGTTCATCCTGAAGAGAACCTAAATTTAATTTCCATTTATTCCTAAGGGGAAGAAGGGGATCTGGCAAATTAGGAGAAGTAAGATCACTATAATGATAGGAGACCGTCTTACGAACAGGTAACAGGTACGAACAGGTACGAACATTGTGCCTGCAATTTGTCTCATCAGGTACCACCTCCCATTATATATATATTCAGGATGTGCAGTCCAGAAATCTTTCACATATACTCCATTTAATGTGCTTTATTGCACACCTGAGGGAAAGGAGATGCCCTCAGTCTGGATTAGCACCCCTACCTTATTGGTTTAAAAGCATGGAGTCTTGTAATGAATATGCACACTAGTAATAGGCACAATTCTAGGTAAGTCCTACAAGTTTTATATACTGTAGTGCAACTTTGGTTCATTTTGGGGCGTGGGTCCCCCTGGATTGCCTGTGTTGATCTGTTTCAGGGCACCGCATTATAACACATTTTTCTTTTATAACACATTTTAACCCTTCACTGTTTGTTTATTATATATGTACCTCACTTTTTATTTTCATTCTTTATATGCAGCAGTAGCTGCTCCTAACTATCTCTTTCACACTGCACTTTTCTTACTATAGCAGTGCCCTGGGGCGGCTTAGCTGGGCTAGTTTGGGGGTGTCCTGCGCTCTGGATTTGAATCGTAGTATGTTAGGGACCTACCCTACAGAGGTTACCTGGATATGGTGGGTAGGCCCATAACCTTGGCCAAGATTATGCTAAAAACCTCTATTGATTGCAAAATGTTATTGCATTTATATATTATTAATAATTTGGAGTTGTGCACCTGAGATTTGTCTGTTTTTGTGCCTGCAATTTGTCTCATCAGGTAGCACCTCCCATTATATATATATTCAGGGTGTGCAGTCCAGAAATCTTTCCCATATACTCCATTTAATGTGCTTTATTGCACACCTGAGGGAAAGGAGACGCCCTCAGTCTGGATTAGCACCCCTACCTAATTGGTTTAAAAGCATGGAGTCTTGTAATGAATATGCACACTAGTAATAGGCACAATTCTAGGTAAGTCCTACAAGTTTTATATACTGTAGTGCAACTTTGGTTAATTTTTGGGGCGTGGGTCCCCCTGGATTGCCTGTGTTGATCTGTTTCAGGGCAACGCATTATAACACATTTTTCTTTTATAACACATTTTAACCCTTCACTGTTTGTTTATTATATATGTACCTCACTTTTTATTTTCATTCTTTATATGCAGCAGTAGCTGCTCCTAACTATCTCTTTCACACTGCACTTTTCTTACTATAGCAGTGCCCTGGGGCGGCTTAGCTGGGCTAGTTTGGGGGTGTCCTGCGCTCTGGATTTGAATCGTAGTATGTTAGTGACCTACCCTACAGAGGTTACCTGGATATGGTGGGTAGGCCCATAACCTTGGCCAAGATTATGCTAAAAACCTCTATTGATTGCAAAATGTTATTGCATTTATATATTATTAATAATTTGGAGTTGTGCACCTGAGATTTGTCTGTTTTTGTGCCTGCAATTTGTCTCATCAGGTAGCACCTCCCATTATATATATATTCAGGGTGTGCAGTCCAGAAATCTTTCCCATATACTGAACAGGTAATTGAACAAGTTCAAGTTTAAGAAGAGAAGGGGATAATAAAATAGGATCAGATCCAAACTGAGAGTGCAGGGCGTGACGGTGTTGAAGATTTCTATAAAAAAGCCATACGAGAAAGGCCAAACTCCATACGCAAATGATCAAAATCAGCAGGTTTAGGTGAAATGGAGACACCCAAATACCAAAAGCAGTGAGTCCATTGTAAAGGGCAGGGAGCCATTCAAAGGAAAAATACTAGACTTGGACCAATTAATCAGCAACCCTGAGAAAGTCACCAAATCCTTGATAACGTCCATGAAACGTTCCAAAGCTGGGCCCGCATTTGCCCAAAACAAGAGCATATCATCCACATAAAGCTGTTGTGTCAATTACATGGCCCACCCGCAGGCCCTGAATAGCTGAATCAGAGTGAATGAGACACGCTAGGGGCTCGATAGCCAGTGCAAACAATGCAGGGTATAAAGGGCACCCCTGGCGAGTGCCACGCCCAAGTTGAAAAGAAGAGGAGACAAAACCATTCACCGACACTCTGGCTGCTGGAGAAGAGTACAAAAGATGGACCCAGCTAATAAAACGAGGACCAAAACCAAATTTAGACAAGACCTCCCATAAATACTCCCATATCCACAGAGTCAAAGGCCTTGGCTGCAACTAAGGAGACCACCACCAATTCAGAAGCATCCCTATGGTACATTTGCATATGATACAATAGTCGCCTAAGATTTTGAGTAGTGGATTTACCTGGAATGAAGTGAGTCTCGTCAGGGTGTATAATAGAAGTAATAACAGAATTAAGATGAATAGCCAGAAGTTTAGCCAATAATTTTATATCAGTGGTAAGAAGGGAAATAGGTCTATAAGAATCTGGAAGGAGGGGGTCCTTCCCAGGCTTTGGGAGCACTACAACCAAGGCCTCCAACATGGATGGCGGGAGACAACCAGCAGTCAAAAAAGCATCAAAAGTCTCAAGAAGATGCAGGACAAAGAAGCTTTTACATTTCTGATATACCTCTCTCGGGACACCATCAATTCTGGGAGCTTTACAGTGTGGAAAGGAGGAGATAGCAACCTCCAATTCCTCCTCTGTAAAAGGAGCATCCAACCAATCCACTGCCTCAGTCTCAAGACGGGGCAGACGGACTGCCTCCAAATAGGCACAAAGTTGGGAGGGAGAATATGATACCTTAGTAGCATAAAGAGAGGAATAATATTGCAAAAATACATCTGTTATAGAAGGAGCAGAGGAATGCAATGTTCTAGAAGAATCAAGGTTACCAGACACCGCTCTGGAAGCACCATCCTCTTTTGCCAAAAAGGCTAAATAACTCCCCCCAACATCAGCCTGCAAATATTGCCTATGACATGAAAATAACAGTTTGTGCTTTGATTTATCAAACAGGTGATCCGACCACTCCTGCTGGGCATGAAGCATAACCTTCCAGTCTGAGATCTCTCTGGAAACAAGCTCAGTATTCCTATAAGCAGTTTCCAGAGTTGTTTTCCACTTCCTATAATATAATTTAATATTAACAATACTTAATAATAGTGCCCCTTAAAAAAGCCTTAAAGGAATCCCAAAGGAGAAAAATGTCAGTAATTGCATTATCTTCAAAATAGGAAACCCAAGCTGCTTCCATCTCAAAGCCGGCACCCATTAGGTCTAGCCAAAATGGGTTAAGCTTCCAAAAACGGGCACCCTCCGAAAGGGAGGAACCAATAGTAATGTACAATGGAGAGTGGTCGGAGACACCCCTCAACAAATAATCAACTGCAGAAACTCTGGGAACCAAAATAGGTGAGAGAAAAACCATATCAATTCGGGAAAAAGTACGATAAGTGGAGGACTGACAGGAGAAAGCAGAAACAGCAGGATAACGGACACGCCAGACATCTAACCAGCCCAATTCAGCAATCTATTTAGAAAAGGGAGATGAGGAGGGAGGTATGGAAGAAATGGACTCTCGCTAATAGTCCAGGGATGGATCCATTATGTTATTAAAATCACCCAAGCAAATGACAGGGTTAGAGGGAGAAAGTGCAATAAAGCCAGCAGCCTTTTCTAAAACGTCATTAGAATATGGCAGGGGGATATAGACCGCAAGTACAGTATATGCACAAACAGGGAATTAACAAATGCTGTAAGGGAAACATATCTACCCATGGGATCAATTTGGACTATATCAAGACTAAATTGAATTATGAGAAAAGGTGGAATGGTATATCCATCCCACCCGAGGCTCTATTGACCTAACTTATAATATACTTCTATCAATATAAATATTTCTTATTTTCTTGCACAGAAAATGCAATGCTATAGCATAGTTTTATAGATTTACCATTCCATACAATCTCTATTGAAAAATAAAACCAAACCACAATGCAAGTAAGCTTATTTTTTGTAAATTTATTTTTTATCTTTCTTATTAGCAGGATGCATATACTGGGCCTGATTCAGAGTTGGACGGATTTGCAGAGCTGCACACAAGCGGCTGTGCAAATCCGTCCATCTCAGATGTAAATGCAGTAGGTGGTGTCAGACATCTCCTTGCTGCATTTGCAATCACAGCACAGTGACCGACATCACAGGCTGGGATCACCATCGCGACTGGTTGCTCATTTGGTCAGGCTGCGGGAGCTGAATCCTCCCGCAGCTTGGCCGATGCCTGGTCATGCAAGAGGCCAGGAATCTGAGTCAACCGACGCAGACCCTGACCTCATCCCTTCCAGAAAACATAGATGACATGCGTCCATTTCCAGGAATGTTGACCAGGCATTCCCCCGCACTGCACCCCAAACAGCATGCCCCCGCTTCGCACCCCAAACTCTGCAGCTAGTCAATCATGCTGCTGCTTGGGGGGCTGCAACCGAGATCACAGCACCTGTCTTGCACATGCGCAGAATGGGCCTTGCACAGGCACAGACCTCTGACCATCGGAGATGTGCCTTCATCCTCGGATGAATGTACATCTCTGAATCAGACCCACTGTCCACTAATAAAGTTGGTCTAAAAAACAAAACTTGCTAAATAACTTTCTTGCACATACACTGAAAATTCCACCAAACTATGCACCTGATTCAACACAGACCGCAGATGCTACAACCATCGCACAATATTGCAATCAATCACAGAACTGCAATAGCGTATTGGCACATCCACCAGTATGCTGTTGTGTATGCAATCATAATTGCTAACAAGATTGCAAATACATTTGCAACCCGGCATGA
Organism: Taudactylus pleione; assembly: GCA_031769625.1. NCBI lineage: Eukaryota > Metazoa > Chordata > Amphibia > Anura > Myobatrachidae > Taudactylus > Taudactylus pleione. The sequence continues at coordinate 4,648,970 of JAUIMM010000518.1, forward strand.
TCGCAACTGATCGCAGATCCTGCATAGCTGAACCATTTTTATCATAACATTCGATGTTCTTGATGTTAATTACATACATAATGAATGCAAATTATCTCTTTGATCTGGCCAATTTACTCCTAATGACTTATATGAAAGGACTAGGGGGTATATTTACTAAAGTGAGAGTTTTTAGAAATGGAAATGTTGCCCATAGCAACCAATAAGAGATTCAACTTAACATTTAACTAGCACCTTCTAGAAGATAATAGCTAGAATATAGAATATAGAATTGGTTGCTAAGGGCAATATCTCCACTTCTAAAAACTCTCACTTTAGTAAATTTACCCCTAGTTGTGAAAAAGTCAAATTTTTTTGTGATAAATTTTTGTGCAATTCATACAAGTAGAAAAAAATTGATAGATATTGTTTTTAATTAAAGCGTATTGTTTTTAATTAATTTAATACTAATTATGTGTATAATTATGTGTATTTTATATTTTTGCTGTGTGTATTGTTACTAGCTCTAACCTGTGCCTATAATAATCACACAACACATGATATATTCAATTTGAGAACTTTTATTTATTTTTGTAAATAAATGTTTTGCATATTTAAATGAAATTTTTAACAAAAATGCAGAAAGAAATGTAATGAAGCAAATGTAAAAATTTGGTCATTTGAATTTTGTACATGGCCAAAATGACCATTTATTTCTTTCAATTCAGCTTCATCAAGCCACTCTTGTCTCTGATGTTCTGCATCTGAAATTTAAATAATAATAAAAAATCAGAATATGCTTGTCACTTTATGCAAAAATGCAAACAAAAACATAAAGTAAAAACTTATGCACAAAATTATGTATTGTAATGACTATCTAAAATAAAATCAAACATTACAGTTTAAATAAATCTATCACTTCAGCTAATTAGGGGTATTCTTATCACCACTCAACACATGGAGAGGTGTCTTACCAGTAGCCTGTACATTTCCTGTCATGGGCAGCATCTAGGAGATCTGAGTGACAAATGGTGTTTCTGCCTTGATAGCATGGTTTTACAGCCAATTGTTAATTGTGTTTTGGTTGCGTACAGACGCACCACACGAGGCGTGTATAAATGGCATGTGTGTATAAAAGACTCAGATGAATCTGGAACTTTGGCAACCATGGAGGAAGAATACAAGAATTTCTGGAAGGACTTGTAGGGGACTTGCAGAATGAAGATTTCCCCTTGGACATACTGTACTTGTAGATGTTGATGGTGATCCTGTTGCTGTTGCGTCACCAAATGCTCCTTCTCCTGCTCCTCCTCACACATCACCTCTACATCGGTCTGTGAGAACTGGAGGAGACTCAACAGACTCAACAGATGACAACATAGGAGCACCACATATTAGTAAGAGGGAAAACAAGTTAATATAAAAGATACAATATCTAGATTTCATAGTGGGACCAAAGTCCGGCCTAAAGATCATGGAAGGATCTAGATTGAAATTGCCAAAAAAGTTAATTCTGTGAGCTCCACTATACGTACCCCAAAATATCTGCGTAAGTGGTAAGATTTGTTTTTTAAAAAAACAATTAAAAATATATGTAAATGTTTTAAAAACCAAGAAACTAATAACTTAAAAAAAGAGTGTGTGAGCTGATGTTAATTTTAGGACCTGTGTACAGTCTAATTGTCAAATATGCGTGTTGCTTTTGTTGTAAACAACATATGTGTGTTAAATGTATTAACATGCAAAAATGTAATTTAAAAATTCTTAATCCATATTATTATTTTTTTTTCATATTCTTAAGATGGAGTGACCTTTGCAGTAGACACAGGAGCAAACTGAAATCCCGGATCGAGCACAAAAAAAAGCAAATTGGTCCCCTCCCTCAGATCTTGGAATTGACCCCACAAGATTTGAAAACTGTGGGGACCTTAGAATGGGGGTTGTTGGCAGATGACCACCTACAACATCCTGTGGTCCCGCATGCTGTGTCTCGTATTTGTGTATATTTTAAGTTTTTCTACCTATTTATCTACCTATTATTACCTTACAAATTTTTAACATGTTTCTTCTTTTCTTTCTATTTTAGGAGACAACCACCATCAAGGGCTGCAGTCGGATGGGGGGGTTCAAACTCCATAATCAGTGTCCCCCCCATTTACCACTGCCACCCTTGTAAAGGTCATCAATGGACTTAGGGTGGCAGTGGAGAGAAAGACTGCAGCCATTGAGTCAATGCATGACACGATCCGGACCAGCATGCGGGTTCTACGGGAAATTCCCCAAGATCGGAGGAGGGAGATAAAAGAAAGACTACCTGGCCCAAGTTCGAGCTCCCAAGAGGTGGACCTGTGCCCTGCCAAGCCAGGAACCAGCTCTGGGCAGGGTACACAATGGTCCACCCGGATCCAGGAAAAGTAAGGTCCTGAGTCTGCTGTGAAGCGTCCACACTAAGAATTAACTTTTTTGGTAATTTCAATCCAGATCATTCCATGTTCTATTTAAACTTTGGACTTCTATGAAATCTGGACATTGCCTCTTTGATGCACCTCTTACTAATACCTGGCACTGGTATGTGGCCATCATATGTTGGGTCTGTTGTTGTTCTGGCAGACACATTTGGAGGTGATTATTATGTTGGAAGAAGTGGAGTAGGAAGATTTAGTGCAGCAGCACCAGAAGCAGCAGCATCACATCTGCTGGAAATTTTTGTATGGAAAAATCCCTATGTTTATCTGTTGTTTTTATTTTATGTCAATTTATACTTTAAAAACACTTTAATAGCAGAAATAATTTTTAAAAAATACCCAAACACTCCGATATGTCTGTATTTTGGTTAAAAAATCCCTAATTCTACCTTGTTTGTACGATTATACAGTATAAGCATGACATTTAATATATACTGACACATTATATAGTATTTTTATACACTATCAGGGGTATTCAATTTGGAGCGAAAAGTTCGGATAATTTATCGCCGATGACGTCATTTTAGCCCATTTCAATTATCCCCATATTCAATTTCAAAGACTTTTCGCAGGTGTGAAAAGTCTTTGAAAAAAAACGGGGATAACTTTCACCATGTTTTACATGGCGAAAAAAAGTGCAGAATTGGAGTTTAGGGGTATAGGCTTAAAAAAAATAGCCTGCACCCCTGGGAATAACATTTAAAAATAAACTGTGTCAAAAAAAGTTTTTTAAAAAAAATAGGGACAGCCCAAAAAATGTAGTAAAAAATTTGGGGTGAAAAAAAAAAAAGGAAAAAAAGTGTTTAAAAATAGGCAAATAGGTTCAGGGCTATTCTGCAAATATGCGGCAGGTGTTTTCTAGAATAGATTATTAGTGGCAGGTGCATTTTTGCAGAATTTTTAAAAAACACTTTAGGAACTTAAAAATATGCTAGTACCCATTTTCATGTACTCCAAATTTGATGGGACCACTTAAAACTTCTGCATCACTTCTTCAATGTCGGGAAAAAAACACCTGCCGCAGCTATTTAAAACCCCGACTTACTTTTGCAGGCTAAAACGGGGGTACCCATAGTGATCCCCCATATCTGGACAGCTTTAGGGGGGTCCTACAATTTATTCCAGATAAATCCCGTTTTTTTTTGCCGATCCTCTTTCGCCGGCTCCCGTTTTCGTACCTTTTTAATTGAATACAGGGATAAAGCGGGCACGCGCCCGATACTTTAGCCCCAGAAAAGCTCCGATGTGGAGCGAAAAGTCCAGCACGGACTTTTCACTCCAAATAGGTTGTAGTTTATACCTAATACATGTTTGGATTTATGCATACAACATTATAACAACAAAATATGGCTACATTCAAAGTATTGCTACTATGGCAAAGAAATGTAAACTGCACATTTAAAGTAAATAAAAAACGTGTATTTTCTAACAAGATTAGAAATGTTCTTGGCAAAGGTGAGGAAAATATGTAGCATTTATTATTGTAATCTCAGTGAATTTTGCTAATAACTTGCATTTAATGAAAAGTGCAATGATAACATTTCTCAAGACAGTACACTACATCTCACACATTTGGCAGAAATATGCAATGGTATGCATTGCAGGAGTATACAAGCGTTCTTACCTGCGTAACACAACTTGCTCGGCTGTATTCTCTGCATCTGTCATCCACTCTGCTTACAATCACCATGATAGATAGCAGTCGCTGTCATTCCCATCTCCAGCTCTGTCCTCCGATGCCCTTTCAGCTCTGCATCCGCATCGTTACCATCTGACTACAGGATTTGGAGGCCTGTCATACACAGTGAATACTCAGGCCGCATATGCCATCGCAGTGACAAATTTATGTACTCCCATAAAACAGCGTTCAAATGGATTTGCACTCCTCCGTTTCTTCGACCACTCCCACGTCACCACCCCCAATCGCTCACTCTGCAATGTTTCCTTTTTGCTTGCCTGATTGCAGTGCGATCGCCATGCATGCGCAGTGTGACTCGTACATATGCGCAATAGGAAACATTCGCTCACCATGCGTACGCATTTGCAATTGCAATCCATGCAGAATCAGGCCCTATATAAGGACTTGTATTTTTTGTTGCAAATGTTTACACTTATAAAGCAATTTCTCTTCCTACAGTGGATAACGTTTTTATTTAACCAGTCCCAAGGTGAATGATGTGAATATTTCTTCATTTGAGCCCTTTTCTTTTTCATTAATTCTTCAGACTTCTGTCCTTGTTTTTAATATAAAAATAATTATTTACTAGAAGCTACTGTTCTAGTTATGTGTTTACTCAATGTTACTTTTTCCACATATAGATGTAGTAAGCCTTGGAGAGAGATAAAGTGGAGACAGATAAAGTACCAACCAATCAGCTCTTAACTGTCACTTTATAGGTTTAAAAATTATGATTAGGAGCTGATTGGTTGGTAGTTTATCTCTCTCAATGGTTTAGTGCATCTTACCCATGCTGCCCAATTTAGCTAGTAACTTACAGTATATCATAAAAAGAAATATAATGTGTTTCTTGCATTGTTTTTCCTTAGAAACTTCATCCAGTACTCTGTTATATACTTCTATCCGAAGGTATTTCTGTGCATTCAGTCATTTCCCTATCAAGAAGCAGCTCTCAAGGATCACTCCACTCTCACTTTTTTAAAGTGACACTTTTGCTCTTTAAATTATTTTTCTCTAGTATTGGTCTCCATTTAATTTTTACAGGTAGGTTCCTTGGGGCACCTATGGGCGTTGCCACTTGAGCCGGTGTCTGTTATGGCTTTCGGAATATACTGTATGTAAACCTGCAATGCAGTTTACACTTCAGAAGATGCAGAAACTTTTTGTGAGAAGATATTCACTCATCTTCAAGTTCAGACTATGCAGATGCTGTTCAAATGCCTCCCAGCTTTTTGCTGACCTACATCTCTCACGAACCCCTAGCAAAGTCTTATACTGGCTCATCAAACTGGTTTTGCATTCAAACTTCAATTAGATAGTTTATAAAGCTCCATTACTTTCCAAGGTAGAATGCAACAGACTACAGCAAGCAATCCAGTCTGCATGAAGGCATGATACAGCAGGTGTTTAACCGAATGAACAGTAAAATCAAAGCAGATTTGACTAACTTCTTGTAATACAAAAAGTCCTAATCAATCCTCCAAAGTACATAATTATTATCTAATAAAAGCATATTATTAGGGTCACATTATTGACTATGTCTCTCAACAGAAAAATAAATCTTCCTCTCAATATCAAAGTCTACATAGTTCTCTGACTAATGCATTGCGTGCTTATTTGGAAACTCCCTCTCATGACACACAATTGTCATATAACCAGGCAAGGCAGTCATTAGACGACTTTTTGCTGACACAGGCAAAGCGGGATTTGACTTTCTCAAAGTTTAACTGGGGTATTCAATATGGGAGCGAAAAGTCCGTGCTGGACTTTTCGCTCTACATTGGAGATTTTCCAGGGATAAAGTATCGGGTGCGAGCCCTCTTTATCCCCGTATTCAATTTGAAAGTTATGAAAACGGGACCCGGCGAGGTAGGATCGGCGAAAAAAAACAAAATTTAACTGGAATAAATTGTAGGACCCCCCTAAAACTGTAAAAACATGGGGGATCACTATGGGTACCCCCGTTTTAGCCTGCAAATGAAAGTCAGGGATTTAAATAGCGGCTGCAGGTGTTTTTTTCCAGACATTGAAGAAGTGATGCAGAAGAGCACTTAGGTTTTTTTTTTCATTTTTTTAAGTGGTCCTATCAAATTTGGGGTACATGAAAATGGGTACTAGCATATTTTTAAATCCCTAAAGTCTTTATTTAAAAATTCTGCAAATATGCACCTGCCGCTAATAGCCTATTCTAGAAAACACCTGAAATTGAATACGGTGTAAAACCAAAACCAGCGAAAATGATGTCATCGGTGCGAAATTACCGCAAAAACTGACTTTTCGCTCAAAATTGAATTGCCCTGTAAATATTTTCGCTGGGGCAATAAAACAGGCTGATTATTGGCCAATATGTCTAAAACAGGGGCTCTGAGGAGACTGATCACAGCCATTAAAGGTCCCAATTCCACCCTTGTTGATACCTCTACTTCCCGTATCCTTCAATATATTGAGGCCTACTATTCTAATTTATATGATGCCCGTCCGTTTGATCAAACTCTTCATGACCGCTTAATGTATGAGGCGACTCTCCCCCCCATTGTCCCCTTCTGATAGTGAAACACAGGAAATCAAGTTGGACGAATTAACACACATAATTTCTATTTTAAAATGACACAAATCCCCAGGTCCGGATGGACTCTCCAATGAATACTATAAAATACTAAAAGGACATATAGCTCCTGCTTTACTTGAATTATTCAACATCATTCTTAGCAGTAGCACAGCTTTCCCACATTTTAATGATGCGTATACAGTGTTGATCCCTAAGCCACATCGAGATCCCAAATCAATAGACTCTTACAGACCCATAACTTTGTTAAATATGGATATTAAGATACTTACTAAAATCATGGCTGATAGACTTCAGCTTTTGTTGCCTCAGCTGCTCATAGAACACCAGCTTGGATTTGTCAAAAATAAACAACTGGTAAAAGGGATTAGAACGGCTGTGGCAGGTAGTGGCGTCTCGTGGTGAAAGTCGCACACAAAACGTACTTCTTAGTCTAGATACAACAAAAGCCTTTAATATGGTTCTGTGGCCGCATCTGTTTGCTGTCCTTTGCTTGAGACAATTTCATCCATCATGTATTAATTTTATCAGATATCTTTACTCCAGTCCTTCCACGTCCTTATTGATCAATGGCTGCTGCAGCAATCCCATTACTATGTATAGAGGTACTCGCCAGGAGTGTCCCCTCTCGACCCTTTTATTCAATCTTGCCCTTGACCCCCTGCTTAGACTTTTACAGTCTGGTACTTTTTTCCAAGGTAGCAAAATAGGCAACAGGGAAATTAAGCTCACAGCTTTTGCAGATTACATTCTGCTATATGTCAGATCCCTCACTGTCCCTTGATCATATCTTTGCTGTTTTAGCTGGCTTTGGCTCCATATTAGTTTTTTTGGTTAATATTACTAAGTCGGTGGCGCTTTGTCTGGGTCAGCCCTCTTCTTGCATCCCTTTTCCTTCCAATATCCCCATTATTTGGGCTACGCAAAGTTTCACGTATTTAGGTGTTCAGAGTTCAAGTAATCCCCATCTTCTCTATGATTTAAATTTTTCCTCCATAATTCGATCTGTTTCAGTGGACCTGGATGGTTGGAAAAATTCACTATTATCTTACTTAGACAGTGCCAACCTGATAAAAAATGATGTTGTTTCCTAAGCTAATGTATCCTATTTAAGTTCTTCCCTTCCTTCTTTCTAATAAGGATCCACAATTGGTTAAGTATATTTTCAGGAAGTTCATTTGGAAGGGGAAGTGCCCACAAATTGGTTTAAATAAGTTGCAACAACTCAGGTCTCATGGGGGAATTAATTTTCCTAGTGTACAATTGTATTCTTACGCTGCTTATTTTAGATACATTAAGGATTGGCTGTGCAACAGAGATCTACACACTAATACTTCTCTTGAAAGGGAATTTTTGGAGGGCGGTGATCTTATTAGTTTTCTTGACGCTCACGATCAGGTTGTCTCCCAGGAGTTGTGGGATAACCTATTGCATTGGCAGACTAGGAAAACTTGGCACATTCTTCGGCACAAATTTGGACTGAATGCGTATATGTCATTGTACCTCCCCTTTATTTCCAAACCAGACTTTCAAAATGGTAGGGCCTCATATCCATTTAACATATGGCGTGCTCAGGGGTTGGGTCATATAGGGACACTTGTTTATAAATCCACCAAAAAGCCTTTCACGTTCCAGGAGTCTAGGGAGAGTTATCCCACATTAGCAGCATACCATTTTTGCAAGTGCAACACTGTATTAGCTCAGTTGTACGAGTTTTTTCAGACTTGGATTGGAAGAACCCATTGGATACCCTCATACAAACCCAATCTCTGACAACAAAAGCCATTTCCATAACTTATACCCTTCTTCGTCCTGTATTTATACCTAATAATTCTCTTACAAACCTTGTTCCTTGGCTAGGCCGATTTCCTCATTTGACAGTAGATGATTTAATTAGATCTCATGACAAAGGGCCTGATTCAGACCCACTTGCGAGCGGCTGTCCGCTCGCAAGTGGGTCGATGTTCTGGACTGAGCATGCGCACGATGGAGGGAGCTCCGTCGTGCGCATGCGCCAGACGCGACGAGCGAAGGAAAGTCCTTTGCTCGTTGTGTCTGATCAAAGGGGGCGTGCTGTCAATGTTGATTGACAGCACGCCCCCTTTGGTAGGCGTGCCGGGGGCGTGCCTCCCTGACGGGGGCGTTCCCATGGGAACGCCTCCCGTCAGAAGCCGGCCCACTGACATCACTAGTGATGTCAGTGGGAGTGATTTTGCCTCTGTTAGAGCCAAAATCACTCCGGAGCTTGCGGTTGAAAACCTCAACCGCAGGCTCCGGCTCGCTGTTTCGATGGTCGCGATGGTCAAGACCATCGCGGCCATCAAACTGCACGCTCGTATAGCCTGTGGGTGGTGACCCACAGCTATACAAGCGTCCAGGAGGACGCTCCATTTTCATGGAGGCCGGCCCTCATTCAGAGCGTGCGCTCTGCTCAGAGCGTACGGCTCTGAATGAGGGCCAAAGCCTGCACATTGATGCCTTACTCCCCTTATACTGCAATGTGTTTAAATATCCAACATAGAGCCTATTTATCTCCCCATAGGAGTTTCTTGATAGGATCCTGGCCAAATTCTAATTGTTATAAATGTGGAGCTCAATCAGCAGATTTGTAACATTGCCTTTGGGCTTGCCCCATTATTTGTGGTTTTTGGCTTCAAATACATGCCTATTCTATTTCTAATTTGGTCAATTATGTCCCTTTTATGCCGAAATGGGCCTTGTTTGGTATAATTCCCCCCAATATTCGTATTACTCAAGGTAGCAGACGCCTCTTATTGGCAGTAAGTGCAGCAGTATGTAAGGCTGTTCTACAAACCTGGATAAACTCCCTCCCACCCTCAGTTTCTCTTTTTAAAGCCAAATTACATTACTTGTTGAGAATTAATTAGTTAATGTCATTTTAGATAAAGACCTTAAAATGGAGAAATTCTTCCTTATGTGGGAATAGACACACTTTCTACCTCTATGCGTTCCCAAATCCATAACAGTCTCCTGGTATCTGTTACAACTTGCAGCTAATGAACCGCCGATAAGATTGCAACATTGATTTTTCTTTTCAATAACTTTTTACATGTACATTCAGTGGAATGTGGGGTGGCGGGGGTGATGGCATGCTATCTAGTTTATTTATTTATTTTTCTACAATGTCCTTACAGTGATTTGTTGTACTATTCAAATTTTCTTATGTATGGCAATTGTTCCATATGTAAATAGTAGCTATTGGTTCTTCTCTCTGCTGTTCGGATAATATCATACACATTTTGCACTATTGTACAACTATTGTGGTCATTGCTTTCTTTTTATTATTATTATATGAACGTTTGTATTATTGTTCATTGTGATGTCTGTAAATGTGACACTTGACACTTCAATAAAAAATATTTGTTTAAAAAAAAAAAAGCACATTATTAGACTTAAGCAATTATCTGCAAAATTACTAACTTTCTAAGAGATCATCATGTCCTACCTCTGAGAATGATTCAATTGACTATCATTTTCTTTATTTAACCACCTCAAACATCTTATATGTTTCATTCTTATGCTGCCTTATAGAACATTCCAGCATATGACCTTCTTCTAATGGACATTCTGCTGAAATAATCACAGTGTTAATGAATATGGTATTAAAAGCATCAGCTATCACCATAGACATATGTGGCCAAATGTAATAGGGTTCAAGTTTTAGTTAAAATCCAACTCACACCTTCTTGGATTTTTTGAAGGTGCCAAAACTCACAAATGTAATAGCCTTCAAACCTTTGAGCTCGAGGCTACTACACTATGCAAATGTGTGCGAGTATTTCCTATGTAAACTCACACCTTTTAATGCGATTAACAAAGCATAACCAGCCTCAGGCTGTCCTGGTTCTAAAATTACGTAGACAAAATGCATAGGGGTCCCCTGTATTTTAAGTACCAGCACAGGACTTTTCAGATCTGGTCCTGGTTGTGGAAATACAGGGAACAAAATGAGTTGGGGTCACCTGTATTTTCCATAACCAGCACTGAACTATTTAGTGAGGGAGGGGAGGGGGGGTAATTGATCCCTGTCACCGGCCAAACCATTACCACTAGTCAGCCTAGGGGCTGGGGATCCTTGGGGAGGTGGGGACCCCCCAATAAATGGGTCTTCCTCTCCGGGGCACCCCAAGCCTGGGCTGATAGCCCGGGGCTGTCCCCGGCATCCCTGGCCAGTGGGTGCTGGGTTGATAGTGTAAATGTGGTGTAAAAGGTAGAAGTGAAAATATTGTCTTTTGCAATAGAACTACAGGTCTCAACAAGCCTCCCCTGCATGCTGGTACTTGGAGAACCACAAGTACCAGCATGTGGAGCATTATGGGCCCGCTGGTACCTGTAGTTCACCTGCAAAAGAAATATTAAAATAAACACAGTACACACAGAATGTGATAGTACAATTTTGTTTAAATGTACACTCACACTCACTATCGCACATTTTCACCTAGTATACCTGTAGCCAATAACGTCCCCTTTTCCAAGTAGCATTCACGGATACCTGAGGAAAAAAAAACGTATTCACTTCATCCTATGTGTTGATCATGTCCTCTGAGTGAATAACTGTGACCCACGTGTGCCCAGTCATTGCAGGAACCACCAGTCAATTAACGGCCACCTCCATATGAGCTGCCCGCTGATTGGCTATGCACAGTCAGCCGGTCTCCCTCATAGACTTCAATGGTGGGAAATCTCCATTGAAGTCTATGGTGGGAACAGCTAAACTGTAGCCAATGATGTAACCGCAAGGTTAATTGAGGTGTACCTTGCAGTTACCAGCAAAGGCTACAATGTAGTGCCTGCTCCAATATGCTATTTATACACTGTATTTACATGTGAACACATGTTGCAGTCAGTTCAGTTATATATATATATATGTTGTGAACATTCTTTGGGGTCTATTCATTATGTTAATTATCGGAGTCTGGGTGGACCCCTATAATTAACATTCCTACTCGCGGAGAGAGCACCGGAGCAATTTATCATTTTTCCGGCACGGAGACAGCTGACCCGAAAATCATCTGTCTCCCAGAATGTTTTCACTGCTCTTTTCAGAGGGCCAGTAATTGTCTATTGGCTTGCCCAATTGCCTACTCAGTCAGCGGATCCGTGGGTTGGTGGACATGTTGGCCAGGTGTGTACCCAACCTTAGTAGAAACATTTGCTCATTTTGTTTTAGGATCCACACTCACTATTGAAATGTACTGTATACAATATTGCAATTTGTGGGCTTGTTTGTAAAACTAATACACCAAACCAGAGGCTTACTAAGCATGAGTATTACTGTACTCTATTAATATAATCATTATTATCACCCCAGCTCTGTACTTGCTCTTGCTTAACTGCTAACTTTTATGGTTGGTCTTAAACATCATGATTGCAATGAAGTCACCACCTCTTCACTTCAAGAAGTGCAGATCTTGAAGGGGAGACTATATGGGCCAAGTGGTTCTTATCTGCCATCAAATTCTATGTTTCTATGTTAAAGACACAGCCTCACAAATGTTTGACATTATTTTCTATGGTGATGATTCCGGTCTAATAAATTACATTAGTTTCATTGTTTATGGATATGATGTCCATTCTCAGCATGAAGTGTTAAAGAGTGGATATGTACCTCTGGCTAACTAGCACATATTGCTTGCGTATATACTGTTTATATATATATATATATATATATATATAAATAAAAAGGTGGTATACGGCGCTAGTCCTTGTACAACGTCTTATAAAGTCTTCAAATTAAAGACATGCACTCCCCAATTCTTCAGGGTGGCAGCTCCTTCTCCCAAATACTGCAGTTCCAGCAGTTGAAATCTATAGAGACAAAAAGGTGGACAAAGAGCGCCTCCTAGTGCAATCTCCTGATGAAGTCCTATACATTTGATGTGGACGAAACGCGTTGAGGTTTTGCAGTGACTGACGTTACCTTCTGCCCGGGGTTCCTGTCTACTGACTATGGATATATACAGATAAGCTTATTTGAAATTATTTTGATGTACGGGCATTTAACTTTGTTGTTTTTATGTGTGTATTAAATATCTTTGTGTTATTGGATTACACTATGGTCCTTTTTTCTCTTTATACTATTATTGCATAAATATCATGGCTGGTGCCAAATGGCTGGAGCTGTCTTATTCCAAATGAGAAGTGGAAGTGCTGAATACACTACTGGTTGTTCTATGCTGATTATTTTGTGGATTTAATCCACTACCTAAGGTACACCTCCACCACATAGGTTTATATTATTGGTGAAGGGTCTTACAGTTGGTACGAGATTGCACTAGGAGGCGCTCTTTGTCCACCTTTTTGTCTATATATATATATATATATATATATATATATATATATAGTACCAGTCCAAAGTTTGGACACAACTTCTCATTCAATGGTTTTTGTTTATTTAAATAATTTTCAACATAGTAGATTAATACTGAAGACATCAAAACTATGAAAGAACACATATGGAATTATGTTGTAAACAAAAAAGTGTTAAACAAATCAAAATATGTTTTAGATTTTAGATTCCTCAAAGTAGCCCCCTTTTGCTTGGATGACAGCTTTGCACACTCTTGGCATTCTCTCAATCAGCTTCATGAGGTAGTCTCCTGGAATGGTTTTCAATTAACAGGTGTGCCTTGTCAAGAGTCAATCTGTGGAATTACTTGCCTTCTTAATGTGTTTGAGACCATCAGTTGTGTTGTGCAGAGGTAGGGTTAGTACACAGTGGACACCACTATTTGACTACTGTTGTAATGCATATTATGGCACCAACCAATCAACTCAGCAAAGAGAAACAACAGTCCATCATTACTTTAAGACATGAAGGTCAGTCCATATGGAAAATTTCAAGAACTTTGAATGTATCCTCAAGTGCAGTTGCAAAAACCATCAAATGCTATGATGAAACTGGCTCTCATGAGGACCGCCCCAGGAAAGGAAGACCAAGAGTTACCTCTGCTGCAGAGGATAAGTTCATTAGAGTTACAAGCCTCAGAAACCGCTACTTAACAGCACCTCAAATTAGAGACCACATAAAGTCTTCACAGAGTTCAAGTAGCAGAGAAGACTGCGTGAATCAGGCCTTCATGGTCATATTGCTGCAAAGAAGCCACTACTGAGGATGAACAACAAGAAGAAGAGAATTGTTTGGGCCAAGAAACACAAAGAATGGACAGTAGACCAGTGGAAATCTGTACTTTGGTCTGATGAGTCCAAATTTGGGATTTTTGGTTCCAACCACCATGTCTTTGTGAGACACAGAGAAGGTGAGCGGATGGTTTCTGTATGTGTGGTTCCCACTCTGAAGCATGGAGGAGGAGGTGTGATGGTGTGGGGGTGCCTTGCTGGTGACATGGTTGGTGATTTATTCAAAATTCAAGGCACACTTAAACAGCATGGCTACCACAGCATTCTGCAGCGCCATGCCATCCCATCTGGTTTGTGCTTACTGGGACCATCATTTGTTTTTCAACAAGACAATGACCCCAAACACACCTCCAGGCTATGTAAGGGCTACCTGACCAAGAAGGAAAGTGATGGAGTGCTGTCTCAGATGACCTGGCCTCCACAATCACCCGACCTAAAAACCAATTGAGCTGGTTTGGGATGAGTTGGACCCCAAAGTGAAGAAAAAGCAGCCAACAAGTGCTCTGCATCTCTGGTAACTCCTTCAAGACTGTTGGAAAACCATTCCAGGAGACTACCTCATGAAGCTGATTGAGAGAATGCTAAGAGTGCAAAGCTGTCATCCAAGCAAACAGGGGCTACTTTGAAGAATCTAAAATATAAAACATATTTTGATTTGTTTAACACTTTTTTGTTAAAAACATAATTCCATATGTGTTCCTTCATAGTTTTGATGTCTTCAGTATTAATCTACTATATTGAAAATAATTGATATAAATTGGATTGAGATCTGGGCTTTGACTAGACCATTCCAACACATTTAAATGTTTCCCCTTAAACAACTCAAGTGTTGCTTTAGCAGCATGCTTCGGGTCATTGTCCTGCTGGAAAGTGAACCTCTGTCCCATTCTCAATCACAGGCAGACTGAAACATATATTTAGCACCATCCATCTTTCCCTCAACTCGAATCAGTTTCCCAGTCCCTGCTGCTGAAAAACATCCCCACAGCATGATGCTGCCACCACCATGTTTCCCTGTGGGGATGGTGTACTTGGGGTGATGGGATGTGTTGGTTTTGCGCCAAACAGTGTTTTCCTTGGTGGCAGAAAAGTAAAATTTTAGTCTCATCTGACCAGAGCACCTTCTTCCATACATTTGGGGAGTCGCTCACATGCCTTTTGGCAAACTCAAATCGGGTCTTCTAATTTTTATCACTAAGTAATGGCTTTTTCTGGCCACTCTTGCATAAAGCCCAGCTCTTTGTAGTGTACGGCTTATTGTGGTCACATGCACAGATACACCAGTCTCTTCTGTGGAACTCTGCAGCTCCTTCTGGTTTACCTGAGGTTTACTTCAGGTTTACCTGAGAGGCAGCAATATCTCTGCTGCCTCTCTGATTAATGCTCTTACTGACTGGTCTGTGAGTTTTGGTGGGCGGCCCTCTCTTGGCAGGTTTGTTGTGGTACCATGTTCTTTCCATTTGATGATGATGGATTTGATGGTGCTCCGGGGGATCATCAAAGATTTGGATATTTTTTTAAAACTCAATCCAGAATTGTACTTATCAACAACTTTGTCCCTGACTTGTTTGGACAGCTCCTTGGTCTTCATGGTGTGATGCCTCCTGCTTAGTGGTGTTGCAGCCTCTTTCAGAAAAGGTGTGTTTATACTGACAGATCATGTGACACTTAGATTTCACACAGGTGGACTTAATTTCACTAATTATGTGACTTCTGAAAGTAATTGGTTGCACCAGAACTTTTGAGGGGCTTCATAGCAAAGGGGGTGAATACATATGCACATGCCAATTTTTTTTGTATATATTTTTCTCTTTTCACTTCACCAAATTAGACTATTTTGTGCTGAACCATCACATAAAATTCAGATGAAAAAAAAAACTACAGGTTGTAATGTAACAAAAAAGGTAAAAAGACAAGGGTGGTGAGTACTTTTGCAAGGCATTGTATATGGCATGCAGCTATGTGTGTTTGCTATTCTATGCTATTTTTCTATGCTTCTGCCAATGCCAGCATATTAAGGACAGTGATGAGAGGTATGAATAAAGCAAAAGTAGCATGTGAGTTTTCATAGATTTAGTATACACCTGAGTGGAAGTTACTCTGCTTCTTCTACTTCCATCATGAAGTAGCTGTCTGTAGCAGATGCTTATCTCCATGGACCTCATGACCCAAAAACCATTGAAGTTGGTTACTCTAAAGCCCTGAGAAATACCATGGCAATTTGTATAAAATGGTACCATGAAAAAATTGCACGCTTAAAAGACAAAAGTAAAGAGCAAAAAAAATATTGTTTTATAATGCTGTAAATAAAAGATGTTCACTTATCCATCTTCATTGGTGATAGAAGCACTAAACCATGATCAAATCCTTACACCACTAGGATATGTTATAAGTTCAACTGGTTTTATCAGATGAAACTGCCCACTTAGTACTGGTGAAACGCTTCAAGGTTTCACCTCTTATCAGTAGAGATGTGCGGTTCAGTTTTGCTTGGATTTACTCGGATATGTTCGGATCTCAATAACGGCATCATATTGGCTATCCAGCTGTCACATGTTTTGGATAGCCAATAAGAGAAATCCGAACTAATCCGAACTTGCGAAAATTTGGCGATAAGAACCGAATAAAACCGAACCTGCACATCTCTACTTATCAGGAATCATTGCATGCTCTCAATAGAGAAAAACAGGAGCTAAATATTTAATCATAAACTTTGCAAATATCACTAGGAACTTATCCAGTTATATCAAGTTGCTCTCAGCAGATGGACGATAGATCCGGAATCCAGACACAAAATCAACCATTGGAGAGAACTTAGAACCAGGGACAACATTTTGTACTGTAGGTCCCTAGATCCAGAAAAATCAACTAAACTCTGATCCAGGATGTAATTCATGTGGAATTATTAATATATGTTACAGTGAAGTAACTTGCTCCTAGTCTTAATATGTTTGGGTGTATACTGGGAATCGGTATTTAATGCCAGCAGCTGAATAGCCGCCGGATCAAATACCCACAGTGGAACCCCGACGAACCTAATTCCCGACTGGGGCTAGTAATCTTCCATTGGCCTCGGCCAATGTGAAGCAAGTGATTCCTTTGCGGGACACTCTTTTATAATAAATTAATTGATATAATTGATAACAGGAAATATACATAATTACAAAATCACCCCAATGGCGCATCCGGCTCCTGCAATACTTTAATAACAGGGCCCGAATAACACCATACACGGGTGCACTGTCCCCCATGACTCCTTTTTGTTTTCAACAGTGCTCCCGTGTGTTCCTCTCTCCTCCCAGGTCCGCTCAATTTGAAGTTCTGGGAAAGCAGAAGGAACCGGACCTTCACTCCGTACCTAAGCATTTATCTGTCCTTTTTGAGCCTATATGGTTGTTGCTGCCAGCTCATTTATAAATAGCAGTGTTCATGTATTTCCCTCAATTGTTTTTCCATGAAGTATAAGTAATAATCACAGGAGACAGGGGCTGCAACATTGTATACATGACTAGATGTGTCATTTATTTATTATTTATTGTCTATTATTTGTTTCTAATACATGATACTGAATTACTGGCATTTATGGTTGAGAGAAAGACAGAGATAAAGCAAACTATCTCTCATATCTCATATAACAAAAGTATATCGAGAATATACAGTATATGTCTTGTATGCAACATTTATCAAAACAGTTTTTAGAAGCATTATAGTGTTTGCATTCTAATTTATGTGTATGTTGGTTGCTTATAGTGCTACTACATAAATGAATTAATGAAGAAAGGGAGTGAATGTACTAACTGATAAACCTGCCTATTTTACCCATTAGGGGATACATTGTTAATGATTAAATATGATCACCACAAGGTAATTCATTCACAATTATAGAATGTCTAATATATTTGTGTGCTTATTGATGGATATGATATTTATGTGTGCTTATTGATGGGTGACTCTATCATATTTTCATAATCATAGTCATAATTATTCCCAATTTCCTTTAAATAGGATCCGATTAAAAGTTGTTTTAAATATGTTCATTTTCTGATATCAACTATATGATCTTTATGGGTGTTTATTGATAGGTGACTCTGTCATATTTTCACACTCAGAGTCAAAATAATCCTCAATCTCTTTAAAGAGGGAACTGATTAAAAATTATTTTGTAATTATGTGTATTTCCTGATATCAATTATATCAATTAATGTATTATAAAAGAGTGCCCCACAAAGGAGTCACTTGCTGCACATCGGCTCCGGCGGCTGTGTGTTTGTGCTGTGTAGCGCTGACCGGACTCCGTCCGGTCAGCGCTACACACGCGGTGCAGTCTGTGTCACAGTGACACAGACTGCACCGGCCTGCGGCCCGCATGACGCTGCGGCCTGGGGGGCACATGGCACCCTGTCCCCCGGCCCATCCCGCCACTGGTTGGGGGGACAGGGGAGGGTCAGGATACTTACCTGCCCCAGTCGGGATCTCCTCCTGTTGGGCATCCGCTGTTGGGATTTGAACCGGTGGCTAAACAGTCGCCGGCATAACAATCCCATTCTGTCAGGCGAGTGTGTGGTCTTTGTGACATGCCTCTTTATGTTTAATTGTTGTCATTATATTGACCAAGTTGCGCAGAGAAATGTAACATATATAGTGCACCTGGACAGTGCTAAATGTGGCCCATTACAGGTACTGTACGCATAGACCAATTTCCAAATGTTCCCACTTCACCACCATCACATAGCAAGGCACACTTACCTAAATACTGTACATATGTTCTATCAATATATCTCATGTAAATAATCTTAACATGCAAATTAAATGCAGAATGCATGTGAGTGCATTAAAAAGCTCTTTTATGGGTCTACTCATCAAGAGCACCTCTGATCCACCCAGCTCATCCAAATAGACATTCTTCTCATTGACCCCACTTCTTTAGATACTGTAGCAAATACTTACCCATAAAGAACATTTTTATTTGCATCAATGGTGTTACAAAGGAATATTTGCATAGCTCTTTTACACGTTTGTAAATGGACCTTATTGACATGACAATAGTATGCTTAGTCGGATGTGCTTCAGAGGTTGAAGAAGTGATTGCAGCATTCCCTTTAATCCCAGCTGCATATGCACTAATGTGTTTAACTGAGGTGGTGTATGAATGCAGTACAAAGTGTCCTCCAGCCAGTAAACATGGAAATAGTACAGCTGTCGCCATGGAGCTCTGTGTGGAATGCCTAGGAAGAGGTCTGGAGTGGTAATGTACCAGAGCCCAGAGTACTGTTGTTGAAATCTAGTAGTGGGGAAATGTAGGTCAGGCTACTAGAGATAAGTGTGCAAGTTGAATATATTAGGGACTAAAATGGGTTAAATGGTGCTAGGCACCACCAGATAAAATAAACATGTATAAAGAACTACAGGTGTAAAAGGAGAAGAAATACAGTCAAAGTGTCGACACTGACAATTTAGGTCACCGCACATACTGTAACCTGCAGTCAAAATATAGGCAGGTGTACATTAGGGAGGGTTGAAAAAAAAAAGTTTCCGCATCGATTGCGAGGGTCGAAAAATTTTTGTGGGACCACTCGAGAAGATGATTGCCATTTAGTTTTTCAAAATCAGATAATATGTTTGTCGGCCAACCGGCTCCTAAAGATTTCGTATTTACGCCCTATAGGTATGCCCGCAGAACACCACCACAAAGCGCTCTGGCAGTGCTGATAGAGGTATACTGTGGTATACTGTGTTGTTGTTGGCCAGCCTGTCTCCAGCAGCAGTTACTGAGTGACTCGGTGGGATGGAAGGCTTGCCAATTGCCTGCTGCTGCCCTGCTCATCATGCTGTGGCTGTGCTAGTAGAAGCTGCAGCAGTGCAGTAGAAAGGAGCAGGCTGTGCTCTGATTGGTTATCACTGTATCAGTGAGCCAATCAGAGTTAGCAATATGTCTGGTTGCCTAGCAGCAGCCTAGAGATGGGAAGTATCACTGAGGCTGACTGATTCCCAGAGACAGCCTCCAAGGAGTACAAGATGCCCCTGATGCAAATGCACAGCAGCCAGGAAGGAACCAGGGCCAGTGCAGCTCTGAGGAATTAAAGAGTCAACCATCGGAGCACCATCAAATAATTTTCATTATTAGGATGGATTCAGATAAGACTCCAGACGATTCCACTAAAAAGAAAAGAACTCGTCCTCTTCCCCCACCTCCTAACTGTCCCATTTTTGGGACCCCTCAGGAGTTTGATGGTACTGTTCTTCCGACTTCCTTCATTCGACATGACATTCTGTTAGATAGACGTCATAACCCATCAACTGCAGAGGTCACTAGGACTGTTGCTAACACAATTATAGCTGTACGGACTAAAGCATCATTACCTACTGTCACCCTGCTAACCATAGACGAACGTGTTCAGACGCACTACAAGAAATATTGAGCATTGCTCAGAACTCCTAAAAATAAGAGAGGGCCTACTTTCCATAGTGGTGAGTCCTAGGTTGTTCCAGGTATTTGAATGCAACAAGCTGAGAGCTGCAGGCAGAGGGCGACATATACCCTACTACTGCATTTTAGATGATACGACTATGTTGAGCACACTTACTATATGATGCTATATGGTTAACAGGGTGAGTATTACGAGTCAAAACTATTGTATTCTGCTACTTAGCAACAAATAGTAAGAAAAACAGAGCTACCAGAATACTTTGCAGTGGTGTCTTGCGGGCATGCCTATAGGGCATAAATATGAAAACTTTAGGTGCCGGTTGGTTGACTAAGATATTATACAATTTTAAAACTAAACGGCAATCATCTTCTCGAGTTGTCCCACCAATTTTTTCAATCCTCGCAATTGATGCAGAAATATTTTCCTTTTTAACCCACCTTTTAACCCACCCTAGTGTACATAAGCCTTAGTCTTGCTTCACAAAAGTGGACATAAAGTAGAGTGTTATGCCTTCAGCCTTCTAGCATAATTATCAGATTCCAGCTATCTGTCTGCACTCTCCAGCACCATCAACAGGCACATCTCTCATGTTGCCAGCCTTGTTGGAAGGGAAGCAATCGGGAAGCCGACTGCCTCTATACCGGCAGCCGGCTTCCTGACTGTCTTATCCCGGCAAGGGTGAAATGCCGGGCATCTAGATGTAGACGCCTGCACTTCCCCGATGCCGGGAGACCGGCGCCCGGCATCACGATCGTAGTGATGCCGGGCACCACGAGCGGACAGCCGTGGGGGGGGAGGGTTAGGTTTAGGGCTCCCGGGGGGGACTTAGGGTTAGGCACCCCCCCGGGAGGGTTAGGATTAGGCTAGGGGGAGTGAGGGTTAGGGTTAGGCACCCCCGGGGGGGGACTTAGGGTGAGGCACCCCCCTGGGGGACTTAGGTTTAGGTAGCAGGGAAGGGGGTGGTTAGGGTTAGGCACTTAGAGGGGGGATTAGGGTTAGGCACTTGGGGGGGAAGTTAGGGTTAGGCACCCCTAAGGAGGGTTAGGGGGGTTAGGTTAGTGGATACTTACCTAGCCACGATCGGGATTTCCAGCACTGTCAGGCTTCTGCTGCGTCGCACGCTGCTCCTGTCGGGCTGCCGCTGACGGGAATCGAACCGCCGGCCATGCGGTCGGCGGTATATCATACCCATTCCTGTTGGAATGCGGGTGTATGTATTGTATTTTCAAAGCTCAGCCACAAGACAATTGCTGGTTTACTCCTCAATGAGCAGGCTAGTTAAACCTGCTGAGTACCTCATTTTATTGCCACATATTCAACTTAGTTAGCCCAGCTAGATTCTCCACCAACTGAAGTCCTTCATCAACACAGGAATCATTTCAAGAACAATTGCTGTAAATCCTTGTTTCCCTGGATTTCCTAAGAAAAGATTTAAGGTTTGGTAAACTGGAAAGTACACAAAGCTTATGCTCATATCCCTGCTCTTTTATGAAGTTCCATCCGAAACATTAAAATAAAACTTTGCTTGGTTGTCCAAAGTCTATCCTGAAGAATTCTGTTACATTCTGGACATATTTGTGTACTTGCTGGGGTCTTATGCATTGTTAAAGGCCTCTCTGTTGACTTTCTACCAGGGTTTTATGGGCAATGATGGTCACATCCCACCAATGTGATAATGTAGACACACACATGCACAAACCTGTTAAGTCCAACCAATTGCTGATCTCATCAATGAGTAGGAAACCTGCTTAGTGTCTCTTTTCATTGTCAGATCTTTAGTATTAGTTAGCATTCCCAGCGCAAGGAAGCTTCTTGCAAGACCCTAGCTCTGGTATCCAGATTCTAGTACTTCACTACCTCCAGTATTCTGTGCCTCAATACTTTAATTTTGCAATCCCTGATACTCCTTCATACCAACCTCTGGTACTCCAGCATGTTGTTCTTTGTTACTGCTAGTCTTTCCCATCTCTGGTCATCCTGTGCTTGTGCCTCTGTATCATCAACCTATTCATGTCAGTCATGGCTGGTACTCACTCGGAGGGATGCAACTTGCGTAGTGTCAGCAGTAAAGCCTATATGTGCTTGTGGGTCCCTGATAAATGCATTCAGCTCACTATACTCTATACTTTCAAAGTTTATAGCGTCAAACCAGACTGGCTATGCTAGATCCATTACATCTTCAAGAAGTCCATGGTAAATAGGTTGGCAAGAACAGTCAAGTGATATTGCATCATTTGTAAGGAAGCTAATCAAAATAATTCTGAGAGAATGACTGCACATCTCAAAATCAGCATTTTACAAAGCTACAAGCAGTTGTTTCTATGTAGAGGAGATTTTGCCAAACAAATGTTATATCTTTTTTTGAATGGGAGTCTAAGGAATTAGATCAAGGTTGGAAAAATTGTTAGACATTCACAATGTTGACCTTCATTATGCGGACATGAGAATGTCAACATGGTCATAATTTCGACGTTGAATATGGCGACTTGTCTTTAATGTCGACATTTACAATGCCAGCATTCAGAATGTTGACATTAATGTTATTTTGCCATTGTCAGAATGTCAACATACTGTTTTTCTTTTAATTTTGTCCCTAATGGTAAGCCTAACCCTAATGGTAATGCTACCCCAATGGCAACCCCAACCTTCATGGAAATGCTATGATAATGTTGAAATTTCCAATGTTGACCTTCTGTGAATGTCGACATATTGCAGATTAATGATGTTGACATTTTAACCATGTCAACATCGTCAATGTCGACCACCTGCTGCTGACACTGTGACCTTTAACATTGTGAACAGTGACATCCTGACCGCATACTATAAGATCAGTAAATGTAACTTTTATAGATTTCAGTGAGAGCTTATTGTAATCTTTCATTTATAAGGCAAAGCCGTGTTCAGCTGAGCTGGACAGTGGAGAAATCAGGACATGTCACGTCCCCATCAACATGTCAGCATTTTAAGATCTATTGACCATGGTAGAGACTAATTGGGCATGGTAATGAATTCCATGAGTAGAAGCATGAGTGAAGTCTTGTAGGTGCGAGTGAGAGGTGGTTGTCAGAGGTGAAGTGAAGTGCAGGTCAGAGGTAGGTCTAATACGGCAAGAGACCAAGGACAAAGGCTTTGCTATGCATGTAGGGGTTTGTTGATGAATTTGCAACTTACAGTCAGTAAGTTTGGATTCTGGAGGACACAGGGAGCCAGGGTAGGGGTTTGCAGAGTGGTTGAACAAATATGGAGTAGAGCTGCACATGTAAAACAGATTGAAGCAGGGATAGATTTCTGACGGGAATGCCAAATAGTATGAGGCTCCAGTTTTGCCTAGGATTATATACAAAGATGTTGAGTACATATACACTAGCACTGGTTGGAGGATAAATGACAAATAGTTGCTGTAAATATAATAAATTCAAATGAGGGAGAGGCCATCAGTGTACTACCCAGGATCTGTGCTTTCACCAGACAACCTACTATCTTTACTGGTGACTGGTACTGAAGAAAAAGTACTGTATGTATTTTTGAAGACATGTTAGACCTATTGTGATAGCCCACTAACTTTCAATTAATGTCTTGGAAAACTTGAATGACTCCAAGTTCTAATAAGTAGGAGAGGTACAATTCCTTACCTTAATGACATCGTTTTCTGCAGATTGTCAATCTATTTTTATTTGTGCAAACTGATCACAGTATTTGGATACAATTAGAATGAAATATTGCAAATGACAATATACGATGTTACAACAACATATCATGTAGACATTAGTTCACACAGAAAATATACAAATGTTTCCTCGTATTTTATTATACAGGAACTAAGCTGGGAAATCGCTCCGACAGCTATCCTCCTGAACTCTGTAAGTGGAACTGATTAGTACAATTTTAACGATCACATCCATTTTACAATATGTTTAATACTCAATAAACACTAAAGTTCCCTATAATCATCAATTACCTTAACTGACACTATAGTCTCTTATCCTATTGTTAAATGCTATAATTCATATCTATATACTGGCATGTGAGCTCACTACCTTACACTAGTTTAGTCTCAAGGTTGTGCACAGTGTTGCCCTGGTTGAGGACTCTGGAACTGGTTATTTGATATGGCACGAAAACAATAGACTCTATGGTTAATTGCATGTTTCCCAAAAATCCACTGTAGTCTTAGTAATGTTTTTTTTCTCTCTACACTTGCTGTAATGAGTTGGCTGTCAATCTGTCTGGCCCTAGTTTAATGTAGCAGTTCCCTTTCCTGGAAATGATGTCACAATAGCAAAGTGAGTTCAATAAGCCTGACATTTATGACTAATCCAGATGACGGTATTCTGGCTGCTTTATTTAATGTTACTCTAGGTGAGATGGTCTATCCCTGTCAGATAAGATCTTTTATTCTGACATGTATCCAGTGAGGCTTCAAATTAATACTGTAGCTAATCTTGCATGTAATTTATCTTGCAATAACTTGTATTCTGGTGCAAGGTTTTTATACTTGTTACTACTTGAATGCTATTACGATGCCAATGATCAATAAAATGGCTTTAACTGGCTGTGCTTGATTGGGCTGATCCTATCAGGAACCCACAATGTGACTATGTCAGGTTCAGAGTATTTATAGTTTATTCTGCAGGGGCAGCCTTGACATACAAAGGGATTCTCTCCCTTTAAGGGTTAATTGCGCTGCCTTGGGTTTTTTAACAGAGGAGGGGCAAAGAAGATCTCCTCTTACCACCTCCTCGATGAGCTCCACCTCCTAGCCGCGCCTCCTGGCTGTCACTCAGGGTAATTCCGCCTGTGGCCACACCTCCCGGCTGTCTGCACAGAGCTGCACAGGGATGCACAGCCTCTTCTCTCAGCAGCCGATGTTCCCCAGCACGGCTCTGCCTCTAGCCTCCTGGCCATCACTCAGGGTAGCTTTATATCATTCTCTGTGTCACTTAACAATTAATATGTCCAACTTAAGGAGACATGCCATTTTTTGGGATATCACATTCTTCCCTGCTAGAATTATGCGTGTCCTCACGCTAAAGATAAGAGCGGAAACGTATATAACATAACAATAACTTGGATTATGAAGTTATAATCTTTAGCCAATTAACTACCAATCTATATTGGAGAGGTAGAACACCCCTGTTGCACCTGGTCAATCGTCTCAGTGTCAATTCAGATGACACAATTTCAGAGGGATCAATATTTGGAACAGATGGACTTCCCTCCTCACAAACTATAGACAACGTAGATTCTGAAGCCACAGTACTCTCGGCTCCTGACCTCGCAGGCCCACACATAAAGTTTAGCAATTCTACTGGATTGTTCAAAAAGTTTGTCAAGGGATTTCCTGACTTCCCACCGACTGGAGTTTTTTCTCTGTTTGACCAGTCAACTTAGGAAAGGCACAACTTGAGTTGATTTCTGTGAACAATGCTAACTTGTCCATCGGTTTCTCTTCTAATCCAATATATAAGCAGATTTGTACCAGGAATACCGACGATCTCATAAGGGATATTTTCCCACCTATCATCCAACTTGCTGTAGCGATGATTCTTCCGCTTCCACAGTCTATCTCCCATTGTAAGCGGAGTGGCGCTGGCATTCACGTTGTAATTACGCTCATGTCTCTGATGGACTACTTCCATTTTGTTGTTCACAATGTCTCCAGCAGATTTAATGCGTCGCTGATGTTCACAGACCCAGTCAGTCCACTGGGGATCCTCCAACATGGGAGATAGCTCTACATCTTTAGGCTATTTGCCTTGTCTTCCAAACAGAAGATAAAATGGGGTAAACCCTGTGGAACAGTGTTCGGTATTATTGTAAAGGTAGGCAATTTCAGCTAGCAATTTTGGCCACTGTGATCGGCGTTCTGATGGAAGGCTCCTCAACATCTCAATGATGGTCTGATTAACCCATTTGCAGAGTCCATTCCCTTGCAGGTGATATGCGGTGGTTCTTAGTTTTTTACAATTATACATAGTAGACAATTCCGTGAACAATTGCGACTCAAACGCAGGTCCCTGATTGGTAAGGACGTGATCAGGATATCCATAAGGATGCACAAAGTTTTTAAGGAATACCTCTGCAGTAGTTCTCGCTGTCAGATCTCTCACTGGAACAGCCACCACAAATTTGCTGTAGTGATCAGTCATAGTGAGGGCATATTGGTTCCTCTGTGGACTGTTGTCGAGCTTTACATGGTCCAGGGCAACGATCTCTAATGGATATTGACTGATGATAGGGTGAAGGCGGGCCTTTTGCTCAGATCCGATATTTCTTTTTAATGCACAAGAGGTGCATCTTCTACACCACTCCTCGATGTGTTCACGTAGACCTATCCAGAAGTATCTCCAGCGTAGCACAGCTTCCATTTTTTGCATGCCGAAGTGTCCAGACTCATTGTGGTATGCTTGGAGTACTAATTTGGCATGTTGCCTTGGGATGATGACTTGTGTAATTGGTTGATGAGTTCCTGGATCGAGACTACACCGGACCAGAAGTCCTTGTTTAATTTGAAGCCGCTCTTGATGTCTCAGTAGTTTCACCAATTCGGGATCAGCATTGTCTCTCTGTACTTTGCTTAATCGGCCTTTGCCGCATAATGTCTATCAACTCCAGCAACACCGGACTCTCGTTTTGTATATCCCTCCAATTGAAGGTGGAAGAATCTGGTGCAGGACTTTTAGGACTCCTGTTCTCAGTGACAGTTACTGGCCCTGAAGTTACCACTGACTCCCTTTTCATGGGTTTAAAGACTGGAGTCTCTACTTTCTCTTCAGTGATGTCGGTTGTGGGAAGACGAGTCAAGCCATCAGCATTGCAGTTTAATTTTCCACTCCGATAATTTACATTGTAGCTGAAATTTGCAAGATGGGCCATCCAGCGCTGTTCCAGTGCTCCCAACTGAGCAGTAGACAGATAAGCTAGTGGGTTGTTGTCCATCATAATGATGAATGGTGTAGCAGCCAGATAATTTTGGAACATCTCTGTAATAGCCCAGACAAGAGCCAGCATCTCCAGCTTGAACGTGCTATAGTTTTCACCATTCCTTTCATTTTTTTGTAGACCTTGACTGGCGTATGCTATTCCATGCTCACGCCCATCCTGTATTTGGGATAACACAGCACCCAATCCACGATGACTTGCATCTGCATATACCTGGAATGGCTTGTCAGGATAGGCAAGTAAGGGAGCTTCAATCATAGCCATTTTTAATTGTTTGAATGAGCATTGTTGTTCTTCTCTCCATATAACTACCATTGAGCTCCTTCTTTCCTGGCCCAACCTGCCTCATAACAGTTAATTTGCTAGTGACTTAATAGTGAATGGGCATGCATAATGTCACTCCGTTTGGAAGATCTAAACACACTCACTTGGATTTCTGAATTAACTAAATAACTAAATAATAGTAAGCATGATAGAAAGCCTATTATTGGCTGCTAGTATCACGTGACACAGAGCTCTCATAGTAAGTAGTAGAGGACATCGGATTGGCCACTAATATCACGTGACTGAGAAACACAATCTGATTGGTCCTCCGTCGTGAATAAATTATGGGTCAGTAGAGGCAATCGGCTTGCCTTGAGAAAGCCTCACTAAGCGAAACGCGCATCGGCAACACCCGTGCTGCATGTTAAAATTAGCAAATATATGCTTATAATATTGTAATTCTAACTTACATAGTCATAACAGGAGACTTTGTGTGTGAACATTGTCCTCGTTACATGGACACTGAGAAATGTATGACAGATATGTGTGAGTCTTTAATATAGAATCCAGGAATGATAAATATTGGCAACATTTGTTGCTAATTCTTTGGAATGCTCTGAATGTAATCAAAGCAACTAATTTCCTGAACTAATAAAAAAGATCTTAATGTCAGTTTAATAATACTGAACTAAGGACAACTATAGACCGGAATAATACTGTGGTTCAGAGCACTATAAAAAACTATAAGAGATCTTAATGTCAGTTTAATAATACTGAATTAAGGACATCCATAGACCAGAATAATACTGTGGGACAGAGCACTATAAAATAACTCACTAAACAACTGCAGTGGAATAGTAAGGGTTTACACTGTTGATATGGATCTCATGTGAGGATTCAAATAGAGATCTATGATGAATGTACCTAATGAATCTCAGTGGCAAATCCCATAAACCCTGACTTGGAAGTATCAAAGGTGCATTACTACCAACGTGACTGAGATACCAATAAGAATCACAACCCTAATTTACTTAAAAAAGGTAAAACAAAACCTTCATAATAGGGGCTAACGAGTAACATTCAGTGAAGGGAGTGGGGACAGCAATTTTATGAGGTGTCTTGTAAAAGTGTATGTCACAACCACTATTAGTTCACCCTTAGGAGGATTACTATTTACACTAATGAACATTAGATCAATTGGCACTATTACCACATATGTTATGTTTTGACAACATATGAATCAACTGTGGTTGAAATGATTAATACAAAAGGGACTATTAACTAGATCATATATATATATATATATATATATATATATACATCTCATAATAAAACCTGATTAATAACATCTGAAATCATATTCCTTTATTAAAACACAACTGATTTGACATTCTTTGTGGTATTGGAATCTATTACTGGAAGTCACAAGAATTGAAACCTCGTTACATATTATTATAATGTAACCCTTACTATTATTATAATCCTAAACTAAGCATAACGGTTACAATTGATCTTATGACGATTAAATAAAAACACACACAGCCGGGATTATCATTGTTATATTTTAATACACATTCTTACTTTTGTCACTATCTATGTGTTTTTACCATTATTTCACTGGCCATTGTCCAATATATAGGGACATTTTAAAGTTTATCTAATAAATATTAAGTTATTATGATAAAGATAAAATAAACAAATGTGCGCCTAATTACTGACATAATCCTTTTTTCTTACATTATTGTCTATCTGGTGAGGCACCAGGCACAGCCTCAGGATGTTCTTTCTATTCTCGGCATACTCTTCTTTGCAGCACTAGGGATGTCATGACCTCACATACGCTGCGGGGAGATGACGGGGATCTGGCATAGCACTGATTATTATAAGTGCATTTGTATTCTAGTTTGGCATCAGCGTAAATACACCTGCAGTGAATTAGTGCATATGCCTGTAATGCATTTGAGTGTAAATATGCTATTTATGCACTTAGTATAAATGTGGTGTAATTAAGTGCCATCCGCTTCTCGAGATGTTTTTGGTACTGCAAAAATGTATAAAGTATGATTTTTCCAACATTCTCTAATCTATTTATGGGCAGCTCTCCACTAGTCCCTTTGCAGCTGCCAACATCTGCATCTCATATTGTTTAAAGCAAAGGTGTTTATTTAATATTCTAATTGTTTATATTAATAATCTAGGCATATAGTAACTATACACAATATTTAATTGCCTTCTTCCATGTTTTCTCCATTTCACTAAAAACACACCACAATAATCTTGTTTTAGGAAACTAATGTTCCCATCACTAGTAGAACAACGTGTGCTTATCAAACTGATTATTATTTTCATTTCCAGTTATGGTGGTTACCTAGGAAACCAGCTTTTTTGTTAGATAAATGTGCATTGTGTGCAAGCTTCTCTGAGTGTGTCTGGGAATGCTCAATATTACTGTATATTTTATAATATATTCAATAGAAACAAATGTAATAAAATGTTATAATATTACTTTCTTTCATACTGAAATTTCTAGAAACCTTCTGCTAAATAATTGTTTTTTCAATTGTCATTTTACACAAGGATATTTTATAAAGCCGTTTTTGTCTAGTTTAGAAATCCTCAGTAGACAGATTATAATTATGGAATTGGCTTTAAAATTCTAGTGACCTTTAACCTGAACAGTAGTGAAATACTGTTAGCTTTTGTGGCAGTTCTGTGAAGAAAATAATCCAGAGTTGCAAAAGCTTTTAAAATGTTTGACTGAGTAGCAGGGGAGAATAGGAATCTTAAATTTTCCCTTGAAAAAAGTGACCTTTCATAGGCTGAGAGGCAGAGCCAACACAAAAGTCGGTGGAATTAGCACACCATTATCTCTAGTTAAATTCATGAGGTCTTTGCAACATGCAACTATGGATGTCATTTTAGGGAATACAATACAATACATGGAGCGGCTTCGTGACTGCCATACAATATAGAAAGCATTCCAGGGATTGATTAACAATACAGAAAGCTTCCAGAAACAGTTATATAATATAGAGAACATTCCAAAGACTGCAATAAAATACAGAGTGTTTCCTGTGAGCTGTCACAAAATACAAAGAGCATTCCATTGACCAGTATAAAATAAAGAGCATATTCCAGAGACCACAACACAATACAGAAAGCATTCCAGAGACCAATGTATAATACAGAGAGCATTCCATAGATGGCCATACCATACAGAGAACATTCCATGCACTAATATATAATTAGCAAAAAGGAAAAAACTTTGATCTTGATCAGTATATTTCATACATTTTTAACTTAACATTTTCTATATTTTTTCTATGTTTCCTTTATGACTATATGAACATACCATCATTACCAAATTGTGGAATTAATCCGTCATTACAGACATTCAAGTGACACCTGTCTGGTCTCAGCCTTTTATTTAACTTAGTACAAATTTATATGAATGCTTATTCTTAAGAAAATCATGATTTTATTTTAGATAATTCCTAACTTTTGCTGTTATATTTCAAACATAGCGCCATCTTGATACTCTATGCCTTAGTCCAACATTCATCAGGCATACACTATATAGCATTCCATATATTGTCATTACTTAAACCAACAGTAATCACTCTAGATTAGAGATTTGCATGGACCCCCTTGTTTTGGTTCTAATTCAACATCATGTTTTGATTTTGGTTTTTCCCAAACCACCTTCACGTGTTTTTGTTTTGGAAGTGGATTTTTTTTTTTTTTTTTAAATGTATAAAAACAGATAAAATCATGTAATTTGGACCTGTTTTTGTTCCTACAGTATTATTAACCTCAATAACCTTATTTTCAGTAATTTTGAGTCAATTTTGTTGACCTCACAATATTGTTCACCAATACTGGCTAAAGGCTGGCTGGCTAATCTAAGCAACAGAGCAGCAGCACAAATATGCAGCAGTTTAAAAAAATATACTGTAGCACTACTATGAAACATTGTGGCACAGCAGTAGTAGACAGGATGGCAGTTTAATAAACTATACAATGCAATACAAATAATATTTTCATTAATCTAGATCAGAGGCCCAAGGGCAGTACAGGGAAATGGAGGTGTATGTAGTGGAAGAGAGGTAAATGCTTGATTGATTAATTGATTGATTGGTTAAGAAATGTAATTTGAAATATGGCTTTGTTTTGCAGAAAATGAGAAAAGGCCATAAAAGAAAACTATTTAACTTGTTCATATTACTGAATAATACTAAATATGCTCTAGAATTCTGTAATTTTTTTTATTTTTTTTGTGAGGAACCACATTATTTCTGGTTCAAAATGTGCTATAACTTAGTAATGTATTAGAGCAATAACCAATAAAAATGTTTGTCTATGTATAAAGAATTGTCCTTGGTTTCTCCCAAATGACATGCACAGTTTAACAAAACAAGCACTTCAGCATCATGGACTGCCACTTTTGTGCCTAAAAAGCTTAGTTTTTTTGGGCCCCCACAAAACAAGCTACCAATTGGCTTAAGGCTGCTAACAGTGTTATTAATTATATCTACAGTTGTCTACATATCGAAGATGTCATTCACATCCTCACCCTCATCAGTGTTAATATAATCATCACACAATATGAGCTCATTGTCACTGGAATCCACCATTGCAGAAGACTCTGTACTTTGATGTTGATGGGAAAGGTCTTCTTCTTGGCATTGTAGTTAAATTTTATGAAAATCATCTTTTCCACATTTTTAGGAAGTAGCCTCCTATTCCTATCATTTACAAGGTTCCTGGCTGTGCTATACACGATTTCTGAGTATACACTGGAGGGTTGGTAGCTTAAGTAAAGCAAGGATAGTTTGAACAAGTTGCTTTTATTTCTCCCTGCATTCAAAGGGACTGTCTGACTTGCTAATTTGTACATTGTCATTAAAATAATCTTCCACCATTCTATTAATAGTAACTGTATCAGATTGGGCAATTCTTTGAGGCCTGACCAGATGTCATAATGTTGTTTTACTGTAGTGCACTAAGTTGACTCATCCTCATCACCAGTGGATTTCTTGGAAAAGGTCAGATTTTTCCTAGCAAGATAAACTGAAGCAGGAGATGTCATATAATGTGCCAATTGAGCTGACTACTTGCTCACAAGGAGCTCTTTGAATCTTCTATGATCTGTGTCAGTTGGAAAGAAAGACATTACATATAATTTAAATCTATGATCAAGCCTTGTTGTTGATATGTAATGATCCAATTAGAAGATGTTGACAAACCTTGGGTCCTGGCAAAGCAAATACAGAACTTACAATACAATACAATACAATACAATACATACTTTATTGTCATCAACAATATCAAATGTCAATTACAAACACTTCAGCATATGAAACAAACCAGTAAAGCATTTCCATAATACTCAGGTCAGTGCATTTTGACAGTTCAATAGACGAACAGCTACCGGAAAGAAGCTATTATATAACCTCTTTGTATGTGTGTGCACACTCCTAAAGCATACATTTGATGGTAATCTTTCAAAAACCATGTAGTTTGGATGAATAGGATCAGCTAAGATGCCTCTAGTCTGCTTCAATGCTCTACTCTCATAGAGAACTTCAATTTGGGGTAGTTTTGCACCTATTATTTTGATTGCAGTCTTGACCACCAGCTCAAGAGCACCACGATCCGCAGCAGTACAATTACCAAACCATATAATAATCCCATAAGTCAGGACACTCTCTATTATACAACAATAAAATCTTAGGAGCATATCCATACTCAAGCTGCCTTCAATCTCTGCAGAAAAAAAGCTGTTGCTGCATCTTTTTTACCACAAATATAGAGTTCAAAGACCAGGTCAGATCCTTTGAGATATGAACTCCCAGAAATGTAATGGAATCCACCTCCTCCATGACCATATCATCCAAAACCACTGGTAATTTAGGTCCACAACCCACCCTCCTAATATCAGTTACCATCTCTTTAGTTTTTGTGGTATTTAGGAGTAAACAATTTTCCTTACTCCATTCAAGCAATCTTTACACCTCATACCGATAAGCTTCCTCTCCCTCATTTCCTATCAGGCCCACAATGGCAATGTTGTCAGCAAACTTCACAATCTTAACAGACTGTGAAGTTGAAACACAGTCATAGGTTAATAGAGAATATAATAGAGGGCTCAAAATGCACCCCTGTGGGGCACCAGTTTTCAACAAAATTTCTCCAGAGATACATCCCCCTAACTTAACCACTTGGGGCCTATCTGTCAAAAAATTCAAAACCCAATTGCACATTTAGACCTAACTGAAAAAGTTTTGAAACCAAAGAACTACAGGTCCAACATACTTAGGTGAATTGCTTCATTTAATTTCCTCCTTCAGTTTCTCTAGATGGTTTTCTAGTAGTTTAATTTGGTGAATCACCTGACTCAGGCTGGCAGTGTCTGAACTCATTTCATTGCATACTACAGTACTTCAAATCAGGGCCAGCAACAGAAATCTTGGGGCCCGGTACACTGATGTCTCTGGCAGCCCCACTTTCTTACCACCACCACCGATCCCGCACATCCCTCCCTTACATGTGTGATATGTGAAGCATCAGAATGTTAACTGAAAGATATTCCAGCCTTTACATAAAGTAAAAATACACTATGACTTGCCACCCTGTCTCTCTATCAGGTGCAGGCTGTAGTTCTTGTCTGCTGTCTCTTCCAAGGTCTTTTTGATAACAGTGCTGTGGATGCCTTAGGGGTAGGAGAGAGGGTGTCTGCTGCCAGCCATCCACAATACTCATCACCTTCCTCAAATTCAGCCTCTCATCACCATCCTCAGCCCAGAAGCTTCCATCACCTTCCTCCATCCCCAGCACCATCACCTGTTGTCCCAGTCCCATAAACCATCCTCTGCCCCCTTCAACTTCCTCAGTCCCTAGCCTCCATCACCTTTCACTGCCCAAGCCCCTATCACCTTCCCCAACCCCCATAATATTCCTCTGCCATCTTCACCTTTCACTATACCCAGCCTGTGTCACCTACTAACCACAGCACCTTTCTCTGCCCCTTCATCTTCCTCTATACCCAGCCCCCATCATCTTCCACTGTCTCCAGCCCCCATCACTTTCCTCTGCCCCAGCCCATGGCACCTTCCTCTGCCTCCAGCCCATGTCACTGTTTGCCCCCAGCTCCATCACCTTCCTATCCCTCTTCATCTTTCTCTATCCCCAGCTGCCATCACCTTCCACTGCTCCCAGCCCCTATCAACTTTCTATGCCCCCTTCACCTTCTTT
This sequence comes from Taudactylus pleione, assembly GCA_031769625.1. Classification (NCBI taxonomy): domain Eukaryota; kingdom Metazoa; phylum Chordata; class Amphibia; order Anura; family Myobatrachidae; genus Taudactylus; species Taudactylus pleione. The sequence continues at coordinate 4,683,707 of JAUIMM010000518.1, forward strand.
CATCCCTAGCCCCCATAATCTTCCCCTGCCCCAGCCCCTATTCCTCTACCATTCAGGGATCTATCCACTTCAACTTCCATCCCCTCAATGGCAATGCCTAAATTCCCTTACCCTCAACACCACAGCCTGCATGACATGCGGTGACATGACCTATGATGTTATGCTGCCGCGTTGCTCACCTAAAGATCAGGCCCGGCCCGGGATGCAGCTGAGCCACCTGGAAGAGCCCATCACTGCCCAAGCCAGGCTACAGGGTACATGGAGCTGGGGCTGGGTGGCCACTGTGGGTCCTGGCAGCCGTGGCCACTACTGGAACAGAGACCACCATCCGCAGCCCCGTTTTGTGCCCATCCAATCCTTGGGGCCCTGTATTGGTGTCCCCTTAGTCCCCCCTGTCATCAGACCTGCTTCAAATGGTTGAGTAACGCATAAAATTAAAAGTATCCTACACTGTGCTGGACTAAGGTACATTCTCCCTCCTCTCCCTATGTCATGGCTTGTTGCGTAGGTTTGAATAGCTTGCTGCTACTCCTCCAATTTCTGAAGCATATAAATGGTGGAATTCCACCTGGTTACTGCCTCTTGCTTCAGTTGGTGGCATGGCAAATTGAACTGTTCTTGCAGCTGCTGCTCTTCTACATGCAGTTGCATAATGCTGAAAATGACCTGAAATTTTTCAAGCCACAGACTGCATCTCCTGCATGCCCCTGTCATTTAAAAAAAATATCTGTACCACTAAGTTTATTGTGTGTGCAAAACATGGGACTTGTTCAAATTCACCCAGTTGTAATGCTTTCACAATATTACTTGTGCTATCAGAAATTACAGATCCTGTGGAGAGTTCTAGTGGGGTAAGTCATTTTGCTATAACATCCCTGAGTTTTTCTAACAGGTTGACACCAGTATGCCTCTTAGTAAATACTGTGAAACAGAGAATAGCTTGCCTTTGAATGAGCTGGTCTTGTGTGTTAGATATTGCTGTTGCTGCTGCTGAAGGTAATACATCCACCCAGTGGGATGTCAAAGTCATGTAATTTCAGTTTGACTGGTTCCACTTGTTCACATATCTGTGGTTAAGTGGCATTTTTTAGGTGAAGAATATTTATTTTATTTAACCTCCTGCTACAGGTGCGGAATTGCTGTCGAGATGAAGTTTGGTAGCGAGGACTCAGGACCTCAATTAACTGTCTAAATCCAGGTGCACTGATAGCAGATATTGGATGGAGATCTAATACTAGCATAGCCATCATGGCTTCAGTAATCTGCTATGCAACTGGATGGCAGCTTTCACACATGCTACCTCTTGCAAAAGATTGTTTCACAGTCAATTGTTATTTAAAACTCAAAATACTAATCTTCTTCTTGGTCCCATTCTGGGATGAAAATTCACCCCCAGTAGCAGCAGCCCTAGTGTGCAAGAATTCTATTGGAGATTCATGGATAGCGTATGAGTCAGTTACACTTGGCAAATTGGATACAGGATGACTACCTACATCATTAATGAGGAGATAGATGATATAGGTGTTGGTGGAGATTGCATGTGCTGGTATCTAACTGAGAACTGGGATATAGCTGATGCTGGACTGCTTGGTATTATTTTACTGGAATTTCCAAAAACTCTGCATGAACTTATGTAATAAGCAGGAGTTTCTGAGATGGTTAATGTCCCTACATCTACAGTCTCCAATATCCAAAATGCTTGGGACCAGGGGTATTTTGGATAACAGAATATTCCGTATTTTGGAATATTTGCATATCATAATGAAATAACTTGGGAATGGGACCCAAATATACACACAGAATGCATTTATGTGTTATATACACCTTATACACACAGCCAATATTTTCAATAATTTTGTGGCTCAAACAAAGTTTGTGTACATATATAAAATTCAGTTATGTTTCATATACACCTTATACACACAATCTGAAGGTAATTTTATAAAATATTTGTAATAATTTGTGCCTTGGTGGCTTATTTGGTCTTTTGCCCAGGCATGACAATGATCTTCTTCTTGCCTGTTTTACATTTGAGGAAAGTCACTCATTTTATGGTAAATGATAAGAAATATAAAATGCAGGAGTTTATTTTCTGTCATTCCAAAAATATAATTTATTTCATAGAGTGTAAATGTAGTTTAATCAGCATTGTTTAAACATTAGCCAGTCAGAACAGATCTATAATATTAGGAAAGGGTTGCCAACACAATCCCTATCTTCTCACTTTAAGGAGAAGCACTAATGTTAAGGAAATTCTTTTAAAAAAATGTAGGGATACAGCAAGTCAAATCCCAATGACGATATACTGTAGGGATCAAGAGGAGAGACTCTCCCATGGTGAAATTAAGTCAGTTTACCAGTGTTTATACCCAGAAGGCTTAAATTTACTCTTTGATGCAACATGATTTTATTTTAATTTTATTCTAATCACTTGTTTTTATTTGTCCATGTATATTTCATTAAGGCAATGTTGGAATGCAAATCGAAAATGTCACTGGACCACAAAAACCCTATGGAGGTGGAACACATATCCACCACCAGGGCCGGATTAACGTGGGGGGGGGGGCGACAGGGCCAGTTGTCCCGGGGCCCCCACACAATTTCCCTTAATCAGGCCTGGGCCCCTCAGGTTAGAGGGGCCCTGAGATTCCAGTGCTCAAAATGGAGCAACAGTGCAGCCGTGATCAGCCTGGGTGACCCTCCTGCCCGTGGCTCCTCCCACCTGGTGAGTGGCCCATCCCCTGGCTATCTTTGTCACCTAGTGCATGCTATGTAATTACCGACCTGATGATGATGTGTACTATGCAGCGCTTGCCCTACTGTGCCTGCCTCCATTCAGCAGGAGGCAAGAGAAGTGGCTCAAGCTGCTGCACCACCACCAGTGTCTGCAGGCATCCTCTCCTCAGAAAGAAGTTTTGTGGTAAGTGGGCTTTTGCTTTATTTAGCATATATATATATATATATATATATTAGGGGCCCCCACAAGTTTGTTGCCCTGGGGTCCTCACATACCTTAATCCAGCCCTGTCCGCCACTTTGGACTGTGGATATCCTGTTATGAACACAGTTATCATCATGAGATGTTATGTCAATACGTGACTACAAGAAAACATCCATATGAACAGAGGGCCTGATTCAGAGCCGGACGCTCATACCAGAGCGCTCGCTCTGAATCAGGGCCCTCTTACCTAAAAATGGAGCGGCCTCCTGGCCGCTCGCATAGCTGTGGGTGACCACCCACAGCTTATGCGAGCGGCCAAAAAGATGGTCACGATGGTCAAGACCATCGCGACCATCGGGCTTGCGACGAGACCCTGCGGTAGGGTCTCGCTGCCGCAAGCCCAGGAGGGCTTTTGGCTCTATCAGAGCCAAAAGCACTCCCACTGACATCACTAGTGATGTCAACAAGCCCAGGAGTGCTTTTGGCTCTATCAAAGCCAAAATCACTCCCACTGATATCACTAGTGATGTCAGTGGGACCGGCTCCAGACGGAAGGCGTTCCCATGGGAACGCCTCCGTCTGGGCAGCAACGCCCCCGGCACGCCCACCAAAGGGGGCATGCTGTCACTCACCATCGACAGCACGCCCCCTTTGGTGCGAGACCCATAGCGACAGCTTGGCTGTCGCTATGCGGGTCTCGTGCATGCGCACGACGGAGCTCCCTCCATCGTGCGCATGCGCATTAGGGCACCATAGACCCGCTTGCGGGTGCTCATCGCTCGCGAGCGGGTCTGAATCAGGCCCAGAATGTTTTTTCTGAATAATCAGCAAAGTAAATAAAGATTTGTTTTGCACATTCCTGCTGCGAGAAAGATATGGTAGCATTAAAACCCATTGGTGGTGATGTGCTACTAGGAAGGAACCTGTTGTATTTGTGCATAAGGGGATCATTTACCAGGCAGGTTTCTGTGTCTTTGTTAGGTGATATCTGCTTTTTTCTATTGTCATGTTTGTTTTATGTTTGATTGTTTTTAAAAATTGTTAGTGTGATTCTGTACAAAAATTGGTTTATGCCCTTGGTTAGTTACTAATATATATAGGAAGGAGAATTTCTGAAAAGCATAATAGATAGAAGAGATTTTTTCCCCTTAATAATGTAGTTGGATGTTGATACCATATAAGTTTGCTATCTAGTAAGCATTTTATCTGAAGTGTGTCCACGGTGCTGGTGACGTACTGTAAGATTTCCATTGGAATAGTGGATTCCTCACTAAACAAATCCTCTACCCCTCCACACCATGAGGGTGTTATGTGACATTATTAGAAGTACTACTCTGAATTTTGTCTTAATTGTAAATTAAGCTTAAGCAGCAAACTGTGGGCCTGATTCAGAGATGGACGCCATGAACGAGCGCTCGCTCTGAATCAGGGCATTTTTTTATTCTTGTTCGGCCTCCTGGCCGCTCGCATTGCTGTGGGTGACCACCCACAGCTATTGCGAGCGGCCAGGTTGATGGTCGCGATGGTCAAGACCATCGCGTCCATCGTGCTTGTGACGAGACCCTTGTGGTAGGGTCTCGTGGCCGCAAGCCCCATGTGATGTCAGTGGGGCCGCCCCCAAATGGCAGGCATTCCTTTGGGAACGCCTCCATTTGGCCAGCCACCCCCCCTGCCCGCCTACCGAACGGGGCGAGCTGTCAATCTCCATCAAAAGCTTGCCCCCTGTGGTGCGAGACCCGGAGCTAGCCGGGTCTCACGCATGCGCACGATGGAGCTGGCTCCGTCGTGCGCATGCCCAGTGGGCAAACATTGACCTGGTTGCGAGAGCTCAGCTCTTGCGACCGGGTCTGAATTAGGCCCTGTGTCATTTTGGTGAAGATTTTCCATAGTGCCTGAAATTTACCAGTGACATTTAAATAAATGATCATATAGATGCCATATTTTTGAAGAAAATATGGGCAGTAACATTTTTGCTGTGCTCATAGTAAAACCAATGCGAGTCAATAGATAAATTTCCAAATAGGGCTTAAATATTAATAATTATAATAATAGTAATAAAGCAGAATAATAAAAATATTATTAAATAAATATAGAGTAAGAATGCACATTAAAAAAATCAGATTAAAAAACATTAAAAACTGAATCATCACATAAATATTGTACCAATGTCATGAATATAACTTGTTAAAAACAGCTATTAAAATGCACATAACTTAAAACAGAGAGATAATGGATATTTAAATATATATTTAAAAACTGTAAACCAAGCTCTGAGTATAGATGTACTAGCAGAAAAAAAATTTAGCCCATGAAGTGGTCCTTTTCCACATCAGTGATCCCAGTATAATACTGATATACAGTACTAAGCAAAAAATAAAAAAAACATGGTTAATAATGTTTAATTCAAGTAAAAGAAGTTTTCTTTTTACTTTGCCAAAACTAAAAATTATTTTCCATGACATTAACTAATGCAAATCTTCTTCCATGACATATACCAGATGGCATAAAAGAAAAAACCTGTAATACTTGACATTAACTGTTTGCTAGGTAGAAAATACCTGAATGGTATGGACTTCAAATGATTGGAAGGAATAGTTGATGCTCACAAGTGACTAGTGTCAGCCGTGTTCGACATTCAATCTTGGACCACGGTCGAATTTTTCAAACTTCTGAAAGCTCAAGAATTTTTTAGCAATTTTTAAAATTTATGCCTAGATTCAACAAATAAGGTAAATATCATTTTCAGAATGGTTTGAGCATCTCTACCTTTAAGTCAGTGGTGAGTATTACACAAAGTTTTATGTAATGGGAACTCATAGTGCAAGTTCTGCAAATCTCAAACAAGGCTATTTATTGTATTCTGCACATAACAGCAACATTGGGAGATTACTAGGACATTTGGCAGGCAATTTTTTTTTCAGAGAAAATGCACCTGGAAATTTCTATAAGGCAGCACAATATAGTTTAATGCTGCAGAAAAAAAAGCAACAAAAAATAAATAATGTAAAATAAGACAAGGCACTTAAAAAAATATTTATATACAGTACCAAAATGAAAATGCAAAGACAAAGTGATTTATGCTCATATGTTTAGCGCAATTTTTTCAAGTAGGGATGCTGGAGATGTATAACATGAACTGATATTTAACTCTCTGTACTCATCTATAGCAAAATATTAAAACATTTGGAAATTACATTTAACACTGTAATATAGCCACAACCACTAGCCCTGGCTTCGCCTTAGGTGGCAACCCATCCTTACACATAGGGATTTCACTCTGCTTCTTACTCTAGCAGGTAGAAGAGGCATTCTTTGCTACTTATAATGCAAGTAAGGCACTTGGCTGTGATGTCATTAAGCCACAATCACAAGCCAACACAGACATAGGGGTAGATGTCAGAGCCATAACTAGACTTTTTGGTGCCCTGTGCCAGAAAGCACATTGGTGCCCCCCCATATTTTATATAGGGTCAGTCCAAAAAAGGGGTGTGGTCTCATGGAGAAAGGGCATGGCCACGCAATAGTACCCCCAATTCGAATTACGCCACACAGTAGCGCAACCTTATGCACATTACACTGTACTGTAGTGCCCCATATTCACAATACACCACACAGTAGTGTCCCTTTTCTCATTACACCACACCACACAGTAGTAGCCATTAAACACATTTCTTCACACAGTAGAGCCCCTTATTGACATTACACCACAGTAATAAGGCCCTTTACACATTATGCCACACATTTGCAGGGGTGTGTGGTTACAGGTTGCAATGGTAGAAGTTACAGGTTGCAGTGTGTCACTTGTATGGGGAGCAGTTACAGGGTGCAGAGGTGGCAGATGGAGGGGGCAGTTAATATGTGTAGCAGGGACAGTTACACTGTGCAGGGCTGCAAGGTCCAAGAGTGGTAGTTACAGGGTGCAGAGATGGAAGGTGCATATTGAATGGGTGGAAGGAATGGTGGTGTGGGGGGTTATCTGTGTGCAACCTCTTAGTCTTATCCTTAGATCTTAGAAAATCCCCACCTCCCAGTCCTGCACCACACCCCTCCCCCACACTTCACTTCTCCTTTACCTACTGCTGCAACATATATTAACTTTAGTGACTAGGGAAGAGGGGATTGCTATGGTTACTTACCCCTGGGCGGCCGTGCATCACACTATAAGCAGCAGCCACCCAGCGCCAGCAGAGAGAATGAGGTGGGCGGCCATTGTTCCGCCCTCAGCGTTGATGCGCTCTGTGTGGTGGCACCGTCCGCACCACCCTAGCTACGGCCCTGGTAGATGTACTAAGCCTTGGAGAGAGATAAAGGGCAAAATTTACTAAGCGGCGGGTTCTAAACCCCGATGGTTTGGTGGCGGTTTTGCTATTTGCAGATTTACTAAGGCCAAAACTGTTGCAAAACTGTCGTCAAAACACATTTTAGAAAACCCGCCACCAAATCTCCGGGGTTTAGAACAGAATAGAACCCACCGTCAAACCGCCACCAAAATGCCGGGGTTTAGAACCGGTCGCTTAGTAAATTTTGCCCGATGTATCAACCACCAGCTGGCATGTTCATAGGAAAGAAGAGACATTAAACTGAATGAGTAGTTCAAAATATACTGGAATAAAATGCTGCTGGTATACATGAAGTAAGACGTGTCTGCTAAAAAATAGCTTTGGAAGTTTTCCAGTTTGCTCTAGAATTGCTGAATGAAATATTAAATCTGCAGTAATGCTAAAGTCCAGCCAATGCATTAAAGGAGACTAACAATGTTGCATTTTATAAAACCGGTTCTTGTCAGTCATCATATACTTGCTGCGGATAAATTATATTGGTTAATTTGGTTTTGCTATCATAGAGCCACTCTGCATGTTCCTCCCTGTCAGCAGCAGACACATTTATGTTTCTCTGTATGATGCATTCGCAAAAACTTCCAACACCTCCTATAATGCAGTTAAGAAATGTATTATTACTATGTATTACTATAGTTCCAAAACAAATATATAAATATATTGCTTACGCAAAATGTATATTCCAAGGAAGTGCAGCATATCATGTCCTCTCTTACTGAATCAGTGCATTCACTATTTCAAAAATGACTCACACTTTTGAGCCCATAAATAATTTTCAATCAAACTAGAAATGTCCATCAGAATAACAGGTTATTGCAACAATTTCTTGTAATGTGAATACTTTGTAGCAGCATAGCATAATTAAAGGAAATCTGGGCTTAACATGACCATTTAACATGTGCACAAAGCTACAGCATTCTGGCGGAAGGAGCCAGACAGGGGCGGAGGGATCCAAAAGGATCTCTCGTCGCAACCCGGGACTTCTTCCTATAAGATAGTGCAGGGGTGCAAGAGCAAATGCTATCTGAAGATGACAAATCCTCCCACAGTCAAGCTCCAAAAATATTATATTTTTGAAGCTTGATGATTTAGATTCCAATACTAGTATATGGGGACTGTGGGACAGATCGGAGCTGAAAGGTAAGTAGTGCATTACCTTTGTAATGATTATCCCACATCTTTAATTCCTACAAAAGTAGGTGAAAATTTAAATATTCACCTGCTTTTGTAGAAATTAAGTGATGATGAATGGATCCCTCAGTGTAACTCACAATTTTGTTCAAGAGATAACGCTATATTTACTCATTAATTACGTTTTTTCCTCTGATGATTACTTTTGGAACTCTATAATAAGACAATGCACTAAACTGATCTATACTATTCACACTAATGTCAAGATGTATTTAAAGAGGATGTATGGAGAAGTTGCCCATAGCAACCAATCAGCATATAGCTTAATTTTATACAATGTACTTGATAAATGCTAGCTAGAAGCTGATTGGTTTGTTACTGGCAACTTATTTACCTTAGAAGATTTGTTACTTCTCACCCTAAGAGTAACTGACAGTTATTTTACAGCAGGTTTGTTAAAGTGCCTGGATTGAAGAGAGTAGTTATTCAACGAAATTAATATTCAGTAGGCGTAGCACTCTGCACGCCCAGAATAGATGTATAAGTTCCCATGCAGATATGTGTGACATAGCCAATTACGCCTGCGCTTGAATGGTCAGAATGGGGAAAATTAGGCATTCAATCATAGACCAAGTACAATAAAGAAATATTTGGGCAATTGCTAATATATTCAGTATGGGAAGAAGACACATATACATATACACCTGGGAAAACCATATTATTTGTGTGTGGTCCTGACGAGTTGCAATTAACAGATGATAATGATGATGATGACCATTGCCAGTATTAGTGAACAGGTTTGTGATTGGCTATTTCAAACAAAACATGGGCCCAAGTAGGAGGTACTGTAAGTGTCTGTGACACGTGCATGATATAGAACGCATGCATAGGCTACTGTTGCCGACTGTAATGCATCCTGACCTCTGCATTCATGTAGAAATATAGCATGCAGTTCAATCTGGATTTTTTTTTTTTTATGCCCCTTCGTTATTTTTTTTTATACTCTTAGAAATAGTTTTGTTAACAGTATGCACAAACTTTGGCCAAAGCATCCTTTTTGTAACACAAAATCAATTTTGTAACACAAAACAGACTTTGCTGGCACTATGGGGGAGGGGGGGGATTCAACTAGATGGAAAAAAGCCAAAACTTAACATCGGAGAAGTTTTCGCACACTTTGCTTGTCTCGGTGCGTTATTTTCACATCTTGTCTATGCGCGCTCCCATTTTTCGCACTATCCAATTACAAAAGATGTGAAAACGCATTCGCATGAAAACTGTTGATGGAGTAACCAACAAAGTACAGGCGAATTTGGGGAAATCTGTCCTCGTAAAATAGGTAACCGACATACAGTATGTAATCATTTTAGAAGTGTATTAGTGGTCCTAATAAAAGTATTTGGGGTTCTTAAAATGTATCAAATGGTTGTGTCATGCATATTTACATATTTGTGGAAAAATTATAAGAAGCTATTTTTTTTAACAAAATAAATGCTGCAGTTAAATTTGGGGTACATTAAAATGGAATGTGTAAAAGTATATTTGAGTAAAATAAAATGCACTTTTCATTTTTTTTTAAATACACCAGGTGTTGCCTCCTGCAATATTTAAAACACCTGTCCCATCCATACAGCCCTTCAAAATACCAGACCCGCTACTTTGCACCCAAGGAGAATAAGGAGAAGGAGATGGAGAAGGGGAGCTGGAAGGGGAACGGGGAGAGGGAGATGATGATGATGATGATGATGAAGAAGAAGAAGAAGAAGTCTTGCTAAAACTGTACCAGTTAAAACTAGCTTTATCAGTTATGGGAGCAGAATAAAATATAATATTATGTTATACTGAAATAATAAAATAAATCAATTTATCACATTTGAATTGAATCAGGAAGAGTTTGGGATCATAGTATTCAAAAATGCAATAATTCATGGCACTAAAATGCCAATCTAAAATATTATTATCTGCTGAAAAGAGACAGTTGCTAAATGTCTCAAAAGGATTATCACATACTGTAACAGCAACTACTGGTTGCACTGCACTGGTGTTACAGTATAATCCACAGAGGTAACCAGCTAAAGGTAATTGAGGCATTCCAGGATTCAAGAGACTCGACCAGAGAAAATCGGCTGATGGATCATCAAACTTTCTTCCAAAAGGCACAATCTCAAATTAGGATATGTGAGGGAAATTCTTATAGATCTAACATCTAACAAAGAATAACTAAAGAAGATAACGTATAAATAAATTAATATATATATATATATATATATATATATATATATAAAGACAACGTTTAGACCGGCACTCATATATAACATTCCATTAGAGTAGCTCCGGTGCCACAACCCAAAAAATTGTATGTTCAAGATGAAAAATGGAAAGGCACTCAGAGACGCAAATAAGTTCAAGCGGCTACAATGATGAAATCAACGTTTCGGAGAGAACCTCCTTTATCAAGACTGTATAATGAAAGAAAAAGACAAACATACATTAAATAGACTAGGCTTACCACCCTCGTGACATGTGCAAGCAATTCCAACCGACGGCTGAATCCCGCTGACATCACACCTGCGACTCGGAAAAGCTCCCTGTGGGGGAGTGGTTAGACAGTGACGGTGGTGAAAGGACCATCACCAGGGAAACATATAAACAACAACGCTACGTAGCACGGCATAACACCGTGCTGTTACTAGGTGAAGAAGCAAACTAATGTAATCCATGCATCAATATAATAGCCTGAAAGGAGATAAACCTGCATAGAGTAATAGCAATGAAAGCAAGACATAGAATGCATGAAGGGTATAACAGCAAACTGATGTAACATCTAAGGCAGATATATAATCATATAAATGGTATTAATGAGAAGAATCAACGATAATATCAGGCACTGCTAGCAAATATGTGTGCATATAACTCCCTGAGGAATCAGCGGAGAAAAACAGCAAATAACATAGACATCACAAAAAACATGAAAACACAAGAGATTCATTCAGTCCCCTGGGTTGGACCGTCTGCAATCTGTGGATCCATTGTGATTCTTTTTGCAGCAAAGTGCGATCACGATCACCTCCCCTAGGGTTAGGGGGCACATAGTCAATCATTTTGTATCTGATGGTTGATAGATTGTGTTGGAAATCTTTAAAGTGTCTAGGTACAGGCTGGTCAATCTGTTTGCCATCAAGGGCCGCTCTAATACTGGACCTATGTAGAGCCATACATTCTTTCATTTGTCTTGATGTTTTCCCTATGTAAAACAATCCACAGGGGCATCTTATAAAATAAACGACAAAACGACTAGAGCATGTCAAGGCATGATGAATTTTGTAGATTTTGCCAGATCTAGGGTGAGCAAAGGTGTCCCCAGTTTCTAAGAAACTGCAAGTGGTACAGCCTGTACATCTGTAATTACCCGGCTTACGAGTCAAAAAGTGAGCCGGCTTGTTGCTACCCAAAAGACTGATGTCAGTTTTGTAAGGCTGGATTTTGAGGATTATCAGCAATGATGGGCCAGATGTTTCTGGCTTTTTTAATTATCTCTGGACTTGCTGTAGTATAATTCATCGTCCAGATAATGTTGTTTTCCTGCAGTTTTTTAGGTTTGCATACTAGACTGGTCTCCCGATCAACCATAAGAGCTCTCCGTTTAGCCTGGTTAAGTACCTTATGGGAATACCCCCTTTGCGCAAATCTTTTCATCATATGATTGATCTGTACCTTAGCATCTTCTGGTTCACTGCAAATGCGAATGACTCGTACAAATTGAGAGTATGGTAACCCCCGTTTACATGCCGGGGGATGGTGGCTGGTAGCCAACAACATGGTGTTACGATCTGTGCTTTTGTAATATATCGAGGTTTGTAGGGATCCAGACTGATCCTGTTTAACAAGCACATCCAAGAAGTGTATTTGGTCACGGCTGCATTGATAGGTGAATTTAATGGGAGAATTACGTGAATTAGTTAAACTCATGAAGGATGCTAATTCCTGTTCCGATCCAGTCCATAAAATAAAGATATCATCAATATAGCGATAAAAACATGCAATCTGACTGGTAAATTCCTGATGGTTGAAGAAGAACATTTGTTCTATGAAAAACATATGTATGTTCGCAAAGCTAGGGGCCACACAGGACCCCATCGCACAGCCTGACACTTGTTGAAAAAATTGGCTATCGAACATAAAATAATTCCGTTTAAGAGTAAGAGTAAATATATATATTTATTTATTTATTTATTTATTTATTTTCATTTATTTATTTTATTTATATTCTTTGAGGAGAGCTTTTCTGGGAGCTTGAAAACAAGGAGTTAATCAACAAGAACTCTTGCATAAAATATTTATTTGCTCTTTTTTGTTAATTGACAATGGAAAGAGGCACAAATGATTTACTAGACTTTCTTTATAGATGTATACAGAGGATTTATTTGATTATTGACATTATTTACTGTATGAGCTCAGAGCGTTAATTTTTCTAGGTCAGGCCACTGCACAGAAGAGTGAAGAGATCGATAGGTGAGATAAAGTATTGTCACAACTCTCAGGTAGATAGTGGATGCTAGCCCATACTATGGGATTGACGACACCTAGTACTGAGGCACGGAGTCTAATGTGCCGGCGGTATTCACCAGATACCCACGCAAGGAGATTTGGATTTAGCTGCATCCAACATGCAGGTCACGGCCCTCAGACTAGGTTCCTTAATACAGGTGCTGGCAGTGGCATAACTACGGTCTTTGGAGCCCAGGGCAGTATGAAAAATGGAGCCCCCATCCCAACTTTGTGCATATGCCTAAAAAGTGGGCATGGTCACATGCCACAAGAGGCATGGCCACTGAAAAATGGGGGTATGTCAACATGACACACCAGTTTCTCGTCCCTCTGGGAACATTCCTTTCCATTCCATATGCACCTCAATGCCCCCAGTAGTAGTGCCCATTATGCAGTTCCCCCAGTAGTAGTGCACCTTATGCAGTGCCCCCAGTAGTGCCCCTTATGCAGTGCCCCCAGTAATGCCCCTTATAGAGTGCCCCCTGTAGTGCCCTTTATACAGTGCCTCCTGTAGTGCCCCTTATGCAGTCTTCCCAGTAGTGCCCCTTATGCAGTGCCCCCAGTAGAAGTGACCCTTATGCAGTGCCCCCAGTAGAAGTGACCCTTATGCAGTGCCTCCTGTAGAAGTACCCCTTAAACAGTGCCTCCAGTAGTGCCCTTTAAACAGTGCCTGCAGTAGTGCCCTTTAAACAGTTCCTCCAGTAGTGCCCCTTATAAAGTGGCCTCAGTAGTGCCCCTTACAAATAAAACACACAAAACACAAATCTATACCTATCCAAATCCCTGCTCCTGTGCCCACCACCATCTGCTCCTCCCACTCAGCACTATGGGAGATGTCTTTCCCTTCACCGACTGCAGGAGCTGGAAAGCGGAGCTCATGAGTGAGCTCTAGCCTGGCTCTGGCCCTAGGTGCAGGAGCCAATAAGAGTCTGCCTGACTCTTATTGTTGGCTGATAAAACAAACACACTACCGCTGGCAGTGGTGTGTTTGTTTTACTGTGTAGTGTGGACTGCGCACTAAAACCACAGACCTGGATGGTGGCTGGCAGTCCCCCCTCCACTCCTCTGGGTCTGAAAGTGCCCAGGGTACATGACCCGCCCAACCTCTCTTAGTTAAGCCACTGGTGCTGGTGTTCTCTGAACAAGAGTAGGGTATGATAAAGATGTACCGCAAAGTCGACAAGCCGGGTCAGAACCAAATGGGCAAGATGGATAGCCAAGGGTAAAATCCGGAATACCAACTGCAGTACCAGGGAGCAGACAAAACCAGGTCATGAACAAAACCAAAGTCAGGAACGAGCAGCAGTATCACAGGTAAGAATGCTGGAGTAAGATAAGGGAGCATAAACTCTGGCACAGGAGTGTACTCAGAATCTTTCATATATAGGAGAAGATTTAAATTTGGTACCGCCTGTGACTTCACCCCCTCCTCTAGGTGTGAGCACTGAACACCCCACAAATGGCTTGTTAGGGTGCATGAATATCCAAGGCCTTGACCCAAAAGCATTTTTCAAGACCATATGCTTTCTAGTCCACCAGGAATTGGACTGTACCTCAAGACACTCTGGAGTCCAAAATCTGCTTTATTGTGTACTCCACCTGATTATTTACTGGAATAGCTGAAGATGGGTCACAGGGCCTTGAACATCAATTCAGAACCAATGGTTTCAAGAGGGAGATGTGAAAGACATTCGGATTCTTAAGCATGCCAGGGAGCTTTAGGCGATATGCCACCTTGGAGAATCTGGAATGGCCCAATGAATCTTGGGGCAAACTTCATTGTAGGGACCTTCAGTTGCAGATGTTTGGTTGACAGCCAAACTCTGTCACCAGTACACAGTAAAGGAGCCCTCTTCCTTCTCCTTTCTGCAAACACCTTATACCTTGATGATGATCTGCACAAGAAGTGATACCGACCCAAGGGCTGGCAATTCCTGTAACACAGGGTGCAACCCATACTGGATAAAGAAATGGAGAGTGGCCCGCTGTCTCATGAAACAAATTGTTGTGAGTGAATTCAGCCCATGACAGCAAGGATACCCAATCGTCCTGATTATCCTACACATACATTCAAATGTATTTTTCCAAATCCTGATTCACCAGCTCCATCTGACCATTACTCTGGGGATGATAGGCTGATGAAAATCTTTAACCCTAAAATATTTACACAGTCCCTTCCAGAAGTTGGAGGTAAATTGCACCCCACGGGCCAACACAATGTCATTAGGAAACCCGTGCAACCTGAAAATCTCCCTTATAAAAGCCTCTGCTAGCTTTTAATGGAACGAAGTGAGCGGCCTTGGAAAATCTGTCCTCTACTACCCAAATTATATTGAACCCTTGTCAAGGTGGTAGATCTGTCACAAAGTCCATGGAGATGTGGGTCTTAGGGACAATCAGACACTAGTGGTGGAGGGCCCTGATGGAGAGTGCAGTGGAACTTTGTGTTGAACACAAGTGTGGCAGGCTGCCATGAAGTCTTTGACATCTTGATGAACTGTCAGCCACCAATAGCTCCTGAGTTTTAGCTCCAAGATTTTCTTCACACCTGCATGACTGGTGAAACATGATGAATGAGCCCACTGAAGGCAGTGGGCTGTTTTAAGGTACATCAGTACTTGTTGATAGCTGCTCAATCACTTCAGTAATATCACTCAGGTGCATGAATGGGAGGGGTTATTCTATACAAGAAACAGCAAAAGGTATTCCCCAGCACTAGGAATGAAATCCGCAATAAGATTTGAAAAACAACATGGTGGTAGGTAATTCAGAGATCTCAGTTGCATATATTTATACTGTATACTGGAAGTCCCTAATAGTTAGTCAAAGTTCAGGGTGTGGAACCCCAAAAAATCATCAGAGGCCAATCACCCCAGGGCAGCACAACAGTGAGATACTAATATTAGTTTTAGGGATGAGTTTGGGGCATGATGCCCCCTGGGTTGGTGTGGCTGGGCTGCTGAGGGGTGGCCCACTATAAAACTTTATTCAGCACCATTTTAACACTTTCAAATTATTTTTCTACTAATACTATTCTCTTTAGCCTTTTAAATTCCTTTTTTCACCTCTGTACCACATAGTTTTTGCTATATTATTATTATTATTATTATTATTATTAACACTTACTAACACCTTAGCCTCTTATTGTTGTGTTGCCCTGGGATGAGTGGCCTTTGAATGGCTTTTTAAGGTTCCGCTCCTTGGACTTTGACTAAGTATTAGGGACCTCCAGTATACAGAGATGCTGTGAAGTGGCCTGGAGGTTTAACCATATTTTTGCAAATATATGCAACTGAGATCTCAGAATTATCTACCACCATGCAGTTTTTCCAATCTTATTGCTGATTTCATGTACTGGGGAATACCTTTTACTGTTTTAAGATATGTCAGGTTCTTATGATTAGTATAGCCTGTCATCAGAAATTTTGCTCTCTCCAACAAGTATCGCTATTCCTGAAGAGCCAGTTTGATGGCTAGTAGTTCTTTATCTCCAGAGCAGATAACTTTTGGGAGAAGAACCCTCAGGAATACCACTTGCCCTCTTCATCCTTCTGTGACAGCACTGCCCCAACTCCAACCGCTGAGGCGTCCACCTCCAGGAAAAAAAGGTTGGTCACAGTTTGGTTGTCTCAGAATGGGTGCTGAAAGAAAACACTGCCTTAAAAGGACAAAGGCTTCATCTGCCTCAGGAGGCCACACTTGAGTATCCTGACCCTTCCTGGTAAGCACAGTGATGGGAGCTGGGATGAACGAGTAGTTCCTGATAAACTACTGAAAGAAGTTGCAAAAAACCAGGAAGCATTGTATCGCTTTCAACCCAATTGGACAGGGCCAGTTGACAATGGTGGTAAGCTTCTCTGGAAAACTGAAGGCAAGAACCTTAAATGATGTATCCCAGAAATGTCAGTTCCTTTTGCCTGAAGGAGCATTTTTCTAGCTTGCAGAAAGGCTTGTTGAACATGACAGTACTTTACACACATGTTCAAATGGCTCACTTTATCTTCAGAGATTATCAATATGTCATCCAGATATACCACAACGAATTTATATAACAGGTCCCTGAAGATATGATTCATGTATTTTTGGAAAACAGCTGGGGCATTGCTTAATCCAAAGGCATGACTAAATACTCATAATGACCTTCACGAGTATTGAAGACCGCCTTCCACTCGTCCTCAGATCTGTCTAGCTTGGTGAAAATCTTTTCCCCTTAGTTCTGAGATCAGAGGAAAGGGAAAGGGAAACCGGTCCTTGATGGTAATGGCGTTCAGGCCCTGGTAATCAATGCATGGCCTCAAACCTCCATCTTTAACAAAGGTTAGGCCAGCTCCAAAGGGTGATTTGGACTCCATGAGAAACCCGCGCTCCAAATTCTCTTTAATGTATTCTGACAACGCCTAGGACTCAGGAAGCGATAAAGGGGAGACTCTACCACGAGGAGGTGTTTTCCCAGGTAGTAAGTCTATAGTGCAGTCCCACTCGCAATGAGGGGGAAGCATCTCAGTGGCATTTTTACTGAATACATCTCCAAAGGATTGGTAAGGAGCTGGAAGGTGATCTTCTGGAGATATCACTGAACTCCGAATGGCACAGTGTGGAGTTTTGACAAATGACAAACATGACCTATAGCATTGAGAACCCCATGACAGAATTTGAGGTTCACTCACATCTAAAATGTGAGCATGCAATGGAATACCCAGGATAAATGGACTCTCGGCTGAAGGGAGTATGCAGAACACTATCAACTCCCGATGGAGAGCGCCCACTTGCATGGTAATTTCTATCATTAGGGAGTGGATGGCAGCAATGGGAAGTTTATTCCAGTCACCTCCTATGATAAAGTACAGAACAAGTGAACTCAATTTCAATCAGTTAAGGGTGCTCTTAGTAAAATTATAAATCATACATTTATTAAAAAGAATAAACGAAGCATAGCATTAGACATAAAACGGATACAAAAATTATTACAATCCACATATAATGAAGCATAAATGTTTCAAAAAACTACCCAGTCACTAGTAATAAAAATTATACTTCCACTGGTTTGATTGTGTCCACTTTTAAATTCAAACAAGAGCTGTAGTTAATTAGTGTCCTTAGCTGCAGTAGGCCATGCATAAGACTTTAAGACTTGATAAGACTCTAATTGGTGGTTCAGGTGAACCATAAGAATCATGTGAGATTGATTATTTAATTCACATTCAAATAAAATGAAGATTTGGATTGGTTCTTGGAGCAAGGAGGGGTATTTAAGACACCTCTGTATGAAACTCTAGTAAACTAACCCTTTGAAAAAAACGTCACTTGACGGAGAAACTAGTCAGGGACTTTTTACTATTACCCATCTACTGCTTGACTACAACACTGTTTCCATCTGGAGGGATTGTGTTCCTGCTTTGATTATAACAGCACAGCGGACCTCACTACAAGGTATGTGGCACTATCCTTTGTGGCTCCTGTGATTCATATCTGCAGCTGGACCAGGAGCCGGATTGCTGATTTTCGCCTGGTTAGGAGACGCTACACAGCGGACGGCTGTTACCGGACCAGTCTTACCCCCCAGGTTTCATGTGGGAATTGTGAGCTGGGTAATTATACCGGGACTATGATGTCCATATAAAAACTGGCGTGCTTTATTAGCCTATCTTGCCACTCCTTGATCCTGCTGTTATAAGCTACTCACAAAAAGCTTTTTTGCCATAGCTGCTTTTGGATCACAGAGACATTGTATCAAATTCTAACCCTATTGCTGCTACAGGCTTTACGTACCATTGGTACAATTGTTCATAAGTACACGTTTAAAGTTTATTGCCGCTATAAGCCATATGAATCTTCACAAAAGATAGAGACATTTCATCAAGTCTTATGCATGTCCTAATGCGGCTAAGGACACGAATTTACTGCAGCTCTTATCCTGTTTGAATTTAAAAGTGGACACAATCAAACCAGTGGAAGTATAATTTTTATTACCAGTGACTGGGTAGTTTTTTTTAAACATTTATGCTTCATTATATGTGGATTGCAATAATTTTTGTATCTGTTTTATGTTTAATGTTATGCTTCATTTTTTCTTTTTAATAAATGTATGATTTATGATTTTACTAAGCGCACCCTTAAGTGATTGAAATTGAGTTCACTTATTCTGTACTGTTTACATTAATAGTTGGTTAGAGCTATTTTGTGGGTGGCTGCTTTAGGTTTATCTGTATACATAGTGGACAACTTGACATTCCATTGCGCCTAGATTTTCTTTGTTTCTCCTATGATAAAGAGTGGTGTTTGTAGCGGCACACTAGGAATTCCTAGCTCAGAACCTTTTTTGCAGTAATGATGTTGCCTTTGGCACCCGAGTCTAAAAATGCCTTAAGAATTTCAGAGGATTTTCATAGGACCAGAGTCACATCAATGGAAACTTGGGAGGAAGCATTTTCTTCTGGGGTGTGTTGAAGTGCACCTAATCTGACCACCCCTCAATCAGTTAGGCCTTCTCATTTCCCAGACATTTTGAGCAGCCAGAGAGAAGATGACCTGGTTCACCACAGTACAGACACAACAGTACAGACACAACTTATTCTTGAAACTGCTTTCCCCCTGTGTGGCAGGAAGGCTTACCCGATCTGCATGGGCTCTTCTGGAGGCTCAACTGGTGCTGTGAAATGTTGGGCAAGCTTGAAGCTAAAGCGCAGAGACTGTTCCCTCTCTTGTGCTCTCTATGTCACGACCAGGATTTCTCGGCATAGAGGATGACGGGTATTACCTATTAGGGCACTGTGGTGTGGTCCTTCTGGCAGAGGGGCTGGTGTCTGGTGGTGGGCATTGGCTGTGCAAAGTTTTCCACAGGCACTGTGTCATTCTGGCCAGGGTAGGCCTGGTGGTGTTTCCATTCTGCTCTGGTATGGGTGCCGCCATCTTGCCTCTGGTCATGTGACTTAGCTGCTCCAGTCCTGGCATGTCACATGCTCTCTCTGACCTATCATGATTCTGCACTGGGTACTTAAGGGAGTTCAGTGCAACGTGTTTCACAGCACATGCTGTGAGAGAGTTCCTGTGCTCCTGAAAACCTGCCTGTTTGAGTGCTCACCTGTGCTTTTGCTGAATCCCAGCCTCCCAACAGCCTACATTGTCCTGCCTTCTCACTGTCTCCTGCTGGAACCATCCTACACCTACTATCTACCCTTTCCCTGTCAAAGGACCTGAGTGTGCAGTTAACCCTGTGCCTACACTGCCTCCATTTACCTAGCTCTCTGATTCTACACTGAGACATCTCAGTACAACTCAACATTCAATTAATCAGCTGCTGCTAATCCAAATACACTATAACCTCTCTGGATTTCATCTCACTAGTATCAATCAAGTAACTGTTATCCTTTCTGCAGCCTTGCAGTGACCTTTTGGATTACAAAGATTTTTTATTAGTTCTGCCACTACTCGGACATTATTTATTGTTACTTCACGACAGTTTCTAATCATCACCAGCTTCTTAATATTCAGGACTATTTTATTCACGTACATGTCGGCAAGTTCACCCATTAAAAAACCCACTTTTAATTTAAATCTGTTCAGGTGCCTGCTATTACCACCCTGGGTCCACAACAAACCCAGATCCTAACACTCTCTCTGTGGCGAAGATCTACCCAGATACACAAGGAAATCAGGTCATCCAGAGAAGTTAGCAATTCTCTGTATGCGAGTACATCTTTAATTTGCTCTGACGGCCCCTGCATGAATGCAGCAACCAAAGCTTGTTGTTCCAGAAGGCTGCCAGGAAATCAGCACTGTTATTAACCAGAGGGTCATTTCTTTACCACAACGAAGAAGTCCAAGCTAATGCCTGTCTAGACAGTAGCAAGATTACATAAGCCACTTTCGTCATCGTGGAAGGGAAATTTGCCACCTGGACCTCGAACTGAATTGAGCACTGATTCAGGAATCCTCAACAGCCTTTGATATCCCCATCATACTTCAAGGGATTTGGAATCTGGCAACGAGGCACCTGAAGCTTGAACTACCTCTGCAAGAGGTGGAGCTGGTTGTAACGGAGGTGACTGAGCGACACCAACTCATTGCATTAGCATTTGCAAGCACTGCATAATCTGGGCCTGGCTTTGTTCTTTCTTCTTGACTCTGGCGTGGAAGTTCTCCTGCAAGTCACATAGTGAAAGATTACCAGCAGCATCCATGTTGGGCCAGAGTATTCTGTCACAACTCTCAGGTGGATAGTGGATGCTAGTCCATACTATGGGATTGGCAAGACCTATTACTAGAGTAGAGGAGTGGAGTCTAATATGCCAGTGGTATTCAGCAGTGACCTCCGCAAGGAGGTTTGGACATAGCTGCGTCTGACACGCAGGTCATGGCCCTCGGACTAGGTTCACTAATACAGGTGCTGGTGTTCTCTGGACAAGGGTAGGGTATGATGAAGATCTGCCTGAGTCTGTCTGACTCCTATTGGCTGCTAAAACAAACACACAGCCACCAGGTAGTATGCGCACTGTCAGTGAGTGTACTTCCTGGCGCTGGCATAAATGTGTTTGTTTTACTGTATAGTGCGGACTGCACACTAAAACCACAGACCTGGACAGCGGCCGGCAGTGCCTCCTCCACACTGCCAGGTTCGACAGTGCCCAGGGTACATGCCCCGCCCAACCCCTCTTAGTTACACCACTGGTGCTGGTGTTCTCTGGAGAAGAGTAGGGTATGATGAAGATGTATAGCGAAGTCGACAAGCCGGGTCAGAACCCAACGGACAAGATGGTACCAAGGAGCAGATGTTTGCAGGTCACAGAGGATAACCAAGTTTCAAAACTGGCCCTTGAAAAACACTTACTAAGTGGCCACTAGGCTCTATGGGAGCTGCAGCCGCAATATGGAAGCCGCTGGGGAACAGCTGAAGCATGTCCTGGGTGGCTGCACAGAAGGAATGGCCAGGTAAGATATTATAGACCTCCCGCCCACTGCCCTGTAGACATAGCCCAAAACCAGTGCTGCCGGACCTGGTACATGGACACCGAGATCCGGCGCACTGTGACAAGTATTTCACACTCTGGCTGGCATTAGAATACCGTAAGTCATTAACCAATACATTAAATTGGAATCACTTTATAATAGTTACATTAACTATTAAAATATTTTATTTGTAAAAAAGAAAAATGCAAATTTAGTATTCTATTATTTATTATAGAACAAAATTTAATTTCACCCATTATTCAATAAAGAATTTATACCACCAGTAAGCCCAAGATAAAAAAAAATGGCTGGATATAATACAATGTATAAAAAAACCTAGAAACTATCAGAAACTCGCATTGCAATTTAAATTGACTGTATAGAAAATTACTCCAACTGTCCTCACTGAAAATTTTCAGTTACAAAAGCATAATATAAAAGCCATCCACCAGGGCCGTAACTAGGGTAGTGCGGCCAGTGCCCTGGCACAGGGCACCACAGGGTAGGGGGCACTGTTTGGGCCTGTCAATTTTCCTGTTTATGATCATTCTCACTTGTAGCTTCCTCTTTTATCCCCAGCATTTCCTGGCCCCTCCTATCTCTTCCCTGGCCCTTCCCAATGAGGCCATAACCCTATTTCAGGTGCACTATCTTAAGTCCCTAATTAAAAATTGGTGGGGGGCAGGGGGCAAAAAATGCTCTCTCTGGTACAGGGTACCAAAAAGTCTAGTTACGGCTCTGACATCCACTTTGAGAGGGATTAGTATAAGAAGAACAAAGAAGTTCCTTGAACACACTGCAATAAGATAATATAATCATCTAGTTCTAGTATAATCTAGAAGTTATGTAATAGGTTCCTGTCCATAGTGCTGCTCTGCAGCGCCGAGCCGGCACAGTAGAGCAGAAAAAAATCACTGAGCATTGGTGAATAGTTACAAATTAAGTCACCAATGCTCAAGCATGAATATCCTTAAAACATGGACTGTAATGGCGGCGTTTGGGAACCTTTGGAATAGACTGAAACATGGACTTGAAAGGGTGGGGTTATCTAGACAAGAAAAACACAAAAAATGTTCCCAGCACACTGCAATAAGCCAACTAAATAAACCATAAACCATTAGAGCAACAAATCACAATCTATGACTGTAGTTCTTCGGAAGAGGCAAGTTTTAAACTCATACAGTATGTAGTCCAGATATTCTGCAAAAGTAAATATCTAATCTGAGCAGTACGAATGTTTATATTGCAACACTTGAGCTTTCAATTGAAAACACAACTAATTTATCTAAATAAGAAAATAAGATATATCTGGGGACCTTGAATGTGTCCTCACATTTCTCCAACAGTTCAGCACTCCCTTTCTGTCAAACTAATTGCTTTTGAAACTAATACTTTATTGTTCATTATATTTGCCAAGCAATCTCCATGCATCCCAATATGTTGATCATCATGTTGAAATCCTTCACAGCAGTAACATCCAGCAGGGACCAGTATCAAATATGCTCATTTTCATCGTTTAAACAGTGTGTGTTAGCACTCTGTCATTGTGCCAGAAAAGTATCCACTGCCCAGACCCTAAGCAATAAATACAAATAAGATTGTGGCGCTCAATATATGAATAAACAGATAACCAAGGAGTTGAAGCTAAACAGCTGTTTTTTTGGGATAGCTACAACATTTCCGGACTCTTTGACCTTTCGTCAAGCAGAAAAACAGCTATTTGAACACATTAAATAAATCCAGCTTTTTAAATGAGATCCAGATGCTTATAATAAGCGTCAGTTATTTATTTCTCATGGCTCATTTATACAGTGCCACTATATTACACAGAATTTACACCGAGAATGTTTAAACATTTATATCAATTCCTGTGTCATTTCCAAAATTGTGTAACAAAACTTTATATACATATAACTGTATGTAGACTTTTGCATATTATTAAGCCTATTATTATTATGTCACGAGGGGGGCTAGTGCAGATTACCCAGTCCCAGGGTCAATGTAAGAGAAGGAGGCACCAAAGTGCAGAATTCATGTGGGTCCCCTCCTCTCATGCCAGATGAATAACCCATGGAATTATTTATGCAGTGGGTATCCTGCGAGTCACTGTTTATTTTACCCTTGTATATCTTGTTTACATGTATTGCTTATCGCACATTATAACCGATGTAATGCGCCCAACATGGCTGCCTCGCCTGGGACTCTATTGTGTATGATACTGAGGTATTTGCTAGGATCTCACCTATTATTTTTATCTCCCCATTATGTGCCATCTCTTCCAACCATTGCCTATTCTGCCCTGTGTAATCCTATGTAGTGCACCTGAAATGACTGCCTCACTTGGATCTTTTGAGGGTAGGATGGATGATGCTTGGAACTGATTACCCAAAATGGCTGCCACACCATTGTTATATGCATGGTTTCTGTAGTTTATGAAAATGTAAACTAGTATTATGTTCATATTATCTGTAAAGTGCCTTGAGTCCTGTTGGAGTATCGTATCACTGGCAGATCGCTACGTGTGAATGCACTAGTAGATGGAGATAAAGTGGACGGAGATAAAGTACCAGCCAATCAGCTCCTAACAGGGGATAACAACTAAGATGTAGGTACCTGAAGTTGTGGATATTCCTGTACTAATATTGGGCTGTTAAAGGTGCTTGGCCTCGATCCAAAGGAATATTCGGATTCAATTTTTTTATAATTGAATTTATTGAAGAATAGCTTTACTATAGAAAACAACTCTATCAATTGGGCTAAACGTTTCGTGGTTTTACTAGGTGCGAGCCTGCCTATGGTGTAGAGACATTTTACATGTACAGTATCTATTATTCCAATATATTTTTTTTTACTTTCTTTAGAATCTTAACTGTGCTTTTAATTAGTTTTGTTTTTCAGTTAATTGCAAACAAGATTTAATCATTTAAAAAGTTTGGACCTAACATTGTGTGTCTAACTTTGCAGTTGTCAACAAATCACTATTATTAAAATTTAATTATTCATTAAGTTTTGCAGTAGATTAGTATATGTCTTAAGTAGTGAAATGATCTAACAGGCTGTATTTAATGATTAAATTGTGGTTATAAATTGTCCCAGGTGGCTGCCAAGTGAGACAACATTAATGATGTTTACATCAAATCCACAAATTGTTTTACATGTATAATTATTTTTCAGAAAATAAAGCCTTTAGTGACCAAATATTAGCAATGTAATATATTATGTTATTGTCATATTCCTGGCATCTTTATTCATAAGAAAACATCTAATGTAGGTGAACATCAAAATTTAAATGGCTAATGTGCTGCATATAATTACATATAAAATGTGCAAAGTACAGAATTCAGTATTGAATAATCACATTCTGTAAGCCGAGTGGTCAAGATTATGTTGTGTAAAACATTATTTTGAAAGCAGCTGAAAATTTATTATTATAGCTCAGTGGCGTCCCTCCCTGCGGTGTCACCCAGTGTGGGGAGGGACAATATGCACGCTCCACCAAAAAGGGGGCGTGGCCACATGGCCCTAAGCCCTGTGCCTATTACTTCGGGGGTAAGGGGGGTGCAGGAGGTCCCTGTGTGGAGTGGCGGCCGGCTCCCTCAGTGACAGGAGCCGAGTGCTGCACTTAATGCTACAGTGCAGCACCCACCTCCTATCTGCAGCTTGGTGTCACCCCTCAGCGGGTGACAATAGAATGCGGACCGCACCCTCCTTGTAATGCCACAGGTATAGCTTTAAATATATTTTCACTGAAAGAATTGACATTATAACATACTGTAGTATATAATACACAGAATAAGCATATACAGTATATCCCTATCGACCAGCACATTACATAGCTCCAAAGTACAGCACATTGTGGGTCTGATTCTGAGTCATATGCAGTGTCTTTGTGTCTGCGTCTTTTGTCGGTGGCATGTCTGCGACTTTAAGCAAACACCGCAGCAAGCCCTTCCCTGGTATACACTCGTGCATCTGATTGTGCAAGGACTTTCATGCCCACTTTGAGCATCTGAGTTCGCATCTACTTCAGTGACACGCCTGTGACACTCGGATAACACGACCGTCTCCGTGCACCCACATAGCCAAGTGCCTCTGACCTCCTAGTCACCGGCCAGGAACACTCAATACATTGTCAAGATACAGTATTTTTGAGACTGTGCTTCTCTATTACAATTGCAACTCTGTGTACATGGACCCTAGCATCGCTCAACTGCACCCGACATTCGCAATGCATCCGGATATTGACACCTGTTGGTAAGTATCCTAATCCTACCTCCCTGTACCCTAAACCTTGCCTCCCTCCCCATACCTCCCAACATTTGCAGGATGTAAATAGGGACACCCAGATGCCGAAGGCGCACGCTCCCAAAAAGGGGCGTGGCCTACCCGTAAAAGGGTGTGGCCTAGTGTCACGCCCCATTTACATCACTAAGGGGCGTGTCCAGCATCTCCGAGATGCTGGGCTGCCCCCGGGTTTCCTCCTGTACCATGAATAGATGCTGTGCGCATGCACACAGCATCTATTCTCACTCTGCATACACGCTGCTCTGCATAGCATAGCAGAGCAGCGGTGTATGCTTCTCCCAACTTCCCCCCCACCGCGGGACTGTCCCGCTGAATGCAGGACAGTTGGGAGGTATGCCTCCCTAGTGCCTAAACCTAACCCTCCCCCCTAGTGCTAACCCTAACCCTCCCCCTAGTGCCTGACCCTAACCCATAACCCTAATTCTTCCCCTAACCCCACTACTTACCGTTAAGATGCAAGCCGTCGGGATGCCAGTGCCTGGATTCTGAATGGTGTCAGGATTCCGGCGCCGACATTCTGAGCGCCTGCGTCTCGACAGCCGGGATTTCAACTATCTCCCATAGATAGATAGACAGACACAGAGATATAATTAAAAAATAGCTTTTACATAATTTTGATTACAAGTAAGCATATAAGGTAAGATGTCTGGATCCATTCAAGAAAATCAACATCCAAGCGCAAAGTTTACATTTTAAGAGTTAAAATCATTAAACCCATCTATATCTACAACCATTAAAAATAAAATTGGTCAGGAAACTAGCAGCTTAGCAAATGTAGATGCTCTGTTTAGGGGCCATCGGTCATTTCACCCCTGGTTCAAAATAGTAGAGGAGATGTGTAATAGAAATGCTGGGAATGTAAAAGATGGTTGGAATACATGTCTCAGGTTTCTGATCTATGCTTTGTAATTTTCCAGGGAATGTGTTTTAGCTTGGTAGAGTAATTACAGTTTTTCAACAAGCTTGGATTCAAGTAAGAAACAGTACCAAATAAAGGTATTACATGTAGAAAATTGTTAGAACAGACTGCATGGGGATGAGTTTCCAATAAACAATTCTAATATTGAATATAAAGCACAGCATACATGATACACATCATAATAAAAGGGGTAACAATATAGGGGTGTGGCCAGGATGAGCATGGAGTATCACACGTTTGTGCTTGCTTCCCAGATATATCCATCCTGCAGCTCATCCTGCCCAGTTGAAAGTGGCCAAACCTAACTTGTCTACCTGCTGATGCTTACCCTTGCTCTCTGGTGAGCAAGTCAGTGCAGAGATTCTTCACCATAGGCCGGGTTCCTGATATTGCCTTCCCTCATGATGTGGTCCTTCCTCTCCCTGCTCTGACAGCTGCTGCTGTTGCAGTATCCACTGGGGTGTCAGTTGTTATCAACCTTGGCTGGCTCCTGGTGCTTCTCTGCTGCCTCTCTGGTGTCACGTCTCTGTGTGGGCCTTGGCACCATGGCTGCAGAGGCCAGCACTGGATCACAGTTTGACAGGCTGGGATACTCTGCACCCTGGCCTGGAGTTGGGGACATTGGTTTCCTTCCCCTTCTGGTATCCTCTGGTGGCCTGATTGTTTGGAGAAGGCTAATCTCCGGTATCTGGAGGTGGAAAATGCTTTGTGCCCTCGTTGTTTCTGGTGGAGTCCCTGAACTGGATGCACCTGGCTCTCATCTCCTGCCTACCAGCATATTCCCTCTGGCTTATTATGTTTCTTATATCACATGGGAATCCTACATTTTATATATTGATATTATCTGCAAGACTTTTGTGGTCCCCTGATCTGTGACTTCGCCTACACTTGATCTGGTTATATTTAACAACTTCCCTACTGATTTGAAGTCTCAAAACAGTTCTTCTGTACCCTTAGTGTACATTTGCTGTTTTTCCATCAGTCATCCAATGCCATTATCATAGATCTGTGGCTACCAAACTGAATGGATTTGTTAGCTCAAACACTCTGTCAAAGGGGTCTGACCCTCTAGTGTCTCAGCAGGCTTCCTTTACACCTTCTAATGCTACATTTGCCTTTGGATGTTACTTTACAGCAAATCCTCAATGTAATCAGCTCTTTTGAAAATAGCGTTACTGATAAAATACTGTAGGTGAAATCCACGACTAACCTTTATCTCCTACACCATGACATGCAGATGGTCTGAAAGCAAATGGGGGAGGTTAAGCCTGTATCTCTACATTGAAGGATACCCAGTCTCCTATGAAGAATCATTTAGGGGGGATTGGTGGCTTAAATGACCACTGTCCAGAGGAAGTTGTTCAGATATGGAGGGTCAGCTTCATCACAACAATTTGTGGATTGTCAATCTTCATGAGTACAGTTTCTTGTGAACTGGCTCATTGATACCGATGGATGGGACTGCTTCACTGGACACATTGCAGTGGAAAGAATGTATCGGGTCTGTACAAGTGCCTTGCATCTTAGGGCTTCTTTGCGCACCTTTATTGTAGAGATGTGCGCTGACCACTCTTTTTTGGTTTTGGATCTGGATTGATCTTTGTGTTTTGGTTTTGGTTTTGCAAACCACCCTCAAGTGTTTTGGTTTTGATTTTCGATCTGGATTGAAACAAAAAAAATATGAAAAGTTTTTAAAAACAGCTAAAATCTTGTAATTTTTGCAATCCGAAACTTGAAATTCAAATTTAAAATCTGAATTCCGAACCACTGGAAGATCAGAACTGTGACTCAGATTTATCCGGATTTCCACAGAAGATAAGAACAGCAACTCAGATCTGTCCGAATTCACAAACTTCGGGTGGATTCGGATTTCTGGGGAACCGAACTGCACATCTCTACTTTACTGCTAAGATGCTCCATTACCAGGTCAGGGATGCTATCCTTCACTTGGCCAGTACCAAGGATGCTTTGAAATGGAACAATCAGCGTGCTTCTGTGTTACCTGATTTTTCGGTGGACATGTGAAAGAGGATTAAAAAATTTACAGTTTTCTCCTGAAAATGGGAATCAGAATTGGATAATTATTATAAGGAACTGAATATAATCGATACAACACCCTAGTGCAACTGAGAGAGCAGCCGAGGTTAAAACATGTGGGTCACCTTAAACCCAAATATGAAATGTGATAAATAGAAACAAAGTGTGTAAAACCCAGTGGTGCTAAACAGTGAATAAATGAATAAATAAAAAAATTACTTTACTCATAGTTCTTGATTTCAACAATGTTTCATATATATATTGAAAGAGAAAACAGGACGATATATAGGGTAATATTGTAGGTAAACAAGATATATTATTATTTAATTAGGCTTTCAAATAGCCCACAAATAATAACTCCTCAAATGGCCAGTGAACAAAACATGTAAAATATAAATATGAATACATAAAAAGACAGCACAGCAATGGATGGTACAAAGGCCTGCATACCGGATCACAGAGGTAAGTACAACATTGAAAGTGCATTGCGGACTGTCCGGATTTGTCTGTAGTGTCTGACAAGCAGTGCCGGTACCAGGTGTTGGGGTTCTGCTGTGATGCTTGTAATCCTTAACACATTTCGAGCCCACACGCTCTTCCTCAGAAGGCCATGTAGGCTGAAGGTAAGTGAATGGTTTTAAATACCCTAAAACAGGAAGTTCTGTATGTTCCCATCAGAGAATGCCACGACCACAAGTGACACGAATGGCCACTTCCGGTTCACGGCTGATAACATTGTCAGTGGTTTCATTTGTTCCACAGCTTCAGGACCGCAATATGATGTGCCCATTCTTATATTCCATTTCATGTATATTTTATCCTTATGTGTAATGTATCTTTTATCCATATGTGTCTATTAATACTGCATTTTCCATTTTGTATTTACGTGGAACTTTATCTGTGGTCCTGGAGGTGTCAGAGGCCAGAATACAGTGTGGTCCCGGCATCTGGTGACCCTTCCATTTTTTCAGTGAAACCAGATGTTTACAATGGCACCCACTTCCGGTTTCAGGTGCTAGCCACCATGGGCCACAACTCCCTCCAGGGCATCTTATCAACTGTCCATAAGATATGGGCACATCATATTGTTTATTCTGTACACATTGTCAGCACCAACTTATTTATTTAAGCAATCTGTGCATACTGCTAGCAGAAATTTATTTATCCAATTATGCAATTTGCACATGCTGCTAGTACTCGAAAATGTTTGTATTTTATCTGTTTTTGAACTTATTGTTGAAATGTATGATGCTCTTATTGTATCAAGTCATGATGCTCTATTAGTTGTTATTTCAATTTTTTTATCTACTATTTGGGTTTTAATTAAATTCATGGCCTTATTATATTACTATTTCTGTGTTAATCTGATCCCATTATGAGACTGGGTTTCATGAAATGTTATAATTTTAATCAGTCTAACCTTGTTTCCTAATTTACAGTAATTATTTTTAGACTGGCCTTTAAACCTAAGCTGTTTGGTGAATCATTGTGTATGATTATTTATTGACCAATCTTTTTGTCAAATAGGTGATATTTATGTGCAGACACATTTTAAAAAACAACCAATGAAATGTCATCTGCTGTTATATATTTCCTTCTTGGTATGTATAACTGATTACCAGAGTTCCTAATTGTTATGTTTGTTTTTTTATCAATAATGTGTATTTGAAATCATTGGATTGTTCAGTCATGTAACTTTTTTTTCACATATCACCCATTCTTAAAGCTATACCCCTGAAGAAGTCAATCTATGTGGACAAAACGCTTTAGATATAAAGTGCCCATTACCATTTAATTCTCTAACATCATCTTTTATGCTGTAAGCACTAATTTTAAAACATGTATATAATTTTATCAACAATAAAATATTTTTTATATCAACTAATGACTGGCCATTGGGCCTTTATTTTTGGGTGCTTTGATGGAGGGATATACTTTCAGATTGTATGGGATGCACCATCCCCCACTATTGGTATACAATAAGGAATCAAGCTGAATAAACCGGTTTTAATCATTCTAAACGGGACACTGATTCAAAAGGACTCTTTTATTCACCATTTGAATTTTTACAATTACACTTATGATATCACATACAGTATAGCACCCTGTTTTTTTTACTTGTATGTATATATATATATATATATATATATATATATTCTATACAGAAAAAATGTTACGGCTTCACAAGTCCCATCAAGGCTTCTTGGACATGATCTGAAATGTCACAAAACCTACTGAATTTCTACCACTCAAACTAAAAAAAAGCAATGAAATTCCAATCATTGTAGCTGACGTCTTAATGGACGTGTTCCTTGTGCAATACAGATTTGGTATGCCATCACACCCTGTGGCTAACTGCAGATTTACGCTTTCACAGAGTGAGATTGCTGTCACTCACAAAATGGCGGAGCTGCTAATTCACAGAATTGTGTGCTCGTTGGAATACACATATTCAAAAATAGGTTTTCAGCCTTGGAGAAATTGGATACGGATAGTGATAGTGATTTTTTTTAATCTCTGGTGACCCTCCCACACAGGAAGGACCAGAGAAAATTATCTCAGGAACCTATAGAAAGAGCCTCAAAAAAGAAGGCTAATAGAAGACATGGAAAATGAGGGGTGTCTGGTAAAACAAGCAAGAAGATTTTATCAATGGATGAATGGAGATCACAAGGTATTTTTAATTTGTCTAAACTTTCTTTATCACAAAAAGAAATATCACTTTTAAGTAATGTTATGTCCTTTGCACCCACTAATTATCCCAACAATTTTCAATTGTTTGTGGATCTTAATAAATTTGTTAGGAAACTAACATTGAAATACCATTTAGCTAAAAACAAAAGATACTGGTATTCTTAAAAACTATGAAGAGAATTCAAAATCAGGATTAAAATAAGCCTCTACATTTTATCCTGTGGAGTCCAGGAGTAGCCAGATCGACACCTTTTAGGAGTTGGTAAAAAAAAAGATATATGTGAATCTGGACCAAATAAGAGGAAGTCTAACTTAAGTAATTCTGAGAAAAATGCCTTGAAGTTTCTTAAAGACAATCGTGATATTATGTTAAAACAGGCAGATAAGGGGGTGGTCTTGTTATCATGAATAGAGTGGATTATGAGAGTGAAGCCTATAGACTCCTGGGTGATGAGAAATCGTATAGACTTTTGAAAAAAGATCTTACTGTCCTGAGGCTTTTGTATCTGAATTGAGAGATCTTCTGAACACGGCCAATTGTTCAGAGTATGCAGATCTATTTTTAAAGAATTATGTTATTGTCTCGATTCAACCTGATATCGGCTGATACTTACTGCAGCGCAGGCTTCCCCTGACTAGCAAGCGTGGTCAGACATCAGTTGCAGCGGTGGGTGACATGCAAAGTATTCTCCCTGGGGCCCAGGTGACTTCTACGTGATCTACCATATTGGAGTTCCCGCGGTGGTGGTCAAGGGTGCAGCCATGTTGTCTGTATCACCTGGCCCGTCTCTTATCCAATGGTAGCTTTGTCAGTTCTCAGCTGACTCTCTCCTCCAATGGACAGCTACCTTAGGGTATATAGCAGGACTTTAGGAAACAGGAAGTTGCCTGTACAACTCTTGTCTACACCTAGAAGCTGCTGTTATTAGCATCATTCCAGGCTCCATGCTGAATGCTTCCAGTGACTATCTCCAGCGATATATAGTGCATCCGGAAAGTATTCACAGCACTTCACTTTTTCCACATTTTGTTATGTTACAGCCGTTTTCCAAAATGGAATAAATTAATTTTTGTGCTCAAAATTCTACACACAATACCCCATAATGACAACTTGTAAAAAGTTTTTTATAGATTTTTGCTAATTTACTGTAATTAAAAAAAAAACTTAAAAATGTTTATTGTACACACATTCAAATTTTAACACAGATGCATAGCTGGATCTCACAGATTCATCCATGCATCTGTGTCTTATTTTCTCAGATGCATGCCTATCGCCAGTGAGAACCTCTGTCGCCCGCTGATGCCCCTGTGCACTGCACCACTACAGCCACTGGTCTGCACCCCGCTGCTGCCCCACACTCCTGCAGCTTGCCCCCACAGCCGTCTCTCCCTGTGCATCCCCAAAACACCTCCTGTGTGCCGGCCTTCCTCCACCTGCACTAATGTACCATTTAGTTGCCCTTCTCCCCTGCAGGTGGCCCGGTTTGCTCCTCCAAACCCTGAAAGTTAATACATTTTAAAAAAGCAACGGTTTCACATGCCCATTAAGGCTTCTTAGACATGGGCCCGTATTCAATTAGAAGAGAAAAGCCGAGATCCACGAAAAAGAATCGCCGATTGCGACTTTTCACCTGTCGGAAAAGTATCGCCGTATTCAATTCCATCCATTTTTTGCGTACGTGGAAAGTCAACGCAATGTAACAGGCAAAAAAGATTTGCCTCTGAATAGGTGGAGAAAAGAAATACAGCATTTTTTTGGGGGTGCAAAGGTGGGGGAAACCACTCCGAACACTTGGAACAGCCCCTCAATGGACAACTGCGTAAAAAATTCCTAAAAAAAAACTTAGGGGGTTAAAAAGTGTAAAGTGGGGGGACAAGTTCACACACTAGCGAAATAAGGTTCTGGGGTGCACTAAGAAAGGGTCAAGTGTTTAGGGGATTGCAGGTGCATTTTTCAGGGTGGAATTTCACTTTATTTAAAAGTTCACTTTAGAGACATTAAAAGATGCTTGCACCCATTTTCAGGTACCCCAAATTTGACAGGACTACTTATTTTCACCCAAAAATACTGCTTTATGCCATTCTTTACCACTTGTGCAAATATGCTAATAAGTGGCAATTGTGCAAACTTAAGTACCCCAAACAGTATTATTAGGGCTAATTGGGCACTACTACATTGATCCCCAATGTTTCTGCATCTATTTGGGGGGTTCAGGCTGATTTCGACGATTCTGACACAACTTTTCGCCTGTTCCGATTTCGCGTGTCTCTGTTTCTGCGTATTTTGGAATTGAATACGGCAAATAGCGGGGGCGCACACTATAAGTTTTTGCCACTAAAATACGTTATGTAAGCAAAAAGTCCAGCAGGTGAAACTTTATCGCGGGTGCAAAACTAATTGAATAAGGGCCATGATCTGAAATTTCACAAAACCTATTGAATTTCTGCCACTCAAACTTCAAAAAGCAATGAAATTACAATTCTGATGCCTTATTGGTCGTGTTCTTTGCGTAATACAGATATGGTATGCCATGACACCATGTGGTTAACTGCAGATTCAGCACTCTCACAGAGTGAGATTGCTGTCACTCACAAAATGGTAGAGCTGCTAATTCACAGAATTGTGTGCTCATTGGAATATAAGATAGAATACAGAATCAAATCTCTGTGTGAAATCTGGGTACTTGCTGAGCTGACACAATCTAAAAGAAATCTATATGCTATATAAACCTCATAAATGACAAATTTTCATTTAAACCCAAAGGATGGACAGTTTGTAAAGTATAAATCCATTTTGCTTCTTTTTGCAATAGGATGCGGTCTCTATTGCCACCTCTAGTACTCGGGGGACCCAATCAATGATTTTATATCTTATCGTCGATAAGTTATGGTGAAAGTCTCGGAAGTGGTGTGCCGCCGGTTGGTCACAATTTCTGCCCTCAAGGGCCGCCCTTATACTTGATCGGTGCATTGCCAATCTTTCCTTCATCTGGTGCGTTGTTTTTACAATATACAGTAAACTACAAGGGCACCTAATGTAGTAAACTATATATCAGCTGAAACACGTTAAGGGGTATTTGATCTGAAAATATATATAGAAGAAAATCAAGTGGCACTCCAGGAGGCTTTGCAAAATTAGTTAACCACCAACCTGTTTATTCAACATTTCGGGGTACAGTGACCCGATGTTCATGGACAAACACATAAGAAGGGGTTGTCGTACCCCAAAACATTGAATAAACATGTTGGTGGTTAATTAATTTTGCAAAGTCTCCTGGAGTGCCGCCTGATTATCTTCTATATGTTGTATGACTTTACCCTATAAGGAGGGCACTCGGAGCAAGGAAATGGCCCGCAGTGGCCAGCAGAGTGCCGGACATTAGTTTATTTATATATATATATATGTTATATATATATATAACATATATATACATATTACACAACAATAGTTTGCTTCAAAGTGCTGGGGTCGCCAGGTGGCACAGTCTTGGGAGCTTGGCATGGACAGGAGATTGCATATTTCTGCTAGAGGTTAGATACATGGAAGTGTTTTCTAACACCTTCTTAAGCAAAGGTCTAGAAAAATTAATTTAGCTGTTAACAGGATCTCAGTTACAGGCCATGTGTTGACTTTCACAGTAGGCTCCAAAAGGGTACTTTATATTTCTTCCAGGAGGGGCAGAAAATCTCAAATTACACTGTAACACAGCTTTATACTGTGGTTTTGATCCAACATCCATTTACTGTAGCGTGTAGGTAAAAGTATTACATACATACATACAGTGCAGATCACTACATCTTTTGATGTCTATAATGTCTATCTTTTGATGTCTATGATGACTAACCTTTATACAAAACATCAATGCAATTTTATAGATTTTTCCTGGTGCTACTGCATGGCCTGAAAACTTCCCAATACACAGATTACACAATGACTGTGTATTTGTCACAGTATGTCTTCATGATCTACAACAGTATAAATAACTCATAATGCATTCACTCTGTGTTTAGCAAACATAGAAATCGATTTCTGTATATCAGCCTGAAGCTGCAATGAATGAAGTTCATTATCTATTTGGCATACGGCGAGCTGATCATTTTTATACATACCATATTCACTGTTTATTTTTCTAATTTACATTTCAAACTATACTATGCTGTAATATAAATTGGGCAAGAGTATGTCCACTAATGGGGCTTGGTTATTCTAAATTATTTTGTCTGCATTGAAGTAATATTAATTGTAGATTACAATAATACTTTATACTGCAAGGTTTCAAATTTAATTACTTTTTTTCATTTACTATATAGTAAGCCCTTTTGAATTAACATGCTAAATCCCCCTCTCCTCTGCGTTAGTTCATACTGTTTAGGACTTTTATTTTATCTGTTTCTTGTTATGCCAGTGGAACTATGGTAGTACCAGTGAGTATAAACAAACACATACTAAAAAAAGACAATTATAAATAGGCTGTCTCCTAAGGTATATTCTGACCTTCCTATGAAGTCCATAATCAAAAATAACCCAACAACTACATAAATCTAAAAGACAAACCACTAAATGTAGTTCAATGATATCCAAGCAATGGTTTACAATATGTTTATGGGTGACTGGGTGTGTGACTAGAATTTGGGTTAACACTTGAAATATGCAGAATATATGCAATTTAGTTTATTTTTTATTGCAATTCGACACAAATGATGTGTCCATCTCATTGGATATAAAAAAATTTAATATTTAATTGTGTTTCTCTTTTTTCACTTTAACACAAAATCAATTATTCAATCCTGTCAATTATGTGGGCAAATGTGTCACAGAAATATAAAACATTAAATTAGTGATTGAATCACAATAAATTAAAAAATGTACAGTATGTCAAACATATGTTTTGAATAGGAAAGTACCATTTATTAGATTCACCATGAGTATTAGAAATTTTCAAAGGTTCTTCAGACCTATAATTCAAATGAACCTATACACATGTATATATATATCTATAGATATATATATATGTATATATATATATATATATATATAATGAAATGGGTAATGATCCGGCACTCAATCCTCCAATGTAATGGTATATGCTCCGGTGGCTATCTAAATAAAATGAAGATAGCAGCAAAGGATGGACGGCACTCTGAGAGACTGAATAACGATCACACAACTACTGTGTAATAGCCAGGCTATTACACTGTAGTTGTGAGATCGTTATTCAGTTTCTCAGAGTGCAGTCCATCCTTTGCTGCTATATGTGCCGAGCACTCTGAATTTCTGTAAGTTAGTATGTGCTACTGTTCTCAAGTGGGAGATATATATATATATATATATATATATTATATATACAATTGTTCTAAAATTTGATTGCACATGGGGTATTTTGAACTTAGTTTATTATAAATAAATATCCATAAAAATATATATTTTCTGAATATTTGGAATTAACGAATCAATAGACAGTGCAATTTAAATAACTATTGAATATATCATATATGATATAATATATCATATCATATGGCTAAGTTTGTATCTTAAAATCCATAGCATAAAGTCACATTTAAAATTGTACAAGAACTCCTAAATTGCAATACAGTACAGGTTGAGTCTCCCATATCCAAATATTCCGAAATACGGAATATTTTTGGCATGACTGACATAATGAAACCTTTGATTTTTGATGGTTCAATGTACACAAACTTTGTCTAAGCCACAAATTATTACAAATATTGTAATAAAATTACCTTCAGGCAAATGAATTTCATTTCTGTACACAAACTTTGTTTGAGCTGCAAAATTATTGAACATACTGTATAAAATGACCTGCAGGCTGTGTGTAAAAGGTGTATATAATACATAAATGCATTCTGTGTGTATATTTGGGTCCTATTCCCAAGATATTTCATTATGATATGCAATTATTCCAAAATACGGAATATTCCGTTATCCAAAATACCCCTGGTCCCAAGCATTTTGGATATTGAAGACTCAACCTGTACACAGTTCTATACTTAATGCATAGACTGTTCCAATAATGAAGATATGTAGACATTTTTGCTGTCTATAAAGAAAGGGAATTAACCCTTACAGGTGCCTCTGAATTTATTTTAGGAAATAAGTTTGTATATTTTAAGACATATTTCTGTGGGAGAATAATTTGCATTAAATAAAAATCTTGAGTCCTGCGGGAGAAAAGTGAGTCAATATTACTGTAATGGGTTAATTCCTGAGGGTGAACTTATTCTTATCATCAATAACAAAACCCTTCTGTGAAATGAGGTTGGTACCTATTGTTCATATTTAATATTTGCAGACTTTCGGGACATTTTCTCAGAAGAAGGCCTCAAATTATGTGAAATAGTGTCCCTTAATTACCCCCAGAACAGAAGAGCACCAATCCTGAGAGCAAAATGTACAGAAAACACCAGGGCCTAGGAAGCATGAAAACACAAGATTGGCTGGGGAACTGTTAAAAGTTAGAGGCTGAAAGAAGAGACTTTAGAAAACCAGAAATCATCTGCGATCTTTAACCCAAATCTATGGATCCTATAATGGTTTATGCCTGTTGACGACAGGGTGATACTTAAGCTAAATTATTGCCTAACTGGAAGTTACATGACATAGCAGCTGAGGGCTATTTTAAGTGTGATCAGTTGGACGTTCACCAAAGATTGGATCAGTGGTACTGTAAATGCATTTTTGTTGTACTGCTTACCTTCAATGTCCTAGTACAAGTTTATAGAGTGATTGCACACATATCCAAAAAACAGCTATATCTGAGCTGATGGAGAATTTTTGGTTAAATGAGTTCAAGTATTTTCCATTAAGATATTTGACTTGATGTGGAAATACTTCTCAGGATATTAGGACATGTCAAAGGCTGACAAGTGCCGTGTTGAGCACTAACTTGGTGTGGGAGAATTTGCTGGTCAGTTCCTACTGTAATACACTTTTCATCAGTTGATGCAGGTAGGTAGTTGAAGGATCCTGCTACATTGTGACACATGAAAGCATTCAACAATGCGCCAATACACACATTCAACTGCTTAGACAATGATATTCTCAGTGCAAACACTACGCCACTGCAGATCTTTGTAATAAAGGCCAAATTACAAATATTGTGGAGCGCTGTTTTTGTCAAGTGACATTCTTGTAATAGAAGTGGATTATACATCTAGAGCTCTCATTGTAGACACTCATAAGAGAGGGACCCTCATGGTGGTTCCGCATTTCATCCCCTTATGTTCCAGGTTTGCTCTGTTTATTACTTATATATGTACAAGTGGGTAATGCTTTTTATTGTTTTACTTTCCTTTAATACATTTTATTAATTTATTTGTGTGGTCACTTGACAAAACTAGTGCTCCACAATTTCTAGCTGTTGTTTATATTTTTGAGCCGGTGCAGAACCTGCTGTGTGAGCTGCCTGTTTTTTCAGGAGATTTCATCTGTTTAGTCAGTGCCCCTGTGTTTTGGTTTTCTGCAAATTACAAATATCTGTATTGGCAAAAGTAAAAACATCAATTTAAAGTCATACCTAATATCACTATTAACCAATTAATTAATTGCAACTAAAACCATTGCATCCTAAAATACGGCTTGTTCATTCATATATTTGTCTCTAGTGATATTAAAGCGACATCAGGACTGCCTTTATTATATTGCATTTGTGCACGTGAAAGCTTTCAGTACATTACATGTTATCATGCATATAAAATGCATGCAAGCATTTCTAGGTACATTACTTTAAAAATATTACCATTTATATACATAGTGGACTGTATATTGTTTGATTATTATTGTCTTTGTTCATGGTAAAGTTATATTTGACTTCACAACCAGACTTCAAATAATAGTTATTTATGCAAAAATGTAAAACCACATTACAAATCAATTTTTCTATCATTTACAATATAACTTTGTGGAATTACACACATTTTATGAGGAAAAACATGATTTTGCATGTAAACATGGCAGTAAGTGGGGATTCAAAATATTTTGGAAGCTGATTGGAGGATTTTGGTGGAAGAAGTGCAGGTTTAATTTTGTGGAATGGGGTTATTGAAAGTAAATAAGTAGTGGTGGAAAGGGCACAATTTGAAATCAAGGTTATTTCTCAACAGCATATACCAGTCAGCAGTACATGATATTATACATCTGATGTCATTCATTATAAGTTGCCCAATTATCACTTTCACATCTAAGAATAAAAACATTTTTTTAATATTTAGAATTGTATTCCAATTGGAAATATACAGAAATCCTACTGAAAAAAGTATTGAATACAGTATGTTTTTCTTTGGAATAAGTATCTCAATGTGTTTATATCAGTGTATTTAGATTTATTCTCTACCAAGGTGAGTACAGTATTTGGGGATTTGTCTTCTCTAAAGGTTTCATTAAATGTTTCCAATCATTTAAAGTTTGTTTATAGTATGTTAGATTTTTTTCCTATCTTATTATCTGGCTGACTGTCTCAATTGTCAATGGGGTTTAGTTAGCATGCTGTTAACTGCCACATGGGCAGTTATTCAATATGCAGTCATCCATGCTGTTTCCGTATTATACAGCAAGCACCAGCAAGTCATAGAATAATAAGACCTGGTTTCCCATAGATTTCTTTAATATGCATGATTGAATGCAAGTCCCAGGATAAGCCTGACGTCTTCCTATGTCATCTGACTTACAGCAAATATTATATTATCAACTGTACAAATGTGTTGTATCAACTTTTAGTGATGAGTTTTATATTATTTTTAAGTATATTTAAAAGAAGGATAAATATTCTCTGTTGCAGAAACTTACTGAAATATAACCTTTATTAATATGATTAAAAGTGGTGAATTATAAAATAAAATTAGGGATGAAAAATTAAAATCCAACCAAAAAAGGCTGATAAGAGACAAGACTATAGTCTTTTATCAATTTCCTTAATATATACTGCTTGTACAATTTAACTGGTACCGTATATTATTCCAATAAGTAAAGCTCTACAGTAAGTTATTCACATGCATTTAGATGCTGTGATCAGGATAGTAGCACCCCTTGTTGATTGTGCCACTAAATTA
Organism: Taudactylus pleione; assembly: GCA_031769625.1. NCBI lineage: Eukaryota > Metazoa > Chordata > Amphibia > Anura > Myobatrachidae > Taudactylus > Taudactylus pleione. The sequence goes on from JAUIMM010000518.1 coordinate 4,724,631, forward strand.
TGGGGTCTGATGTTCTTAGTGTAGATCAAATATCCTAACATATACTACACTGCTCAGTTAAATGTGGCTTATAGTGATATTGTAATGACACAGCATCTTATAAAATAGTGAGTAATTAGTAAATAATACTTTGATTATTCCGTAGAAATGAATGCAAAAGTGCTGATTGGCTGAGAGCATGGGAGCAGCACTCTAAGCCAATCAGTGCTTACACATTAATTTCTATGGACTTACTAGCAGTAACCTTCCACATTAGTTGCAGCTGTGCTGTAGACTGTGTGACAAATGTCAGGATGCTACATGGAAAGAAGAGGATATGATCCCTGCATGTAATAAATTGGTGAAGAGGTGTCTTTTGTTTCATATTTTTTTTACAGCTAGACTACTGGTGCCAGTGGTCCTTACTGTTCAGATATGCTGGCACTTGTTTTTCTTCAAGTGCCATCATGCTGTGGCTGTCTTGCTGGGACCTGTAGTCTGCCTGTAAAAAAATATTTTATTTACTGTTTACTCACTATTACCCCCACACCCAAAGCCCAGGGGGTGTGGAGGAATAGCCATGGGTATCAGCCCAAGGTTTGGATGTCCCTTGGGAGGGGGGACTTAATTTTGTAGAGGGGTACCAGCTTTACAAGGATTCCAGCTGTGGGCTGGGCATCCCCTGTATTGGTGTACTGAACATATACCGTGCTGACAAGTTTTAGGTTGGTTAATGTCATGCAAAAGATAGATAATTACAGCGCTATGAGAACTGATAATTAACCAGATGAAGTGCAATCAAGGTTAAAATTCAATGATTTAATAGTAATAAAAAATTGATAATAATGGAATATATATATATGCCAATAATAAACGCTACCCCTGCAAATGCGGTATACAAATGGAAAGATTTATAAATGTAATCTCTGGAATTCCTTAGGATGACAGTGGTAAGATATTCAATGTTCCAAATGGGTAAGTCTCTAACCAAACTCACGATAGTAGGGATCCGCAGTGAACTAGAGTGACATCATGCTCTAATGGTGTCCCTTGGAGTGGTGAAACTTGACAATCCAAATGGTGTTTTAAATGTGATGATATACGTCCATCTGTCCCTTGGAGATTGCCCAAACAGGTAAGTATGGTCCACGGAGTCCGTTCCAGATAGATTTTCAGCAATAGAAACAGAAGATCCAGATGTATCCTTTTGGAATGGAGGGGTGCTTGAACACTAATGCATTTCGTTGGGTAACCCCCAGCTTTATCAAAGGCCCAGCGGATCGGCCGTCCCTTACCATCCCACCGGCTTCCTCTGACTTCCCGGGCAGTCGGGCGGCTGGCACGGCGACGTGGGAGGAGCTGAGCATTCACCCTGTAGCTGTGGTGTCAGGCGACCCGGTGAGTGGGGATCGCAGTTTCCATCATGGGCGATGCCATGACACTTTCCCTATGTCAGTACTTTCTTCCCTGAGTGGCCTGGCTGGACAGCTGATGCTGTGGGCCTATCAGCAGGCTTCCAGGGGTATATATCCGGCTCCTGTGCTCCAGGTAGTTGCCTGAACAATCATTGTCGCTGCTAGTGTAACTAGAGGAGTCTCATTCCAGGTTCCCGTGCTTCCAGTGTGTTTCTTCCAGAGCTTCTGAGCTATCTCACCACAGTGCCTTTACTATCAACAGCCTGTGTGCAAGTTTAATCTCCATGTCTCCACAGTGCCTTTACTAATCAACAGCCTGTGTGCAAGTTTAACCTCCATCTCTCCACAGTGCCTTTACTAATCAACAGCCTGTGTGCAAGTTTAACCTCCATCTCACCACAGTGCTTTACCATCACAGCCTGTGTGCAAGTTAACCCTTCATCTCATCACAGTGCTTTTACCATCACAGCCTGTGTGCAAGTTAACCCTTCATCTCACCACAGTGCTTTTACCATTACAGCCTGTTTGCAAGTTAACCCTTCATCTCACCTCAGTGCTTTTACCATCACAGCCTGTGTGCAAGTTAACCCTTCATCTCATCGCAGAGCTTTTACCATCACAGCCTGTTTGCAAGTTAACCCTTCATCTCATCACAGTGCTTTCACCATCACAGCCTGTGTGCAGGGTAACCCTTCATCTCATTGCACCCTAGTGCATGATCTCCGGCCGGCAATCCGGTATATACTTCGTGGGATATCCAGCTGTTACCTCAGCCTACCAATAAATCTCCACACTTCTCTAGCCAGCACCTCAAGTGCCTTTCTCCAGCCAGGAGTTCTATCCCACTCCCCACGTGCCTATTCCAGGCATTACCCTTGGGCCACAGGGGTTTTGACTCTCTTTTCCCTGCAGGCCTTGGTCACCAAGTCAAAGGACCGTGACCTGCTTACAGGGAGCCGCACTAGCCCATATCCCGCTTGGAGGGGTCACTGGCGAACACCTCCTTGTGAGTTAGACTCTGCACCATTGACTAGGTCTAGCCAATGACCAAGACTTGTGGATGCGGAGATCATATGTCCAGGCCCCTCGCCTTCGCCTCCTCCCACAGCCTCAGACCTCGGCTTTCAAAAACCCGCCTCCAAGCGTGACACAAATCTGTACAGCTTTAAACCTTTTCATTCAGTATTTGGATATAGACAGGAGGTCAATCCCTGGAGAACTGATTCTGCTAGACATGAGCTCAGAAGAGTGATCACAGTAACTTGCTAAAGACAGAACCTCAGCATATCTGTGTGTACAATCAGGAAAGTGAAATCGGTAAGTTGCCTAGCTGTATAGAGATGGACCAATAAGATATTAACTTGAATGGGGGCCTAGGTGTTTTTTTTCTGAAGTTTTGCCTTACAATTGCTAACAAAGCTAACTGATGTTCAACATCTGAATTTCCCACTTGTCATTGACCAAAAGCTGCTACCTTTCAGTCTATTCCCATCACAGAATACATAACCCAATATAAATAAATGATCAATATTTAAATGTTACGACACACACAATAAAAGTGGCCTCAAAGTCCCCTTCCAGACATAAACAAGGGTCAATATTTAAGGAACAAGAATAATGTAATGTGTGTTGATTAAAGGGGTATTCCAAATATGTTTACTACCATAATCATTTATGTAATTGATTACATATAAAAATATTGTGCAAAGTATCTATGCAGGAAAATATCTGAAAGTGCAATGGGAGTGGGCTCCAGTGTTCATGCCTGATTGACAAATAGGGATTTTCAACCCAAAAAATTGTCTACACTTCCTAAATGACCTAGTTTGTAAATGACCGAAGGGAATGATATTGGATGTAGTTACTCATATGTCTCGTATGTCCCTGCTTCTCACTGTTAATATAGTAGAGTTCATGGACAATGTAATTGCTACAGTCACTGACAGACACTCCCTGGTGTGCAGTTGATGTGGTGGACTGGTACAAGTCACCAGAGAGTAGAATGGGAGAATTGATTTTCAGAGCTTCACCATTGGTGAATTATTTTGCAGATCAATCTCAATTTGTCAAAATGATTTGAATAAGTCATGCCAGCAGGATAATTAGACCAGTCACAATGCTTGGATCATGAAGAAACCATTCATCAAACTTTAACACATATCAAATAGCCTTATAGAAGGTGCTAACATCTCCTCTCACACTATTGTTTTCCCAGTGGAAACCGCATTTGGATGTCACTTGTGAATGATGTGGCTGTCAGTGGCCCAGATTATTCTAAGTTTATATGCCTACTTCAAATTGTACATAGCTGATTGCACAACACAGTGGCAGAGCTCTTTTTTGGCACATTTTACAGTATAAAATGACAATTGTGAAATTAGAGTTAAGATTTTGAAGTAATCAAAACAGATAACAGATTAAATACTTATTTATATCAACTGCTGAAAAAGGAAATTAATACACATATCTGCAAGCTCCTTTTTACTGTGGGTTATCAACTGGTTAGACAAATCTTCATGGCTAGACAAATTACTAGAGATGTGCGTGGACTGCATGTTTTAGTTTTGGTTCTAATTCATCATCGTGTTTTGGTTTTGACAAAACCACCCTCAAGTGTTTTGGTTCGGATTTGGTTCTGGGTTCCTTAAAAGTTGATTAAAAAAACTGATACAAATTTATTTAAAAAAATTGATCAAGCAGCCAAAATCATGTAATTTGAACCTGTTTACATGCACTCGAAAACCAGAGTTTGGTTTCTAAAACTAAGTTCTGAACTGACAACCGAACCGGGGCTCGGTTCGACACGGAACTCCTCAGTTTGGGTGTTTTTGTATTTCAGGAAAACTAAATCGACCATCTATACAAATTACTGCATCTATTGATCTGTGTGCTATAAGATGAGATATACAGAAATGCACTTGTGGAGCACAGTTATCATCAACTTTGGATATTGTTGGAAATGCAGTAAGGCAACTATCAGAAATTGATTTGTTTAAAAGGAGGAGAGAACTGACAGAACAATTATATATTATAATTTATTTTATTTCTGGGTCCAAGGTTTGAGGGAAATTCAAGCTGTTGTTAAGAAACAATGATTACTATTGATAGCTATGAACAAGAGCAGTGAACTTGATAGAAATAAAAATGAATTTTCTTCTAAAACAGGGAACATAATTTGTCTGTTTTACTAAATCTGACAGTAGCATTGCTAAACAGCATCAACAATCATTGCTAGTCTCTAGAGCAGGAAAATATTCTTGTCTACATTGCCGACATTGCCGACGATGTAGCATAACAGGATCTTAAGTGACAAATAATAAGCATAACACTAAATTAAAGAGTAGTCAATTCCATGTATGCGAATCATGCCTCTATAAATATCCATATAAACTAATAGCTGTGTGAAATTAATATGGAACTAAAATAAATCTACAATAAAATATCTTCTCCCACAGATATAGAGACACATTTAGAAACTTTTCAAAAGTTAAGAAACAAAAGAATGCATATTGGGAATTCACTTACTGTAAAGACAACATTTTATAAAATAAATATATTCGGTTACATCTATTCTGGTAAGAGAATACTGTTCCTGATACTTTTTTAAGAAACAAATATTATGTGGATCGCCATAAACCCCTTAAATGGCTAATTAATATAAAATGTAGCTGCATCATCTGGGACCTGGTGCACCAAGAGGTACTAATTGCAACTAAAGCCACAGTACATTAGGGCTCATTTTATACATAAACTTTGTTGTGAGTGCAAACATTATGATAGGTTTGAACATGTTTGTTCTATTAGCTTTTTCATTTTTAATATGTTAATTAAACATTTATGTAATAATAATAAAAGATCATATACTTTCACGTTGCATTTTAGATTAATTATGCCATGATACTATTTAGACTTCTTAACATGTACATAATTTGTTATTCTTAAAAAAAAGTATGGGAAGAGTCTAAAATGAAATTATTAAAAAAGTTATATTCCCCTGGAATTTATTTAATTAGGATTTTGGTGAGTGGTCACTTTGCTAAGGGGACCAAAATGCATTTATGTGAACCTAAAGGTATTAGGTATCATTCAGGGGTTACTCTATAGTAAAATAAAGTCTAAAATAACAGTAACATGACCTTTATAACAAGGGACAAACATTTTTAGCAGCTTGAAATAATAAAAAAGCAAAATAAATAAAATTATATAAATATTTTCATTATAGGAATATTTTGAAAGATAGAGTCCATGAGGAGGTCCCCATTACCATTCAGCATATCTCCTTTAAAGATAGACAGTTGAGTTGAAGATTCCCATTCTTCTTGGATAATTAGGGTAACGACTAGAACCTCTGGAGTTACATCTTGATGAATAGACATTTCTGTAGAGGCAGCCCAAGGATGTTCAACTAACTGTAACATTACATTTGGCTCTTGCATTGATTAACAGTTGAGCGCTTTTGAATTGCTTTGACATTTGAGCTTTCGACCTCCCTCTCTTGTGCATTAAGGATTTGATCTACATGACGACACCATAAGCCTTTTTCTACATCAACAGTATACATTAAAGGATCAGACCTTGAATGATTTTCTCTGGCTTCTATTTGTCATTTCTCTTGCTATTATTTCATGACCAAAATTCTAAAATCTAGTCAGTGTTTGAGCATATTTTTGAATTGTTTGTTATATGATTATTTATATACACCTAGTTTTATGCATCCTGAGATCTCAGTGTCATAAATCGCTGTTCTTAGCCTCACATTCCCCTCCGCTGCTCATATATTGTGGTTGCTTGCACTTATCCTGATAGTCTACAGCATATTCCTCAGCACCATCTCTGTTCTTACATATCTTCAAGTAACATGGGCCTGGCCATATTTAAATTCATCAGGTGATCTAGCCTCTTCCAATCAGACTCCAGCTACAGCTCTTACATCGCCTGGACAACCTATGAACATTCAAAGTGCCCTATAAACCTATCACTTGCACTTGCTCAGTGCTAGTTCAACTTGTCTTCAAGGAGTTGGTTCCTGAGTCAGAAACTGGTTTCAACCTGTTCCTGATTAATTTCGGCAGCTCAGGCTAGAGGGCCTGATTCAGCAGTGTACGTATGTGCCCTGCTTAATGCAGATTCCCGATGGTCGGGAATCTGCACAGGCGCCGAACCCGTACTGCACATGCCGGCCGATGTTATCGCAGATTATCCAATGCTGCGTCCTTGTATGCAGCTTGGATAAGTAATGCATGCGGGAAGTATGACACCTCCTGCTGCATTACCATAATTGCAAGAACTTAATTGCAAAGCTGCTTGCGTGCAGCTTTGCAATTCTGTCCTGTGCTGAATCAGGCCCATAGTCTGCAGACAGTCACTGAGTCTGTCCTATGCACACTCCATTGTGCACATCAGTGTATCTGACTCCTCTGGCTTCCAGCTTCCTGCATTCCTCACTCAGCTCAGAGCTTCAATGCTACACCAGAGTACATCTCTTATTTTTCTGCAGTCTCAGCTATATAAACCGGTTAAGTATGATGGCTTTATTATGATTGCGTAATTTGTTAGGCACCTATAGATTCCCTTTACCATTACCTCTTAATACCCAATAAAATAAAGACGCTACACGGTATAGCTGGCAGGAAGAAGGTCCAAATTTTATTTATCACTTCCATAAGGTTGGTGGCCTAGGAAAAGCAATTGCAAACTATACTACTCAAAATTTCTTCAACCAAATGTGTAATCCTACCCACGGATTGGGGTCTTCCAATCCCACTGACTGTGAAGTCAGCAAATTCCTTCCTCACTATGTGGTGTAAAGTCTGTATCTAGACTCATACACCGCCATCCTTCATTTTGGGAGGAGCCTTCACGATCTTCAATATCAATGGGAGCTGTGACAATAACCGCAGCACTGCTGCCTACATTGGCATAGGTGTCTCACATCGACATAGGTGCCCAATGCCCGTCGCTAGGCAGATGAGCCAAATAACTTGCAGAATCACTACACGGCCCCCGGAAGACATATCATCCTCGCACCACATGATTATCATTGTACTTTAATTGCAATTTAGTTTGCTATTGCGTTCCCACCACAGCTAGAGCCCCTTTAGGAACTAGTCTGCCACTAACTTACCGCCTACTCCCGTACCCTGCTAGTAGATCCTCTATCTACCAGGCCAATCCGTAGTCTAACAGATGCACTCCATCTGTCTTGTATAGTGATTCAATTGAAGCCACTTGTTATGAATCCCAGGGAAGATTCACAGGAAGAAGGATTATCATTAGAGGTGTGAATTGATTGGCAAAGAGGTTTTGAGAAGTCTATTGATACAGAATCTTGGAGGAGTCAATTGATAAAGAAGTTTTGAGAATTTGATTGACGAGGAGTCAATTAATAAAGAAGCTTTGAGTACTGGAGTGTACTTGACTGGAGTGTGGCCTGATGGCCAAGTTGCAGCCTTGTGGACTGATATAAACTTGGCTTGTGACAGTTTTGAGGGTTGATATATACTTGGTTGGATGCAGCCTTGAGGGCTGATGTGTACTTGGCTGGTTGCAGCCTTGAGAGCTGAGGTATACTTGGCTGGTAGCAGCCTTGAGGGCTAATGGGTACTTGGCTGGTTGCAGACTTGAGGGCTGAGGTATACTTGGCTGGTAGTAGCCATGAGGGCTGATGTGTACTTGGTTGGTTGCAGCCTTGAGAGCTGAAGTGTACTTGGCTGGTTGCAGCCTTAAGGGCTGAGGTATACTTGGCTGGTAGCAGCCTTGAGGGCTGATGAGTACCTGGCTGGATGTAGCCTTGAGGGCTGAGGTATAGTAGAGAATCCACACAGATGCTGGAGTGTGGCAGAGACTGCTATGATGTAAATAATTGAAAGTCTACACAGATGCTGTAGTGCAGCAGAGACTGCTGTGATGTTAATAATAGGTAGTCTACACAGATGCTGAAGTGCGGAAGGGAATGCTGTGGTGTACTAGCAGAAAGTCCAAATAGACACAGAAGTATGGTAGAGGCTGCTGATGTAATTAGTGATAGTCCGCACAGACGCTGAAGTAGTGTAGTAACTGCTGTGATGTAACTGGCAGATAATTCACACAGACGATTAAGTGTGGCAGAGACGGCTGTGGAGTACTGGCTGAAAGTCCACACTGGCTACATTGCACCAGGAACTGCTGTGGTGTTGCTAGCAGATAGTCCACACAGACTCTGAAGTGTGGCATAGACAGTAGGAGCTGGAACATACAGAAACAGGAACTCACTCACAGGAAATGGAAGCTATGTACTGAACACTATAGCCAGCATCAGAGCAGAGAAACAGTGGAGGTAAAAAAGAAAGAAGATCCAATCGGTGCAGAGAGGAGTTGACGGAGCAGTAAGATAGGAGGACCTCATGGAGTAGCAGCCTGGCATCCTCATCTCCTAGCAACAGGTGTGAGAGAACCACCTGGAGTACTGATGTCAAATAAGATGTTATGGCGGCTTGTGGCACTACTATTTGAGGGTGCCTTATCACCCTACCTCATCAGTTGGTTATGAATTTGTCTATTATCCTATTCACCTTCTGCCCTGTCCTGTGCATAGTTGGCCCTGTTGCTGCCTTTTAGGAACTATGGGCCTGATTCAGCAAGGAACTCACAGGAGAGAACGTATGCACTCGGCCGATGTTTTAGCTCTGTGCATGCGTATGCAATGCAGTGCACGTTTGCGAACTAGCTACTGTGATGGGAAATGCATTTGCAGAGACTATGCAGACCGAGCACATTGATTGACAGGAAGTGCCATATGTAGGTGGTGACGGGGGGGGTGGTCGGGCAAACACAGGCATGCTAGTGTGCTCAGATGCCGTTGCAGGGCTGTGCATAAATTATCCACTGCAATACCATACGCAGCATGAGGGCTCATAGCGTACGCTGAAGTTAGCAATTCCTGAGTGAGGTCTGACCTGCCATAACTGTGCGTACGGGTCCAATGTTACGCGATGTTATCGATTATTTTGCTATGTTGCCCAAGTATACAGATGTGTGTATGGGGAATTGTCATCCTTATGGTAAGCTGGGATCGCAATGCAATTGCAAACATTTGCATTTCCCCACTAATATTAGCAACTGTAGTGTATGCGCTCTAGCAGAATAGCGATCCTTGCTGATTCAGGCCCTATGTTTGACCAAACCAGGAGTGTGTCTGGCCAACATGAGTGTACCTTGCTTATGTCTATTTTTATTGCCTTGACCAGGCACCAAAAACTTGTCTTGCTCAAGTCGTTTCCCCCCAAATGTAATATTATCCTCCTTGGATATCTGTTTTGCCTAGCTGCCCTTGCAATTTCTGTGTCTAGCTGTTCCCACTTCAATCCTCTCCTTCCCAACCACCTGATCCGACTCCACTGTCTCTCTGCAGTCTGCACTAAACCATTCTCCCTCACATATCTCTCCGCCCATAAGATAAAAGAATGCCCCACGATCCAGGTGTCTCCGACCCCACTGTGCGATTCTGAAATTTGGAAAAAACATGTCACTGTAATGCACAAACTTTCAACCCCTGTTCCTTTGTTCTAACTACTGCTAATGCATGCTCACTTGAGGTTCACGACCCTTGAAGGGGGTGAAAACAAAAACCTCATGTCTAGAGCCAATTGGAGAAGTTAGAATTTAAAGCGACATGAGTAAAAATAAAACCCTCTGAGAAATAGATCCCCTCACTTCACCTGAAATCATGATGAGCGTGAGCCCACATCAGCCTACTTCCCCAGTCTAATGTACCTCCTGTAACTGTCTCCCTTCTATCTCCCCTGGGCCTTTATGCTGCTGATGGGAGCTCCCAATACAGCGGCATTAGTTGCTACTCCGATCCTGATAGAGTGTGAACTCAATCTTTTCCGATCTAACTTTAACTCTTAGATGCATTTCTTGAAAACCGCTAAGAACTGAAATTTCGTTAGGGCAGCACCATTGTCGTACGATAGCCAGGCTGAACTGTGAGCATTCCTTAAAGCTACATCAAGTGATGCTAAATGTAGTGGGCATATTTCTTTGTTCTTGTGTGGTGACAGTGCTAGCCATTGGCCCTTGCCCATCTGATCCGTTTTGGACTTGTGGATTTTGCAAAGCACTCCAGACACCTTGATCATTACATTGTCGAACAACAATCCTGTGCTATGTGCCTTTCTGGATGCTGCCACCCAGGAGTGTATCTGTAATGGGTGCAAGGTGTGCAAGGTGCATGTTGCACACAGGTTCCCAGGTCTAGGGGGCCCGCACCGTAAACCCTGCAACCATATTGTTTAAACCCTCTCCGAGGTCCTGTGCCGGACAGTCAGCGCTGTACAAAAAGCCGGAAAAATGGCCGCCGCAGCCATTTTTCTGGCGTTTTGCGCATGCGCAATAGACTCCGGGCACACTCTAGTGCCCAGAGGGTACTAATGTTCTGGTGGCCAGCAAGTCACGGCAGTCGGCTGCCGGCCACCAGGAAGAGAGGAGGGGGCCCCTGACAGGGAATGGACATGGGCCCCCTCCTCTTTAAAGATGCCCCTACCACCACTAGTTCTCCTATCCTGAAATCACCAAAGTAGGCAAATGAAAAAACCACCCAGAAAAGGGAAGCATCGATGGGACTGCTGACCACCCTGCCAATCGCATCCATTAAGTCTGTTAACATTTGTCTGTCGATTACCCTCCTTATATCCTCTTTACCAGGTTGGCTTCTTCCCCACCCCTTCAGGGCCTTTGATATAAGAACTCCCGTGATGACATCTTTCTTACTTGTTAGGTTCATGAAGAAGGACATACCTGCTAGTGCGCCTAAAATAGCCGCCTTTAACCGCCCTGACCTGTAGCTTTCTCAGATATATTCTAATATAGCATGTTTACTTGTTTTATCTGGGTTAACCTCTAGAAACTGCTGCCAGTCCTTTCAGGCCACATTATACTTGCGAAATGTAGCTGGAGTTAGGGTATTAAGCGCAAGTCGCTCGAAGCAGTGCCTTTGTTTAAGAAAGGACCCGTTATGCTTTGGTTTGTCAGCCAGCTTATTTTCCCATGAACGCTTAAAGAATGGTGTCTTGTGCAGGCTTACCTTGAAGAAAACATCCATGTCTCTCGACCCAAAATCTATGTAATGCTTACCATCTTGTTTTTTCTAAATGCTTCATCATATGCGAGCCAACTCCCTGGCTCTGAGTTGGCTCGCATGTCGTTTATCATATGTACAGTATATAACTCAGGAGTTTTAAATTTTCTCCTGGTCTCATTTCTAGGTAACATGCTGAGAATACTAAGATCTCTCCCATCCAGCAGAAGAATGACTTGTATGTCTCCTCACCACTACCCCCTTTTTCCCATGGCTGCCTGAAGGGCTGCCTTGCCCGTTTCTGTCACTTCGAACATGTTCACGTATTTCCCACATTTAATCTTCTTTCGCACTATGCACCGTAGATCCCAGCTAATGGCAGTGTTATCACACCACCCTTTATTGTCCCTCTGTCTAGTGATTTTGATCGCTCCTTCCACCTTTGCTGATTGCCTGCGCTTGCGCCTTTCTGTAAGCTGTGCGTTAACAAGCAAATAAACTTATGCAAGCTCTTGTTAGACCCATCTGATTCATCAGAGCTTCTTTAAATACTGTAGTCCGGTGTATCACTGTAATAAATAGTTTTGACATGACTGTACTTACGTTCTTGAGCCGGAGATGAAGGCCCATCCTGTGCGCCTGTGGACTATGCCTGGGATGGAGAATGGCTGCTTGGCCTCTGTCTGCTGCACCCGTAGCCACGATGTTTAACAATTACTATGATACACAGCTATTCTCGAACATACCTGCAGTAATTTCTGTTACACACTGCAAACCTTAGTTTAACAATCGAAACTACAATACACAGCAATTAATGTTACAACATGTTAATGACCCAGAAAAAGTCAGTGGAGCTCATTCAGACTCGCTCGCTAGATGCATTCTTTCGCACCCAGCCTATGTAAATTTGGCTAAGTGGCGGCTCGGCAGGTGATCACAAGGCAAGGCATAAGCATGCCCACTATGTTTTGGTGTGCGATCACTTTGTGTATGCAGAAACCCACCAGCCTGTCTTAAGATGCCCACTTGTGCACGTCATCTCCAGGAAGTGTATGCAACCGTCGGTACATCGTGTGCCATCGGAAGCGAATGCAACGCTTGAGGTTGACTACACCCTACCTCAAGCACTGCGATCACTTCAGTGTGAAATACAACCAGGTGACGTGTACAATGACGCCGCTTGTTAATTATGGACGCCTCTGAAACAGCATTGGGATGCTCAGACACTCCTGCATTCACATCTCCACTCCCACGTTTCTAGTGGCCTGCCACTGTCACCACTCACAAATGGCTTCTCCTGTCACTCACTCTGCTGGGCAGTCTATGCGCAATGAGCGAACGCTTCCTGGTCTTTCGCACTGGTTCGTGCACTGTGATGCATACGCATGCGCAGAATGCGAACATCGGCCAGCTATGAGCAAACGCTTCTTAGCGTTTGGGTCTGATTCAGGTCCAGTATGCAATAGGGATGAAGAAAGAGACTGGGGTTAGGGGCTGAGCCAAGGGGATGAAAAGTAGATAGAAAGACTACTTAAATATTTTGAAATGGGTTTTTTTTGCAAAGGGAAGAGAGCTAGAAGGTACCGAAATGGAAGCTGAGATTCGGGGTTGGGCAGCTTTTAATGCAGATGCACAGAGGTGAGGAATAAACCCCCAGAGAAAACAATGTAAGCCCAGGGGGGATATTTAAACAATAAACCCAAACAAAGCCCCAGCGATTGGTACTTATCCTATCCCACGTGATCCTGTTTCCAGAGAGATTTCTTGTAAAAGAGGCAATGATTCTGTGCAACAGTTTTTTGTCCGTCCAAGTCGCCTCCCCTTCCATGCCAGTTGGACCTCTCTTGTCTTGTAAGTCCACCTTTAATCCTGCATTTTCCTGCAATAACTGTCCCCTGATACACTGATCGATACTTCTCTCTAGTGCACTACAGATAGCAGAACAAGCCACACAGTCCTACATTGCTTATCTGCATCGGGATAATTTTCAGATCCCTGCTTACGTAGTCTACCAGGTGCACATCATCACCAGCCTGCAGTCTCATCTACATGTCTTCCTAGTGCACATTGTTATCAGTCTGCAGTACCTGTTACACTCACTAGTGTCCCTTTCACCAGGCCCGCTGAGAGCCACGGCGGGCCCGGGTAATAGGGTGCGTGGCCTAATCGCGGGAGGCGTGGCCATGCCCCCTTCCCGGGAAAAAAAAGATATGCAGCGTCGTGAAGTGGCGCTGCGCACTGGGGAGGGGGGCGCTCTGTGCCCCCTCGCCCTGCTCAAAGCCAGGGGGGTGCAATCAGTGTAATCGCTCCCCCCCACAGGCATAGGAGACTGCTGTGGCTGCTGCTCAGCAGCCACGAGCAGTCTCCACTGCAGCTCAGCACACGCTGTGAGCTGGGCTGCTGTGAGGGAGGGGGAGCGGTGCCGGACCCGGGCCCCCGCCGGGCCCCTCAGGAAGCCCGGGCCTGGGTAATCTGTACCCGCTCCCCCCCCTCTCGGTGCCCCTGCCTTTCACTATGCACTATTGATCATTTGCTCAGTATTATTTCAGGTACAAGCTGTGTGTTCTATCTCCAGTCACTCGCTGCTATCAGTCCTGTACTCAGCAATACTCCATTACAAGCAGGTTGCTCCATCTCCAGTCACCACTGCTATCAGTTCTGTACTCTTCACCACTACATTTACAACAGTGTACTCTGCTTCCAGCCTGCATAATCATCACATGTCATCAGAAACTTACTGCATCTACCATTGTGTGCTATCATGCTACCACTAGCATTACCATTGTTTGCTGCTAGCTACAGACTGCTTATCATCGTGCACTATTTATCACAGTCTGCATACTACCCCGTGTACCTATTACTGCTCTCCTACTTCAAGGTGCTATTCTTGCTACCATCTGCAGGCACTTGTGTGATCTATTCTATTTTGTCACTTACACATCACCTGTTCCTGTACTTCTCATGTCCTAGGCATCAATAGTATTGCTGCCACAATCAGGTAGAATACATACTACTCTGCCTAGTAATATTCTAGACCCTCCTGCTCAGTTACTGGTAAGTGATACTGACTGTGAGAAATGTCACATATTCACCTATTGCACTCACTCCAGTTCTAGCCCAGCATGCCCATTGGCCCTAACCCAGAGCCCAAGACAAATCCAAAACCTGACACTCAGGTTCCTTTGACGAATATCATTTCTATAGAAGTGTTCTGATAGACCAATAAGAAACTGTTGCTTTTGTAGAGCAATTTCCTCATGGCTCATTGCCATTATAGCCTTATTAAATGTCTGAACAAATCTTTCAGCTAAGTTGTTTCTGTCTTGGTGGTATGGTGCAGAAGTGAATGGTTTTCTGCCATTACTTTTCACAAATCTATTGAATTCTTGTTAAACAAACTCATTTTCACTACAAATTTATTCGGGTAACCCATTTATGGAGAACCCATTTTTCAAAACAGCAACAGGTTTCTGGTGATGTAGACTTCACCCTGTGGACTTGAGCCCACTTATAATGGGTATGCACTGCAATCATAAACATATGATCCATGAATGACCTTGCAAACTTCAAATGCCATGTTGACCATAGGGATGAATGATTTTCCTGGAAAAGATGAATTTTATGACATCCTTCACAATCTTTACTTATTCATTGTTATGAACCGTCATGACAGCTCATATCTCCTGCAGGTTCTGACCAGAGCTGAGAGAGTTAACAGGCAAAGCCAGCCACAGTGTGGTTTTGTCCAGGCTGATTGCTCCCAGATAGTTATAATTACCAGAGGCTGGTCTCGTTTGCTCACACAGGATTGGCTCTGACTTCTGTTATAGGACAAACCAGCCCATTCCTGCCTTACCGGAGATAGTTTCTTGTAGAAGTCGTGCCATCCGGTCCCTGTTCCTGTATCTGCTGTTTGGAAGTCCTGGTTCCTGTCCTGGCTCTTCCTTGTGTTACATTTACCTGTTGCAAGTATACCTGGAAAATGTATTGTGCTGCAAATCCTCTCTGCAAGTGACTGGTGTTGTGTACTGTACATATCTTTTGCTGCTATTATACTCTGCAAAAAACACGCTGGTTAATATATTGCTATTCTATTCTGCATTATATGTTATGCTGCAATTCCATACTGCAGCTGCATGTGTATCTAAATTTATTGCTATACCATCTTGCAATATATCTGTTGTTTGTCATTGACACTCTTTTCTGTAGTTGTGTTTATATGCAATTGTAATCTGTTACTTGTCGGCAGTGCACACTGCTCTGTGGTAATTACCCTGCGATATTATTACTTAGTATTGCTGATATTCACGCTGCCTGTTATTAGCATGCATTCTATCTTGCTTGTGTCCATGGCTGCAGGCTGCTCTGTGGTTCATAATAACTTTGTACTACTAATCCAGTTTTACCTTGGGAACTCCTGCTGTTTGTTTAAGCCCCTACTGTCCAGAGGTTAAGATATGGTGGCATCCTAAGTACCAGTGAGTGCGTCATACTCTATGGGAACAATGAGTGGTTATTATAGGCAGAAGCCCTCTTTAGAGAGATTCATTACACTCATTCAATTTGATCATCAATTCCAGGTCACTATACATAACTTCCAGCTAAGGTGTTCATTCTGATTGTACTAAGGTGGCCTTTGAGCAATTTATCCAGTATTATTGTATGACACTTGGAAAACATTATTACTCTGGATTCACACATGAATGTTCCTTGTCATAAATACATACAGTAGTACACAGAATTCTAGATACAAGGAATACAATGAATTGCCATGTTTCTGTCAAACTATAACTGTAATATCAAGTTTTAAGTGTTCAGGGTGACGCTCAACTTCTGAAGCAAAGTAACACCTAAATACAAAACTACTCATAAAAAAATACTAAAAATATCCAAGTGGTGACTTAAGAAACACCTTTCTCTATATCATATGGGTGGCTGTTGATCCTCATGAAACCTGGTGTACATTTGGTAGAATTAGATCTATTTAAGGTGTAGAAAACCAGGTGCCATCTGGGTGTAGCATTTTACCCGGTGATGCCTCTGGAGAAGGGTTGTCTAGTCCAAGGGTAATATGAGGAGCTAGTGAATCTGACAAAGGAAGATTGTGATGTTAAACACAATCTGTATAAATTCAGTTCAAATATCTATCTATCTATATTCTATTTATCTATACATTAATCTATCAGTCGATCAATCAATCTACTTCTTAAATAATATAGCAATAGTTACCTTTAGTGGTTTACGACTTTAATTGTTGGTATCATTTTTCACTGATTATATGCAGTAATCCATTGCATTGTATTTCATCGATGTAGCCTTCTCCCTTAGTAAGTAGGCATTAAATCCTTGCATATTGTCCTCTCCTGAGCTGTCTGATTATTATTTGTGTACGTCACTTTCTATTTTGTGCGTAAAGAAAACAAATTTCATTCACGCTTGCCCATTTGTCCTTTTTTCCATGAAAGTAACAACCCTTGGAGCATCTAAAGTGATAATTACAGCATGTGCAATAATTCACTCTTGAATTGATTTCAGCTGCACTATGCATTTTTCATTTGACTTGAGTCATGGCAGTGAAGCCATTAGTATACGAAAAGTATATGCCCTCTAACTGCTTTTATTTTCCCTATAATTGAATACAATACTGGGGGAAACATTTTAAACATGTATTACCCTTAAGAGGAAACAACAAATGGCAAAATCAATTGCCGCAGAAGTAGGTATCATTTTGAAACAAAAAGAAAATTCCTTTCTTCAATACAAGCCAATATTAGTGGTATCCTCTTTGAAAATTTACCAGCAGAAATAAAACTATGTATATTAGATCACTGGTTCCCATCCCAATCTCGGTCCTCAAGGCACCCTAACAGTCCCTGTTTAGAATAGACATGATTGACAACAGATGACTTCATTAATATAGTACTGTACCTCATTCATTTTAATTAAACCATCTGTGCTCCTGATGAAGTCTTGATGATGAAATGTACAGGGGCGTGGCCTGACATCAACTATGATTCCTGTGTGAGAAGCCTGGTCTTCTTGCCATTGTTATTTGTATAAATCTGTATACTTGTGGTGGTTTATGACTGCCACCCTTGGTATGTATGCCATTTTCTGTTTTTATTTTGATTGCTTATATTCCAACAGTTTATGCACCATGTGGCGCCTCCATTATATATATAAATATTTGCTAGCTGCAGTACCCGGCTCTGCTCGGGTAGAAGTCTGTGATCTGTCTTTCCCTAGGCTGCCGGCTCTCTCCCTCAATGTTCTGCACTCTTGTGATTTCTACCACTTGGACACCAACTCCCTTGTACTGAGCTGTGCCTCCTGCACAGGAACCACCTCTAGGGACTTGTACTGACCCGGCCCCCTCTGTTCTCTTCCGTGACTGCTCACCAGGATTATTGTCATTGAGAATAGTGCTGCAGCCTCCCCAGATAACAGGAAGCTCTGCCGATCACTGCACATAATGGGTCCCTGAACAGCAGGTATACCAGCGATTTGGTAATAGGTCTCTTCAGGTGGCAGCTGCCCTCTTTACTCCGGGCTCTGGACTCCTCTCACTGCTCACAGCAAAAGCTCCTCTTCAGAGCACAAGACTGAAATTAATTTAGACTTGCTGAGAGCAGTGCAGTGGACCCCTTTCCCATGGAACGCAGCCCACAGCCCCCAAGCCCCTGCTTGGAGCAGAATCTTAATTTCTTAAAATATGGCAACTGAGGCTGCATTGCCCAGGGACCACAGATGTGTCTTTAGTAATAGTGATGTCATACACAACTGCATAAGCCATCACACTCCTTGGTCCGCATGTGCACAGTAAGGGTATTTCAGACTTTGCACATGTGCAGTATCAAAACATCATTAAACATCAGCACTTTATCTCTATTTTAGCTCAACTCTGTGTGATGGGCTTTGTATTTATAACCCCCATCTGTGAGCCGGCGGTCCTTTTTCTGTACTGCCCGCAAACTATTACCAACTTTGCATGCGGGCTTCTGGCATTTTCCACATTCTTATTATTAGCCCACTGCCACCAATGAACAGAAATACATTAGCTGTTGGTCTACTGCCAACAATGTGACCAAAATCTTTAACCAGAATTACCCACAGACATACACATTGTCTGCAATACATTAATTAATGGGATACGTTCAACAGCCCAACACATGTCGGCGCCAGAAAACCCAAACTTGTAAGAATCCCGGCGCCAACATCCCGAGTGCCGGAATCCCGAAGTTAAGTAGAGGGGTAGGGGTGTGTTAGGGTTAGTGGTTAGGGTTACACACTAGGAAGGTTAGGTTTAGGGTGCAGGTGCAGGGAGGGTGGAGGTTAGGTTTAGGGTGCAGGGAAGGGGAGGTAAAGTTTAGGCATCAGGAGGGAGGTTAGGTTTAGACACCAGGAAGGGGAGGTTAGGGTTAGGGTAGGGAGAGGGGGATGGTTAGCATACCGACCGACAGGTGTCGGTATGATAATCCTGTCAGGATGCCAGCATCAGGATTTTTACCTGGATTCCATACCCATTCTTAATAAATATACTGTATATATCAGGGATGTGCATTCAGACATGGGAGGCAGAGCCAATGGGAGGTCCGATCTGGATCCTATATCATGCGATATTACATTTTACATCTGAAAGTTGCATAGGAAACTTTATTGGTGGATGTCCTAACCAAACATTATCTGAATTAATTAATGTTTTCGAATCATGGTGACACTGTCAGTCTGTAGTGAGTTTATTTATATTCTGAAATTTAGAGATGTATTGTGTTGCAACATTGAATCAAGAAAGCAATACATGTATCTGTCCTAAATGTGTATATGTATATATATATATATATATATGTATATGTATATATATATATATATATATATGGGAAGCAGTTGGGAAGCGGACGGATGGAATCCCAACTGTCGGCTTCCCGACTGTCTAATTCCGGCAAAGGTTAAATGACTCGATGCCTGTCATTTTACCTACGCCGGGAGCCCGACACCCGGGTCACCGATCGAAGTTAAGCCGGCGCCGGGCGCGGACAGCCGCGGGGGGGAGGGTTAGGTTTAGGGTTCCCAGGGGGCACTTAGGGTTACGCACTCCCCCGGGAGTTTAGGGTTAGGCTAGGGGAAGGGAGGGTTAGGGTTAGGCACCCCCAGGGGGAGGTTAGGGTTAGGCACCCCCCTAGGCGGCGGGGAAGGGGGGATTAGGTTTAGGGACTTAGAGGGGGGATTTGGGTTAGGCACTTTGGAGGGAGGTTAGGGTTAGACACGCCTAAGGAAGGGTTAGGGTTAGGGGGTAGAATAGGGTAGGAAATACTTACCTTGGGACAATCTGCATTTTCACTGCTGCCGGGATGCCGCTGTCGGGATTTGAACCGCCGGACATATATATAGATATATATATATATATATATATATATATAGTGACACAGTTAGGTTAGGGGGTCCCTCTCCTGGGTAGAGGACTCCTTCCTTACACACACACTCAGCAGCAGGGAAGCAGCACACCAGTCTGGATGCAAGTACAAGCTGGTCGGCGCCAGTCTTTATTGTACAATGTCAGAAATAACACAAAGAAAACATAAACGTAAATCCTAGCCCTGTCGGGGCACTAACTTCACAGGTAGTTCCCTCACTACCAGAACCTGGCAGGGCCTAATGCCCTCGCCAGCAACAAAGCACAGCACAGTACTCACAGACAGAAGTGTCTCTGAGCAAACTCCCTGTCTGCTCTCCCAGGTGAGACAATCAGCCCTAAACACACTAGGCTTATATTGGCCACTCTCAGGTGGAAAACTAATAAGCCTGTTACCAGGCTGCGAGAACCAAAACCTGTAGTGGCCGTGGGTGGAGCCCTCCCTCCCCTCTCACCCACAACCCCCAGGTCCCAAACCGGCTTTTCAAAAAGCCGAAACTCAAGCCTGCTACACTGCAGACTTTCTCCTAAGAGTTTAAAACACAAAAGACAGGAATCTGGGACAAATGTACCTGCCACAGACCACTTTACCAGTGATCCTATCACATATCCCCCCCTTCGTTTCGACCTGTGGGGCGGAACAACTGAAGCCCCCAAACAATGAACGCATGACAACGCATCAGCATTGGCCAGCTGGCTTCCTGGCCTGTGTTCCACTGAAAATTTAAAAGTTTGTAACGCCAAGAACCATCTTGTAATTCTCGCATTACTGTCCTTATTTTCAGGCATCCACTTCAGAGGGGCATGGTCAGTGATCAATTTGAACTTTCTTCCGACCAAGTAGTACCTGAGAGCCTCTAACGCCCACTTTATGGCCAACGCCTCCTTCTCCACTGTGGCATAGTTTCTCTCATGTACATTCAACTTTCTGCTAAGATAGAAAATAGGGTGTTCCTCACCGTCCTTGTTCTGGGACAGGACCGCTCCTATACCTACTTCTGATGCATCGGTTTGTACTATGAATTCCCTTTCAAAATTAGGAGTCATCAGGACTGGTTGGGAACACAACGCTACTTTCAACTCCTGAAAAGCTTTCTCTGCCTCAGGACTCCATTCTACCATGACTTTTTGTTTGCCTTTGGTCAGGTCAGTCAGTGGGACTGCCATGGTAGCAAAGTTTGGTATAAACCTCCTGTAGTACCCCGTAATTCCCAAGAAGGCTCTCACCTGCTTCTTATTCAGAGGCCGTGGCCAGTTTTGTATGGCATCAACTTTATTGAGCTGAGGCTTTATCAGGCCTCTGCCAATGGTGTATCCCAGATATTTTACTTCCTCCATGCCTAGACAACACTTTTTTGGGTTGGCTGTCAAACCTGCCTTATAGATGGAGTCCAACACTGCTTGTACCCTGGGTAAGTGAGACTGCCAAGCAGGACTATGAACGACCACGTCATCCAGATAAGCAGCCGCATACCATCTATGGGGCCTTAGAATCCTGTCTATCATTCTTTGGAAGGTAGCAGGTGCCCCATGTAGCCCGAAGGGCAACATCTTGTACTGAAACAAGCCCTCTGGCGCTGAAAAAGCTGTCTTTTGTTTGGCGCTCTCGGTTCACGGTACTTGCCAATACCCTTTGGTTAGGTCAAGAGTGGTTAAATACCTTGCCGTCCCTAGTCTCTCAATCAGTTCATCCACTCTTGGCATCGGGTAGGCATCGAATTTTGAAACACTGTTCAACTTTCGGAAGTCATTGCAGAAACGCACACGCCCGTCGGGCTTTGGAATCAACACAATGGGACTTGACCATTCACTATGTGATTCTTCAATAACCCCTAACTCTAGCATATTTTTAATTTCTTTCTACACCGATTCTCTTTGTGCTTCTGTAACCTATAGGGCTTTAGATTAACTTTAACCCCTGGGTCAGTGATGATGTCATGTTTAATGACCGAGGTTTTCCCAGGCACGTCAGAGAACAGCACCCTATTTCTAATCAGAAACTCCTTGACCTCTTGTTGTTGAATTGCCGACAGGGTTTTTGCAACTGTCACTTCGGGAACTAAGGGCCCTGGACTTACTGGAGGGTCTCGGACCGCCGACAGTACCGTTCTATCTTTCAAGGGCTGTAACAGATTTATTTGGTATATCTGTTCCGGCTTTCTTTTCCCTGGCTGGTAAAGTTTGTAATTGACCTGCCCCACTCTTTCTAAGATTTCAAAGGGCCCTTGCCATTTAGCCAAAACTTTATTTTCCACAGTGGGAACCAATACTAACACTCTGTCCCCAGGAGCAAAGCTGCGTAACCGAGCATTGCGGTTGTATACCCTCTGCTGTGCCTGTTGAGCCTGTTCCAGGTGCTCTCTCACTATCGGCACTACCGCAGCAATTCTCTCCTGCATTTGAGAAACATACTAAATCACCGTTTTGTAAGGACTAGACTGCCCCTCCCATGTCTCTTTGGCAATGTCTAGTAACCCCCTTGGGTGTCTCCCATACAACAAGTCGAAGGGTGAAAACCTGGTGGGGGACTGGGGAACTTCTCTTATGGCCAACAATAAATACGACAATAAGTAGTCCCAATCCGTACCATCCTTGTCGACCACTTTCCTAAGCATGTGTTTTAACATCTTGTTAAACCTCTCGACCAGCCCATCGGTTTGGGGGTGATAAACCGAAGTTCTTAACTGTTCGATTTTGAACAGGCAGCATAACTCTTTCATAACTTTGGACATAAACGGTGTATCATGGTCAGTTAGTATCTCCTTAGGTATACCCAGCCTGCTAAAAACATGAACTAGCTCTCTGGCAATGGTCTTGGTTGATGTATTGCGCAATGGGATCGCTTCCGGGTACCTGGTAGCGTAATCAATTATGACCAGAATATACTGGTGTCCCCTGGCAGACTTCATTAAGGGTCCAACCAAATCCATCGCTATTCTTTCAAATGGCACCTCTATGATAGGCAATGGAACTAGTGGACCCTTAAAATGTGGCCTGGGAGCATGATACTGACACTCAGGGCAGGATGCGCAAAAGTCAGATACCTCTTTATGAAGCCCGGGCCAGAAAAACCTCTGCATTATTCGCTCAGTGGTTTTCTCTACCCCTAGATGGCCTGCCGTTATATGACCATGGGCCAGATCCAACACTGTTCTTCTGTAGGCTTTGGGAACTATTAGTTGTTCCACAACATCTTCCCCCTTCTTAGTCACCTGATATAACAAATCCTGACACATTGCCATGTGGGGATAAGACAAAGGACTATCAGGGTCTACGGGTTTACCATCAACTACTTTTACATTCTCCCTGGCTTTTACCAAAGTAGGGTCATTCAACTGCTCCACGGAAAAGACATCTCTTCTGACCTCTAAATCAGGCAGACGATCACCTGGCCCAACAACACTTCCCACCTCAATGGGAGGCACATCAGTTGGCGGGCCACCGTCATGTTCCGCATTCTCTAGTTCGCCAACCATAGTAGAAAAAGGGAAAAACTCTGACTCAGAAGAAACTCCCTCCTCCACTACATCGACAACCTTCTCAAATGGATCGGGGTTGTTCACCTCTGGAACAAAACGGCTTTCCCACAACTTCCAGAAGTGAGCAAAGTCTCTCCCCAATATTGCATCGTACACCAGACCATGCACCAAACCCACAGAAACTATAGCAGAGCCACATGGTGTCTCGATGTTCACCTCGGCCGTAACATAATATCGAGTATCCCCATGTATGCAGGTCACACCAACAGTTCTCCCTGTATGCCTCAAGGGGTTCACCAGCTCAGCTTTTATAAGTGTCACCAAGCTACCAGAGTCTAACAGTGCCTCTACTCGGTTGCCATCTACAGTGAGTACACACATGTGCTTATCAGTCTCAGCCTGCCGGCCAGCCGTACACGCTATCTGTGCAAAGAAAGACCCCCTGCGGTAGACATGAGCAGTATCACATTGCATAGGTTCAGTTGTAAGTGCACAATTAGCGGCAATATGGCCGAAGCCACCACATCGGAAACACTGAGTCATATTAATGTCTAGTCGTTTACGGGGCAAGAACCTTCCCAGCCTGGCAGTCCTGTCTCCAGGTTCTACACCCTCAGTCTTAGGTACATTCCACCGCCCAGCACCCTTCTCCCCTGGAACAGTCTTACCAGTGTCTCTGGGAGTTCGCCGGTGCGACATCGGGGCTTGGTGGGGCATACTCATCAGCTCCTCAGCCGCCACGTACCTCTCCACCAGCTCAACCAACTGGTCCGTGGACTTAGGGTCTGCATGGCTCACCCACTTGCGCAGAGTCACAGGTAATGATCGCAGGTACCGGTCCATCACGACCCTTTCCACAATCTGTGGTCCCATCAGCGTCTCGGGCTGTAGCCATTTTGAGGACAGATGGACGAGGTCATGCATCTGTGAACGTGGAGGCTTGTCCTTATGGAACTCCCAGCGGTGGACCCGTTGGGCACGAACAAAGGTGGTGACTCCCAAGCGAGTTAGGATCTCCTGTTTTAGTTTTTTATAGTCCTTGGCATCAGCCAGGCATAAGTCAAAATATGCTTTTTGTGGCTCCCCAGACAAAAAAGGTGCCACCAGACTTGCCCACTGCTCCTGGGGCCAACTCTCCCTTTCGGCCGTTCTTTCAAATGCGGCGAGATAGGCCTCCACATCATCGCCCGAAGTCATCTTTTGGAGGAAGTGACTGGCTCGTACGGAGTGAGTGGTGGTGGGAGGACCAGTAGTAACATCTCTGGGCCGGGCGACCAGGTGCTGTACCACCTCTCTTATGGCCTGGCTGTTTTCCGCTAAGGCCTGGCGGGTTTCCTCGATGGCGACCTGTTGTTGCCTCTGGGCTGTCTCCAAGGCCAACAGTTGCACCCTGGTGGATTCCTGCTGTGCCCTGGTAGATTCCTGCTGAGCCCAGGTATATTCCTGCTGAAGTTTGTTCGTCTCCTGCTGAGCTCTGGTAGATTCCTGCTGAGCTGTTGTAGCTTGGAGCAAGGCCTTAATAACATCCTCCATTTTGTCCTGGGGTGTAGGTTGGAAGCTGAACCTTGCCTCTCTGAGCATTGGCTGATGCCTCCTCTATGGGACTCCAAGGACACAGTGTTACTTCCACACTCACAAATTGGGTGTCTGTCCCTTTAATTTTTAAATGGAAAGTTTTCCTCTTGCTGCAACTTCAGTGTGTGTGGATGCCCGCATTCTCCACCATATTGTGACACAGTTAGGTTAGGGGGTCCCTCTCCTGGGTAGAGAACTACTTCCTTACACACACACTCAGCAGCAGGGAAGCAGCACACCAGTCTGGATGCAAGTACATGCTGGTCGGCACCAGTCTTTATTGTACAATGTCTGAAATAACACAAAGAAAACATAAACGTAAATCCTAGCCCTGTCGGGGCACTAACTTCACAGGTAGTTCCCTCACTACCAGAACCTGGCAGGGCCTAATGCCCTCACCAGCAACAAAGCACAGCACAGTACTCACAGATAGGTTTTCCAAGTGTCTCTGAGCAAACTCCCTGTCTGCTCTCCCAGGTGAGACAATCAGCCCTAAACACACTAGGCTTATATTGGCCACTCTCAGGTAGAAAACTAACAAGCCTGTTACCAGGCTGCGAGAACCAAAACCTGGAGTGGCCGTGGGTGGAGCCCTCCCTCTCCTCTCACCCACAACCCCCAGGTCCCAAACCGGTTTTTCAAAAAGCCGAAACTCAAGCCTGCTACACTGCAGACTTTCTCCTGGGGGTTTAAAACACAAAAGACAGGAATCTGGGACAAATGTACCTGCCACAGACCACTTTACCAGTGATCCTATCACAATATATATACATATATATATATATATATATATATATATATATAATATATGGTGAAGGCGCCAACCCAATGGATGTCCACTCTATACAACAAGACTGTTATAAATGTGTGTGGCAACCACACTCCATTTAAATGTCAGGTGTCAGCTAGACTAACTGAAGTAGGACATTGGGTTAATTTCCCACAGGATGAATTTTGTTTATATATATACAGTCAATCCAAGCGACTGGCGTGTTGAAAAAACAAACCATAGGTAATCTATATCATCTTGTTTAGTGAAATAAAGTGCAAAAATGTGCAATATATATATACGTGCTATATTAATCAATACATATATAGGGAAATAAAATACATAAAATAATTTGTTTTAGCTTCCAGAAATACTGTAGCTTTAAAACATTTTACTCACATGTATAAAAAATAAGGGCCAAACATATATCAACAAAATTAAAATCAATAAATCCACAGATTAATTATAGCAGCAGCTAGTTAATCTACAATAGTGCAAACATTTTGAAAAAGTTGTATGTGCTGTGCAAAATATATAAACAATCCTTTTGTCATTTCATACAGCTTTCATATAATTAATGTACTTAATAAATACCATAAAAAGCTTACACAGAACTATAGGTCAGTCATAAAAATACACAGAGGAAAAGAAATGACATATTTAAAAGTAATAAGAATAATTTAAAAAAATGCTTATCTGATAAAACAGGTCAAAGTACATAAGGCAGGAGGAGGCAGCTTCACAACATGTTTCATCCACTTAGGACTTCATCAAGGGGTATATACACACACACACACACACACACATATATATATATATATATATATATATATATATGTTTCTGGTACTGGGTAGACATGTGTGGTTCCATTCTGGGCTCCAATCCTCATGGGGGTTTATTTACTAAGTGGCGGTTCCTAAAAACCACTGCTTCCCAGCATGTTTCATCCTCAAGTGTAAAATGGCAATGCTTTTAATACCTAAACATGAATTGATCTTAAATAAACCACTTGGTGTTGAACTTAAAACTCAGAAATTATGATGATTATTGTTTCTTTATATTTCACCACTATTTTATGCAGCACATTAAAGAGAATATTTTCAATATCATTGTCATCAGGCCCTGCACCATTGATGGTTACAGTGTACCTTGCCTAAAACAAACACACACACACACAAATACAGCACACACTATGGTTCATTTTATCAGAATCCATTATGGTTTTGGAGTGTGGGAGGAAACCCACAAAAACACATAAATAAACCATACACAGACAGGGAACTGGTTGGGAATTGATCTCATGGCCCCAGTACTCTGAGGCAGCAATGCTAACCAGTGCAGAACTAGATTTAGTTGCTATTAGCACTTTTTACTTGTTGATGTAGCAAGCTCTGAGTGTTGCTTAAACTCAATGCTGTTTGTACTTAATTTGGAGTTTGATATAATGAACAATACATCCCTTGTTCCAGTTCCTTTGCATGGGAAAGTTCCTTGCTGTGCTGCCAATAATGGTTGAAGATAGTAAATGAATGCAATATCAAGATGGGGCTCGCTGAGTAACAGTGAACAATAAGGTCCTATCACTTAACCCAAGGATACACACAGCGCTGCTGTAGCTGTGAGGCAGTAGAATTACCTGTGTGCTTTTAATGTAAGGTAGCTGCAACTGTGCTGACTGTTGGAGGACCTGGTTTCCAGACATAGACCCCCAAAGACCTTTAGGGTCTACTGGTACCTATAATTTTAGACTTCTTACCCATGTGTTAGCGGGAGATAGTTGAAATCCTGACTGTCGGAATGCCGGAACTCAGAATGCCGGCACCAGAATACCAACACCAGTCAGAATACCAGCACTGGCATCCCGACAGTAAGTATTGGGGTTGGGGGGAGGGTTAGGGACTAGGGTTAGGTTTAGGCACTAAGGAGAGAGTTAGGGTTAGACATTAAGGAGGAGGGTTAGCGCTGGCATCCCGTACCCAACCCATGTTAGCATTGTTTAGACCCATAGATCCCTCTGACTTTACATCTCCTTTCACTTTTATAAAAATACCCAATATTGAGGAAGCTGTGACAATTCTCAAGAATGCTATCTTAGGACAATAGGCTACAGCTGCTCTGTTCTCATAGAACAATGCAAATTAATAAAAATATTTTTTGAACCAACTTTCTTTTATGTTTTCACAGTTGCGATGATGGCAGTTACAAGTAAAGCAATGTAACAAACATGGCATGGTATGAAAATAATTATCAATGTGTTTAAATATGTCAATTACTGTACATATGTATTTGCAGGTTTGAGATAAGGGTATCCTTAGCATTAAATAACATTTTAATTAGAGATGAGCAGTTCTGTTTTGGCTCGTATCTTCCCACCAAGTTCGGATCTCAGAACGAGGCAATAAGTCATCCTTCAAGGATTTCTGTATAGAGATATCCGTAAGAGATGACCTTTTGCCTCGTTCTGAGATCCGTCCTTGGATGGAAGATCCGAGCCAAAATCTAACAGCTCATTTGTACTTTTAATACATTTAAGGATGCAATCATTAATTATCTGAAGATAATGACTCATCAGTAGCCAGGTGAATTTACACATATACAATTTCATATATATATATATATATATATATATATATAAGAAATATACTCAATATAATATTTATAAAATGTATATATACTGTATAGAATGAAATGTTTAAAGATGACTAGCATAAATCTAACCATCATTTCCATACATGAAATAGGCCAGTTGATATTATGATTAGTATTAACATTATTATTATTATTATTATTATTATTATTATTATTATTATTATTATTATTATTTTATATAGCACCATCATTTACTGTAGCACCTTACAATTGGTGACAAAGTTTAATGAAACAGGAGAATTAACATACAGACAAAGCGGTAAAGGTGTTATGCTAAAGTTCTTCATATGTTTAAATATATATTCAAAAACAACTTTGTTTTTATGAACAAAAAAAAACAAAGAGAGAGAATTAAACAAATAAATATTACAGCAAAAAACATAAAAATACAGTATAAATAATCCACATAAGTATAAAAATATACAAACCAAGTATAGTATCACAGTATAGAAGACCTAGAAGGTAATTTATTCATTAATGTAATCTCATCTGATAATATTTTGATCTAGGTCTATTAACATAGATCAATAACGACAAACCTATTGTTATATGCATCATGTGACTTAAAAAAGAAATAATAAAAATAAAGAAAAAGAATAACAAAGAACAAAACTTAATTAATGTCTCTACATAAGTTCAGAAATTTATTTATTATTATTATAATTTATTTATATGGCGCCACAAGTGTTCCGCAGCGCCTTACAATGTATGTAAAACAATCAGTGATCAAAGACTTACAGTACAATACAATACAGAATAAGGACATGGATAATATACATTGCCACATTAGTGACCATAACAACACCCACATAAGCAGCAGAGCTTACATAACCAAGTGTTAGGCACCCTAGTGGGGAGTAAGAAGCAGATGAAAGTAAAATATAGGGAGAAGCACAAGAGGGTAGAGGACCCTGCTCATAAAAGCTTACATTCTAAAAGGGTAGGGCAGACAAACAGGTGTGACACAGATGGAGTAGACGCGGAGGATATACTCCTAGCCATGTCACCAAGTTCCAGCTGATGAGAGTATCCAGGATATGACTCCGTAATAGCCACAATATCCAAGATCATCCCTTGCTTCTATTGCAGTTAGTTCTGAAAATTTTATCAGCACAGCTACTAGCATTTGCATACATAGCTCTAAGTTGTTAGGGCATCTCATAGTCCAAACCATGTTCAACAAACACATTGTTAGGACTGAGGGTTAGTCTTGGTTTGACCTGGTGAAAACAGCCTAGAGGGCGGTAGCCGAAAGGCTAGAGGTGAAAGTCAACCTTTGGGGTGTTGGAGCAGCCTTGAGGGCCAATTTAGATGTAGGAAGTGGTGGCCAATAGACTGAAGGTGTGATGCAGCCAATGGGCTGTTGAAGCAACCTTGAGTGCTGGTAGCGGCCTGAGGGCCGGGAGCAAGATACAGCCTTTGGGCTGGTGGAGCAGCCTTGATGGCTGGTTTGCTGTGGCAAGTTGTGACCTGGGGCCCCAGGGTTAGATGCAGCCTTTGTGCTGATGAGTCTTAGATGAAAGAAGTAGCGCTGCTACCAATGTTGCCGGGATGACACTGGTGATAGTGCACTGGTTTGCGCACTGGGAACACTGAGAAGTGTGTGATGCCGGAATGATACTGGCGATGATGCACAGGATAGCGCACCTGGAATGCTGAGTTGCAGCCTATGTTGCCAGGCTAACACAAGCCACCGAGCTAGACTGGCGCTTCAGGAGGAGGAAGCACACCATGCCACCTAGATGATACAAATGACACGAGCAGGTGGATTGCAGCCTGCGCTGCCTGGATGGTACAAATGACAGCAAACAAACACAGCAAAATTGGCACAGGAACTCGACTAAGATTCAGGAGACTGGAACAACCAGAAGTACGATCAACTCTATCACCATCATGGAGTGCAGGGCTGGCTGTACATTTAACATATACAAAGTCCAATCAGAGGAAGCCTAGCAAGCCTCCTTAATAACAGACCAGTGTGCAGCTGGCCTGTGCACACTGACAAATAAATTAGTGAGCAGCTAAAACTGCACACAGGCAGTTAATTACTGAACACTTGTGATCAGCACACAGGATTAAATGCAGTGTCAAAAATGATCTGCTAACCGCAGATCCTAACAGTACCCCCCCCCCTTGACAAGGGGTTAAGGAACCCCTAAACCATCCTAAACCCTGGTTTGTCTGGAAAGTCCTCAAAAAACTTTCTCCTCAGGATAGGAGCATGCAATGACTTTTCTGGAATCCAGGAGCGCTCCTATGGTCCATATCCTTTCCAGTGAACAAGATACTGGAGACAGCCTCTGGAAATTCTAGAGTCTAGAAGATTTTCCACAACAAACTCTTGTCGTCCTTGAACAAGGGCTGGTGGAGGTCTGACGGGACGTTGTAGAGAGAATCTGGTTGAGAGGAATACTGGCTTCAAAAGGATACAGTGGAAGGTGTAATTGGTCTTGAGAGACCGGGGTAACTTTAAATGGAAAGCCACAGGACTAACTTGTGTAATTATTCTTTATGGCCCTATGAACTTGGGTCTCAATTTGTGTTTAGGTGGCTCCAACTGCATCTCGTCTACATGTGCTGCTTGTACCATCTGGGCAGCATGGAGCGCTTCCTACCCCAGAAGCATCTGTCACCATCCGTTGGCTTGTGTCAACACGGCAGCACCAGTCACAGTTTAGCATTCCAGGTGCGCACCATCGCACACTGTCGCCAGTGTCATCCTGGCGGCACTAGTAGCTACTCTGCGTTCCAGGTGCGCAATCTAGCACACCATCGCCAGTGTCATCCCGGTATGCGCTGGTAGCAGCTCTTTGTTCCAGGTGTGCAAATTAGCACACCATCACCAGTGTAATCCCAGTGGCACTGGTAGCTACTCTGCGTTCCAGGTGCACAATCTAGCACACCATCGCCAGTGTCATCTCGGCGACACTGTTATCAGACCCACATTATTGTTGCATATCTCACCTGAGTCTCATCAGCCCAAAGGCTGCAACGGTCCTGGGGCCACAGGTCACTGCCAGCCCTCAAGGCTGCTGAAAGAGCACAAAGACTGCTTCTCACCACTAGTCCCTTGGCCACGACTATAAAGGCCACAATCAGCCCCCAAGGCTGCTCCAACAGCCCAAAGGCTTCTTCACAACATCAGTCCCTTGGCCACAACTATAAAGTCCACAACCCACCATCAAGGCTGCTCCTACAGCCCACAGGCTGCATCACACCTCTTGCCCTTTTCACAAATAGTCAAAACAAACCAGCCTCAAGGTAGCATCGACAGCCCAATGGCTGTACCCAAATCCTTAACCCTTGGCCATGACTAGTACTATACATTCCAGCCCTCAAGGCTGTCATCAGTTGGATCTACATTATACCATCGATTCCCTCCAGGAATAATAACAATACCATTCGGAAGTCTGGCATTGGGTACAAGGTAAATGGCACTATTGAAAGCTCGATGGGGTGGTAGGACATCGGCTTGGTTCTTGGAGAAAACTTCCACCAGGTCACGATAGGTGGTGGGAATTGTGGGAGTCCCAGTGGGAATGAGGGTGGCCAGACTGCCAGTGGATGACTGGGTCCACGGTAGACCCAGGACAATGAGAGCCATCGGGCACTGGAAGAGAAGAAAGGACAGGACCTCCTGATGCAGGGCACCCACAGTCAATTGTAAAGGCGGCATCCAGAAGGAGATAGGTACAGAGGAGAGACTCCTGCCGTCAAAACCAACAACCATGACTGGATTCTTCAGGGGTTCAGAGGAAGTCCTAAAGTCTCAAAGAATGCCTGGTCCATGAAATTCTCTGCGGCCCCACTATCAATAAATGCAGAGACTGAAACCTGTCCTTCTGAAGATTGGAGCAAGATAGGAAATAGGACTGAATTCCTAGGAGAGATGGATGCAAGACCTAGATGTATCCCTCCACTCTCATCTAAGCCTTGTCTTCCCAACTTAATGGGTCAAATTTGTGCCACATGTCCTTTACCTCCGCAGTACATGCACAGTCCCAGTATGTGCCTTCTCTGTCTCTCTTCAGCAGGAAGACAGAAAGCTCCCAATTGCATGTGTTCCTCTTGTTCAATGACAGGAATCAAAAGAGGAGAACTGGGAGCTTGAGACGGGAATCTCTTTTTCAGCTTGCGCTCACAGAGACATCGATCTATGCATATAGATAGACCCATGAGATCATCCAAAGAACTTGAGTAGGGATGCTGTACTAGAATGTCCTTGATCTGGTCTGACAACCCCAGTCAGAACTGACTCTGCAGTGCAGGATCATTCCACCCAGAATCCACAGCCCACTTCCGGAACACAGTAGAATAATCTTCTGCTGCCCAGCTGTCCAGTCTCAGAGACCGAAGGTTAGCCTCTGCCAAAGCTGCTTTGTCTGGGTCATCATAAAGTAGTCCGAGAGCAACAAAAAAGGAGCCAATGGTCAGAAGGCCTGCAGAATTGGGAGGAAGACTGAATACCCATGTCTGTGGGTCCCCCTGCAGGAGGGAAATGATAATGCCTACTCGTTGGACTTCAGATCCCGAGGTTAGAGGCTTAAGCTTAACATAAAGTTTGCAATTTTCCCTAAAGTTAACAAAGTCCTTACGACTTCACGAAAAACGGTCGGGCAGATTGAGTTTGGGTTCTAAACCCATGGGGTGAACGGGTGCTGCTTGTGTCTCTTCAACCTTGAAGAAAAGTTCCTGGACCTTCTGGGTTAGGACCTAAATCTGGGCCTCCGGATTCTGTCCGGGTTCCATGACTAACTTCTAGTTTATGGCTGGTGATAATGTTAAAGACTGAGGGTTA
Source organism: Taudactylus pleione (assembly GCA_031769625.1). Classification (NCBI taxonomy): domain Eukaryota; kingdom Metazoa; phylum Chordata; class Amphibia; order Anura; family Myobatrachidae; genus Taudactylus; species Taudactylus pleione. The sequence continues at coordinate 4,757,763 of JAUIMM010000518.1, forward strand.
GTCGTGGTTTGACCTGGTGAAAACAGCCTAGAGGGCTGATTTGCATGAGTTGGTGGTAGCCGAAAGGCTAGAGGTGAGAGCCAACCTTTGGGCTGTTGAAGCAGCCTTGAGGGCAGAGAGCAAAATGCAGCCTTTGGGCAGGTGGAGCAGCCTTGAGGGCTGGTTTGCCGTAGAAAGCTGTGACCTGAGGCCCCCTGGGTTAGATGCAGCCTTTGGGCTGATGAGTCTTAGATGAAAGGCGTAGCGCTGCTATCAATGTTACCGGGATGACACTGGCGATGGTGTGCGTGTTTGTGCACACAGAACGTTGAGTAGCTGCCAGTGCCGCTGGGGTGACACTGGCAACAGTACACTGGTTTGTGCACTGGGGACGCTGAGTAGCTACCAGTGATGCCAGGATGACACTGGCGACGGTGCGCTGGTCTGCGCACTGGGAATACAAAGTTGCTACCAATGCTGCCGGGATGACATTGGCGATGATGCACAGGATAGCGCACCTGGAACGCTGAGTTGTGGCCTATGTTGCGGGGTTGACACAAGCATACCGTGCCGCCTAGATGACACAAATGACACGAGCAGGTGGAATGCTGCCTGCACCGCCTGGATGGTACATATGGCAGCAAACAAACACAGCAAAACTGGCACAGGATATCGGCTGAGAATCAGGAGACTGGAACAACCGGAAGTACAAGCAACTCTATCACCGGCATGGAGTGCAGGGCTGGCTGTACATTTAACAGATATAAAGTCCAATCAGAGGAAGCCTAGCAAGTCTCTTTAATGACAGACCAGTTTGCAGCTGGCCTGTACACACTGACAAATAAATTAGTGAGCAGCTGATACTGCACACAGGCAGACAGTTAATTACTGAACACCTGTGATCAGCACACAGGATTAAATCCAGTATCAAAAATGATCTGCTAACCGCAGATCCTAACACACATAAAGCAATGACAAATTTAGTTGATATAATCTGGTCTCAAATGTTATTCAAAGTTTATTCAACTGTTTGATTAACTGTTATGCATGTCACACTTAATACTTGCATTCGCCCCAATAGATCAATGTTCCAAACAACCATTACTGAATGAATTACTGTAGATATTTTGGATAACTTACCCTCCCAAGTTCTCAAATGTTGAAGTAGTTTTTGCATATAGATACCTAATTAATTCCCCTAATTAAAACATATAGTATAGATCCTTAAAAATATTCAAAACAACTTATAACAATTGTCTAGTAAGGGACCACGAGGAGGTTTCAAACAATTTCATAATATGTTCTCGGGTCACAGAATCCAAAGTCTCAATATAACGCCCCCATGTATCATAGAAATCAGTGATGCCCCTGTCTATTTTGGATAATGAAGATCTTCAGTCAAAAGTATAATATTTGGTAGCATTGCTTTTAGTGTACTTAAGAACAAGGGAGAAGAAACCGTGCAGGATTTCAAAATAATGTTTTTTTAGTTACTGTAGTCACCAGGGTAATAAAAGGGATAATATCTCTATAAGAGGAACCTAGATCCCAGTTTTTAAAATTACAAAAAAGCATAACAAGGGGATCTCGTGGAACATGTACATGAATGATGGATGATATAAATAATGCTACCTTATCCCAAAATTTCCATATCTTTCTGCATTGCCAGAATTGATGAAAAAAAACTTGGTACATTGTACTTAAGCTGGGCATCCACTATACAATTTTCTGTCAGCTATCTGTCCAATCTGGCTGGTTGGAATGAAAACCTGGTAATGTATGGGAGCAAATGCCAATTGTCCATTTGCTCACAAACACTGGAAAATTGCCAAAAATGGTTGTTCACACAAATTGGTTAAAACTAGGGGTGTGCACCAGCCAATTTTCGTGTTCTGTGTTTTGGATCTGGACCTTTCTTCGTGTTTTGGATCTGGATTTGTTTTGGCAAAACCACCCTTCCGTGTTTTGGGTTCTGGGTTTTGTGTTTTGGATCTGTATTTTTTTGGAAAAAAGCATAAAAACAACTAAAATCACAGAATTTGGGGTTTTTTTTGTTCCTACACTATTATTAACCTCAATAACATTAATTTCCACTAATTTTCAGTCTATTCTGAACATCTCACACCTCACAATATTGTTTTTAGGCAAAAAGGTTGCACCGAGGTAGCTGGATGACTATGCTAAGCGACACAAGTGGGGCAGCACAAACACGTGGCCCATCTAGGAGTGGCACTGCAGACAGGATGGTAGTTTGAAAAACTAGGCCCCAAAGAGTACATATTTGGTGCTGCTACTTTGTTGATGGACGTGCAGCTAACGCACACACAAACACAGAAAAAGAAAAAAAAGAAAATGTTTTAATTTTTTGGGACACTTTGGGGGTTACACAACCCTTCAACAGACCAGCATGTCCTTGACTTATGACACAGGTGCACGCTTGGTGCTGCTCCGTTGTTGATGCACATACGGCTAAGGCGCACACAAACACAGAAAAGGAAAAAAAGAAAATATTTAAATTTTTTGGCCACTTTGGGGGTTACACCGCCCTTAAACGGACCAGCCAGCCCTTGACTTATGACACAGGTGCACGCTTGGCGCTGCTACTTTGTTGATGCACATGCTGCTAATGTGCACACAAACACAGAAAAATAAACACTTTTGAAATGATTTAATTTTTGGGGGCACTTTGGGGGTTACACCACCCTTCAACAGACCAGCCGGCCCTTGACTTATAACATAGGCGCAGGCTTGGCACTGCTACTTTGTTGATGCACGTGCGGCTAATGCAAACACAAACACAGAAAAATAAACACTTTTAAAGTGTTATCATTTTTGGGGGCACTTTGGGGGTTACTCTGCCCTTCAACAGACCAATCGGCCCTTGACTTATGACACAGGCGCACGCTTGGTGCTGCTACTTTGTTGATGCATGTGCGGCTAATGTGCACACAAACACAAAAAAAAAGAAAAAAAAGAAAATCTTTTCATTTTTGGGGCCACTTTGGGGGTTACACCGCCCTTCAACAGACCAGCCGGGCCTTGACTTATGACACAGGTGCTTGCTTGGCGCTGCTACTTTTTTGATGCATGTGCGGTTAATGCGCACACAAGTCACAAACAGAAAAAAAAAATTATTATTTTTTGGAGCACTTTGGGGTTACACCACCCTTCAACAGACGAGCCAGCCGGCCCTTGACTTATGACACAGGCGCACGCTTGGCACTGCTACTTTGTTGATGCACATGTGGCTACAGCGCACGCAAACAGAAAAAAAAAATGGTTTTTTTTGCACTTGGGGGGAGCACCCCTGATGGACAGAGCACCCCCTGGACAACACTACAGCACCTCTTTAGGACTACAGCCTTTATGGGACACTACACAACACAACACAGCCCAGCCAGCCCCTATGGACTTTGGAGTGGACACAGCCCCTATGGACAACAGCAGCACAATCGCCCAGCCAGCCCCTATGGACTTTAGAGTGGACACAGCCCCTATGGACAACAGACTGCACAACACAGCCCAGCCAGCCCTTATGGACTTTGGAGTGGACACAGCCCCTATGGACAACAGCAGCACAACACCGCCCAGCCAGACCCTATGGACTTTGGAGTGGACACAGCCCCTATGGACAACAGCAGCACAACTCCCATCCTCCCTCTTCACTGTCCACAGCTGAAGTGAAAAATGGCGCCAACGCGGGGACCTTCTATGGAATCCAAAACCTGCGAGATCTGACAGCGGGATGATGACGTTTTGCCTCGATTTCAGATCCAAGTCAGGCGGGAAAACCCGAGCCTGACTCGGTTCCCGGCTCGGATCGGGGGGGGGGGGCTCGGGGGGGATTCGGATTTCAGAAATCTGAACCCGCTCATTCCTAGTTATAACAAATGTAACCAATTTTAACTATTTTTTTTTGTCCTTTTTTTCAGTGTTTAAAAACATATGATCGACTGTCATTTGCTCCCATACATTACCGGGCTTTCATTCCAACCAGCCAGATTGGACAGATATCTGACAGAACATTTTATAGTGGATGCCCAGCTTTCCATTTTAAACATAATCCAGATTCATCCATTATCATGTATCTCCTCTGACCCTGTGATATGTAAGCTCTCTGTAAAGTTCTATAATGTACCTCTTGAAGTAGAGCTAAATGTAATGTAGACATAGTTTTATAAAAATGTACAGTTAAATAATTAGAGGACAGATCTGGGCTCAATTCACCCTGCCATTTAAAGGTTAATTTATCCCAAAGCTTAATAGCTGAATTATGCATTAAATCAACAGTTAAGTAACAAGTTTTATAAGGTATAGTATCCATAGAGTAAATTAGAGTCATTAAAGGATCTTTGCAGAGGAAGAGGAGACCATTGCAGACATAGATAGTATAAAATGTAAAGTTTGCAAATACATTAAAAAATGTGAACGACAATATTCTTTTTATAGACACTTACTGCCTTTGGATGGAAATCAATAAGGGATTTCATAGAAGCTATCTTTCTATTCCATATATCACTTTATGGGATAACCCATTTTTTTTCCGCCTGGATTGGATAATTATTTATTTATAACATAGAGAAATAAAGGTAATTTGGCAATGCGTAATGTTTTCAATCCAGGGGGCACATTGATGTCTTTTTCTTCTTTATCTGAGAAATATGCACATTTTTTTATATATTTATATATATTAACAATGTTTTTCCTCGGGATGTTTTGGACACATAGCAAACAACATTTATTTCTTAATTTAAATATGTAGTAAAAAAATAAACTATTCCCTTAAGCTCAAACCTTGATATGCAGTTATTGCAAAGATGAAAAGTTCGTTCTAAGCTTTGAGCTAATAAGAACAAAATAGACAAAAATTACAACTGACAAGGATTTGTTAATTAAAGCTATGAACACAAAGCATTATTCACACAACTGTGAAAGACATATGGAAAGAACCAATTTTCAACTCCAGGAGGTCAGAGAAAGGGGGGCGACAGAAATAACAAGAGTGAACAAAATAAATTGTTTCTTAATCAAGCAGAACATAACCCTGTGTCCACATGAAATAGAAAAGACCTCGGGAAAAAAGTCTCAGTGTATCTGGCAGTTAGATCAAAATGGGAATGGAACCGGCTTTCTATATGTCTTTTTTGTGATCTTTTGTAACTGAATATGCTATTATATATTTTAGAAATTGCAATGTGCTTCTAAAAAAGAGGGGGGAGATGTATCAAAGTTTGGGGAGAGATAAAGTGGACAGAGATAAAGTTCCAACCAAACGGTTCCTAACTGTCATTCTGCAAACACAGTCTGTAAAATGACCAGAGCCGTACCTAGGCATAGGCATAATAAGCAAATGTCTAGGGGCATTCCAGGGCTCTGCCGCGCCCCCCCCCCCTTTCCTGCTGCTGACGCGATCGGAGCTCAGCTCCGATCAGACAGCGCCCCTTCCCAGCTGCTGCCACAATCGGAGCTCAGCTCCGAACAGACAGCGCAGCGGTCAAGTGAGCCGTCCAGGTCAGAATGAGCTTCTGGACAGAAGCTCATTCTGGCTACAGGAGGAAACAAGATGGCTGCGTCAGGGCATACTGCTCCTCCCATGGACCTTTGCGGAGCAGAGCCTTGAATGACAACTCACGGCTCTGCCTCCGCCTCCATTTTAGCCGCCCAGCCATCGGACCAGGCGGCATCTTCAGCAGCAGCATTAGCTGCGTAGCGCTACATAATTTAAATAAAGTAGGTGGCAGCCAGCCAGGTTAGTTAGTCCTTTAGCTATATTAGCTATCTCTAGCTGGGAGAAGGACGGTGGGGTGGGCACCATGTATTTATTACATGTGTGTGTATATATATATATATATATATACACAGTACATATATATATATATATATATATATATATATATTATATATATATGTATATCCATATATATATATATATATATATATATATGTGTGTGTGTGTATGGAACAAATCAGTGGCACTTGGAGACTTGTGAATAAGTTAATGTGACACCTGACATCACACCGACGCTTTTAAATGCTGCAATGCACATAGATATTTGCTTTCCTGTATAATTGTCTCTAACATTTACACTCAGCTATTTCCATCTTATCTTTTATCTGTAACAGGACGGCCAGCTGCGTCGATCCGCTGACATCCTGGTTGTCTTGACAACAAGAGACATGCAGTGTGACGACGTCATCATTGCGGGACTCTGGCTGCGACACAGGGATCTTGACAAAGGGGCGTGCGAGCCCCAAAACGTCAGTGTGATGTGAGGGGTCACATTAAACTTCTTCACAAGTCTCCAAGTGCCGCTGATTTGTTTACAGTTTGCAGAAGGCACAGGAGCATGTATTAGTCGGTTTAGCGGAGTGCCGGTCCGGTGTTTCTATATATAGTAGAGATGAGCGGGTCCAGTTCCCTGACACCGGACCCACCCGAATTTCAGGGATCTGGGGTGATCCGGATCTTCCTGCCTGCCCATTCCCTGACCCGAGGCGAAACCTCGCGACCCTACTCTGTCGAGTGGCGAGGTTTTGTTTTCAGCGGGCTTAATGCTGTTTGGCTGAGAGAGCCATCTGTCACAGCTCTCAGCCAATTAGCGTTAAGCCCATTGAAAACACTAGAAAGGAGGAAAAAAAGATGTCCCCCGCCATCCCCCGCCGCCTGACACCGCCGGCACCCCCCGCTGCCGACACTGCCGGCACCCCCACTGGCAGCATCCCCCGCTATCGACATAACCGCTGCCAACACTCCTGCACTGCTGCCCGACGTACTGAGAATACCGTTAGCGACCCCCACACTGCCGACACTGCCAACAATCCCACAGTGAGGAGACCACCAGCACCCCTGCACTGCCAACACAGTCAGCAAACCTGCACTGAGGACACCGCTGGCACCCTCGCTCTGCCGACACCGCCAGCACCCTGCATTGAGAACATCCCTGCACTGCCGACACAGTCAGCAAACCTGCACTGAGGACAATGCCGGCACCCCCGCTCTGCAGACACCGCCGGCACCCTGCATTGAGAACACCCCTGCACTGCCAACACAGTCAGCAAACCTGCAATGAGGACACTGCTGGCACCCCCACACTGCCGGCGCAGCCAGCAAACCTGCACTAAGACACTGCTGGCATCACCGCACTGCCGACACAGCCAGCAAACCTGCACTAATGACACCGCGGGCACCCCTGCACTGCCGACACAGCCAGAAAACCTGCACTAAAGACACCGCCAGCAACCCCTGCACTGCCGACATCACCGGTACCCTTTACTGAGGACACTGCCAGTTCCGCAGCACTGCCATTCCATGTACTTAGGACACCGTCAGCAACCCCGCTCTGCCGAAACTGCTGCTGTATCCGTGTTGGAAATTACAAACTGAACTTCCACATGTTAGTGCCGCCCACTGTGTCACTTAGCTCAGTCAGCCAGCTAGCTGGATGCAACCTTTTGGCCTTGACTAGATGAAGCAAATAATATTATGAGGTGGCAAAATTGATTGGAAATTACTGGAAATAAATGTTATTGAGGTTAATTATACTGTAGGAACAAAAACAGGCCCATTTTATGTGATTTTAGCTGTTTTTATGATTTGTTAAGAAAAAATCCAGATCCAAAACCAAAACACGAAAACAAAACAAGGAGGTAAGGTTTTGGCAAAACCAATCCAGATCCAAAACCAGGGGAGATCCAGATCCAAAACCAAAACACGGGGGTCGGCGCACATCTCTAATATATAGCATTCAGTCCGGCACTCTGGATAAATTTACTTGTAATCTCGAGGGTGCCCTCCTAAGTAAGGAATAATAAAGAAATTCCTATTCCAAGCTGAACAGCCCCCTCAGGAAAAAAAACAGGCGACACTCCTCAGTAGTTGTAAAAAAGTGATATATTGTCACAAATCACATAGGTTATGTTGACGTTTCAAGACCTATTGGTTTTTCATCAGGATATGTCCTGATGAAAAGACAGATGGGTCTTAAAATGTCGACAGCACCTTCTGAGGAGGGACACCTGTTTATTTCCTTTGGGGCTGTTTAGCTTGTGTGGGAAGTTGTTATGGAGCACCAGTCAAAATTTTGCCTAGGGCACGAAATGGGCTAGGGCCGGCTCTGAAAATGACAGTTAAAACTGATTGGTTGGTACTTTATCTCTCTCCACTTTACATTTCTCCATGCCGTAGTACACCTCCCCCTTTATCTCTCTCCAAGCTTTGATAAATCTCGCACTTGATGTTTAAAATGTGAATAAACATTAGAATGAGATCCAATGCAAACTTATTTACATTTTTTGTAATTTTTTAAATTATTCATTAAGGTAGGTAATGTATATATTGGTGGTGTAAGATGATCTCTGGCCCATGGTTAATACTTATACCATGGTCACAGAAAAATATTTCAAATGTTATTTACAACTGTCATTTTTCAAACTCAGACTGTAAAATGACAGTTAAGAGGTGATTGGTTGGTACTTTATCTCTCTCCACTTTATCTCTACCCATACTTGACTACTTTTGAAAAAGCATTTCATGGAGATTGTGAAAGCAGCACCTATGAGCGTAGCGGTAAAGTGGGCGTGTACTGCTACATCTGAGAGGCGTGTCCTTACATTGATTTACATCCACATGTAAATGAGCCCCAAAGCAGTTAGTAAGATCTACTTGTTGATGAAAACACACTGATACTTCTCAGAAAATACATGTAACCATAGGGATCATTGTGCCCTATAACCAATGCAGGCAAATTATACTAATGATCCCATTTGAATGTATATATCTGTTTTTTCTTTTATATAACAGTGTCATAATGGGGGTAAGGTGAAATGAGGGAGATTGGTAGACTCTTCAGGGAGACAGGGAGATTGCTTCTATTTCAGGGAGTCTCCCTGACAATGAGGGAGAGTTGGCAAGTATGTCTCTACCCAAGCTTTAGTACATCTCCTGCTAAGTCTGTTAGGAAGTGCATCCAGCTAGTTTTAATAGTTTCTTATGTTTCTATGTGACCATTTTTGGTCTAATAAATATTGTTTTTACATACAACAACATATACTGTTTATATTTTTCCATTGAAGACTTTCCAAAGATGTTGAGCCCTACTTCAAGTGCCTTCAGCACTTGTCTATGTCAATGCATTTGTGAGTAACCTTTAGAACTTTTCAATCCATCATAAACTTAGCTTATTCCCTTTACAGCGGCTACCATGAAATAGAGACCTAGACTTGACCTGCTGTAACACAGCTGTCCCTCCTCCCATCATCTTTATATATATTTTATATATGTTCCCTTTTTATTGAGTGATTTGTGTTCCTTCTAGGGTTTCGTGACCCTGATGTTATATAAATGATATTCTTTACTGTCTTCATTGTATGTTAATAAATAAATATGTTAATAGAATTGTCAAGTGACTAATGTGGTGAGTAATGTGTGTGTTAGTAATGGGACATGACGGCAGAGGGACATTGACAGTGTGAGTTTCGCTACATCTCATATGATGATATTTTATAAGATAATATATATCCTAATATGCACCCAATGTCTGTCCATATACTCTCCATATGGCCCACTATGTCCACTTATATTATCTAGCCCCCCCTTCCCCCAACTCACGTGTGTATCAGGCAATATATATTGCATCTTGTATTGTTTTGACCTCAATGTCCACCAAGCCCCTTAGGTGTAGATATTGACTTTTATATGTTGTTTTTGTCCTGTTATCTTTGAACTGTTCTTTTGTACGCGCTTCATGTCCTGTTATGGTTGTACTGTCCTATTGTATGCAGGGTCATTTCTAGAGAGGAGGGTGCAGTCTCCGACATGGGCCCCCTCCTCTCTGCCCGGCGGCCGGCAGCGCACTGAGCTTTGCGGCCAGTGCCGGAGTTATAGACTCTGGGCATTACAGTGTGCCCAGAGTCTATAGTGTATGCACAGGTCACCGGGAAAATGGCCCGTGTTCCCCGCACACCCTGCACCCATTATAGATACGTGTCACGGCCAAGGTTTCTCGGCATGGTAGTCACCGTATATTACCTGTGAGGTAATTATGGCGGGGGGTCTCTGGCAGCAGTGCTGGTGTTTGGCGAGGGGCATTGGCTGCGCGTGGTTCTGGGCGGGCACATTGTCACTAGGCCTGGTGAGGTCTGGTGGTGTTTCCGTTCTGTTGGCATGGGCGCCGCCATCTTGCCTGCGGCCATGTGATTCCAGCTGTCCAATCCCAGTAGGTCATGTGCTCATTCCAGCCAGTCACAGTGCGGCACTGAGTATTTAGGAAGGTCCAGAGCCTTCCTTCTTTGCCAGTGCAACGTGTTTCTCAGCTGTGGCTGAGAGAGAGTACCTGTGCCTTACCTGTCTACCTGTCTCTTACGCTACTAGCCTGAACCTTGCCTGCTCCAACCTGCTGGAATTACCCTGCACCCTCCACATACCTTTTACCTACCTGAGTACCTGAACCTGCTGTTCCCTGCACCTTGCCTCCCTTCACTCCCAGCTGGACTTCATTACCTCAGTCTGCATTTGTTGAAGCTCACCATACCTGCACTCGTTACAGCTCATCATTCCTGCATTCTGTTACAGCTCATCATATCTGCATTCTGTTACAGCTCACCATATTTGTTTACTGGACTGTTCCTGCCTGTCATTATCTGGACATTTCTCATTAACCCCCACTACAGTTATCAAGTGCACTTTAGTGTTATACCTGGACTTTTTTTTTGCCATTCCCAAGTCTTCTAAGTCACTTATTAAAAACTCCACTTTTTCACTTAAGTCTGCTTCTGTGTCTGCTCCTATCACCACCCCGGGTCCACAACAAATTCAGAACCTCACAATACGCCCCTGATTGTATGTGCTTTGTAAGGTGCTGCAGACCTCTTATGGTACCCTATAAATAAAGCATAATAACAATAATAATAATAATAATAATAATAATAATAATAATAATAATAATAACTAGCCTACAGTGTTTTCAGGATTGCTTTCAACAGATTATTTCAGAGATCTTATGACTCACCTTAAAGGCAGGCTAACCCTATTATTTATTTTATATAGTATAACCAACAATGTTCTACCTGGTCTTAACTGAACATCAAACATATTGGAATGAAGATATTGCAGGTTTTACCAGTTCTTACTTATTAAGGGTCTTCTCTTTTGTAATTAAACATAGTCTTAGATTGTTTGAAGTCTGCTCTCATCATTCCCCTTTCACAACTATCATAGTACTTGCATATGATTTGCATTTAATATACTTTGATCTTTTTTATGTGTTAATTACCATATTCTTTTTTATCATTAATCTACCCATGAGGCCTCATTTACTCCTAGCTGTCTACTCGTGAGCAGAGAACTTTGTTTACAGATCCACAATAGCTAATTAAGTTATTTCACTTTGAATAATTATATAATATCATTGGATTCATTGAAAGGATGGAAAACATGCAAAAACAATTTATTCAAACTCCACTTGGGCTGACCATATATTATTGATTCCAGTACAGTATGTTTATAATATCTATGCTGTATAAGTAAAGTATAGTAGGTAAATGAGCAGTTACAAATGCTCCTAAGATGTTACAGGTTGGACGATTCACATTTACATCTGTTTGACACTACAACTTTCCTGCATCAGTATTACAGGAGATAACATTTAGATACACGGATTGACTACATGTTGGCCCCGATTATATTATTTCAAGCTTGCATGAACCTTAGTTGCCGTGCTTGTGACGAATGCAGGGGGCTTTATAATTATGGCCCGTCCCACTGTGTGATATCATAAATAAAGGTATCATGCAGTAGAGGTTTGAGCAACGATCATGTGATACATACCGAATAGCATTATCAATCCCTCAGCATCATTCACTTTACTAAGGAAGTGAGCAGTGTCCGCGAGTGTTCTCTCCTCTCCCAGGACTCAGGGAGTACTCCCCAAACCTCACAAGTCTTCTGAACATTTTGGGAGAGTAAGCAAGCACAGCATAAACATGAACACAAGACGTGCTTGCAGTGCTATGTGTTGCTGATAATGGTCTCACGATAGTAAATATAATTGCTGGCCTGATATATCATTACATTGTCCATTTGTTTGGTATACAGTTGGGGTTTCATAAAATTCACTATGTTGACATTCAGAATGTTGATGCTCCTGTATGATGTTGACACGGTTGAAATGTCAACAACTAATATATCAATCTGCAAAATGTAGTCATGGACAAAATTCAATACAGTATATGACTTGTTGACATAGTGAAAATGTCGACATTAACATTGGGGTTAGCGGTAGCGTTATGGATAGGATTACATGAAAAATAGCTTGTCAACATTGACATCATGTTGACATGCTGGCCATGTGGACATGTTTGTTTGTCAACATTTTCCTCATGTCAACATTTTCATGTTGACATTATGCATGTTGACATGGCGACTGTCGACTTAATATACTAATCCTGATGTCTATTTGTGTAAAGTAACCTGAGTCACTTTAATGGATCTTTTTATTAAAGGGAGCTAATGGGTGTCTTCTCTGGAAAAAACAAGTGGCTTCCCCGTGTAAATTCTATTGTGTTGTGTCCTCTGATGGGCCAGCCACTGAAAAAATACATTATTTAAATCAAGCATTTTTTGGGAAAAAAAGACAAATTATTAAATATTTTTTCCCATCTGTTAAACATTTTACCTTTAACTTTTTTTTACTGTTCCAGGTTTTCATTTTTAATTTACATATGCGAATAGTATACAGACTGGCCAGCAAAGCAGTAGGTCCAGCCAGTCAGTATTGCTTCCTCGGTGACATTTGTTATCAGGTGATAGCTGATTTTCTATAGCTGCAATAAGCATGCTTACAACATAATAAATATGTATAGAACATAGGGCCTGATTCAGAGCCGGTCGCTAAGCTGCGCTTGCTCGCTGCCAGAAGAGGCCGGGTATGTAAATTCCACGATCGCACTGTGTGGCGTAAGGACGCCGTCTATGTCTTACAGAGCGACGGCAGTGAGCAAAAGTTGGTGTATAAAGACGCCCACTTTTCTTACTTAACACTCGTCATCTCCTGGAAGTGTATGAATAATCGGTAACATCGAGAGCCATCAGAGCTGCTTGCAGCCCTTGAGGTAGCCCCTACCCCATCGGAAGCACTGCGATTATTTCAGGCTAAAATACAACCAAGTGACGTGTACAATGACGCTACTTTGCTAAGTATGCACACCCATTGAACTCCGTTTTGATGCTCAGACACGCCTCCATTCGCACATCCACTCCCCCGTTCACAAGCACCTTCCCCGTCACTCAAAGTAGCGTCCAGTCTGTGTACAATGAGCACACGATTCCCGGCTGCAGTGACTGGTTCACGCATACGTACTTTGACGCATACGCATGCGCAAATGTGCGATAATCAACCCTAGCATAGCGAGCGAGCGCAGCTTAGCGACCGGGTCTGACTCAGGCCCATATTCTAAACAGCTCTGAATAATAATTTACAAAAATGTAAGAATAAATACATGCAGTGCTTATATTCCCACAAATGTTACATTTTGTCTATTGTGCGCACATCTATTTTTTTCTGCTTTTTGGAAAAGTCTTGCGCAGTATGTGTTAGCTATATGCATGTCAGCAAACCTACAATGTATCATCCTTTAGTTAATTACAATGTTGTTTCCATATTTCTCCAAAAACTGCTTGATTTCTGTCCTAAGCCATGGAACTTCATAGGCTGCATACAGTACACCAATCTTTACTTGTCTGTGCCACTTCCGAATGTTAAATATTTTAATTAAATGTAATTAATTTTGTCTCACATACTAATGAGCTGCTCCATATAAAGTTTGCCTGGATAATACAAAAGGCATGGCATTAATAGCAGAAGATGCCTGGTCATCTGCATTATTGAGGATGAGTAAACGTCAAGTCGCCTTTCGGGACCTAAAAGAGATCCGTAACCAGCTGCAAGACCTGGAAAGCTTCCCTAACTGTGCAGTCCCCAGTCCTTGTTCATTCATTTGAATATCTCATCCCACAATGCAGATTTTTTTATATTTTTTTTCCACTAGACTGCACGCAGGAGGGAATAACCCCATGAGAGCAAGTTTGGCACCCCAGTAATGCATCAGGCTATATGCACCTAAACATACAGGTGCAATTTAACAGAAATAGGTTTATTTTCATGCAAGAAAAACAAATTACATTTAAGATGCATATTGATAATTTAGTACATTTATTAATATCCTTTTTGTGTGTTCAGTACTAAAGTGTACAAACTCCTCATTGATTTTAAGGGTGAATAGAGGCCTCGGATGTACACTACGGGAAAAACGTTGCTAATGAAAAAAATCTGTTCCCCCATTCCATACCATTGGGAGTCTCTTTCCAAAATGTTTCCCCCTTAGTCTTGTATATGTCAGGTATGACACATTTGAGGTATGCAGTCACTAAGTTCCACATTCACAATGTCAACATTCATCACAGCTTATCAACAATTATGATGTTGAGTTTCTTAAAATGTCGACATAAAAAATGTTGACACCTGATAAATGTCAACATGGACTGGATATCTATATATGAAATGTTGACATTGTGAAAATGTTGACCTTAGGGTTAAGGGTTAGGGTTAAGGTTAGCATTTGGGTTAGGGTTAGGGGATAAGGTTAAGGGCAAGGGTTAAGTTTAGAGGTAGGCTTATGTTTAAGGGTTAGGGTTAGTGGTAGGGCATAGGATTAAGATGATGGTAAGGTTTACTTTAAACAGACGTTGTCAACATTCATACCATGTCGGCATGCTGAAGTCAACATGGTGAATGTGAACCTTATGACCATGTCGACATACTCATGTTGACATGATGAATGTTGACATAATATACTGAATCCCACATATGACGCCTGGTCTTCTTACACTGAAAAATAGAGAAATGTAGTTCACTTACAAGGACCTCAATGAGGTGAGAAATCAGGTAAGTGGAAGAGGTGGAGGGTATATTTTATTAAAATGTGTATTTAAATGAAAAGATTAATTCACTAAAATATATATTTTGTCAAAGCACACTGGACAGCAGTGTTGGGATGCTACATGGACTGAAAAGGAAAATTTTTTCCTACGTTTTTTTAGTAAGTGAAAGAGGGATGTGTAGGGGAGTATTTTTAATATGTGGTCTGTGTGTCATGTCTTTTGCTTAATTGTTTTATTACATTTGTGTTACAGGTGCCAGGGGCCCTTAATGTCCGGGCATGCTGGCAGGCTTGCTGGAACCTGTAGTCCACCTGTAAAGAATAATATTATTAACAATTTAATTACTATTACCCACGTAACCAAAGCCCAGGGGGTGCATGGAAGAGTCGTGAGCTTACAGCCCAGGGTTGGTTGTCCCTTGGGAGGGGGGACCCCATTTTTGGGGTCTCCTGACTTTTTGAGGGATTCCAGCCCTGGGCTGACCAGTTTGGTCTGGTGAACATTGTTGCAGGGAGACCCCACGCTGTGGGCCTGATTTAGAGATTTACGCTAATGCAATTACAGCTGCGATTTCACATGGAATGCAGCTGCGAAAATATGCTAATGCATTCTAAAGTATAAGCAAGTATAGGGACACTCACTGCTGCTTTCTCATATCCGCGTGACACTGTACAACAGCGTAAACATCGGTACTATTAACGCACATCGGGGAGACATGCAGCATGTAAGGCAAGACCAAACACTACATCTCTCCTGACACGCAGAGAGGTCTCATGCTGGATAGCAGAATGCAATGGCTAATTTATGCACGCCCATGAAACGGCATTTAAACGGTCAGACACGCCTGAATTTTTCTAACCACCCCCCTGTTACCACCCCCATACGCTGACTGTCACTCATGTAGCGAGTGGTTCCTATGTATGAGCGTACATAGCTACACGTGTGCAGTGTGGTGTTCGCACATGCGCAATGACAACCAATCACTCATCTGCAGAAATATCCGCAGTGCATCCATCTCTGAATCGGGCCCTGTGTGTCTCCCTGCTTTAGTATTATCCCACGGCTGGTTTAGCCTGGTGCTGGTTGTTGGAAAATAGGGGAACCCCACTCTGTTTTCCTCCCTGTTTTCCAATACCAGCCCAGGATTAGAGGGAGGGGAGGAGCATGCATTTTATTTTAAAAAAGTCAAACTATTTTGTGGCTACTAGCAGCAGCCATCTGAAGTATTATAGAAGTGCATTGGTTATGTTCTGGATTTTATATTAGGCTTTTACTAATTTAGGCTATTAGTTCTTGATTAAAGAAAACATTCTTTAGAGTCGTATAGTTTATTAAATTGATATACTGTCTGCCACTGCAGTGCTACTGTGTTTCACAGGGGATACGTTCAGCATCCCAGCGTGCGGGATGCCATTGCTTACATTACCAGCGCCGGAATCCCAACGCCTGTCAAAATCCCGGTGCCGGTATCCCGACTGCCGGGATACTGAAGGTAAGTAGTGGGGTTGGGGGGGAGGGTTAGGTTTAGGGGTTAAGGTTAGACATTAGGGGAGGGTTAGGGTTAGACACTAGGGGGGAGGGTTAGGTTTAGGGTGTGGGGAGGGGGAGGTTAAGTTTAGCCATTAGGGGTTAGAGTCAGGCACCAGACAGGGAGGGTTAGGGTAAAGGTAGGGAAAGGAAGAGGGTTACCATACCAACCAACAAATGCCGGTATGCTATCCCTGCCAGGATTCTGTACGCCGGGATCCTGAGCACCAGCATCCCAAGCGCCAGAATACCGTACCCAACCCATTTCACAGATGTGCTATATTGTATAAACTGCCATGTGTTTGTGCTGCTGCTCTGTCGCTTAGTGTAGTCAGCCAGCTCACTGCATCCTTTGGCCAATATTGGTGAAAACAACAATTGTGAGGTGGTCAAAATTGACTGGAAATTAATATTACAGTATTTATGTTAAATAAATGTATTGTAAGAACAAATACAGGCCCAATTGCATGATTTTAACTTTTTTTTATCAATTTTTAAAGAAATCCAAAACAAAAAAATTTAAGGGTGGTTTTTCCAAAACCAAAACACGATGAAGATTTCGAACCAAAACCAAAACACGGGGATCTGTGCATAAATCTAGGTAATAATAGTTATTGAAAGCCATAATTGTAATTGATCTTCATAAACCATTCTAATCATATGACCTGTGGCTTTTATACATAATACATCATAACCAAGAAATTGAACAAATGACCTTGTGATCAGTTAGATGTGATCATACAATAAATCATAGCAAGGGCAATAAATCAGCTTGACTGATTAGTAAGAAATAATATTGGAGGCATTTGTTTTCTTTTTTAGCAAAAGTCTATAAATGAACTGAAACGTGATTTATCAATAAGCTTTTGCCTATAAATTCCCATAGGATATGAATGACTGGGAAAGTGCAATGTGTCTAATGGAAACTTCTTCTTCTGTATTCATTCTCTAATGGACAATTGACTATGCTTTTTTTTTACTTATGTTTCCTTCCTAGCTACCTATACAGAGATAATACATGCTGATCTGACCAATTGTCTCTCAGCTATGGTTTTTGCAGAGATGACTGTATTGCCGCTTGCATAGCATTTCTTGTGTGAATATGTACAGTGAATGCTTTGGAAATGGGTTTATGCAAGTACTAGCAATGCAGAGTCATGCGCCTCTTGATTGCATAAGTAAATTTCAGCAATGGTCTGTTCACACAAATGTTGCCTATGCAGAGACCAGCATCTAATTGCAAATATGCCTGTTAGATGTATATTGGCATCTAGTACAGGGCTTATGCTACCTATGCCAAGAATGGCTCATCTAGTGATGTATACAGCTCTGCACATGGTCATCAATAAAATACTTTCCAGCGCGCACTTCTTTTAAGCAATGTACCCCCAATATATTTCCAACTATGCATCAGTATTTATAGTATTTGTTCATACTATAATGAATTATCTCAGTACATGGCAAATCATTCCCTCAAATGTTATAATATAAAGTATTTTTTTATTTACAGAATTTGTTAAAAAGAAAAATAGGTGCCTGAGTTTTTATTGAAAAAAAAGGTGAATAATTAAGTGCAATAATTATTAATTACGTGTATTAAAAGATAGACCATACTAAGATTATCTGACAGTTCGTTTTCTGGCCATGAAGGTCTTCATAATGCCATGCCCTTAATGGGAATAAAGAAACAGAGACACAGATGGAACCAGCAGAGTGTAGTTATTTGAAAAGGGATACATTTTAATACATGTTGTTATTGGATGCGATTAAAATCCTAAAGTAGTGGATTCCGGGGGTCAAAATGCCAGGGTTGGGAGTCAGGGTTAGGCACTAAGTGGGAGGGTTAGATTTAGGTTGCGGGGAGGGGGAGGTTAGGTTTAGGTTGCGGGGAGGTTAGGGTTAGGCACTAAACACACATAGTATCAGCATTCTAACCCTGTCGGGATGCCGGTTTCGAGTTTCTGATCGCCGGGATCCCGAATGCCAGTATCCCGCACCCATTCCGTCATTATAGCTATGTACATTATAATAATTGGTATCTTGCTTATTTGAATCTCTATGGATGCATAGAGGCAGATCTGAGAAGCTTGATTGCTTGTATTTTATACTGCTTTTCTGGATCTGCTTCAGGACTTTAAGAACTTTGGACTTGCCTCCAACATTTTGAGAGTCACTTCTGGATATACTGTACATGGAGATAAGTCATACAACAATTTATATTATGTACACAGTCATAATAGCCTATATTAAAAAACATTCCTTTTAAAATTACCACACTATGTTGGATCCTCATCTGTCTTAACTGTTGTATTAATATTATTATAAGCAGTCTTCATTTTTGTATTATTATTATTATTATTATTATTATTATTTTACATAATGTGAAAAGTACACGCAACTGAATTACCCATTGTCGCTATCCCAGCTACAGTATATTAATAAACTTTCATTTTCTCAAATGCAAATTAAAATACAGTTCAAAACTCAAAAAGTGATTTGTGCAGTAGATCTGATTGTTTTGGGAAGACAGCATGGTCCTGTTTTAATTTTATATTTTTTGTTATTTTAAACCATACACTTACACATGGGGACAGAAAGTACAGAAAGATACCTGGTAGTAGATTTACACAAGTGTAGTTTTGCAAATTATCACTTTGTTCAGTCTGTCCTGCCATATCAATAATCTGACTATGGAATGAACAGGTTTTAGCTAAACCGTGAAACACACAATGTAGTTGGAAGTAATAATCTCAGCTCCCCCCACCTAGTCTATAATACACTGCACTAAAACCCACTCCTCCATAGACCTGACCAAACCAAATACAGGTACACCCAAAAGCAATCAATCAACCTACAGTATCTATCATAACATCAATAGATGTTGTTATCAGCGCTAATAATAATATACTGCCAATCTGTGTGTGTGCACCAAATACAACCAAGGGGATTTTGTCATGATTTGATCAAAGGATTTAAGCCTGCAGCCCAGTGCCAAGGGACCCCTTTTTTCTGCAGGTCCCTACACTAGCATATTTTCCTTTTCCGGGAGCAGCCTGGTCACCACGGCTTCGGGGGGCGAACAGGCTACAGCTGTCATTAGGCACCGCCCCCTTTGCTGGAAAGCCTGTGATTTGCGGGTCCGCATGGAGGGATGGAGCTAAATGATGCGATTCACGTAGTTTAGCTCCGCCCCTTGCATACGGACCCACAAATCTGTCTTAAAATCTCCCCATCCTGCCCACTTCACTAGGAAGTGGGTGGGATTTGGGAGATATGACTACTCTTTTGGGGGTGCAGGGGGTTACCCAAAAAATCGGGAGCCTCCTGCGACTCCCGGGAGAGTAGGCATGTATGCATTACATTGCAGTTAAATGTATTCACCTCCCAGATACAGGGGGACACATCTATACAGGTGCTGGCTGTGAGCCACATGTAACTAGGCCTTTTATAGTCTTATCTGAAATCTGCCATGATAGCACAAGGCAACATTTTGAAACAAAACAGAAAATAAATATGCCTGCGCTTGGTTTTACCCATAAAATACATGGTGCCAGCAGTGTGGCAATATTAATGCTATATATGTATACAAAACAGAAAAAATTTCCTATCGGCGCTAACAATAAAATCTTCTATTTCCCACTAAATTAAACTCACAAACAATGTAGATAAAAGTAATGATCTTAGCTCTTCCTACCAGTCTATATACACTGCACTAAAACCCACCCCTCCATACACCTGACAAACCAATAACACCTAAATGCAATCAATCAGCCTACAGTATCTATCATAACATCATCTATATAGACTTAAAGCTGTGCCCTTGCCCACAAACCTGGGTGTGAATGTGCTCTCGAGCTTAATAAGAACTCAATTGCCTTAATCTGCCTATAGATTGATGGATTGATATCAGACCTTAGCAAAAACTATGATGTAAACATTACCCTTACCCCTAAACACACACACACAAGCTAAAATAAACACTCAAGCAATGTAGTTGGTAGTAAAGGTCACAGCATTGTTAAATTAAGTAATAATAAATTAGACTAATGGAGGGCTGAGAATACACATGGGGCAAAACATTTACCTCTTTGCAACATGGACTGTGGGAAACTCACCCCATTAAGAAGCCAGAGTGAACATTTCTCAAGGACATGCCCTGGTCCCCTCTCAAAATCAGAACAGTTCAAATATTCAAAGAGGAGGTGCTTCACAGTCACCTCATATGTCAACTATGGACGTTGAAGGGCAATACTTTCCTGCCAACTGATATGTTCTAAAGGAACCACAGCCCACCACCTATGTGACCAACACCAGCCAACTACAGAAAGGAAAACATCTGCCCAAAGCACAAAACAAACTCACATCACTTAAATTCATATAATTGGGATTGTACAAATGAACATTCTCAGCCGAAATATGTGGATGAGAGACCACAATGCCACCCCTCTGCACAACAAACTTGCTTATTCAGATGGTATTTGTGGAGCACTTTTTTGAGGACAACACCCAATGGTAAAAAACACAACTGCAGTAGTAAATGGTAAGCTAAAGGGCCAAGAATCGACAAAAATCAAGCTGAACATTCCACAAGATGGGCAAACAGCAGCATCCATGACATTGTGTACCGGAGATCAATGTCATCATGGAAGGGAGGTATACGTACAGTAACCACATCTTCAACGCGGACAAAGCATGAAGCAATGGGAGCAAGAAGAGCAAGAGGCGCAGTAGGAGAAGTCCACCATTTGTGTTAGGCACCTGTACTAAATGTATGACCCAAAATAGGTGCTACTATCATCTAGTGTAGGACCATCAGAGCAGAGATGCCTTGCTGGGGCTTGTGGCTTACCATATGTACAGTATGCAAAAGTATGTAACTGAGATCTCTACATTCATGTAGGATGTACGTCTCTTTTGCTGGTCCATTATGGTGTGCTGGGGCAATCTTTTTGTTAGTTTTTTTTCTAGTATAGATTAACCCCTCCGTTTCATACACCTGTGATGGACCAATACATTGATACTATTCTGTGTACCACTGGTCTGGATGGATAGCAGGTCTTGTCATGATGGGGAAGGTGACAGGACATGGCGAGCAAGGCTCATCATCAACCTTCACTAGGAGGAAATGGTCACCACTGTGACAGGGATTATCAAGGGGGCAGTGGAGGAAAATACAGCAGTGGCAGTGAAATGTGCTCAAAGTCACATGCCCAAGCAAGCCGTGCAATGGGCATGGATGAAAAGCGCCCCCAGGCACTAATGAGGTGGGAGTGGGAGGAAGTAATTATTGGCAGGAGAGGCATCGTTTGATTGTGGAGCGATAAGGGTGGGCTGCAGTGTGAAAGGAGATTACATTGGCGATGTAAATAGAAAAGGATTGGTTGACTGCTCTGTAAGTGTGAGCAATAAGTTTGAATTGGGTTCTAAGTATCATCTTCAGTGCATCAGGGGTCCAGCATCCATAATTGATACACCTCCTGACAGGAGTATATGCCTGATTGTTGTGGCCTGCATGAGTCAAATTTGCATAAACACACCGATATTTTACTTAACCTGTTCCATTCAGCCTTGCTAAGGATATGGAGTCCTAAGTGAAAGAATCTACATATAGATTGAAGCAGTGGAGTTACAAGGGGGGTGGGGACCGCACCCGGGTGTCACCCGCCGAGGGGTGACACCAAAGTGTCGACTCCTCCTCAGTGACAGGTCCGAGTGCTGCACTGTAGCATTATGTGCAGCACTCGGCTCCTGACACAGTGAGGGATCCAGCACTGAACACAGAGTGGTCCCCGGTGGCAGTCCGTACACTCGGGGAGCCCCAGAGTGACCAAAAAGAGGGTTCAGCCCTCAAGGCCACACCCCTGCCTGCGAGGCCATACCCCTTTATTCCCGGTGCGTGGCTAAGCCGCACGCAATACAACCCTCCACACGTTGGGTGTCACCGCGGATTGGAATGCCACTGGATTGAAGTGTGAAAATTTTTTATACAAATGCGCAGTGCAAAAATAAGACACATCCAATTCTAAATCAGCTTCTCTCTGAGAGCAGTAGGCAGCACAATGCACACAGTAAATGTTAGAGATGGTGCTTAAAAAGGTGAAAACATGTTTTAGTTAAGTATATAAAGCAGGTACAGCTTTGTTTGAATAATAATAGCAATTTTTCTGTGGGTCTGCACCAGCCATCATTTACAGAAATGATGCAGATTTAACAAACATGAAAGGAATGATTTCTAAACTATCCCATTTTCACATTATAGGGCTTACTAAGTAGGATATAAATCTACAAACTGTGCACAGAGCAGAATTGAAGTAAAAATTTGAATACAAAGAGGTCCGGCCACTGATAAGTCACAGCCCATAGTGCAAGTCACAATCACAAATAGCTGCATTCATAGATATGTATACTGTATGTATATAATTCTGTACAGCATAGGTACAGCTTTAGACCAGATCTGATGTCATAACTGGAACACATAAAATTTCCTTGACAACAAGATTTAATCATTCACTTTGCTCATCGCTAATACAAGCCTACATTAATCACTGTGAGAATTTGTCAGGAACCGTCCTTACCTTCGAGGTCATGCTGCTGTGTCCTGGCGGGGATCCCGGCCTGGAGGCTCTCAGGGTGTGCTGTCAATGGGTTCCCAGCGTGGTCTCCCGCCGACTCCGTGTTGGTCCGGCCACTTGCATGCATTACTGATGGGTTCTCAGCATGGTAGTAGTCTCAGACGCCTGGAACTCCAATAGCGTTCCCGCCGGCGCCAGACACTGGGGGCTGCCATGTTGGTCCCAGCTAATCTCCAGTGGCAGCCAGGCTGGTGTCCATCTGACCGCATCAGCCAATCTCTGCGAGACCCAGGGTATAAAGATCTTCCACTGACTGCATTCAGGGCCTGAGCTTCGTTGTTATTAGACGTCTGTTGTTGTTTACTTCAGCGGTGATTCCACTCCAGCTCCAGTTGCTAAAGTCTGGACCCACTCCAACTCCAGTTGTGCTAAAGTCCGATTCCACTCCGGATTCAGTTGTGCTCTAGTCTGGTCTCACTCTGGCTCCAGTTGTGCTATAGATCGGTCCCATTCTGGCTCCAGGCGCTATAGTCCGGTCCCACTCCAGCTCCAGTGTGTACTACATTCTGGTTCCTATCTGGTCCCAGTTGTGCCACCATCCAATACAAGTTTCATATTCCAGTACACCTCTCCAGTACTCTACAGCAGCTTAACATCCATTACCTTTCATACCTATGAGGAATTGTTACCTACAGCCCTCTCTTCTCCAGCTATCAATGAGCAGTCATCTAAATCTCTCCCGGGACGTCCAGAGTCCCCAGAAAACACAACCCTGAAACGGTCGCAACACGTCTGTGTTTTTGTTGTCACTACTCTATTACTATCCCCAAACGGTCAATCTGTCAATCACCATGCACCCTAAGCCACACTGCAACTGGCATCAGAAAACCAGCGCGCACACATGGGCAGTGCGGCTCAGACAAATGCGCAGTAGACAAAACATTGCCCATTTGTTAACAAATTCAAATTGCATACACCAATGAATCATGGAACAATATTTTTAAGGTAATTGAATCTGCAGATTGGCACCATTTGAGACACCTCTATACCCTGAAATTATCTTCTCCATCTCTGTATGATTCTAGGTGATAAATTCTCATAACCCAATCAGACAAAGCCTGTTTAAATGGGATGCAGTCAGGAAGCCGACGGTTGAAATGCCGACCGCCGACTTTCCGACTGTCAAATCCCGGCAGGGGTCTAATGAAATCTATCATTATCCCTATGCCGGGAGCCTGACGCCCGGCATACCGAACAAAGGTAAGCCTGGTGGCGGGCGTGGACAGCTGCGGGGGGGGGGAGGGCTAGGGTTGGGAACCCCCAGGGGGAGGTTAGGGTTAGGCACCCACCCAGAAGACTTAGGTTTAGGCTGCGGGGACAGGAGGGTTAGGTTTAGGCATTTATGGGGGGGTTAAGGTTAGGCACTAGGGGGGAGGTTTGGGTTAGGCACGAGGGCGGAGGTTAGGGTTAGGGGGGGGGAGTAGGGTTAGTTTTACTTACCTTAATCCCCTGTTGGGATCTTCACTACTGCCGGGCTTCCGGCGTCGGGTCATTCATACTGATTCCATTTAAAAGTGTCCTGAAAATGTAAAGTGGAGAAGACGTGATGAGTTGTGTGTAAGATATGCATCTGAAAAAATATATCACTAACCAACATATTTCCACTTTGTTAATTACTAACAGCTTACCAGTAATTTAAAATGTACAATAAGAAAAAAAAAACACTTGTTGTGAATAATTAAGCTCTACAGTAAAGCAATTTGTAAAAGCAAATAAATAAATTGTGTTGACATTATACATTATAATCAAACTGTACTTGTTGCATTTGTCAACAAAAAGCTTTTTTGTATGACTGTGCATCTGTTATTTCTGTCTTATTGATGTTAAAACAAAATATATCCCCTTCTAATCAGATTAGAGGCTGCAAGCATGATGTAACCATATGGTTATTATATTCAACAGACGTGGAACTTCTGCATTAATGTGTTCTCATCAGTTAATAATAGAAAAAATAAATAACAAAGAAAAACAAATATTAAAATAAAATACCAATATGCATTTGTGTATATGTATATGTATGTTATGGGAGTTTTTTGTTACATTAAAACATTTTAGTATGGTATTGTTCAACAATGAAATATGATAGTAGCAAATTTAGGTGTCAATTCAATTAACTGCAAGGGGGCGAATTGCCGTTGCAACAGAATGGAAACAGGCAACGACATCACCTCTCTCCCCCTCATGGTCTGATCTTGCCCCGAACTCGCAGATTTTGTGCACAACCCTATGGGCAGTCCATAGCTACCGTAAGTACAGCATATAGCCGCACTTACTCAACTGAATCAACTCCTTAGGATTATTCAATTACATAGTAAGAAAATATTTATATTTATTTGCAGCAAGGGGTTAATTTCGGTGCAATTTTTAAAGTATTCAATGCCTTAATTTAATCTTGTAGCAATTAAAAAAAATGAATATATATCTTACAACGTATACAATATCATTATCGTTTTCACTATTTTAAATTGACTAGAGCAGTCAATGACTTATTGGTGGATCTAGTTAACATCTCCTGACTAAATACAGAAATCCTATAAATAATTTTAATATCACAAGGTCTGCTTTAGTTTAAATATACTATACAATATCCTACGCTTGGTAGTCCCCTTGAAAGTTAGCATTAAACTGATAATGCAGGTTGATGCAGAATAAATGGCTGTCATGTATCATTTACAAATGCATTTGCAAAAATTACTGTATGAAAATAGAATTTATGATGCTTGAAATTGAGTAGACAAAATACTGTCTTCTATAAGGTTAATTTATTTATTTTAGGATCCTCCATTATCTTCATCACTAAATTTACGAATAGGAAGTCTGATGTGCATGGCAGTGGTTCCTTTATTGAGGAAACACATGGTCTCTAATATTTTATAGTCATTAGAAGCCTAAAAGTAACTTACTTAGAAGCCTTAATGTAGAATTCAGTAGTACTATATATAACAAGCCATACTGAATAGCAGGCATAGGCTACCCTTGGTACTGGTGCCACAAGGTGGCACCGGGGATGTTTTGAGTGGCACTCATGGAGTCAGTCCCTCTCCTATAATGTGCCGTGTGCTGCTCCTCCCTTCCTGTGCCACCTCATCTCCAAACCTGGAGAACCCAAGTGTGGCCCGCATACCCTGAGAATCCCCATCATCTGGTGAGTGAGCCCTACCACAGTTAGTCCTGCTCACAGTCAAATAACAGTACAAAATCCTGACTGTCTTTGTCTCCAGACTACAAACTATGAACCTAACCTAAACAAACTAGGACATGGAGTCACTAACATGTTTAGTACCCATCAATTCATTTTGGAAATTTATCTCTATACAATGTAATGGTGGTGAGGTATGCAGTCGGGAAGCCTGCGCACGTAAGCCCGACAGCCGGCTTCCTGACTGCTTTATCCCGGTGAGGGTTAAATGACAGGTGTCTAATTTTAGATGCCTGTCATTTTACCGACGCCGGGAGACTGGCGCCCAGCATTCCGATCGAAGTGATCCCGGGCGCCACTGTGGACAGCTGTGGGGGGGGGGTTAGGTTTAGGGCTCCTGGGGGGGACTTAGGGTTAGGCATCCCCCCGGGAGGTAAGGGTTAGGCTAGGGAGAAGGAGGGTTAGGGTTAGGCACCCCCCGGGGGGGACTTAGGGTTAGGCACCCCCCGGGGGACTTAGGTTTAGGCGGCGGGGAAGGGGGCGTTAGGTTTAGGCACTGGGGGAAAGGTTAGGGATAGGCACCCCTAAGGAGGGTTAGGGTTAGGGGGGTTAGGTTAGGTTAGAGCATACTTACCTACGGACGATTAGGATTTTCAGCCGTGTCGGCCAGCCGCTGCTGGGATTTGAACCACCGGACTTGTGTCCGCCGGTAATTCGTATGTATTCCTGTGGTGGCACTCTGGAATTGTTTTTGGCTTGTAATATTGAACCACTGGCACCCAAAGAGAATGAGGTTGCCTCTGTGATATGGCATGCCCATTGTTGCAGTTTATTTTTATGTCAACAGATCAGGGCTGTCTTAACAGCAGTGTGGTCCCTGGGCAAAGCAATGCACTGGGGCCCCTAGCCACCCATTCACGGGAAAAAAATTTAAATGGTCTATATATATATATATATATATATATATATATACACACAGTGTTTTCACTTGATTTTTCAGGGTATTTCTACCTGTGATGGCACTACAAGTCCCAGCACATCCAGTTGACAAAGTGTACTGGGTCTCGTCACAGCTGGACAGACAGTGATCTAGTTGCACATACTAACTTATAGGATACCTGCTTCATTCTTACCTCTCCAAGTAGAGTTCGAGCAGGTGATGCTGTTGCAATGCAGCTTCCGCAAGGTCCAGGATCACTATGGTCAGACTGGGCTGGACTGCTGGGAAGGGGAGCTAAGGAGGCACCCTGCCCTGGCTACATCCGCAATCGCGACCCGCTCCTGAGTCCTGACTGGCTTCAGCGGGTCAGTCACTTTCTTGCTGTCCAGTCCACACTTCTAAGTGGTGGTCTTGTGCACAAACAGCCCTCCCCTTTACTTCATCCACATATACACTGCTACGCGCTGCCCCCGCCTTGGATGCCTGTCTCCATACACTCCGTCCCCACTCTCCTGGCTAACGGCACCCTGAAGTGCCTGTTACCCATAGCAAATAACAGCTTCCTGTTTGCGCCCAGGAAGCAGGCAGTCAGCACATTACAAACACAGCCTGAGCTCCTTGGATGGATCAGTGGGCAGGTCAGCTGCGTGGATGGATCAGCGGGCAGGGGGGGTTTCTAGGTACTCAGAAACCCTCCGTCGTGCACATATGCGGGTGTGCCTGTGGCCGGGTCATAGTCGGGAAAGAGGCAAAGGCTGAGAGCAGGACGGGTCCCCTGGGTCCGCAGCACACACGGCAGCAGCTGGTAGCAGCTCTCAAGGCTAGGTAATGTCAAACTGCCTGGCCTAGGCAGAGCTGAGGACTGAGGAGAGTACTCGTCACCCTTTGGGGGGAAGGGGGAGGGAGGGAGAGCGGAGGAATACAGTGCGGCAGCAGCTGGCTTTAAAAATATCACTCATTTATCAACTGGCCGTGGGCGCGGCTGGAAGGGGGCGGGTTGGTGGGCCCCTAAAACAACTGCCCAACAAGCCCAATGAAAGGGACAGCCCTGCAACAGCTGAAGCCACAATAATGCCAAGTGGATTTAGTAAAGCTCTCCATATAGGGCATTGACACCTGCAGCACCTGATTCTGAGATGCACACAGAAGCACATGCAGCATCATCTATTGGTGGTCGTCCATCTGCGAGTTTCTGCAAATGGCCTACAAACTCCTTTCCTTGTGTACATCCGTGCTGCCAAATGTGCAAGGGCGGAGACACCTACTTTTAGCCCTATGCACACTGTAATACAATTTTATTTACCTGGGCCCAGAATGGTAATCTCTCTTTACGTGACAATTTGGAAATTTACTAATGTTTTTTACCCAATTACAATCCCGCTACTTGGGATTCTCTATTATTAGCTAAATGTCAGCCTGATAAAATACCAGTTCAACTGAAATGGGAATGGGACTTGGATTTATGTTTGGACCAGGAACGCTGGGCCCATTTTTCTACTTAATTCAATTTTCAAATTGTCACAGTGTTTCACTCATATTGAAATGTATGTGTAATTGTTGCATCATTTGTATTTCACTCCTGACTGTCCACCCAATAATGAAGGGCTACAGCTGGCATGTCTACTCCAGAGGGGGACCATATACTACTGCCTGTCCTTAACTCTTGTTGTTAACCAGAGTGAACAGGGAGGATAAATAAATAACATTTTGAGACGCACACTATGCTGATATTAGTACAGTTGGCCGATGTTTTAAGTACAGCGAATGCATTCAAGTTGCGCTATCCATGCATCCTGATTGTTACCGCACAGAGATGCAGAATGAATTTAGATTCAGGGAGTGTGGATTTTCGTGGGATTTCCTAAGAGGTAACAGGGGGAGTGGCTTGGCAACGGCTGCATCTAATGATGTATAACCGCTCACACAGTGCACCATACTCAGACGGAGTAACGGCACCTGTCAAAGGGCTGGTACAAATTTCAATAGTGCATCCGATACTGGGTAAAAAGCTGCACCAAGATGGATTTGCACTGCCACAAGTGGGCATCTCACTATTCACAAAATTGTCCGTGGCTGCAGCAAAAGATGTGACTGCATTTGCAAAGCAACTCAGAATCAAGCCCTATAAGTATATTTAATAACAAATTGTCAGCGCAATCAATATCACACTAAATAAAAATATCACATTATATAATAACATAATAAGCAGTGTATAAACTAGGGGTGTGCACCGGCCACTTTTCGTGTTTTGTGTTTTGGTTTTGGATCTGGATCTTTCTTCATGTTTTGGATCTGGATTGGTTTTGCCAAAACCACCCTTCCGTGTTTTGGGTTCTTGGTTTTGTGTTTTGGATCTGTATTTTTTTTAAAAAACAGCTAAAATCACAGAATTTGTGGGTTTTTCTGCTCCTATGCTATTATTAACCTCAATAACGTTAATTTCCACTCATTTCCAGTCTATTCTGAACACCTCACAATAGTGTTTCTATGTCCAAAAGGTTGCTCCGAGGTAGCTGGATGACTATGCTAAGAGATACGAGTGGGTGGCACAAACACTTGGCCCATCTAGGAGTGACACTGCAGTGGCAGACAGGATGGCAGTTTGAAAAACTAGGCCCCAAACAGTACATAATGCAAAGAAAAAAAAGAGGTGCAAGATGGAATTGTCCTTGGGCCCTCCCACCCACCCTTATGTTGTATAAACAGGACATGCACACTTTAACAAACCAATCATTTCAGCGCCAGGGTCTGCCACACGACTGTGGCTGAAATGATTGGTTCGTTTGGGCCCCCACAAAACAAGCTGGCAATTAATCTGTCCCTGCACAAACTGGCTCTACGGAGGCAAGATGTCATCCTCATCCTCCTCATCCACCGATTCCTCACCCTCTTCAGTGTTGTGTACATTCTCATCCTCATAGAGTATTAATTCATCCCCGCTGGAATCCACCACCACAGGTCCCTCTGTACGTTCTGGAGGCAGATCTTCCTGGAAGAATTGATAATTCATTTTCTCCACATTTTGTGGAAGCAACCTCCTACGCCTTTCGCTGACAAGGTTCCCGGCTGCACTAAATACTCTTTCGGAGTACACAGGGGGGGCAACTCAGGTAAAATAGAGCCAGTTTGTACAGGGGTCTCCAATTTGCCTCTTTTTCCTGTCAGTACAGGTACGGACTGTCTGACATGCCTACTTGGATGCTGTCACCGATGTAATCCTCCACCATTCTGTCAATGGTGACAGTATCATATGCAGTGACAGTAGACATGTCAGAAATTGTTGCCAGGTCCTTCAGTCCGGACCAGATGTCCAAACTTGGTCCTGCCTGCCCTGCATCACCGCCAGCGGGTTGCTTAGGATACCTGAGTTTTTCCTGGCAGCCCCTGTTGCTGGAGAAATTGAAGAAGGAGCTGTTGATGTGTCACGTTCCGCTTCAGCTGACAATGGTTTCACCAGCAGGTCTTTACACCTCTGCAGGCTTGTGTTGGCCGGAAAGAGAGACACCACGTAGGCTTTAAACCTAGGATCGAGCACGGTGGCCAAAATGTAGTGGTCTGATTTCAACAGATTGACCACCCTGGAATCCTGGCAAAGCGAATTAAGGGCTTGTCAGGGTTCAGCCTAGGATTGGCCTCTCTCACCTCCTTGCCGGCTTCCCCTGACTTCCTTGCGGTCAGACGTCTGGTGCAGTGATGGATGTGGGGCTGAGTATTCTGCCTTAGGAGCTTTTTGCGAGCTTCCATGGTCAGCTGATGCTGTGCTCCAGTAATCTGCTACCCCTGGGTATAAATCCACCTCCAGAACTCCAGGAAGTTGCTGTTCAACTTCTTCTCTGTTCCAGTGATACCAGCGTTGCTCTGTGCTAATCTTTCAGAGAGTTACTTCAGCCGTTTCACAGTTCTCCAGTTTCCAGTATTAGCTTCCAAGCTATTCTTAGTCTGAGAGTAGTTCTCTCCCAGTATCCAGACTGTTTTGTTTTCTATGTCTGTGTGTCTTTGTGAATGTGCTGCTAATATTGCAGCTTCCTTGTGTCACTGAGGTGTCAGATTACCTGCTGGTATTAATTAGCCCACAGCTGGACCTCCTAGCACATATCTGTGTCAATCTGCCCTGTGTCGTGTCAGTGCAAATCTGCACTTGCTTTTAGCACTCTCCTAGTGTATGCCTGACTTCTCTTTGTGTCTTGTCTCTGCCAATCATTTCCAGCATTCCCATATATTCCCTGAGTCCACTCTGCTCTTGTCTGTGCAATCTCCAGTATATGTCTGTGTTCTTTGCTCAGTGTCTTGTCTCTGGTAATCAGCTCCAATCATTTCTAGCATTCCCATATATTCCCTGAGTCCACTCTGCTCTTGCCTTTGCAATCCCCAGTATATGTCTGTGTTTTTCTGCATAATTAACTGTTTCCAGACCATGCCTGTGTTATAGCATTCAGTTCCATTTCCAGAGTTCACTCATTCCATTCATCTCCAGTGCTATTACATTCATTATAGTTTCCGGTCTTCTGCCATTCCCAGGTACCTGTCCAGAGGGCCGCGACCTGCTCACTTGGTGCAGCTGAAAACCAAATCCCAATTGGAGGGGTCACTGGAGAAAACCACCAAGTGAGTTAGATTCCGCGCCTCTGGGCAGGTCTAGCCAAACCTGGGTTTGGCCGCAACTAGGAGACCTAGTCTAGTCACTCCCCTAGATACCCGAACCCCTCGGCTCACCGTCCTCCACAGAGGAATTCTTGCACTGGATCGTGACAGTTTGAACAGCCCAATATGCAAGCTGCCGGGTTCCAGGGTGATGCAGGGTTTCAGGATTTACTCTTTCGTGTGACTGCACAGGAGACAGCTTTGCAATCCATCAGACAGCAGTTGCAAGAACTCTCTAGTCAAATGATGGTTATTCATTCAGTTCTAGCTGCTTTGTCTCCAGACACACCACAAGTTCCGCCAGTGAATTCTCCAAAGTTTTATTCTGAAGTTTCAATTACACCTACAGATGAAAAATTTTCTGTGCAAGCTAGTGAACCTCTCAAGTGTCCTCTGGTTCCCCAATTTTCTGATATGCATGACCCTGAACCTTTCAAGAGTTTCTACTGGCTTCTAGAACAACTACAAAAGCTCCGTCCCAAAATTTTTCAAGTAATTCCCAAGCTTTCTCCTGACTTGACTAACAGCTTTTCCAAACAAACTAAAGTAAAGCATCAAAGTTTCCTGCGCCCTAAACTTACTGAGGTTGAACGTCAGCGATGCCGGGAACTGCATCTCTGTTTATATTGCAGTTATGATGATCACTTTCTTAAGGACTGTACTCTGCGCCCACTGAGAAGTGGTGACAAGTGTGTGACTCCCAATGTCTGTGCTTTCAGTGCTCCCCATCATCCATCAGTGATTCCCGTTTCTTCAGTTACAGATAAGGAGGTGATGTCCACTGAACAAAAGAAAGTTCAAGTTTTCGATTGGGGCCCTGCTACAAGATGCTTCAACCCTCGTTTAAGAAATATTGGGAGGATATTTCAACCTTCTAAAGTCTGGGACACTACTCATTCCATTTCGATTGGTCACGGCCCGGATTCCATTTCCATCAGTCCCAGTCCGGATTCTGTTTTTCCCAATACGGGACTCCAGTCAGTAGCCCCAGGAGGGGTCTCAACTTCCTTACACCAGCCGGGGGTCCCAAGTCTCGCACCCCAGCAGGGGGTCCCAAGTCTTGCACCCCAGCAGGGGGTCTCAAGTCTCGCACTCCAAGAGAGGGTCTCAAGTTCCATACCTCAAGAGGGGGTTCTGAGCCACTCACCCCAGGAGGAAGTCTGTGTTCTTGCATCCCAAAAGGAGGTTTCATATTGCGTACCCCGAAAGGAAAAGCCAAGTTAGCTTCCCTAGAAGGGGGTTTTAGGTCCCATACTCCAACAGGGAGTGTCAAGTTCTGTACACCAGGAGGGGGTCTTGAGTCTCTCACCCCAAAAGAAGGTTTTGAATCTTGTTTCCCAGGAAGGGGCCTCAAGTCAAGTACCTCAACAGGGGTTTCCTGACTCTATACCCCAGGAGAGGGTTTCAAGTGTCGTACCCCAAGGAGGGGCCTCTAATGCTATACTCCAAGAGGGGGTTCCTAGTGTTATGCCCCAAGAGGGAGCCTTAAATATTCTTCCCCAGAAAGGGATTCCACGTATTCCACCCCAGGATGGGGTTTCCAGTGTCATACCCCAGGAGGGGAATTCAAGTGTCTCACCCCAGGATGGGGTTCCCAGTGTTGTGCCCCAAGGGGGAATTTCAAGTGTTATTCTCCAAGATGTGACCTCAAGTGTCTCACCCCAGGATGGGGTTCCGAGTGTTATACCTCAAGATGGGATTCCCAGTGTTATACCCGAGGAGGGGATTTCAAGTGCCTCATCCCAAGATGGGGTTCCCAGTGTTATACCCCAGGAGGGGAATTCAAGTGTTTTACCCCAGGACGGGGTTCCCAGTGTAATGCCCCAAGATGGGGTTCGTGGTGTTATTCCCCTGGAGGGGACTTCAAGTGTCTCACCCCAGGATGGGAATCCTAGTGCCATCCCCCAGGGGGGGATTTCGAGTATTACATTTCCGAAGAAGAGTTCAAGTGTCTTGCCCCAGGAGGGGGCCTTCACTTCAAGTTTCATGCCCCAGGAGGGGGCTTTCATTTTGAGTTTCATGCCTCAAGGGGAGGCCTTCGTTTCAAGTGTTATGCCCCAAGAGAGGGTCTTCATTTCAAGTGTTATTCCTCAGAAAGGGATTTCAAGTATCCTACCCCAGGAGGGGATTTCAAGTGTCTTACCCCAGGATGGGGTTCCCAGTGTTATACCCCGGGAGGGGATTTCTATTGTTACGTCCCAAGAGAAAATCCTTGTTTCAAGTTCTTTACCCCAGGAGGGGGTTTCAAGCCTCTTACCCCGAGAGAGGGTTCCTAGTGTCTTTCCCCAGGACAGGACTTCAAGTGTCTCACCTCAGGATGGGGTTTCCAGTGTTATTCCCCAAAAGGGACTTCCAAATGTTTTACCCCAAAGGGGATTTCAAGTATTATACTCCAAGATAGGATTCCTAGCACCATTCCCCATGGGGGGATTTCGAGTATTATATTTCCGAAGGAGAGTGCAAGTGTCTTACCCCAGGAGGGGGTCCCAAGTCTTGTACCCCAAGAACAAGGGTTTACAAATGTTACTCCCCAAGATGGGGGTTCTAGTGTCATACCTCAGCAGGAGGCTACCAGTGTTACTCCTCAGGAGGGAGTCCCAAGTCTAACATCCCAAGAAGGAGTTTCAAAATCTGTATCCCAGGGAAAGATCTCAAATTTCTTGCACTAAGAAAGGATCTCCGGTTCTTTACTCAAGGAAGAGTCTTCTGGTGTTGTGTCAAAGTCAAACGTTTTAGTGCCCCATCAGTTAAGAGGTTCACAAAATGACGCTACCACTATATCTATAGGTATCCCTCAGGATCCATCTGATGTTTCTATGCCCATTATTTTGATGGAGATATTATGCTTTGGTGGATCATTTCATCGCTATTATGAAATCAAGCCTACTAATGTAGTAAAATTTATAATTTCATCTTTCCAAGGTAAAGCTTGGGACTGGGTTGAGCCTATTTATGATTCAAAGGATCTGATGCTGTCAGATTTAGTAGCCTTTACTGCGGCAGTCATTAAAGAATTTGGTTTATCTTATCCTTACAGTTCTCTTGAGGATACTCATCTCAACAAAGTCTCAAATTCTGGGGTACCACCCTCTGCTATTAAGCTCAGATGCATTTCTTTGAGTCCTTCTCAAAAAGATCCAGTACAAAAACAACCTGTCCAGAAGGATAAGACTCAAGGAGGCATAAGGATGATGAATTATAACACAGATTCTGACTATGATACTGAGTACGATAAAAAAACAATTTTGGTAGTTCCCATGAAAGACACTTTGCAACTTAAGTCTTCTTCTTCTTCAAGTGGTTCGAAAAAGTCTCGGAAAAAGAAGAAGAATCGATGACTTCCTGGTGACCAACCTTTCTTGGATCAAGTTGACTATTTCTTCCAATTATTAGTCTCAGAATCCATCTGGTATTGGGAACCTTGTTCTTCTAAATTTTCCAGTTCTTATTGTATCTTCAATCAAAATTTTCGAGTTTCCTGTGTTCTTCAAATAAATTTTTTGTGTCTTTCTGAGGAGTTCCAGTTGAGCCTTTATGGGTGTTCTGTGCCCACCCTAAAAGGGGGGGGTACTGTCAGGGTTCAGCCTAGGATCGGCCTCTCTCACCTCCTTGCCAGCTTCCCCTGACTTCCTTGCAGTCAGACGTCTGGTGCAGTGATGGATGTCGGGCTGAGTATTCTGCCTTAGGTGATTTTTGCGAGCTTCCATGGTCGGCTGTGTGTGCTGGGGATCGGAGTTCCCATCATGGGCATCGCCATGAAAGTTCCTCTCATGTGACAGTACTCTTAACCTATGGTAGCATGATTTCAGTCAGCTGATGCTGTGCTCCAGTAATCTGCTACCCCTGGGTATAAATCCACCTCCAGAACTCCAGGAAGTTGCTGTTCAACTTCTTCTCTGTTCCAGTGATACCAGCGTTGCTCTGTGCTAATCTTTCAGAGAGTTACTTCAGCCGTTTCACAGTTCTCCAGTTTCCAGTATTAGCTTCCAAGCTATTCTTAGTCTGAGAGTAGTTCTCTCCCAGTATCCAGACTGTTTTGTTTTCTATGTCTGTGTGTCTTTGTGAATGTGCTGCTAAAATTGCAGCTTCCTTGTGTCACTGAGGTGTCAGATTACCTGCTGGTATTAATTAGCCCACAGCTGGACCTCCTAGCACATATCTGTTTCAATCTGCCCTGTGTCTTGTCAGTGCAAATCTGCACTTGCATTTAGCACTCTCCTAGTGTATGCCTGACTTCTCTTTGTGTCTTGTCTCTGCCAATCATTTCCAGCATTCCCATATATTCCCTGAGTCCACTCTGCTCTTGTCTGTGCAATCTCCAGTATATGTCTGTGTTCTTTGCTCAGTGTCTTGTCTCTGGTAATCAGCTCCAATCATTTCTAGCATTCCCATATATTCCCTGATTCCACTCTGCTCTTGCCTTTGCAATCCCCAGTATATGTCTGTGCTTTTCTGCATACTTAACTGTTTCCAGTCCATGCCTGTGTTATAGCATTCAGTTCCATTTCCAGAGTTCATTCATTCCCTTCACCTCAAGTGCTATTGCATTCATTATAGTTTCTGGTCTTCTGCCATTCCCAGGTACCTGTCCAGAGGGCCGCGACCTGCTCTCTTGGTGCAGCTGAAAACCAAATCCCAATTGGAGGGGTCACTGGAGAAAACCACCAAGTGAGTTAGATTCCGCGCCTCTGGGCAGATCTAGCCAAACCTGGGTTTAGCCACAACTAGGAGACCTAGTCTAGTCACTCCCCTAGTCACCCGAACCCCTCGGCTCACCGTCCTCCACAGAGGAATTCTTGCACTGGATCGTGACAGTTTGAACAGCCCAATATGCAAGCCGCCGGGTTCCAGGGTGATGCAGGGTTTCAGGATTTACTCTTTCATGTGACTGCACAGGAGACAGCTTTGCAATCCATCAGACAGCAGTTGCAAGAACTCTCTAGTCAAATGATGGTTATTCATTCAGTTCTAGCTGCTTTGTCTCCAGACACACCACAAGTTCTGCCAGTGAATTCTCCACAGTTTTGTTCTGAAATTTCAATTACACCTACAGATGAAAAATTTTCTGTGCAAGCTAGTGAACCTCTCAAGTGTCCTCTGGTTCCCCAATTTTCTGATATGCATGACCCTGAACCTTTCAAGAGTTTCTACTGGCTTCTAGAACAACTACAAAATCTCAAAATTTTTCAAGTTATTCCCAAGCTTTCTAGTGCTACTCCTGACTTGACTAACAGCTTTTCCAAACAAACTAAAGTAAAGCATCAAAGTTTCCTGCGCCCTAAACTTACTGAGGTTGAACGTCAGCGATGCCGGGAACTGCATCTCTGTTTATATTGCAGTTATGATGATCACTTTCTTAAGGACTGTACTCTGCGCCCACTGAGAAGTGGTGACAAGTGTGTGACTCCCAATGTCTGTGCTTTCAGTGCTCCCCATCATCCATCAGTGATTCCCGTTTCTTCAGTTACAGATAAGGAGGTGATGAACAAAAGAAAGTTCAAGTTTTCGATTGGGGCCCTGCAACAAGATGCTTCAACCCTCGTTTAAGAAATATTGGGAGGATATTTCAACCTTCTAAAGTCTGGGACACTACTCATTCCATTTCGATTGGTCACGGCCCGGATTCCATTTCCATCAGCCCCAGTCTGGATTCTGTTTTTCCCAATACGGGACTCCAGTCAGTAGCCCCAGGAGGGGTCTCAACTTCCTTACCCCAGCCGGGGGTCCCAAGTCTCGCACCCCAGAATGGGGTCCCAAGTCTCGCACCCCAGCAGGGGGTCTCAAGTCTCGCACCCCAGCAGGGGGTCTCAAGTTCCATACCTCAAGAGGGGGTTCTGAGCCACTCACCCCAGGAGGAAGTCTGTGTTCTTGCATCCCAAAAGGGGGTTTCATATTGCATACCCCAAAAGGAAAAGCCAAGTTAGCTTCCCCAGAAGGGGGTTTTAGGTCCCATACGCCAACAGGGAGTGTCAAGTTCTGTACACCAGGAGGGGGCCTTGAGTCTCTCACCCCAAAAGAAGGTTTCGAATCTTGTTTCCCAGGAAGGGGCCTCAAGTCAAGTACCTCAACAGGGGTTTCCTGACTCTATACCCCATGAGAGGGTTTCAAGTGTCAAACCCCAAGGAGGTGCCTCTAATGCTATACTCCAAGAGGGGGTTCCTAGTGTTATGCCCCAAGAGGGAGCCTTAAATATTCTTCCCCAGAAAGGGATTTCAAGTATTCCACCCCAGGATGGGGTTTCCAGTGTCATACCCCAGGAGGGGAATTCAAGTGTCTCACCCCAGGATGGGGTTTCCAGTGTTGTGCCCCAAGGGGGAATTTCAAGTGTTATTCTCCAAGGGGGAATTTCAAGTGTTATTCTCCAAGATGTGACCTCAAGTGTCTCACCCCAGGATGGGGTTCCGAGTGTTATACCTCAAGATGGGATTCCCAGTGTTATACCCCAGGAGGGGAATTCAAGTGTTTTACCCCAGGACGGGGTTCCCAGTGTAATGCCCCAAGATGGGGTTCGTGGTGTTATTCCCCTGGAGGGGACTTCAAGTGTCTCACCCCAGGATGGGAATCCTAGTGCTATCCCCCAGGGGGGGATTTCGAGTATTACATTTCCGAAGAAGAGTTCAAGTGTCTTGCCCCAGGAGGGGGCCTTCACTTCAAGTTTCATGCCCCAGGAGGGGGCTTTCATTTTGAGTTTCATGCCTCAAGGGGAGGCCTTTGTTTCAAGTGTTATGCCCCAAGAGAGGGTCTTCATTTCAAGTGTTATTCCTCAGAAAGGGATTTCAAGTATCCTACCCCAGGAGGGGATTTCAAGTGTCTTACCCCAGGGTGGGGTTCCCAGTGTTATACCCCGGGAGGGGATTTCTATTGTTACGTCCCAAGAGAAAATCCTTGTTTCAAGTTCTTTACCCCAGGAGGGGGTTTCAAGCCTCTTACCCCGAGAGAGGGTTCCTAGTGTCTTTCCCCAGGATGGGACTTCAAGTGTCTCACCTCAGGATGGGGTTTCCAGTGTTATTCCCCAAAAGGGACTTCCAAATGTTTTACCCTAAAAGGGGGTTTCAAGTATTATACTCCAAGATAGGATTCCTAGCGCCATTCCCCATGGGGGGATTTCGAGTATTACATTTCCGAAGGAGAGTGCAAGTGTCTTACCCCAGGAGGGGGTCCCAAGTCTTGTACCCCAACAACAAGGGTTTACAAATGTTACTCCCCAAGATGGGGGTTCTAGTGTCATACCTCAGCAGGAGGCTACCAGTGTTACTCCTCAGGAGGGAGTCCCAAGTCTAACATCCCAAGAAGGAGTTTCAAAATCCGTATCGCAGGGAAAGATCTCAAATTTCTTGCACCAAGAAAGGATCTCCGGTTCTTTACTCAAGGAAGAGTCTTCTGGTGTTGTGTCAAAGTCAAACGTTTTAGTGCCCCATCAGTTAAGAGGTTCACAAAATGACGCTACCACTATATCTATAGGTATCCCGCAGGATCCGTCTGATGTTTCTATGCCCATTATTTTGATGGAGATATAACGCAGTATTATGCTTTGGTGGATCATTTCATCGCTATTATGAAATCAAGCCTACTAATGTAGTAAAATTTATAATTTCATCTTTCCAAGGTAAAGCTTGGGACTGGGTTGAGCCTATTTATGATTCAAAGGATCTGATGCTGTCAGATTTAGTAGCCTTTACTGCGGCAGTCATTAAAGAATTTGGTTCAACTTATCCTTACAGTTCTCTCGAGGATACTCATCTCAACAAAGTCTCAAGTTCTGGGGTACCACCCTCTGCTATTAAGCTCAGATGCATTTCTTTGAGTCCTTCTCAAAAAGATCCAGTACAAAAACAACCTGTCCAGAAGGATAAGACTCAAGGAGGCATAAGGATGATGAATTATAACACAGATTCTGACTATGATCCTGAGTACGATAAAAAGAACAATTTCGGTAGTTCCCATGAAAGACACTTTGCAACTTAAGTCTTCTACTTCAAGTGGTTCGAAAAAGTCTTGGAAAAGGAAGAAGAATCGATGACTTCCTGGTGACCAACCTTTCTTGGATCAAGTTGACTATTTCTTCCAATTATTAGTCTCAGAATCCATCTGGTATTGGGAACCTTGTTCTTCTAAATTTTCCAGTTCTTATTGTATCTTCAATCAAGATTTTCGAGATTCCTGTGTTCTTCAAATATTTTTTTTGTGTCTTTCTGAGGAGTTCAAGTTGAGCCTTTATGGGTGTTCGGTGCCCACCCTAAAGGGGGGGTACTGTCAGGGTTCAGCCTAGGATCGGCCTCTCTCACCTCCTTGCCAGCTTCCCCTGACTTCCTTGCGGTCAGACGTCTGGTGCAGTGATGGATGTGGGGCTGAGTATTCTGCCTTAGGTGCTTTTTGCGAGCTTCCATGGTTGGCTGTGTGTGCTGGGGATCGGAGTTCCCATCATGGGCGCTGCCATGAAAGTTCCTCTCATGTGACAGTACTCTTAATCTATGGTAGCTTGATTTCAGTCAGCTGATGCAGTGCTCCAGTAATCTGCTACCCCTTGGTATGAATCCACCTCCAGAACTCCAGGAAGTTGCTGTTCAACTTCTTCTCTGTTCCAGTGATACCAGCGTTGCTCTGTGCTAATCTTTCAGAGAGTTACTTCAGCCGTTTCACAGTTCTCCAGTTTCCAGTATTAGCTTCCAAGCTATTCTTAGTCTGAGAGTAGTTCTCTCCCAGTATCCAGACTGTTTTGTTTTCTATGTCTGTGTGTCTTTGTGAATGTGCTGCTAGTATTGCAGCTTCCTTGTGTCACTGAGGTATCAGATTACCTGCTGGTATTAAATAGCCCACAGCTGGACCTCCTAGCACATATCTGTGTCAATCTGCCCTGTGTCGTGTCAGTGCAAATCTGCACTTGCATTTAGCACTCTCCTAGTGTATGCCTGACTTCTCTTTGTGTCTTGTCTCTGCCAATCATTTCCAGCATTCCCATATATTCCCTGAGTCCACTCTGCTCTTGTCTGTGCGATCTCCAGTATATGTCTGTGTTCTTTGCTCAGTGTCTTGTCTCTGGTAATCAGCTCCAATCATTTCCAGCATTTCCATATATTCCCTGAGTCCACTCTGCTCTTGTCTGTGCAATCTCCAGTATATGTCTGTGTTCTTTGCTCAGTGTCTTGTCTCTGGTAATCTGCTCCAATCATTTCTAGCATTCCCATATATTCCCTGAGTCCACTCTGCTCTTGCCTTTGCAATCCCCAGTATATGTCTGTGTTTTTCTGCATACTTAACTGTTTCCAGTCCATGCCTGTGATATAGCATTCAGTTCCATTTCCAGAGATCATTCATTCCATTCACCTCCAGTGCTATTGCATTCATTATAGTTTCGGTCTTCTGCCATTCCCAGGTACCTGTCCAGAGGGCCACAACCTGCTCACTTGGTGCAGCTGAAAACTAAATCCCAATTGGAGGGGTCACTGGAGAAAACCACCAAGTGAGTTATACTCCACGCCTCTGGGCAGGTCTAGCCAAACCTGGGTTTGGCTGCAACTAGGAGACCTAGTCTAGTCACTCCCCTAGTCACCCGAACCCCTCGGCTCACCATCCTCAACAGAGGAATTCTTGCACTGGATCGTGACAGGGCTTCATCCACAAGTCCCACATGCCAAGCGGAATCGCTCCGTCTTAGCTCCTCCTTCACTTTCTCCAGCTGCTTCTGCAAAAGCCTGATGAGGGGAATGACCTGACTCAAGCTGGCAGTGTCTGAACTGACTTCATGTGTGGTAAGTTCAAAGGGCTGGAGAACCTTGCACAATACGGAAATCATTCTCCACTGCACTTGAGACAGGTGCATACCCCCTCCTTTGCCTATGTCATAGGTGGATGTATAGGCTTGAATGGCCTTTTGCTGTTCCTCCATCCTCTGAAGCATATAGAGGGTTGAGTTCCACCACATCACAACCTCTTGCTCAGGTGATGGCGGGGCAGGTTCAAGAGTGTTTGCTGGCACTCCAGTCTTCGGCACACAGCCCTGAATGGCGAAAGTGGCCAGAAATTTTTCGGGCCACCCAAAGCATCTCCTGCACGCCCCTGTCACTTTTCAGAAAATTCTGCACCACCAAGTTTATTGTGTGAGCAAAACATGGGACGTGCTGGAAATTGCCCAGATGTAATGCCCGCACAATATTGGTGGCATTGTCAGATATCACAAATCCCCAGGAGAGTCTAAGTGGGGTAAGCCACTGGGCGATGATTTCCCTCAGTTTCTCTAAGAGGTTGTCGGTGGTGTGCCTCTTACTGAAACCAGTGATACACAGCGTAGCCTGCCTTGGAATGAGCTGGCATTTCTGAGATGCTGCTACTGGTGACGCTGCTGTTGTTGCTGTGTAAGGTGATACATCTACCCAGTGGGCTGTCACAGTCATATAGTCCTTAGTCTGCCCTGTTCCACTTGTCCACATGTCCGTGGTTAAGTGGACATTGGGTACAACCGCA
The DNA here is from genome assembly GCA_031769625.1 of Taudactylus pleione. Lineage (NCBI taxonomy): Eukaryota > Metazoa > Chordata > Amphibia > Anura > Myobatrachidae > Taudactylus > Taudactylus pleione. The sequence goes on from JAUIMM010000518.1 coordinate 4,800,017, forward strand.
TTTTTCAGGACACTGAGGACACTTTTTCTGATGTTTCTGTACAGTCTCGGTATCGCCTGCCTAGTGAAGTGGAATCTAGATGGGATTTGGAAACAGGGACACACTACCTCCATCAATTGTCTAAATCCCACTGCACTAATGGCGGATACCGGACGCACGTCTAACACCAATATAGCAGTCAAGGCCTCAGTTATACATTTTGCTTCAGGATGACTGCCGTCATACTTCATCGTCCTCGCTAAGGACTGTTGGAGGGTCAATTGTTTAGTAAAAGTAGTGGTGTTCCTACTTCCTCTCTGGGATGATGAATGACTCCCAGCAGCAGCAACAACAGCAGCGGCAGCAGTAGGCGTAGCAATGCAGGATCCTCCAGAGGAATCCTGGATAGGAGAGTCAGTCATGCCAGTGACATGGCCTGCAGGACTACTTCCGATCCTGGCTAAGGTGGAAATTGACGAGGAGGGAGTTGACGGTGTGGTTTACAGGTGCTTGGATACAACAGGACAACGGGATTTAGTTGTCCCTGGACTGCTTACGGTCTTAGCCAAAGTTTCTGAACTTGACAGTAACTTTTTATGAATGCGCTGCAGGTGTCGTATAAGGAAGGATGTTCCTAGGTGGTTAACGTCCCTGCCCCTACTTATTTCATCTTTACATATGGTACATATGGCAAGACAGTTGTTGTCCGGATTTGGATAGAAATATTTCCAGACCAAAGAGGTGGAATGTTTGGTCTTCTGCCCAGGCATGACCGTGATTGGCTTTTTCATTCCACAGACAACAACTGTCTCCCCCGGAGCCTGATTTAAACAAACTACATCACCATCAGAATCCTCCTCGTCAGCTTCCTCCTCAGCGCCAGCTACATCAGTATCCTCATCCTGTTGTACTTCAACAGTGACATCTTCAATTTGCATATCAGCAAGTGGACTGTGGGTGCTCCTTTCAGCACTTGCAGGGTACGTGCAAATGGTGGAAAGAGCCACCTCTTCCCGTCCAGTGCTGGGAAGGTCACGCATCACAACTGCCACCACACTTGGACTCTCCTTGGGGATTTGTGATATCTTCTTAGAATGCACAGTTCTTCGCTTTGCTTTTGCCAGCTTAACTCGTTTGATTTTTTTAGCGGGAGGAAGGCTTCCATCGTCATGTGAAGCTGAACCACTAGTCATGAACCTAGGGAAAGATCATATCCGTTCCTTGCCACTCCGTATCGTAAATGGCATATTGGCAAGTTTACGTTTCTCCTCAGATGATTTAAAGTTTTTTTTAAGGTAATTTTCCTGAACTTTGTCATTTGGGATTGTATGTGCCCTTTACTATGACATTGGGCATCGGCCTTGGCAGACAACATTGATGGCATGTTATTGTCTTTGTCATGACTAGTGGCAGCAGCTTCAGCATAGGAGGAAGTGGTTCTTGATCTTTCCCTATTTTATTTTTATCGGAGAAAGTGTGGTCCTCCATTTATGTTATATTGATATATACGTGCGGCTAAGGCACACAAAAACACAGAAAATAATTTTTTATTTTTGTTGGAGACTAGTGCACTTTGTGGGTTACACCACCCTTTAAGAAATGAGCCAGCCAGCTCTTTACTTATGGGACACAGGCGCACGCTTGATGCTGCTCCTTTGTTGATGCACGTGCAGCCACAGTGCACTCAATTCACAAAGACAGAAAAAAAAAGAAGAATCTTTTATTCTTTGTGGAGTGCACTTTGAGGATTACACCACCCTTTAACATACAGACGCACACTTGGCGCTGCTGCTATGAGGATGCAGGTGCGGCTATAGCCCACACAATTCACAAAGACAGAAAAAAAAAAAGAATTTTGTATTCTTTGTGGAACGCACTTTGAGGGTTACACCACTCTTTAACAGACAGACGCACGCTTGGCTCTGCTGCTTTGAGGATGCACGTACAGTGCAGACAATTCACAAACACAGAAGAAAATATTATATTTTTGTTGGAGTGCACTTTGGGGGTTACACCACCCTTTAACAGACAGACGCACGCTTGGTGCTGCTGCTTTGAGGATGCACGTACAGTGCAGACAATTCACAAACACAGAAGAAAATATTTTATTTTTGTTGGAGTGCACTTTGGGGGTTACACCACCCTTTAACAGACAGATGCACGCTTGTCGCTGCTGCTTTGAGGATGCAGGTGCAGCTACAGCCCACACAATTCACAAAGACAGAAAAAAAAAGAAGAATTTTTTATTCTTTGTGGAGCGCACTTTGGGGGTTACACCACCCTTTAACAGACAGACGCACGCTTGTCGCTGATGCTTTGAGGATGCAGGTGCAGCTACAGCCAACACAATTCACAAAGACTTTTTGTGGAGCGCACTTTGAGGGTTACACCACCCTTTAACAAACAAGCCAGCCAGCCCTTTACTTATGGGACACAGGCGCACGCTTGGCACTGCTCCTTTGTTGATGCACGTGCAGCCACAGTGCACACAATTCACAAACACAGAAAATATTTTTTTATTTGGTTTGGAGTGCACTTTGGGGGTTACAGCACCCTTTATCAGTCAAGCCAGCCGGCCCTTTACCTATGACACAGGCGCACGCTTGGCGCTACTTTGTTGATGCACGTGCGGCTACTGCACACACAATTCACAAACACAGAAAAAATATTAATTTTTTTTGCACTTGGGGAGAGCACCCCTGATGGACAGAGCACCCCTTGGACAACACTACAGCACCCCTATAGGACTGGGACACTGCACAGGACTTTGGAGTGGACACAGCCCCTATGGACAACTGACTGCACAACACTGTACAGCCAGCCCCTATGGACTTTGGAGGAGTGGACACAGCCCCTATGGACAACAGCAGCACAGCACAAAACAGCCAGCCCCTATGGACTTTGGAGGAGTGGATACAGCCCCTATGGACAACAGCAGCACAGCACAACACAGCCAGCCCCTATGGACTTTGGAGGAGTGGACACAGCCCCTATGGACAACAGCAGCAAAGCACAGTGCAGCACAGCACAGCACAACAATACACTGCACTACACTACACTACACAGCCCAGCCAGCCCTAACTCCCACCCTCCCTCTTCACTGTCCACAGCCGAGTGAGAAAATGGCGCCGTCGCGGGTACCTTATATAGAATCCAAAACCCGCGACACCCGGAAGGCGGGATGATGATGTTTTGCCTCGATTTCTGATCCGAGTCAGGCGGGAAAAGTCGAGCCTGACTCGGATCGGCCTCGGATCAGGGGGGCTCGGGGGGGTTCGGATTTCAGAAATCCGAACCCGCTCACCCCTAGTATAAACTGTTCCTTTCAACTCAAATAAACCACATATAAAGTCTCACTATAAAGGTAGCATAGTCTAATCTAGAATACCTGTATGAATAAAACAACAGACTAAATATATATAGCAAAAAAATTATATGTATAAAATGAATTGTTTATCCTGGTATCAAAATAAAAGTAATTCTGTTAATCGGGAGTACACTGATTGACACAGTATGCTCTTCGTTAAGGATAAAAATAATTTTCATGAGCTGTGATCTATATTAATTGCAAATCTGAATTTGCTTGTATTTTAGTCTGTATGATGCAGATTCCCTCCCAGCCAACAGCTGATGATAAGTTATTGGTCCAAAAGTGAAGTTGAACTGCTTTTGTTTGTCACTTGCATTGGAGGTGACATTGTGCAGCCGTATAAATCTTTAACAATGGCTGAAAACAGAGAGTAAAACTGAGTTGTAGCAGCTCAGTCAGCTGTATTTCCTCTCTGCAAAGTACAAAGTACAGTACTGTATGTTAAGAAATTAGATGAACACTGTACTCAAAGGGATGAGGTGTGGGGTGCATGCAAGGGGGAGTGTGGTGGGTGGAGGGTGGGGAGGTCTGTGCACAGCTTTTCTAAGAGGTGTCCGGTCTCTTAAGTGAACATATAAAGGTAAGGGTAGGTAGCGCTTTCTTTCTTACCTGTGCAGCGCTGCCTACCCTTACCTTTACAAGTACAGTATGTGACTGGGAGGCTGACAGGGAACACCTATTAAGCAACACTCTGTGCTGATGATGCAGAACCCAGATAGGGGAGGTCTAGGCAGCAGTGATTTCAGCAGTAGTTGCAGGACTCAGGAGTTATCCTTTGTGGAAAATTTAGGTTAAGCTACATATTCACTATACAATTATTGGGCCGATTTGCCAGTAAACAGGTGATCAGCCTAATTTACTGTATAGTGTGTATGAACAATCGTTTCAATCTTTCACCAGTAAAATGGTTAGAAAATATACAAAACACATTCCTTTGATTTTCTGATCTGTCAGTCAACAGCGAAAATTTCGGCCTCAACTTCCTGATGTCGTGCAGGGTGTGTGCATTCTAAATTGCTCATAATGTAGTTCCTTCGATTTTCACTGATTACCTCATCTTCCTGGTGGGCGTACACATGCAAATTCACTTTGAAATTCACCAGGTATTTCATTTAAATTGTATAGTGTATATCCTAATTTGCTGCTACATATTCTTTCCTCCCCGCCTACCCCTTCTGTGTTACTCCTGTTTGTCTGCCCCTCCCTTAAAGAATGTAAGCTCTTTCGAGCAGGGCCTTCTACCCTCTTGTGCTTCTTCCTACTGTTATTTAATTTATCTCTTACTCCCCACTAGGGCAGCTAATACTTGGCTGCTTATGTGGGTGTTAAGGTCACTAATATAGCAATGTTTATTATAAATGTCCGTGTCCTGCTTTGTATTGTATTGTAAGTCACTGGTTACCTGGTTACTTATTTGTTTATGTACTTTGTAAGGCACTGCGGAACACTTGTGGTGCCATATAAATAAATGATAATAATAATAATAATGATAATTATAATAACCCAGCTACAGTATCAATGTGCTGTTGTTAATCATTGTCACAGTTGCAATATGTGATTATCCTCATCATCACCCTTATGACTGTTATTAATATCTTTATCACAAATATTAGATTCAACCCCACTGGAATCCACACTTGCAGAAGTCTATATTTGTTGTAATTGATGGCAAAGGCCTTCCTCATAGAATTTGTAGTTAATTTTGATGAACATCAGTTTTTCGGATTTCGGTCATTTGGATGACAATAAAAAGGTTGACATTCATAAAGTTAAACCCAAAAAGTCAACACATTCTAAAAGTCAACAGTAAAAAGGCTGATATAGTCATTAGGCCAACCAATATTCCGTCGACAGGTTTAAATAGTCGACCCAATCAAAATGTTGACATATAACATGTGTGACATGTATTTTTCGAGATATTTAGGGTTAGAGTTAAGTGTAAGGTTAGGGTTAGGCTTAGGTTAGTGTTTAGGATATGGTTTAGGGTTAGGTTTAGGCAGTGCCGTAACAAGCGCGCTGAGGGCTCTCTTCTGGCCCCACCCCTTTTACGCTAGACATCATGACATGACTCCGCCGGGATCTGGAACTGCAGCAGTGTCTGGAGAGCCTTGAAAATGCCCCGGGCAGCTGTAATTATGGCAGGGTGCCTGCCAATAGTGATACCGGTGATACAGGACAAGGGCCAAGGGGTTCCACCCACAGAGTCCTGCACTCTGTGTAGCTGCACATGTCACACACGTCTATCGCCCTTGGTTTAGGGTTAGGCTTAGGTTTAGTGTTAGATTTATAGTTAGGCTAAAATATAAAAAATGTAAAGACCTTTTGACTATGTTGACCATTTAACCCTGTTGACCTAAATACATGTCATTAGAATGATGGCCGACCTAATGACCATGTTGACCTTCTTAATGTCAATATTCAGATCCAGTTGACCTTCTAGGGTCCACCTTCTAAATGGTGACCTTTATATCATCTACCTTTAGAACCACAGCCCAGTTTTGCCACAGTGTTGGAAGCAGCTTCCTACACTGATCACTCACAAGGATCCCAGCTGTACTAAACACTCTAGTACACACTGGAGGGTGGGCAGATTAAGTACACCATAGCTAGCTTATACAGTACAAGGAGCTCCAAAGTGCCTTTTTTCAACCCGATATTCACAGGGACTGTGTGACATGCTAATTTGCATATTATCATTAAAGTAATCCTCGACCAATCTATAGATGTTTACTGTATCAGATTGAGTCACGGTAGAGGAGTCAATATATTTGGCCAACTCTTTTAAGCCTCACCAGATGGCATTATGTTTCACTCTGGTGCGCTGATATGACTCATCATCATCATCAGTGGGTCTCTTGGAAAAGGTCAGTTTTTTCCCTGCAGTACCATTTGCAGGATAAACCTAAGCAAGAGACAATGGGCCTAATTCAGATATGTACATAAACCAATTGGTACATACATATCCTATTGTTGTGGGTAGGACCCATTTTGTGCATGTGTAGAACAGTCCTGCATGATTGCTTGCAATCCCCCCTTAGCTACAGCATGATTGACATGCTATGGCATTTGGGAGGCAGAGCAGAGGTGGGAAACAGAACCATTGTACAAAATGGGGGCATGTTACCCCCATTTTGTAGGTGTGCCGAGCCCAAGATCTGTGTCGTCGGATGCAGACTTACTGGACCTGGCTGACAAGTTCTGACAGCCAGTCTGAGAAAGCTTTGGTTTATGCAGACTAGTCGAGGGCTTCAACTGAAGCATCTACAGAAACTGCACTCAAGGCCTGATTCAACAAGAAACATACCGTAGTTGCTAATACGCATGCAATCGGCCAATTTAGGTGTGTACCCAGCCTTACATCTAGGATCAACCATAGTTGCCAAAATGCACTTATCCAATTGCTAGTTGTTGTAACCCCTTTGGTCCTGGAGAAGCAAATAAATAATTTGATCTACAAGTCCAACATACTGTACTTAGCAGAATCACTTTCATCTCCTCCTTCAGCTTCTCTAGCTGCTTTTCCTATAGTTTAATAAAGAGTATGACCTGACAGTGTTTGAACTCACTTCATTGGTTACAATTTTAAATGGTTTTAGTAGTTTGCATAAAATTGAGTATTCTCTATTGTGTTGCAGTAAAGTAACATGACCCCCCTTTCCCTGTGTCATGGCTTGAAGTGTACCTTTGCATGGCTTGTTGCTGCAGCATATAAAGAGGTGGAATTTCACCTGGTTACTACCTCTTGCTTCACTTGTTAGCAAGGCAAATTAAACTGTTCTTGTAGCTGCTGCAATGTTCTATGGGCTGATTCATTAATGATTGCAACTGCGATTGCAATAGCGATTACGCATGCAGTCACACTGTCATAGTATGCTAATCCACTGAGATCGCTATGCCATCGCAGCACAACATAAGGATGCTCAATTTACCTTACACACATCCGTAATCCTTAGCAAGACTACGAAACCATCAGTAACATTGAGTACCATTGCAGTCTCACGCACACTTGCACAAGCTCTGACTTTACTCAGGAATTGCTAACCTTCTGGTAGGCAGTGAGAGCTCAGGCTGCATATGGCAACACAGTGGATAATTTATGCATGGCCCTGCAATGGTGTTCAAATGCACTGGAACGCCTGCGTTTTGCTGACCATCCCCCCGTCACCACCCCCAAATGGTACTTCCTGTCAATCACTCTGCAATGGATCTGCATAGCCACTGCGATCGCAGTCCCAATCGCAGTGGCTGGTTTGTGCATGCGCACTGCGATGCATACACAAGTGCAGTACGCAACAATTGGTCGATTGTGTGCATATTAGCATTTGCAATCAGGCCCTATATGCGATTGCTGAATACCGAAAATGCCCAGAAACTTAAGGGCTACGGACAGCATTTTTTGCACTGACCTGTCATTTGTTAAGAAATTTTGTGCACAAAACATGGTGGATTTTCAAATTCACCCAGCTGCAATGCTAGTGTAATTTTACTTGCGTAAAAGATATATCCTGGGAAGAATCTTAGCGGGCTAGGCCATTTTGCTATCAAATCCCTGAGTTTTTCCAACAGATTAATACCAGTATGCCTCTTGGTTAAGCGAGTGATGCAGAGAGTGGCAGAGATATATTTTCCAGGAGTGGCAAGGCCAGGATCTGTATCCATTGATGCACATTCCTGGCCTCGCAGGCCAGTCAGCTGGTGATCCCAGGCTGTGACCTCAGTCAGGCACCTGCTGCTGCATTTGCATTTTAGCAAGGATGGAATTGCAAAGCTGCTTCTGTGAGGTTTTACAATTCATTCCACTGCTGAATCACGTAATCTTTAGTTTGACCGTTTTCGCTTGCCCACATATCTGTAGTTAAGTGAATAGTCAGTACAATTGCATTGTCTAGACAAAGGACAACTTTTTGTTTAATGTCCTGGTGCAGGTGAGAAATTGCTGTTCTGGTAAAATAGAATCTACATGGAATTTGGTATCAAGGAGACCTAATCTAAACTAATCATCTAAAACCAGATGCATTGATGGCAGATGTTGGACACAGATCTAATGCTAACATAGCCATCATGGCTTCAGTGATTCACTGTGCAACAGGGTAGTGGCTATCATACTTGGTTCCTCTTGCAAATGATTGTTTCTCAGTCAATTGTTGTGTGAAACTAGTAGTCTTCTACTTGGTCCCCATAAGTGAGGAAGATTCACCAGCATCAGCAGCCATAGCACACAATGATTCTTCTTGGGAATCCTGGATAGAGAAGGAATCAGTTTGTCTTTGCAAATTGGATGCAGAGCTACATCCAATCAGTAATAAGAAGGTTGATGATGAAGGTGTTGGTGGTAGAGATTGCATGTGCTGGGATCTATCCATGATGCTGGTAGCTGATGTTGTTAGTATTTTACATGATTTTCCAGATTTTGATAAATACTTTGAATGAACTTGCTACAAATGATGTAACAAGGAGGAGGTGCCTAAATAGATAACGTCCCTACCGCTGCTTACTTTGGCACAACAAATGTATTGATTTAAGAAAAAATTATTCCATACATCAGAGGTGGATTTTTTTTTTTTGCCAAGACATGACAATGTGCTTCTTATCACTGGCAAGAGTTGCTGCCACTGGAAGCTGACTTACTTTGACACAAACAATATCAAATTCCTGCATTTTATCAACTGGTTCTTGTACAACGCATTCATTATCAACACCATCCTCATTTGTGTCAGATACACAATTATCCCCCTCATCCTGATGCACTTCCAAGGTAGCATCCTCAATTTCTATGTCTAAACCATCATCATCATCATCATCATTATTTTTACTACTACTCATCCTCACATTTGCAGAGGGTTCAGAAATGGTGATAGGAGGCTTCTCTATGATTACAGTGTCAGGATCAAAATGTCAGACTTCCACATGGACACTTTTAGACTCTCTTCTGCAATTAATGAAGTTTGTTTACACACAGGCCCTGATTCAGAGACGGACGCTCTGAAAGACCGCTTGCTCTTTATCAGGGCATTTTTTTTCTTGTGCAGCCTCCTGGCCACTCGCATAGCTGTGTGTGACCACCCACAGCTACTGCGAGCGGCCACAATGATGGTCGCGATGGTCAAAACCCTCACGACCATCAGACTTGTGACGAGACCCTTGTGGTAGGGTCTCGTGGCTGCAAGCCCTAGAGAGCTTCTGGCTCAAATAGAGCCGGAAGCTCTCCCACTGACATCACTGGTGATGTCAGTTGGGCCGCCCACAAATGGCAGGCGTTCACTTGGGAATGCTTCCATTTGTGAAGCCACCCCCCGCCACACCTACAAAATGGGGCAAGCTGTCAATCAACATCGACAGCTGCCCCTTTTGTAGTAAGCCACGGAGCGAGAGAATTTATCTCTCAATCCGGGGATTGTGCATGTGCAGTGCGGCCGCTGTGCGTACGCAAAGCACACCATATACGAGCTCATGAGCACTCAAATGCTTGCGAGCGGGTCTGAATCAGGCCCACAGTTTGTACTACAGCCTCAGTGTTCTATTTGTGCTCTGATTTGCCTGTTTTTAAGGTGACACATCTAGGCTCAGGGCCTGATTCACTACAGATCGCAATTCTGCTTATACGCACACACCAAAGTTGCATTCACATTGTGATCGCAGGCAGACATAAAAACTCCCACTTCCCCTTATTTACATCTGTATACTAGGGCAACATAGCGAAAACAATCGGTAAAATCAATTAACATCAGACCCATATGCACAGTTGCACAAGTACTGACCTTACTCAGAAATTGCTAACAGCCGCACACACTATCAGTACTATGGCTGCTTATGGCCATGCAGTGGATAAGTTATGCATTCCACTGCAGAGGCATTGCAACGTACTGGCACACCTGCATTTGCCCGACCACCCTTCATCACCACCCAACACAACACTACCTGTAAATCACTCTCCTCTGGGTCTGCATTGCCTCTGCAACCGCAGTTCTGAACACAATTGCTAATTGGCGCATGCACACTGCAATGTATATGCATGAGCAGTATGCAACAATCGACCGATTGAGTGCACATTACCAACTGCATTCCTCGCTGAATCAGGTCCACAGAGTGAAAAGATGGTGCATGATAGGTTACAGAAAATGCCTGACTGTGTTTGGCACTGGCTCTTGCAATAGGCATTTTAGTATATTAAAGAGGTGTGGCAGGACAAGAACATGCAAAAAAGGCCATGGTCTGAGCCATTCCTTACCACTGCATGTGGTGTATGGCATGTTGGCAATTTTAAGCTTTCTGGGAGTAACTTTTCCTTTCATAGTTAGAGGTGATGTTTTTTTATCAAACATTGTTTACATTTGGAGTGTCCACACCTTCTTACCCTTGACCGTCTTTAAAAGTAAATGATATAGAAGTGCTTTGACTGCCAGCACTAGTACAGGGTTACTCCTGTACTTCTAACAACTGATCCATGATTTATTTGTACACCAGGATAGGAGTAAAGCTAATGCTCCAACCACACCAACATACATCTCTTCACTCATCTCAAAATATCTCCCAACCTGACCTCTCCGCTCAGCACAAGATCTGCGTCTCTCATCCCCATGCATTACTTGCTCCTATTCACGGTTACAGGACTTTCTTTGGGCTGCACCCACTCTATGGAATGCCCTACCTTGCACAATAAGACTTTCCTCTAGTCTCCAATCCTTCAAGCGTTCCCTGAAAACTCACCTCTTCAGGCAAGCTTATCAGATTTCGGAACCTCCCACATAACCTTCACAGCTTCCATATCTAATTACATCCCCTTTTACAGTCCACACACAATCTCACACATTGTCTTTCTCTCACATCCTCATGACATTTGGTCGACATTCCTGTGTGACTGGATCATGCAGCCAACCAAGAAACTGTGCATTCTGGCTAGACCAAAATGCAATATATAGCACCTATCTTTGTGTATCAATGCCTATTTCCCTATAGATTGTAAGCTTGCGAGCAGGGCATTCCTACCTATATATCTGTCTGTTATTACCCAGTTTTGTTCTATTAATGTTTACAATTGTAAAGCGCAACGGAATATGCTGCGCTATATTATTATTACCTGTTATTTATATAGCGCACACATATTCCGCAGCGCTTTACAGAGAAGATCTGGACATTCACATCAGTCTATATAAGAAACTGTTAATAAATAAAAATAAATAAATAATGCAGTTGAACTTAATTTACACCATACCAAGTGGTGATAGGGATACAATGAGATAGGGAGATGAGGGACTGTTACCTTTACAATGCAGTTTTATTAGAAGACTTAGAATGTTGTTTTTTTACTCCAGAAAAAAAGTATTTTTTTATTCACCTTTTATTTGTGGGGTGCAGCTAGCGGGGACACAATCACACCCAGTAAGTACAGTAATATACGCTATCTCTCCAAAACACACAATATGAAATATGATTTAAATTGAATTATAAAAGATTTGAAATGACCAGCAAAGTATTTTATTTTTTCCACTTTAATTACTTTAGGGTATAGCTAACGGTGCACAACTACACCCAATACAAAACAGTAAAGCATGTTGCCTCTCCAAAACATACACTCTTGAAATATGATCTAAATTAATTACAAATTAAATGTTTTTTTTAGCACCAGAAAATAAAAAGAATGTATATTACTTTGAGGTGCAGCTGATGGGGTCATAACTATGCCTAGTAAGTACAGTAATATATACTGCCTTTTATAAAAACAAACAATCTTCCCTTGAAATTGAATTATAAAAAACTTGAGTTTAAACAAACACAGAAAAGGATGTCTTCTTTGGGACACAGCTCACTCAGACACATCACAGTATTTTTGGACAGCTAAACTTAAAATCACACTGTCTCTGCCTTCATACACAAGTGACACTATATACTGTATACTTCAGTATAGAGAGTACACCTCACTTGAAGTTCACTTCTAACAAACGTACACAAGAGCATATTTGCACTGGATTGCAGGTGTTACTAGTGTTTGACAAACAAACATACAGTGACAGTAACCTGTTTGCAGATCTCTTACATCAGGAATAGGGCTGCTGCTGATTGGAATGGATCGCAGTTGCTAGCTAACAAACATGATGTCTGCAATATCTTACACCCTTTCCAGTTTCACCCACTCCTTCTACCTACAACTCTCCCTACGGTGTCTATTGAAGCACGATGAGGAACCCTTATATGCAATCTAAATTATGCAGAATCCAAGATTTCTGGTGAAAATTAGGTATTTCCTTATTTTGAGATCCAAACTTGGTGAGAAGACCCAAGCTGGAACTTGGTTCTCCTTGGAAACCCCAAGTTCAGTTGTGTTCAGTTTTCTGTAAACCCAAACAGCTCATCTCTAATTTTTATTTATTTTTTATTAAGTCTGTTATGACTGTGCATCTACTGTATGTTTTATTTTTATTTGTTCAGGTACACAAAACATTTTCAACTATGTTTTGCTTGTTCCATGGTTTAGGTTGGTGATACTAAATGTATTCCTGCTACTATATGAGCTATTGAACTGTTGCCAGAAGTGACTATTATTCAAAACTCCCTTTAGAAATATTAGGGTAATAAAACTGATGATCATCTTGATTTAGTTGTCCATGAAGACAGAAGATTGTTATTACATAGCCAGCCGGCTAGAACACAACCCATGTGTTAACATGATTATCGGTAATGCATCTCAATTTAAAAGATATAGAATTGTTCTACTTTTCTTCCTTATTTATTTATGTTGCTATGTTTTTCTATATCCTTTTTACTCTGAATTATAGCCAGACTTTTAGTTTAAAAATAAATGTGATAATTTTGCATGTAGGGCACATTCTTTCCGTAGCCTCTTAAATCCTTTTTTCCACCTTTTATGCTTTAGAAAAGCTGATTATTCAACATCTGTGATCCTCCATGGCAATATAAAACATTTCTGTTGTTTGGTTATGGTCCTAAACAGATAGGTTACGGACTTTCATCCTGAGGTTGCATTAGTATGGTGTCACTTGCTTTGTCATGCTTTTCATATGAGGAATACATCAGCCGGATCATACCTTGGCCTCTCATGGCTGCACAAATATTGGAACTGTCGCTTCACAAAAATAAATATATTTCGGTCTATTAAATATGGAGAGAATAAGAACAGACCACAAATAGGAACATCCATAGAAATCTGGTGCACATGGAAAAAAGATGCATTAGTAGCCAGCCGGATATTTCATTTCATTTTAGGTATTTATTAAACTGTACTTAAAAAAAAAAAGACAGAATATTATTGGTAACTATAGTATAGATTACATGACTTTCATCTATGCATCAATTTACATACAATTCTCACTGTGTACTGCATCAGATCTGAGATGTCTGCATGCCATTCGAATGGGATATATAAGTTTTGTTGAAGTCCTTGCTATGGACAGTTAATAGCAATATTGATAGTTAATATGCACGGTATCAAGATCATGCACATGTGCACAAATCAACAAGCCGGCTTCTAGGCACTGCATCGGCTACAGTCCCTAGAAGCCAGATAGGAGAGCGGCTTCCTATTGGAAGTGCTTTCTGATATTCCAGTCTGGTTTGGCAGTCCTAGGGGGAGAAAAAACACCCCTTGGGACTGCCTGTCAAGTGTGTGATTAGCAAAAAGTGCTTCCAATTGGAGGCCACTGCAAAGCAGACCCTGGGGTTGACGGAATTTACTGGGGGCTGCAGCTGCCACTGGATACAATACTTTAAATAGCATTAATAGTGTCAACATGGTCCCATTTATATTTTGTTGTCGCTATACGTTTATTGGTTGTTGACAGAATGTACATCTACAAACTGACTACTTCCAAATTGAATAAATCCATACCCTCCAGAACACAGAGGGTAATGAGGCCATAACTGTTCCCGTATTGCATACATGGATAAAAATGCAACTGTTCACCTGCGCACTGAACTGTCTGCATCTATGCAACTGCACCACCCCTATCTGTCCACTTGGTTTCATTGCTATAATCATCATTATCAGTCTACAGCAGCCCTATATTAAGAGATCTGTCTTAATTTAGACATATCTTTGCCTATACACAACTCCGCATGACTTGCAATTCCTTCTAAACACCCTTATTAAAATTTGCATCAACACCCCGTTGAAATCTACTTTCACCTCTTCAGTTGCAAGTGGAGATGCCACAATTGCATATGAAACTGAATCACCTTTAGATTTAGCTTTGAAAATTTACTTGAATACAGATGGTACAGATACCATATTTATGTTGAGAATACTAGTGGATCAATTTGAATACTTTACTGGCTAGCATAGTGCAAAAAACTGAAGTGTAACTCACCTTAATATCATTATGTTCTAGGAATTTCTGACACAGTAGTTGAAAATGAGTTTTGCATGATATAAACTGTTAAAAACTGAAAAATTCTTTTGTTGTCATTTTATTTAAATATCTGTAACCAATCTGTGGACACCAAGGGGTAAATTTATTGAGTGTCAGATTTGATGTCAATTGAAAACGGACGAGCATCAACAGTGATTTAGGGTCTAAATGAATAGCATTTACTAAGCATTGGTTTTAACTCTTATTTAAAATCCTCTTATTTATTTTTGAAGCCTCTGTCACGGTACAAACTAGACAAGAAACTGACAAAAATCTGTCATCAATCAGCAGCCAATTGCAAGCACTGCACAGATTAATAGGATCTGTGGTGGCTTAAATGTGAAAAAAATTTTTAATTCTGTAGAGAAAATAAAAAATGATGTGGGGGTCCACCCAAAATGATAACCAACCCTAGTCCTCTTAGCCTAAGCCTGTATTAAAGAATAGGTAGTGTCTAAATCCCTTTCATGGAGAGGACCGTGACATCATCAGCCAGTGTCCAGCATCATTCCCTACCATCCAAGTGCGCATAGAGGGGGAATATAACCATGTGGCGAGCGGACAACTTTCTTGTTTAAGTGGGGACAACTTACTTGTTTAGCTGTCCTTCATGGGCATTAACTGCACTTCCGCCCTCACTCACATCACTTCCAGGTCCCTAGCAAGAAGGGGAAATAAGCTCTATCTTAAAGAATAGGGAGGTAAAACAGCATGTGGTCCATCCTATTTTACAATAACCAGCACTAGTCTGAACCAGCCAGGGCTTCCTAAGGAAGTGATTACCCCAGCAAAAAATTGGATCCCCCTCCCTAAAGACAGTAAGCTCTGGTGGGTAAGGAGGTAATAGAGGATAATTTATATTGTTCTTTACAACTGTACTACAGATCCCAGCAAAGCTGCCCAGGGCATGATGGCATTTGGAGAACCAAAAGTGCCAGCATGACTGGGCATCAAGGTTCCTCTAGCACCTGTAATCCATTTTAATTATGAGATTCCAATCCTGGAATCTCATCATTTATATGTTAGAGTTAGCCTAGAGCATATTACTGTGGCGCAGATAGTGTAGGGGTAAATACAAGGACTGTGAAGGAGAGAGCTGAAGTTTTGCATCCTGTTAGGATAAAGGGGAGATTGCATATAGAAGACATATATTATTATTATTATTATTATTATTATTATTATTTATATTTCATTCAAAATTTTATATTATTAATTTAATTTATACATTCGGATTATATTATTGTATTTTTTATTTTTTTTGGTTGATACAATTACAGTATGCTCAAGACGCCATTATGTTTTATATTTTGTATGTATGAAATGTTACGATCACTATTTTTTAGTGGTTAAGTCAAGACTACATGTGTTATAAACACCTAAAAGCCCCCATACATCAGCAATCTGAAAACCACAATTGAACAATTTGAAGATTTATTGGCCAATTTTAGGATTTCCCAATCTAGCAATCTGCGCCCATACAATACACATCTTTTTAAGTGATTTGCAGATCGATTGCAGCAAACACAGATCTGCCACTCTTGAAAGACCTATCATTTTACTGGTTACGCTCTGCAAATCTGCTGATCATGTTCATACACTAGTAATCTACAGCCCCAATCCATCTGTGAAATCCAACATGTTGGACAATCCGATTTAACAATTCCAGATTTTTATACACAATCGATTGCAAATTGCAGAATTGCTGCAATCGATTGCTGATGTATGGGCCTTTATGGAAAGAGCTAACTACAATACTTGATTGGATTTCAGCTGAGACAGCAGGTGTTAATCATCTGCAAATCTAGAAACATCACGCTATATTGAAGCAGGTATAAAAGGGCAGTTTGCCTGACAATAGATCCTCTTTGATAAAGCTTCCAGTTGAAAAAAATGCATCAGTATTACCTGTTTTAATCTTGACTGGTATGTTAATGTCGGCCTATTTATACATTGTACTCCGGAGATGCCACTTTCAGTCGGGACTTGTCAACACGCCTGATTGCATTTACCACGGTTTTGCAGATGCAGGATATTATGGCATCACCTAGCCAGGACTCCATGGTGCCGCTGAACCGGGATATTCGGCCATAAGAGGTGAGAACCGGGGCTATACTTACCTGCCAGGACTGTGAGTATATTTGGTCTGAAAGATTCCTCCGAGATAAGAAATAGGAAGCACAGCCAGCGTAGCACTGTTCCAGTCCCTGACAGTATTTGGAGGCAAGAGACTTTCCACAACAGGTGCCCCTATAGCTTACATCACCTTACACCATGTGTGGCAGAGATTATAATACACATTGCGTCAAGTCCGAAAATAATAAGGGATTGTTATCTATAAATAAACGAATGCAGCAACTTTATTTTACAAATGAAATCCATTAACCTCCGGGACTTATTATTTTAGAGGGTGTTCTGATTATTTATATCTACTTGTGTCGACACAAACTTGGATCAGTATTTCTAATCATAGGAAATTGATGTTAGCAAACATTTTATTGTATTTATATATGCATTTGCATATATATATATATATTTTTTTTTTTTTTACATGTGTGATCGTATATTGATATAAAATGTCTTAATTATACTAATGGCGTTTTGAGTTATTTTCTGCATTATAAGAAGTGATAAGCGCAACATCGTTTTGTCTTATAAAAAAAAAAAAATTTAAAAAGTAAATGTTATTAAATAACCATTGAATCACACATCCCTTGTTTGCTCACTCACGGGGAGATGTATGAAGCAGCGATATTTGAGAAAACAGTAACTGTAACTGCACACATTATGTGCCGCAGTTACCAGTTCTACCCATGTATTAATGTAGTTATCTGCATTAAATGACGGTGGTGCCCCTGTCATTTTTGGCGCTTCTGTTTTAAACATATGTGGCAATGAGGCCAGTCAAATGATTTTGCCATTTCAGAGTGGCGCTGTTGCAGTCTTCTCCTCATTACTCCATCTGGTGTCCACCTTTGTTCTTTTTTTTTTCAATAAAGTTTGCTGTGTTGTGAACAGCAAGTGTCTATTGTGCAGGGCTGCTGAGATGCTGCAGAAACAGGCATGTGCAAATGAAGAAGCGCAGGGGCTGCTGGGTGGAAAAGAGCTGGCACCTGACAGTGATCTCTAAAATGCAGAACAGCACAGCTGACAGAGGGAGAACGGAATTCACCGGAGAGGTCAATTTACACTCTCCCTCTTCGACACAACAAAGAATAACAGCCGAAGGCTGAACTTGCTTCACCATGATAAATGGGCGAAGCAGATCCAGACAAATACCAATGAAAAGCCACCAGATAATACATCTACCCCTCAATCCTTAGGGATGGCTCCTCTTCAATCTAAGTTGGCATCTCATAGGTCTTGGTAAAAATAAAAAATAAACACATAGGACAATGATACTGCTCCCTTCAGGAAACAAGATGCAATTGAGAGGTCACTCTTGGATACTCTCCATAGGAATGAATAGGACTGTTCTGATTGGTTCGTGTATGGCTGTTCCCACGCTCTGACCAATCAGCACAGCCGCATTCATTCCTAATAGGGAGGGTCTGCGGGTGACCACCTGCTTTGCCTTTAATAAATTAGCAGATCTAAAAACTTCCAGAAAATCCAAACCACGTTTTGTAATTTTACCCCGAAATAGCAAAGATATTTTTGTACACCTCATGTGCTTTATGTAATAGTCTGCATGGTGCAGGCACTGGCAAGATTCCGGTGAGTCACCCATATTTTTAAAGAGGCAATCATTTATAAGGAAAACCAGGTTGGTTTTGCCATTTTAAATGATTGTCTCTTAAATATTACAGGTAGACTCACCGAAATATCACCAGAGCCTGCATCTCGCTGTCTATTACATAAAAAAGTCTGATAAAATAAGTAAGCAATTTAAAAACAGATGGTCTCACATGTATTTACAAGTATTTTACTTATTTAATTATTTTTAGAGCTTTGGATATGTAGGTGAGAAGGTATAAAGAATGAGACAGTGATCTATGATATGAGTTGCACCCAAATAGTGGGATTTATTGTATTCCAATTTTATTCCTATTCACTTCTCTACATTTTCTTTTAATTGTTTGTATATATTAATATAATTGTTGTTATTTTTCTGTTTTACCAACAATTCAAAGTTTTTTATATGGTATAACTTGAATTGCATACTACTTAAATAGCTTTTTAAGCACAGCAATTTACATTTTATCTCTAAAAATAAGGGAGTACTGTACAGATTCTATGTAATCCTCTCAGTATGCAAAGTTCTCTCCACAAACGTGAGGGTATCACTGTACTGTAACATTTATCAAAGACGCTGAAGGACATTGGGGTTCAAATTAATGCCCAAAGCAAACATACATCTGACTAAGGGTGAGTATGGACCAATAATCCCTTATCTGTTGGGTTCATTATTGACAACAGAGAACACAATGTTTTTCTCCCATTGTATTCCATGTATCTTCTGAGAAATACAAAACCTGGAATTCCAGGAGACAACGTTGCACATTGCGACCACCGGCAGGTATCTGTGCAATATCAAGGAGAAACCAAGGAGAAATTCCTTACATATATTGGGGGAGATGTACTAAGCCTCGGAGAGAGATAAAGTACCAACCAAGCAGCTCCTAATAACAAGTCTGTAGGGGAAGAGGCACAGCAAAGCTGGAATACAGATAAAGGCGGCACAAAGGAACCAGGGCACAGATGATGGGTGGGGTGATAGACTAAAGTTTTGCCTAGGGCACCTAGAAACCTTGCACCGGAACTAATTAACACTTCATGGAACACAGCTACATACTTTTAACCTATGCTGAACTTCCCTCATTTGGCCCAGATCATTCCTTCAGGTTAATATATTAAAATATAAGACTTACTTTTAGAAATTATATCTGGAATAACCAGAGCTGTAACTAGACTTTTTGGTGTCCTGTGCCAGAGAGAGCATTAGCGCTCCCCCACAATTTTTTAAATAGGGACATAAGATAGTGCACCTGAAAAAGGGCCATGGCCTCATGGGGAAGAGCCAGGGAAGAGATAGTGGAGGCCAGGAGATGCTGGGGATAAAAGAAGAGGAAGCTACAAGTGAGAATGATAATAAACAGGAAAATTGACAGGCTGAACTGTGCCCTCTGCCCTGTGGTGCCCTGTGCCATGGCACAGGTCGCACCACCCTAGTTACAGTCCTGGGTATAACTGATGCATTGGAAATCTTGATTCTTTGAAACCTTTCCGTTTCTTTGGCCCAATAATGCCCCATTTCTGATTTACATTTCTTGCTTCATTGCTTTTCCTTGAGGATATCCAGGCAATTGTTTATTACTAGTTATTGGCACTGCCAGAGATGCACACTATGAGGATTTTGTGCATTCATTCACATTTTTAAATACACTTTAGACCCCTGGGGCATATGAGAATTAGAAGTTTGCTAGTCTGCCTTAAATGACTCAAACTCAATTTATAGTAATGGACCCTGACTAATGCGCCTTATTATTACTACATAATGACAACACTAAAGCATTATTCCTACTCTGTTTTAATGTTGAATTATGCATTTCTGTATTCTCTTGTTAACTTACGTGATTCAGAGAAAGACGCAATGGCGATTTTTATGCAGATCGAGCAATTGTTTGCTAATGCGTAGGCGTGAACGCCACACTGCACTCACGCAGTGATTGGTTTACGATTACGCGCGCAAAGGGGACCCACTCCCAAAGTGAGTGACAGGTAGTCAGCATTTGGGGGTATAAACGGGGGGTGGTTAGAAATTGCAGACGTGTCTGACCATTTAAACGCCATTTTGTGGGCTTGCAAAATTAGTGATTGTGATCTCCTGCGCGGCATGAGAGCTTTGTGCGTGTCAGGAGAGCTGCAGTGTGTGCATGCTGTGTTACATGCTGTGTGACTGCAGTTTGCAGTTGAGTAGGCATTACCGTCAGTCTCTGAATCAGGCCCTGAAAATTAATTTAATAGTTCACACCTTATAGTGCTTAAACTGGGTCTTCAGGACAGTGGGGGAACCATTTATAAAACCATTAAATTATAAATGTTGACCACCATCATAAAAAAAAACCTTTTTAAACAACAATTAACAAATGGTGAGTTTGCAGAAGTTTTTTACGCCAGTTTTATGGTTGTTTTGAAAATAAACAAAAAAATACCACAAAACCATTGTAAAACAGATGGACATTGACAATGGTTTACAAAACCCCATTAAAACTGCTGAATAGTAATTTCTATGGTTTTTTCCTTACATATGGTGGTGATATGCAGGTGTTTCAAAACCCTAGCAAAACCATCTAGTGAATGTACCCCTTCGACATTCTTTCTTGAGGTATTTTTTTACTCACATCAGTGAGTGGTGATTGATTATGGCTTCTTAACATACTACCATTCACGCTCCAATGAAACAGCTTCAAATAGGACCTGTTGTTTCAAACTTCACTATTCTCAGCTGTCTGAGGTGTTGCAATAAACATTTTTGAAGGGCAAACAGAGAGTTGTTATTTCCTTTGCACTCCAAACTATGGAATGTAATAATTGTATCTATGGTTAATAAGAAAGTTCATACAGTATAATGACAACCTTTTAAATTCAAGCAAAAAGTGTTTTTGAGAATTCAAGCAAATTAGGAATACGTCTAATTCCAAGTATCACAATATATTCCATTAATAATGATTTAAAATTTTAACCACTTAACTGATGATTTTTTTTTTTAAAAACCACTTAGAAATTTTTTTATGAGTGAATTAGTTAAGAACATCTATTTCAACTTATCCAAAATGATTTCATTAAAAAAAAAATATTTTTTTTTGTAATATTTCTAATAAAAAATAGGTTTTTGAAACATCGGAAAACCACCAATTGGAACATCGGGAACTCTTTAGTTTTACGATTAGTATGTAAACCATCAGGTTTGCAGACAAATTCAAAACAGGCCTTGTATACTGTGTTCTCAGTAGCAACAACAAAGCTTTATTTAAAAAATATATACACAAAGAAGAAATACAAGAGCACAACTCCAAATTAACTGATTATATATAAATAAATACATTTGACAGTAAATACAATAGAGGTTTTTGGCATGATCTTGGCCAAGATTATGGGCCTGTCCACCATTTCCGGGTAACCCCTTATCGGGCCTTATCCACACACAAGAGTAATGCGATATCCGTGAGATATAAAACAGGCTGGCTGCATATAAAAGTTAGCATAAATATGATTTACAGCGGGAATGAAGTGTTGGAACACTTCATTCCCGCTGTGTATGGACTTTATTCATTGGTGTGCCGCCTATGCAGTGGTTATATGGGGTATCCTGATCCCTAGGTTACCAAGGAGGGCACCCGGCATTGTGACTGGATATAGATGAAGTGCTGCCTATGGTGTTGTTTTATATATATATATATATATATATATATACAAATATTTTAAATAAAGAAAAAAGGATCTCAGACTGCACACTCTGGACATATATATATATATAATTGGAGGTGCTACCTGTGGAGACCATTGATATATACACAAAGAAGAAATACAAGTGCACAACTCCAAATTAACTGATTATATATAAATAAATACATTTGACAGTAAATACAATAGAGGTTTTTGGCATGATCTTGGCCAAGATTATGGGCCTGCCCACCATATCCGGGTAACCTCTTGTCGGGCAGGTCCCTAACATACTAGGGTTCAAATCCAAAGCGCAGGACACCCCTAAAACTAGCCAAGCCAAACCACCCCAAAGCACCGCTCTAATAAGAAAAGTGAAGTGTAAAATGTAATATGCACACCAGTCAGGGCACAATATAGGTAAGTCCTGCTAATATTTAGACTGTGTAGTGCAGCTTTGGTTCATTTTTGGGGTGTGGGTCCACCTGGATTGCTTTGCTGATCTGTTTCAGGGCACCGCAGTATAACACATTTTCCTTTAACACATTTTAATACTTCACTGTCTGTTTCTTTTATATATATGTATTTCACTTTTTTATTTTTATTCTTTATATGCGGCCAGCGGCTGCTCCTAACTATTTATTTTACACTTAACTTTTCTTATTAGAGCGGTGCTTTGGGGTGGTTTGGCTGGGCTAGTTTTGGGGGTGTCCTGCGCTCTGGATTTGAACCCTAGTATGTTAGGGACCTGCCCGATAAGGGGTTACCCGGAAATGGTGGACAGGCCCATAATCTTGGCCAAGATCATGCCAAAAACCTCTATTGTATTTACTGTCAAATGTATTTATTTATATATAATCAGTTAATTTGGAGTTGTGCACTTGTATTTCTTCTTTGTGTATATATCAATGGTCTCCACAGGTAGCACCTCCAATTATATATATATATGTCCAGAGTGTGCAGACTGAGATCCTTTTTTCTTTGTAAACTAATTAGTGCATTGATTTGCACACCTGGGAAGCCTGAGCCACTTCCCACTCACACTAGCACTTCTACTACATTGGTTACAGCATGGAGTCTGGCAATGTAATATGCACACCAGTCAGGGCACAATATAAGTAAGTCCTGATAATATTTAGACTGTGTAGTGCAGCTTTGGTTCATTTTTGGGGTGTGGGTCCCCCTGGATTGCTTTGCAGATCTTCTTCAGGGCACCGCAGTATAACACATTTTCCTTTAACATATTTTTTAATACTTCACTGTCTGTTTCTTTTATATATATATATTTCACTTTTTTATTTTTATTCTTTATATGCGGCCAGCGTCTGCTCCTAACTATTTCTTTTACACTTCACTTTTCTTATTAGAGCGGTGCTTTGGGGTGGTTTGGCTGGGCTAGTTTTGGGGGTGTCCTGCGCTCTGGATTTGAACCCTAGTATGTTAGGGACCTGCCCGACAAGAGGTTACCCGGATATGGTGGGCAGGCCCATAATCTTTGCCAAGATCATGCCAAAATCCTCTATTGTATTTACTGTCAAATGTATTTATTTATATATAATCAGTTAATTTGGAGTTGTGCACTTGTATTTCTTCTTTGTGTATATATCAATGGTCTCCACAGGTAGCACCTCCAATTATATATATATATGTCCAGAGTGTGCAGTCTGAGATCCTTTTTTCTTTATTTCAAATATTTGTATATATATATATATATATTAATATATATATATATATATATATAAAACAACACCATAGGCAGCACTTCATCTATATCCAGTCACAATGCCGGGTGCCCTCCTTGGTAACCTAGGGATCAGGATACCCCATATAACCACTGCATAGGCGGCACACCAATGAATAAAGTCCATACACAGCGGGAATGAAGTGTTCCAACACTTCATTCCCGCTGTAAATCATATTTATGCTAACTTTTATATGCAGCCAGCCTGTTTTATATCTCACGGATATCGCATTACTCTTGTGTGTGGATTTTCTGGTGTCTAACAAGATGAGATTTTTGTTTATAACATTTCTCACACTCAGAACATGGAAATTGTTTCTCACCTGTGTGGCTTAATTCCCGCTGTGTGTGTACTTTATTCATCGGTGTGCCGCCTATGCATTGGTTAGATAGATAGATAGATAGATAGATAGATAGATAGATAGATAGAAACAGCTTGCACAGGATTTAGGTCTACTACAGTAAAATATACCACTCAGTCTATGATGAGGTACACACACACTGACTGACACAGACACACAAAGACAGAGACACATACACTGCCTTGAAAAAGCAGCCCATGGCGAAATGCACGCTGGCATTCTGATCCACTGCCGCTGGTCATCGTACTATCAAATGCGGCTAATGCGGTAATAATGAATACCGAATGTAGGGGATAGGAACCCTAGTGAGAAGTAGCCCGGTGTCTTAGCTGACATCGCCGGACACCGTTTAAATGCTACCTGTCACACATTGAGTTACTAGAATACGGAACAAAGGGGATTTAACTTACAGTGAAAACTATTCCCCTATCTAATGATCAAGAGTGTGTAGAGTCATGGTGTTGTGTGAATGTGAGCCCACTATTTTTCTTTGGGGTTAGATAATCATTTAGTATAAAGCATCTTAAGGAACACTTTACAGTGACGCTATAACTGTAACTACCAATGAAAGAAACATACAGTATATATAATACACGTGGATTTGTAGGTCACGAATATGATTCATTGAGAAAGAACCTCCTTTTAGATTGCTGAGATAATCAAATAATAATATCCATAAGCCCTAGAAACGATATTAATACTAAAAAAGATAAGACATTTCGTGTCACTCAACTCATTCAGATACATTTGTTGCAAGACTTAATACAACACTTCAATAATGGCAACATATAATTCTAAATAGTATAAATCAACAAATACTATAAAGTATGTTATGGTTTGACTCACTCTTCACCAGAAATAGAGCATTTCAAATGACCAGGTAACATAATTGTCACAGAAATATTATTAACACTTCCAGAGGGGATACTGGGGAAATAAACTCAGAAGCAATACATTATAATAATAAACCCTATTATAAGGATATACAATATATGAGAAGGGACACATTTGACCAACAGCCGGAGGATTTTATAATCAGTCACCTACTGTATATATCTGACACATATTCTTGTCTCTACTATACTTTAACTTTGATTTTATTTATATTTCGCCTAATAGTAGAACACAAAATTTTAAAGAGTAATAAATAAACTTGATGCAAGTTTTAATTTTTCTCCAGAGAATTAGGTACCAAGGATAAATACAGACTAGGGAGTGCAGACTATGCAGTGCCCCCAGTAGTGCTTCTTATACAGTGCCCTCAGTAGTATCCTTTATACAGTGCCCCCAGTAGTATCCTTTATACAGTGCCCCCAGTAGTGGTCCCGCTATGCAGTGCCACTTATACAGTGCCCTTAAAATGTGCCCCTAGTAGTACCTCTTATACGGTGCCCACAGTAGTGCCAGTGCCCCCCGTAGTGCCCAATATACAGTGCCCCCTGTGTAGTGCCCCAGTAGTGGTCCCCATAGGCAGGGCCCTCAGTAGTGTCCCTTAAACAGTGCCCCCAGTAATGCCCCTTATACATTGCCCACAGTAGTGGTTGCCCTATGCAGTGCCCCCAGTAGTGGTCCCCTCTGCAGTGTCCCTTATACAGTGCTCCCATTAGTGGTCCCCTATGCAGTGCCCCAGTAGTGCCCCATATACAATGCCCCCTATGCAGTGTCCCAGTATTGGTTCCCCTATGCAGTGCCCCCAGTAGTGCTCCTTATACAGTGCCCTCAGTAGTGCCCCTTATACTGTGCCCCCAGTAGTGGTACCACTAAGCAGTGCCCCTTTTACAGTGCTCCCTTATACAGTGCCCCCAGTAGTGCCTCTTTTACAGTGCCCCCAGTAGTGCCAGTGCCCCCAGTAGTTCCACATAAACAGTGCCCCCTATGCAGTGCCCTCAGTAGTGCCCGTTATATAGTGCTCCCAGTAGTGCTCATTATACAGTGCCCCCATCAGTGGTCCCCCTATGCAGTGCACCAGTAGTGGTCCCCCTACGTAGTGCCCCTTACACAGTGCCCCAATTAGTGGTCCCCTATGCAGTGACCCCAGTAGTGCACCTTATACAGAGCCCCCAGTAGGGCCTCTTATGCAGTGCCTCCATTAGTGCCCCATATACAGTGCCCCCTATGTAGTGCCACCAGTATTGGTCTCCCTATGAAGTGCCCCCAGTAGTGCTCCTTATACAGTGCCCTCAGTAGTGCCCCTTGTACTGTGCCCCCAGTAGTGGTCCCCCTAAGCAGTGCCCCTTATACAGTGCCCCCTTATACAGTGCCCCAAGTAGTGCCCTATATATAGTGTCCCCTGTGCAGTGCCCCAAGTAGTGCACCTTATATAGTGCCCCCAGTAATGGTCCCCCTATGCAGTGCCCCTAGGAGTGCCCAATATACAGTGCCCCCCTTTGTAGTGCACCCAGTAGTGGTCCTCCTATGCAGTGCCCCCAGTAGTGCTTCTTATACAGTGGCCCTCTGTAGTGCCCTTTATACAGTTGCCCCAGTAGTGGTACCCTATGTAGTGCCCCCAGTAGTGCCCCATATAAAGTGCCCCCAGTAGTGGTCCTCCTATGCAGTGCCCCAGTAGCGCTTCTTATACAGTGCCCTCAGTAGTGCCCTTCATACAGTGCCCCCAATAGTGGCCCCCCTATGCATTGCCCCAGTACTGCCCCATATACAGTGCCCCCAGTAGTGCCCCATATGTAGTGTCCCCAGTAGTGGTCCTCCTATGCAGTGCCAACAGTAGTGCTTCTTATACAGTGCCCTTAGTAATGCCCTTTATACAGTGCCCCTAGTAGTGCCTCTTATACAGTGCCCCCAGTAGTGCCCCTTATGCAGTGCCCCCAGTAGTGCCCCATATACAGTGCCCCCTAATTTAGTGCCCCCAGTATTGGCCCCCTATGCAGTGCCCCCAGTAGTGCTCCTTATACAGTGCCCTCAGTAGTGCCCCTTATACTGTGCCCCCAGTAGTGGTCCCCCTAAGCAGTGCCCCTTATACAGTGCCCCCTTATACAGTGCCCCCAGTACTACCTCTTATACAGTGCCACCAGTAGTGCCAGTGCCCCCAGTAGTGCCCCATATACAGTGCCCCCTATGCAGCTCCCTGAGTAGTGGCCCTTATATAGTGCTCCCAGTAGTGCTCCTTATACAGTGCCCTCAGTAGTGGTCCCCCTATGCAGTGCCCCCAGTAGTGCCCCTATGCAGTGCCCCCAGTATTGCCTCTTATGCAGTGCCCCAGTAGTACCCTTTATGCAGTTCCTCCAGTAGTGCACCATATACAGTGCCCCTCAATGTAGAGCCCCCAATACTGCCCCCCCTTATGCAGTGCCCCCAGTAGTGCTTCTTATACAGTGCCCTTAGTAGTGTCCTTTATACAGTGCCCCCAGTAGTGGTCCTCCTATGCAATGGCACTTATACTGTGCCCCCTTAAACAGTGCCCCCAGTAGTGCCTCTAATACATTGCCACAAGTAGTACTAGTGCCCCCAGTAGTGCCCAATATGCAGTGCCCCCTATGTAGTGCCCCAGTAGTGGTCCCCATGTGCAGTGCCCTCAGTAGTGCCCCTTATACAGTGCCCTTAATAATGCCCCTTATACAGTGCCCCCAGTAGTGGTCCCCCTATGCAAAGCCCCCAGTAGTGGTCCACTTATGCATTGCCCTTATACAGTGCCCCCATTAGGGGTTCCCTATGTAGTGACCCAAGTAGTGCCCCTTATACAGAGCCCCCAGTAGGGCCTCTTATGCAATGCCCCCAGTAGTGCCCCTTATACAGTGCCCTCAGTAGTGCCCTCTATGTAGTACCCCCAGTATTGGTTCCCCTATGCAGTGCCCCCAGTAATGCTCCTTATACAGTTCCCTCAGTAGTGCCCCTTATACTGTGCTCCCAGTAGTGGTCCCCCTAAGCAGTGCCCATTATACAGTGCCCCCTTATACAGTGCCCCAAGTAGTGCCCTATATATAGTGCCCCCTGTGCAGTGCCCCCAGTAGGGCACCTTATATAGTGCCCCCAGTAATGGTCCCCCTATGCAGTGCCCCCTGGAGTGCCCAATATACAGTGCCCCCCTATGTAGTGCTCCCAGTAGTGGTCCTCCTATGCAGTGCCCCCAGTAGTGCTTCTTATACAGTGACCTCAGTAGTGCCCTTTATACAGTGGCCCCCGTAGTGGTACCCTATGCAGTGCCCCAAGTAGTGGCCTATATAAAGTGCCCCCAGTAGTGGTCCTCCTATGCAGTGCCCCAGTAGTGCTTCTTATACAGTGCCCTCAGTAGTGCCCTTTATACAGTGCCCCCAGTAGTGCCACATATGTAGTGTCCCCAGTAGTGGTCCTCCTATGCAGTGCCAACAGTAGTGCTTCTTATACAGTGCCCTTAGTAGTGCCCTTTATACAGTGCCCCCAGTAGTGCCTCTTATACAGTGCCCCCAGTAGTGCCCCTTATGCAGTGCCCCCAGTAGTGCCCCATATACAGTGCCCCCTAATTTAGTGCCCCCAGTATTGGCCCCCCTATGCAGTGCCCCCAGTAGTGCTCCTTATACAGTGCCCTCAGTAGTGGTTCTTATAATGTGCCCCCAGTAGTGGTCCCCCTTATATAGTACCCATAATAGTGCCTCTTATACAGTTCCTCTATGCAGTGCCCCAATATTGCCCCTTATATAGTGCCCTCAGTAGTGCCTCTTATACAGTGCCCACAGTAGTGGTCCCCTATGCAGTGCCCCCCAGTAGTGGCCTCGCTATGTAGTGCCCCAGTGGTGGTCCCCCTATGCAGTTCCCCTAATACAGTGCACTCGATAGTGTCCCTTATACAGTGCCCCCAGTAGTGGTCCCCCTATGCAGTGCCCACAGTAGTGCCTCTTAAACATTGCCAGTGCCTCCAGTAATGCTCCTTATGCAGTGCCCCAGAAGTGCCCCATATACAGTGCCCCCTATGTAGTGCCCCCAGTAGTCATCCCTCTATGCAGTGCCCCAATAGTGCCCCTTATACAGTGCCCTCAGTAGTGCCTCTTATACAGTGCCCACAGTAGTTGTCCCCCTATGCAGTGCCCCCCAGTAGTGGTCTCCCTATGTACTGCCCCCAGTAGTGGTCCCCCTATGCAGTTCCCCTTATACAGTGCCCTCGAGAGTGCCCCTTATACAGTGCTCCCAGTTGTGTTGCCCCTTATACAGTGCCCCCAATAGTGGTCCTCCTATGCAGTGCCCCTTATACAGTGCCCCCTTATACAGTGCCCCCAGTAGTGCCTCTTAAACAGTGCCAGTGCCTCCAGTAGTGCCCCTTATCCAGTGCCCCCAGAAGTGCCCCATATACAGTGCCCCCTATGTAGTGCCCCCAGTAGTCATCCCTCTATGCAGTGCCCCCAATAGTGCCCCTTAAACAGTGCCCTCAGTAGTGCCCCTTATACAGTGCCCCCTGTAGTGGTCCCCCTATGCAGTGCCCCCAGTAGTGGCCCCCCTATGTACTGCCCCCAGTAGTGGTCCCCCTATGCTGCTCCCCTTATACAGTGCCCTCGATAGTGCTCCTTATACAGTGCTCCCAGTAGAAGTCCCCCCTATGCAGTGCCCCTTATACAGTGCCCCCAGTAGTGGTCCCCCCTGTGCAGTGCCCCTTATACAGTGCCCCCAGTAGTAGTCCCCCCTATGCAGTGCCCCAGTAGTCATCTCCCCTATGCAGTGCCCCCAGTAGTGCCTCTTATACAGGACTCTCAGTAGTAGTCCCCCTATGCAGTGCCCTCATTCCTATACAGTGCCCCTTACATATATAGGACAAAGACACACAAAAAAATACACTTACCTGAATCCTTGCACCTGCCGCTGTCCTTTCCCCTATCCTCCCAGTCAGCTCTGCACTATGGGAGAGATTTCATGACGTCTCTCCCATCACCCACTGCGGGAGCTGGAAAGTGGAGCTCATGAGCTCATTGGCTGCTAAAACAAACACATTACTGCATGTTAGTACGAGTGTACTACTCGTCACCAGTATCGGTGTGCTTGTTACTGTGTAGTGTGGATCGCACTACATCGGCGGGCAGGGGGTTTTCTGTGTACTCAGAAACCCCCCTTGCATCCATGTATGTAACTATCCATACACCAAGCTCCAACATACCACTTAAAGTACCCACTCACTGACAAATTCACAAGTAATCAAAATAAACCATGCAAATGCTACATAAAGTAAATGTTGTTTTTCTCCGATTCAAATAGCTAAATAGCTGGCCTTAAGGTCAGACTAACTAAAGAAAGACATAAATTAGTGATGAGATCTATTGGCTCAATGCTAGAATTCAGTTTTGAATTACCATGTAGTGTCTTGTACAATATGTACTTATCCAGGAACACAATATATTCAGCAGAGAGCATTATATTGAAAGCACTGATTATATACACTATGCTCAAAAGTGCTTTCTCCTGAGTTAACAGGTTCTGGGTGAAGCTCATTTTTCTTATTTTCCTTACTACATAGTGCTTAAGAAAACCAATAAAAATAATGTAGTGTAGCATTGGCCCATCTAGTCTGTGCCTTTTTTTAATCTTGTGGTAACCTCAGATCTATCTTTGTAAGGAAATACTTACACTTATTCCAAGCATGTTTAAATTGCTCTACTGTATTTGCTTCTACCCACTGTGATGGGAGGCTATTCCACTCATTCACTACCATTTCTGTGAAATCATTATTTCCTCTGAACCTACGACATTCTACTAATGTACACATCAGTTATGGTTTGTAACGTTGTTAAAATAGTTATGTTGTAAATGTGGAGTATGATGAAGGTAATACTAACGTGTCTATTTGTTTTTTAAGAGTAGAGGCTGGGGGACCAACTATCTCTGCTGCTGATCAAACTATCTATTATATACTGTACATGGAGTGTTGGGAAAAGTAATATTTTTATACAGATCATGTATATTTTGCAAACCAAAATTGTACGGATGCTATAAGCCTACTAATGTGTGCTGTGTGTGTTAACCATTAAATAAACTTAATTAGTAAATACACTGAGGCAGGTATTCTGAGTTAAACATAGTATGCTATCAATTGATAATAAACTAGGAACTGTATGGTGGCATAAAAAGGACTTACCCCAAACAGTGAGGTCCAACAATGCAAACCCAACAACAACAATTGCATGTGGGCATTGTCCACCCTATGGGTGTCCTTGAAACCTAAATTAGAATACTTAGTTTAACCTTACCCGTAATTATTCCACACGGAAAGGTGAATTTGTTGCCATGGTGATAGTAGTCCAAACTTCCCAAACAATCTCCATGAACCCACCAAGGTTACTGAAACCGGGCTACTGTTTAGACATACTTTCCTGTCACTGTTATGCTCTAGATACAGAAATGATGCTCCACCATCATACACCAATCAAAATGACTTATCTATACTCCGATACAAACTTTCCACAAAAAAAGTCGATCTTCAGTTAAATGCTTGCTGTCTGGCCAATAGAGACATTGATAATGATATGAGATCCAGGATTTTGAAAGGGGGGTTTCCAAATCCTTGGTTACCGAACCAATAAAAAAAACATCAAGACAGGAATCAAGACAGGGGGACCCCTACGCAATTTTTTCCCCCTATAATTAAAACCATTACTGGCCCTGCAGCCAGGTTCTGGTTCCTAAATTATGGTGGAACCCTCCTCATTTTGTTCCCCGTAATTTTTTTATAAAAAAACATTTAACCTTTTTTTTACAGGTAGACCACACAAGCAGCCTTCACATATTTCACTGATATGTGCAGGCTGCTTACCTGGGTGAGTTTTGCAGAGAGAAAACACTGCAATCTTGGGTAAGTCATCTCATCTAAACTCGCAATTTGGGGGAAAAAGCTTGTTCTGCTTCACCTACCCCTAGGTGTATGAGGACCCATCTGTACTTTGCTGCCTTCTCCTGCTATGACTAAGGCATAATGTGGAAAATGTAAAGCTCGCTCTCTGCTGTCGCCCCCAATCCTCCTGTCTCTCTCTCTTCTCTTATTCCTCTCTCTTTCCTGTCTCCCCCTATTCCTCCTCTCTCTCCTGTATCCCCCTATTTCTCCTTCCTCCTGTATCCCCCTACTCCTCCTCTTTCTCTCCCAGCTCCCCTATACCTGCTCTCTCACTTCTGTTTCCACCTATTCCTCCTCTTTCTCTCTCCTGACTCTCCCTATTCCCCCTCTCTCACTCTCCATCTCCCTCTATTACTCATTGTGCTATCTCTCTATCATCCATTATTATTCCTCCTCTTTCTCTCCCATCTTTACATGTTTCTCCTTTCACTATCTCTCTCCCATCTTCCCCTATTCCTCCCCCTATATGCCTATCTTGGACTTCCACTCACACCAGTCATAACTTGACTTTAGTTTCTTGATGTCTAAAGTCTCACTGAATGTAATATTTGCAAACTCCTAATCATAGGTGGTTTCCCAATATTTGATCTTGCAAAAGATATTTTCTGTGGCTGAATGTCCACACTGGTAGCTTCTGGTTTAGACATATATACAGTGGCTGGCGTATCCAGTGACACATACTTGTTCTGCATTTCAACTTCCAGCTATTCTGTAATGTGTTGTTTCTTTGAAGACATCTCTTGATTCAACATATAAATAATAGCCAAGCTTGTTGCACCTTATGGATTTTGAATCAAGTCTGTGTCCTTTCCTTGTGTGCATAGGCAGTACTTCCAAAAGTTCTGAGATGTTTTACACTTGGGTTTCTCTGATCATGCTTCAAAAGGTGGTTTGTCATTTAAGGCAACTGTAGAAGAACAGTTCCTTAGGTAAACTGCTTGCTGACTTGGGAAATGGCTTTGTTTTCCTATTATTCATCTCTCACATATATGTTTCTCTGTGTCAGTCACTGACATTCCAGTGACCATCCCAATGATTGCGAATTCCTTTGATTGTGATAGGACCACATGTGTTCATCTTGGTGAATCATTCCTCATTGCAGCTGAAATGCCTTGTTGCACCTAAAACAATATACCAACAATCCTACCGGCAGCTATCTATAACTTTAGGATAACTTATTTTTGCCATTGCATTTCTTGCTTTCGAAAGAATTCACATTCTTTTGCTTGCACTCAAATTCATTCTGACTTATGTTGTGATATACAGTATGTAGCATTTAAACTTAAATTTCCTGAGTTTCTCACTCTCTGGGGTATATTTACTGTACTAAAGTGCGGGTTTACAAAAGTGGAAATGTTACCCATAGCAACCAATCAGATTCTAATGGGTATATCTACTAAAGTGAGAGTTTTTAGAAGTGAAGATGTTTCCCATAGCAACTAATCAGATTCTACTTAACATTTTTCTAGCACCTTCTAGAAGACAATATCTAGAATCTGATTGGTTGCTATGAACAAAATCTGCACTACTAAAAACTCTAAGTTTAGGAAATATACCCCTAGCTAACATTTTCTAGAAGGTGCTGGAGTAATGATAAGTAAAATCTGATTGGTTACTATAGGCAACATCTCCACTTTTGTAAACCCACACTTAAGTAAATATACCTCTCTGTGTGTATTGCAGTAATCTCAGCATTTGACTCACAGGGTACACATTCTTGTAACTGTAGTAACTTTTCTCTGACTTCATCTGTGGTTAACTTTCATGTAATTGCTTTCAATGCCACAACCAGGAAGCCAAATTCAGGAGTCAAGTTTTGTAGTATTGCTGTAGTAATCTCTTCATCATTTATTTGCACTCCAACAGACAATAGTTGCTAAGAAACAGAAATAATTTTGTCAATGTAGTCACTCATTCTTCTGCATTCACATAACTTGGTATTGTATTAAACACATCTCAAACTAATCCTTTTCCTGAGACCTCCATCTTGATATGCTGCCTACAGTGCAATTCACATGTAATTTACCAATTCTTTCCCATGTATGATAGAGTACATGCATTGCTCTACACTTAAGCCAATAGTACCCATGGCTCTCTCTACATCATCTGGGCTTGAATTGTCACCAGGATTTGCTGTAACAACTTCTTACAGTTCAATGGCATTTTAATAGCAATATTCCAGTACTGTAATTTTCTGCAGCTTTTAGCTTGATAAACCCTACCATGGTTGTAGCACCTGTGTGAATGCTTCTTACAGATATATTTGTGCTGCCTCTGTGCTCTATTCAACTTCACTTTGTGTTCTGATAGTAGTATATGTTTTGCATGTGCCTAAGATGGTGTCTGTGTGCTGCTCAGGATGTTCTAGTTGGAGCCTGTGTACTTGTAACTTGTGTGTCTAGACCCATAACCAGGATGTAGTAAGGATGCCGGCAGCTAGAATGCCAACCTCCAGAATCCCGACACTGAAAGCCCGGCATGGGACTAAAGATCGGCATATAAATACCACCTATCATTAGTCCACGCCTAGAGCCCAATGCCCGGCATACCAAATGTAGGTAAGCCAGGCTTCAGTAGCTGTTAGCTGCAGGGGGGAGGGTTAGGTTTAGGCATCTCTGGGGGGGGTTAGGATTAGGCACCCCCTGGGCAGGTTAGGTTTACAGTTTGGGGAGGGGGGTTAAGCACCATGGGAAAGACTTAGGGTTAGGCACCACCCCCTGAGTCTTAGGGTTAGGCACCCCAAGGGAGGGTTAGGGGGGGAGAGGGGAAGGTTAACTATTCTTTCCAGCCAATGTTGGGATTTTCTGCTGTCAGGCTTCCAGTGTCGGGATTTGAACCAGCGGCTTTTAATCCTTTGGTATTTCATACCCAACCCCCCATAACATGTTGGAATATGTGTATAAGTTGGTGTGGCAGAGTAAGTGTACACACCAACTGCAAAAGTTGGAACAATTCATGCCTGCTTGAAAATTGGGAGAGATAGGAGAAATAGGGGCAGATGGATGAGAGATAGCAAGAGGAGGAATAGGGGAAGATGGAAGCGAGGAAGAATGGGCGGAGCCAGGAAAAAGAGAGGAGTAGTGGGAGATGGGAGAGAGAGGAGGAATAGGGGGAGATGAGAGAGAGGAGGAGTAAGGGGAGAATGGAGAGAAAGAGGATCAATAGTGGAAGATGGCAGAGAGAAGGAAGGAATAGTCAGGAGAGTGAAAGTGAGAGGAGGAGGAATAGGGAGAGAAGGGGGAGGGAGGAGGAATAGGGAGGAACGAGAGAAAGAAGAGAGAGAGTGAGAGGAGGAAAAGGGGGAAATAGGAGAGAGATAGCAAGAGGAAAAACAGGGAAAGGTGGAAGGGAAAGAGGAGGACTAGGAGTGGATGGGAGAGAGCTTGCAAGAGGAGTAACAGGGAAGATGGAAGAGAGAGGAGGAATAAGGGTAGATGAGAAAGAGAGTAGGCATAGGGGAGTCGGGAGAGAGAGGAGTAATAGGGGGAGACAAAAGAGAGAGAGGAGGAATAGGAGGAGGAGGGAGAGACAGAGAGCGAGAGGAGGAGGAGATGGAGACGAAAAGGAGGAATTGGAGGAAACAGTAGAGAGAGAGGGAAATAGGTGGAGATGGGAGAGAGAAAGGAGGCAACAGCAGAGAGAGAGCTTTACATTTTCCACACTGCTCAGTCATAGCAGGAGAAGGCAGCGTATAAATGTGTCCTCATACACCTTGGGGTAAATTTACTAAGAATCAAGTCTGATCTAGTTTTTTTTTTAGCATCACCAAAACTTGGGTGATTTGAGGCTCCTGAAACTCACAAATTTACAAAGAAGTGAGTTTAGCTGAGAGTGATATGGCCGATGGAAAAGAAGATCGAGTTATCTCAACCGAGTAGCAAGTTTTGAAAGAGATTACTCACCCATGATTGCTGTGTTTTCTCTCTGCAAAACTCTCCTGAGCAAGCAGCCTGCACATTTCAGTGAGGTATGTGAAGGCTGCCTGTGTGTAGTAGCTTTAAAAAATTGATTAAATGTAAAAAAAAATTATGTAGGGGCCCCCCCAAAGACATAACCAGCCCCAGACTGCACAGCCAGTACTGGTTCCTAAAATGACGGGCAACAAAACGTTTAGGGTCCCCTCATAATTTAGGAACCAGCACCTGGCTGCAGGGCCTGTCCTGGTTTTAATATTAGGAGGAAAAATGCATAGAGGTCCCCCTATATTTAAAGCCAGCATCAGACCCGAACCGACCGGGGTGTATTGCCACAGCCAGTAGTCCCTATTACTAGGTCTCCAGGGCCAAAGCATTAACACCCTAAGCCGGTTAGCCCATGCCAGGGATCTCATGGGAGGTATGGACTCCCCCAAGAAGGGGTCCCCCCTCTCCCGAAACCCCTGGCTTGGACACCATCTAAAGTAAAACTTTATTACAAACCTACTTACCTCACTCACACATACTTACCTGTGCCAGCTGGTCGGTCCACTTCTCCAATGTAGAATCTGGAATCTGATCCGTATACTTACTGTAACAGTGTATCTGTGTGACCACATACACCCATCTCCTGACTGATAAGCGTGAACTGTCACGAGCCGGCAGCCAATCAGTGGCTGCTATCTGTAGAGCAGCCGCTGATTGGCTCTGGCTCCTGACTCACTGGCCAGCCCACATGGGAACTGTCAAGAGGCGGAGCCAATCAGCAGCCGCTCTACAGTTAGCAACCGCTTATTGGCTGCTGGCTCCTGACAGTTCACACTGATCAGTCAGGAGCCGGGTAGCAGTGTATGAGGTCACACACATACACCGTTACAGTAAGTATATGGATCGAGTTCCATATTTTTATTTTGCCAAGACCCCTGGATGCTACGGATACCAGCTGGAGGATGGTGGTGAGTATAGGATCTTTATTCCAGGTACTCCAAACAGATTCTACATGGGAGAAGTGGACCGATCAGCTGGCACAGGTAAGTATGTGTGAGTGAGGTAAGTAGGTGTGTAATAAAGTTTTACTGTATACGGTGTGTGTGTACTGTGTTTTTTTAACTATTTATTTTACAGTTGAGGTATGGGTACAGGCCACCTGCTGGCACTTGTAGTTCCACAAGTGCCAAAGGGCAGGCAAGCTGGCACCTGTAGTTCCACTGTAAAATAGAATATTTTATAACTATATAACACATTATTACCCCCAGTCCCACAGCCCAGGGGAGCGAGGAAAAGCCCCGGGCTTCAGACCAAGCCTGGGGTTTTGGGAGAGGGGGGCCCCTTCTTGGTGAGGTCCCCACCTCCCCTGAGATCCCCAGCTTGGGTTATATGTCTTGTGGTGTGAATGTTTTGGCCATGGAGCCCTGGTGACAGGGTCTCCTGGCTGTGGCATTACACCCTGGTCAGTTTGGGTCCAGTGCTGGTTTGAAATATAGGGGGCCCCGCTACGCATTTTTCCCCCCTATATTTAAAACCAGCACTGGCTCTGCAGCCAGGTTCTGGTTCCTAAATTACAAGGGAACTCTACTCGTTTTGTACCCCGTAATTTTAGGAACCAGGACTGGCTGAGCAGTCTGGGGCTGGTTATTCTTTTGGGGTGGACCCTATTTAATTTTTTTTTTATGTAACCCTTTTTTTTACTTTTTGCATGCAGAAACATACATGGATTACACTGATCTGTGTATGTTTCTGCCAAACTCGCAGCTCACAGGCAGGTGAATTGATTTCATAAATTTTTACAGGAGTGTTGTCCGCTCTCCTGAGAGTTTATAAATGCTCCTCTTGCTAAATTCCTGAATCCTATCTTCTAGTGAAAAGTTACTTGAGTTTAGCCCATGGTGAAGTAAAGAGAGTTTGCTAACTCTCCAGTATTTTAACGTAGCAAAGAAGATTTCTCTCCCAACTTTGTCATTAGTAAATTTGCGAGTGGAAAAAAATGCCCAAACTCTCCAGAGAATGCAAACTCTCCCAAACTCGATTCTTAGTAAATTTACAGCCTAGCCCAGTGGTTCCCAAACTGTGTGCCGCGGCACACAGGGGTGCCTCGGGAAACACTTGCAGGGGTGCCTCAGATTGGTGGTCCAGCACCAAATCAAATTCTCTATGGTCAATGTAATGTAAATATGTGCACAAACAGAAGCGCAAACCTGTCCACCACTATATAACCAAACCTAAGGATGACAGGTCAGCACAATTTACTTCACTGTACTAATTCACTACATTTTTTCCTGAATTTCTCAATAACAATCTTTTGGCTTAGGGGTGCCGAGAAAACAATGCTGAGGCACTAGGGTGCCGTTTCAAAAAAGTTTGTGAACCACTGCCCTAGCCTCAATACACCATGCAGCGTATAACATCTCTAATACTAACACAGAGGGCCAAATATAACAGGGTGAGACTTTAGAATATGTGAGAGAAAACTCTCACATTTTTAAACTCAGCCTATGTAATAAAGTCACAGAATATGCAAACTTGCATGTTTTTCAGACTCAAAAAACTCTCAAGATTTAAACTCTCATCCAGATGCTTTGCTTCTAAACTCTCACAGTTTCTAAACTCTCACCCTATTACATTTGGCCCATTGTGTCAATTTATCCAGGACTTAGCTATAATATTCCCCATTTGATTATGCAAACAGCAATGTAGAAACCTGTGCTGATTAAAAACACCTAAGGGCAGATAGGAGGGGTGCTAATACCAAGTAAAAGGACTCTCAGCCTTCAGGTGTACAATATATAAACATATTCTTAGTACATGTTTGGCCAAAAATAACATAATGACATAATGCGTTAGTATTAGGGATGTTAGGGACCCATTTAATGGGGTTCACCCTAATGTGGTGAATAGGCAAAACTTTTGGCCAAACATGTTCTACGAACCTCATTTGTACCTCATGTTAATTGTAGAGTTTATCAGGATTATTTTGACTATCATTGTTCTTTCTTAGAGGGCCTGATTCAGAGCTGAATGCTATTCCAATGTTCAGGCAGTTGAGTGACTATCGGTGGTCTGTGCATGTGTTCCAGCTGCATTGCGCACACGCTGCCTATGAATTGTGATTGCGCTTGCTGTGAGGATTCATTCACAATTGATTTACAGGAAGAGACCATTATGTGGGTGGTTACGGGGAGCTCCGGCCAAAATGCCGGCGTGTCTGTGCAGTTTCCTGGGTGTGTACTAGCCAGCGTCTGCAATCGCACACGCACAGAAGGAACCTCCAGCGTCTCAATTACCACAGCTATTCTGAGTGAGCATAGACTTACTCAAGCTGTCGATGTTATGAGGATCTGCGTAAAATGCTGTATTTGTGTACGCTGGTGCGGGCAAAAATGAGGGCTCCAGTGGGCGTCTCAATACAAAATCTGCCGCCTTTTGCATTAGCATATTTTAGCTACTGCGATCAGTGAGAGTATGCAGTTGCATATGCATTACCGTCCGTCTCTAAATCAGACCCAGAGTGTGCACCTGCATTTTCTTTTTCCTGCATTTTACTACAAGTATCAGCATGGTAGCACCTCTTATTATGTTTAAAATTAGGATGTGCAGTCCAAGCCCCCTCCCCTTTCCTAGCAAAAAAGCAAGTAACTTTGTATCTGGAACACACCATGTTGCAGTCCAATGGGTGCAAATATATTTAGTATGTTTGCATACAGGGTAAATACTGGTTGTGTTTGCATGTAGCCCACAAATGCTGGGCAGCTTTATTTTTACACTGCAGTTTAGATTTGAATTTGGACATGACCCTCTCACATCTATATCTCTCTGCACATTTACATCTGCCCCTCCTGCAGTGCAACATGGTTTTACCAAGGTACACAGTTACTTGCTCTTTTTTGCTTTGCTTCCAACTCAGAATCAGGCCCATTTTGAGCATTTCAATGAGAAAGCATCAGTCTTCCTGTGATTACAGTTACCCTTTTCTCTTAAGATTTAAGTCTGTTGAGAGATTTCTCGTGTGGGTAATTGTGGTATCTTAGATCTCACCTACAGTAGTTCAGTACTTGTCAATTGCACAAAAAAGTAATCTGAAAACATCACCTTGAGGGGTTTGTCCCCAAAAGTATCTAATTAGCATATTAATAATGTCAGAATGCAAATAATCATTAAAGTAACTTGATTACAGCAATAATTATAACAATTTAATGTAACCTTTCAAGTTTCATAGTTTAATGGAGAATTTAATTTGCAAGTACACTTAGGAGCATATTCAATTGGGCGTGAGGTTTATTCAGGTAAAATACCTTGTGCCCCTCGCGGACTATTTTGCGCGCTCCTGATACCCGCGGTATCCAATTGTAAAAAGTGGTCATGGGTTTTCAGCTCTGAAAACCCTGCGCCACGTAAAAAAAAAAAGAATTCTGCACTTACCTGCCTGGTGGTCTTCGCAGCTCCTGGTGGCCTCCCCTCTGTCGTCTCACTGGAGAGGCGGCTGCTGGGAGTCACAGGGACTGCTGGGAGGCTCCAGGGGCTGGTGGGAGGAGCACGGACTGTTGGGAGATGTAGTTCTCCCAGCGCTCATTTCGGGTGGCCACACTGACACTGGGGGGGACACACATACACCGGGACAGACACACACACTCATGCACATACACATACACACTCACACACACTGCATACTCGATGCTGCTGCTGGAGTCCGGTTCCTGACGCTGGATGCAGAAGACAGCACTTCGGAAGGTGAGTAATTGTTGACTAATTAAGCTAATTGGAAATTTCTAAAAGCTTAATTAGTAATTAGGAGGGGTGTCGCCGAGGTCCCAGAGCAAGTCCCACTGTTTTTTTTTCTAAAATTAGTGAATTTATAAAAAAATGCACTTGTTCTGGAGGTGCATGAAAAAAAACCTCCTGGCGCGCAAAAGAAAAAAAAACACACCTAATTGAATAGCTTTTCTCGCACACAATTGAATATGCCCCTTAGAAACCCACAAATTTTGGAAATGTTTATCCTTCCCCATGCCATCATTCTGTCCATGTGCCCAATTCCAAGAAATGCTTCAGTCTGTCCTATCCATCTCATCTCATCAAGACCACTTTGCAGTTGCATATTGATAACCA
This sequence comes from Taudactylus pleione, assembly GCA_031769625.1. NCBI lineage: Eukaryota > Metazoa > Chordata > Amphibia > Anura > Myobatrachidae > Taudactylus > Taudactylus pleione. The sequence goes on from JAUIMM010000518.1 coordinate 4,841,033, forward strand.
AGCCTGGGCAACTAATGTAAATCTGTCCAGCTTCAAATATTCTGGGAAAGTGTCTTCTGATTGGGCAGGAGCTTTGCCCACTCAGTGTATTGAACAATGTATTGAAATACTGTTAACTTATTGGGACCAGGGTTTCTGAATTCTTCTAAATAAAATTCAATTAGCTCTTGAATTACTCTATATGCTTTAGTATATATGGTTGTTTGCTATAATATTTTTGCAAAATCACTTTGGACATTTCTAGGAGGTATATTTACTAATCGCGACATTTAGCCCTGTCCCTTCCTCATGGACCCACGAATTGCAGCCTTTTCCCATGAAGGGGCAGTGCTTTACAGTCTGGCCCCGCCCCCCGAACCTGTCCGCAGCATCCTGGAGAGGAGAATTGTAATGGGTATAAACACTAAGGGGTAAATTTACTAAAGTGAGAGTTTTAGAAGTGGAGTTGTTGCCCATAGAAACCAATCAGATTCTAGCTATTATCTTCTAGAATGTGCTAGATAAATGATAAGTAGAATCTGATTGGTTGCTATGGGCAACAACTCCACTTCTAAAAACCCACAATTTAGTAAATATAGATTTGTAACTATAAAGAAGCCTGTTTTAGGACCTTATACTGTAGGTGATAGACCAAGTTGAAGCATGAAATGAAGTGCAAATTAGAGATATGCGCCAGACCATTTTTGCTGGTTTTGGTTCTAATTCGTCGTCCAGTTTTAATTTTGCCAGACGCTGTGACTAAAAGCTATAATCAAATAATTTGAGCCTGGTTTGTTCCTATAGTAATATTAAGAGAAAATGAATGGGTTTTGCTCTAATTTGATGTCTGTAAAATTTATATATTAATGTTATTCAATACTATTACCAAATATGGCAGAACCAAATAAGATCAAGATGCCAGAATAGTTTTAAATCTATTTATATGAAATAATCTAATTAATAAAAAACATAAACAGCATGCATATTCAGGTAACCTATACACTAACATGCTAAAAAATCTGCACAATTATATATAGAGGGGGGTACATCCAATAGCCGGTTCTAAACCTCAATACAATGTTAATGGAACAAAGTATGTCACTTTAAGATCTCACCACTTACCTCCTACCTCCTTATTAGTGATTGGAGGTAGTCCTTTGAAATAATTTGGTTTGTGGGAGCCCAAATAGACCAAGCACTTCAGCTACAAAAGTGGCAGTCCCTGTTGCTGAAGTGCTTGGTTATTTAAACTGCACATGTCCTAGCTTTTAATATCCAACATATAGGTGGGTGGGAGGGCCCAAAGACACTTTCATCTTGCACCACTGTTCTTTTCATAATGGACTGTATTTTTGAGGTGCATTGGGGATGGTCTATTTAGCATAGACAAACCACCTCAAATAAAGGGAAAGTTTACTGCTGAAAAATACACTGGAATCCACCATTATGGAAGTCTCTGTGCTTTGCTGCATTGGGCGGCAAAGGTCTTTCTCATATAATTTGAAATTAATTTTTTTTCACATTTCAGTAGATGATGAGGGTGTTAATTAATTACATTATAATTTTGTAAAATACATTTCATGAACTTGCCGCAAATGACATAACATAGATGAGGTGCCTAGATGGTTAATGCCTCACTAATGGAGTAGTTGTCTTCATAAACGTAGTCAGAATTTGGGTAAAAATAATCTCACATAAAGCGGTGGCTTTTTGGTCTTTTGCCCAGGAATCACAATCTCTTTCTTTTTATCATGGTCAAGAACTGCAGCCACTGGTGACTGACTTACACAAACAACATCATCAACATCCTCATCCTCAGTGTCAGATAGTAGTAGTACACACATATCCCCCTGATCCTGTTCTACTTCCACACAAGCATCCTCGATATCTATTATGTCCTCATCACCATATTTACTTGTACGGCTCCTCACATGTGCAGATGGTGCAGAAATGGTGGAAGAAGGTAAAAAAGACTAGTATCATCATGACTGCTGGCATCAGTTGCAGCAACAGTATTTGGTTACTCTTTTCTAAACTGAACATTATCCATTTTTCAATTTGCAGATCACTGCATGGCTTATATATGCATGTGAACAAAGCGCACAAGGGTAAAGTGCACAAAACAGTAAAAACAATAAAGTTATTTAAGTTATTTTTTATGTTGCAGCTCTATTCCTGCATGAACTGGAGCCACATGGCTTATTTATGCATGTGAGCAAAACAAAGCACACAAAACAGTACAAAAAAAATTAATTTTTTTATGGCATAGCTGTATTCCTGCCTGAACTAAATCCACAGGGCTTATATATGCATGTTAGCAAAGCAAAGCACACAAACAATATTTTTTTTTTATGGCGCAGCTGTATTCCTGCTTGGACTGGAGTCACTGGTCTTATATATGCACATGACCAAAACAAAGCGCACAAAACAGTACAAACAATACAATTATTTTTTGTTTTGATGGCATAGCTGTAATCCTGCATGGACTGGAGCCACAGGGATTATATATGCACGTGAGCAAAACAAAGCGTATAAAACAGTACAAACAATACCATATTTTTTATGGCGCAGCTCTATTCCTGCGTGGACTGGGGCCACAGAGCTTATATATATGCACATGAGCAAAATAAAGGGCACAAAACAGTACAAACAATACAATTATTATTTTTTATGGCACAGCTGTTTTCCTGCATGGACTGGAGCCACAGAGCTTATATATGCACGTGAGCAAAACAAAGCACACAAAAGAGTACAAACAATACAAATTATTTTTGACGGTGCAGCTCTATTCCAATACAATTATTAAAAAGAAAATTTGATGTTTCAGACGCAGCTCTATTCAAACTACGTGGAATCACAGGGCTTATATATGCATGTGAATGTCTTACTGATGGAGTCCGGACACAGCACAGCCAATACAGCAGAATACAGCAGAGCATAGCATACAGCAGCATGCACCCTCTATACACATTGACTAAGCAGCACAGCCACTTGTGACTTGTGAGTGTGGACACAGCCTATACAGCAGAGACAAAACAGCATACAGAAGTGTGCATCACCTATACAGTACACATTGACTAAGTAGCACCATCTCTTGTGACTTGTGAGTCTGAAATTTGGACACAGCCTATACAGCAGAGTACAGCACAGCAGAGTGCACCCCTTATATAAACATTAACTAAGCAGCACAGCCTACACAGCAGAGTCTCATCCACTGCGCCTTATATAGAATCCAAAACACGCTAGAATCCGATGCCGCGAGGATAACATTTTGCTTCGATGTGGAATCCGAGTCAGGTGGGAAGATCCAAGCCGCCACTCAGATCTACTAGGATTCCTGATGTTCATGCGAATTCGGATTCCAAGGAAGCTGAACCGCTCATCTCTGGTGCAAATATAACATTTGCAGTTCTGGTAAATCTCATATAGATGAATGTGCATGCAGCAGCTAAATTGTGCAATTTATTATTATATGAAAGCACATTAAATCACAACCTTATTCTTTAGTTTAGAAACCATGAACATTATGCTGATGAGATCAGATCCACAGCTGGCAAATGACAGGAACAAACGAAAGTATACTTGACAGATGGTATTGCTTTTCAAGAGGCATATTTCTGAAGGCTCAACAAACTCTATAATATGAATATTTTGAGTATTAAAAACCTTCTCATAATATATAATATAAAATGAACTGCAACAATATTTGTGATCCTCATGTCCTAGCACTGCATTCTACATGTGGCAAAGAAACAGAATCACATAAGCTCCAGCCCGCGGCAAACAGTCAGCTTCATTTCCCTCTGCATTTGGACAATGCCAAAACCCAATATTAATCACTTGAGAAGAATTACTTTTCAAATTTTCAAAGCAGACAGTGATTACATTTGTATGTGGCTGATTTGATAAGTAATGTCGAGTGCAGATGTACTACAGTGTACGTAATGTATACAAGTAAGTCATAAGCGGCTCACAGTTCTGCTCCTCCTGCACTTTATCTATCAGTACAGCAACTGTTTCATGGAGATATATTTTTACATTTCATTTGGACAATTTACAGGAAGCTTTGACTGAGTAAAAGGTCAGTAACAGAGTTGTGAATAACTTTGTTAGGCTGGATAAATTCTGTTCTCCAAGTAACATGTAAATGTGTCTGGGAGATCGCATGCACCCTGTGCATCCATTTTCCCTGTGAATGACAGCTCCTTCCTCTGTGCACTGGCAGAGAACCATTACATATGGATGTCAGGGTTTACAGCTTCCATGCACAGTGTTTTCATAAAATGTGCTCTTTATGCTGATCAGAGAAAGGCTGCTGTATTAAACATAGACCCCATAAATAGGGTTTTGAGAGATGTGTGGGTGGAGGGTTATGGGCTAGGTGTGGTCTGGCACTTACCAACTCCACCTGCTCTCACCTTCAGGATACTGGTGGCTCAGCAGCCAGTCCTATAATGCAGGTTGAACAGCTCCATAAGAGCGATGTTAAGACCAGACAACCCAAAAATACAGCCTGGGAATAGCCTGAGACCGCATCCTTATTGCTGGGGTGGGTATTATACACCCTATTTTGCCTCTAAAGTGCTTGCACACTTTGGTGAAACTCTTTGTCATAATAAATTACCCAGCATACTCGTGACGCACAGGGGAAACACTTAGGGGAAAGAGTGATACTTACCAACACAAACTCTGGTTACCTAGAGGGTTGCCCACTGCATCTCTGTATCAGAGCCCTCCCTCACAGCTGCTCTAATCCATCTACTAGGGTATAATATCCCACCCACTCTAGACTGACTATAAAGTATACTTGCTTACTTTTGAAAAAAAACACATTTAGGGAGATTGTGAAAGCAACACCTAGGGGGAAAATTTGGCAAAATTCCGTGATTTAGTGCGATTTTGTAAATTGGGAATTTACTAATGGTCAGATAGTCTAATAGAAAAGTAATAAAAATTAATTTTGAATTAACAAGTTTTATTATGTCATCACCTGCATATAATGTTTTTACAGGCTTTTGGTGAAAGTCATCTTGTTAAAAAAAAAAATACTTCAAAAAGGGAACAAACATATAGTAAATATAAAAAGCTCTGTTTTATTACAACATACAAATATAACAACTTTTTCCAGCATAGAAATAGAAGTGCAATATATTTGTTTTTTTTACTGCATACAAATAAAACTGGCAAACATATTAATCCACATTATTGTGAACATCTCTTTTTAGGTGGGTGACTAGGGGAGGATGATAAGTGGCTTGGACTTCCAGCTCCACCTCAAGTGCAGGCTCCACGCCTAGGTGGTGGTGGTGCAGGTGAGGGGTTTAAACTGCTACAGGTGCGACTTATAGCCTCAGGGAACCAACTCATAATGATGGACTAGAAGTTACCATGTTTTGATTCATTTAGAGTATTAGTTTGAGTTGGCAATATGTGTAAAAAACTTTCATTAAAACTAGAGATGTGCGCCAACCCCCGTGTTTTGGTTTTGGATCTGTATCTCCCCTGGTTTTGGATCTGGATCTGGTTTTGGATCTTTTTCCTTGGTGTTTTGTTTTTGTTGGTTTTGGTTTTAGATCTGTATTGTGTTGTTTGTGTTGGTTTTGGTTTTAGATCTGTATTTTTAAAAAAAATTATATAAACAGCTAAAACCACATAATTTGGGCCTGTTTTTGCTCCTACAGTATTATTAACCTTAATAACAATAATTGTCAGGCTTCTCCATGCATTTTTAACCACCTCACAGCTCACAATATTGATTTCACTATTTTTCACCAATATAGGCCAAAGGCTGCAGCGGGCTGGCTGGCTAAAGTAAGCAACAGAGCAGTGGCACAAACGCACGGCAGTTTAAAAAAAAAATAGGACATCTATGAAACATTGCCACACAGCAGTGGCAGACAGGATGGCAGTTTAATAAACTATAATAATGTTAGTCGGCAATGCCCCAAATTGTGCAAAATGTAAAGAAAAGAGGTGCAAGATGGAATTGTCCCTCCCACCCACTCTTATGTAGGATATTAAATAGGACATGCACAAACCAAGCATTTTAGCGACTAGGACTGACTCTTTCATGGCTGAACTCCTTGGTTTGTTTGGGCCCCCACAAAACATTTTTTGGAAGGACTACCTTAAGTTAGTGGCTGAGATTGCATGTGCTGGTCCAATCTGCTGGTAGCTGATACTGGACTGCTTGTTATTAATTTACAAATTATTATAATTTTGTTAAACAAATTGCATGAAATTGCTGCAAATGACGTAACAGGGAGGAGGTGCCTAGATGGTTAACGTCCCTCCCTCTGCTAACTTTGGCTTTACAAATGGAACAGATGCTTTCACAACTGTTGTCAGAATTTAGACTAAAATAATTCCACACCCAAGACGTGGCTTTTCTGGCTTTCTTTTTAACATGCACAAGAACTGCTGCCACTGGTGGCTGATTTACGCAAACCACATCCTCATCATTAACATCCTCATTAGTGTCAGATAGGACACAAATTTCCCCCTCATCCTCCTTTTGCACTATCATCCTCATTTTTTATTATTTCACAATCTAATACTAGCACAGCCATCCTGGCATCAGTGATCCGCTGTGGAACTGGGTGACAGCTGTTATACTTACTTCCTTTATCAAAGGACTGTTTAATAGTCAATTGTTTTTAAAATTACTATAAGTAGTAGTCTTCTTGGTCCCTTTCTGGGATGAAGAACCATCCCCAGCAGCAGCAACAGGTGTAGCACTCAAGGGTCCTTCTGAGGAATCACAGACAGGAGAGGAGTCAGTCATGCTTATGAAATTGGATGCAGGACTACTTCCGATCATGAATGAGGATGTTGATGATGATGCAGGTGTTGGTGGTGGAGATTGCAGGCGCTTGGATCCAGACAGAAGGATGACACTGGACTGATTGTTGTTCGTTTTTTTATCCCCAAAGTTTTAGAATTTGAAATACCTTTCCAATTTGATGAATGTGCTGCAAGTGCTGTAACAGGGAGGAGGTTCCAAGATGGTTAAGGTCCTTACCTCTACTCACTGTTACTTGGCAATGGTTACAAATGGCTTAGCAAAGTTTGTCCGGATTTGGGTGAAAATAATTCCACACAATGGAAGTGGATTTTTTGGTCCTTTGCCCAGGAATGGCAACAATGAGATTTTTCCCACCATGGGCAACAACTTTTTTTACACAAACATCCTCGGCATCAGCATCCTCCTCATCATCAACATCCTCATCATCCTAGTTGTTATCGCCAACTACATAAATATCCTCCTCATCCTGTGCTTACTACTGTTGTCCCGCACCAGTATACTTTGTATTAATTGTTATTTTTATGACAGAAGAATTGTCTGTTTCATTTGTCTTGATCCTAGACTTGATCCTATAATTATATTCATTTATAATGCCTTATTTTGAGGTGCCACCTTTAACTCTGAATTAGATACACATTTACTTAGAAAAAGAAGAAAAAAGCAGAGTTTTTAATTTGGTGCACTTAGGAACAATATTAAATTAGTATCCTGTCAATTAAAAAATTAAAATGTAATCAAAATTTATTAATTCCATCTTTAAAATAATGTGTTCAACAAGTCAAGAAATATTGCTTAAAGTAATAGTACATAAAGTTAGAGTGTGAAATAAATATTTTTTATATATTTTTAGGAAATTTTTAATTAAAATTCCCTTTTCGACACTGATCACTGTATATAGTTTCACTGCTGATTAGTTCCTCCACGCAAATGACTGGGACCCCACGTGTGTTTCTTCTTGAATCGTTTGTAATTTTTGCAGTATATACAGAAACATGTCTTATGTTAAACTTCTTCACTGTGCTACTTGGCCACTTTTTAGAGCAATTCCAGACGTGAAAACCTAAGTATGATTTTATTCTAAAATACTTAAGAAGACATTTACCTGACATTTAAAATGATAATGCATGGATTTTTTATTATCGATACTCACCAAATGGCTGCGCACAAGGAGGTGTCTGTGGTGTGGAGGGCAGTGCTGTGTCTTTCTATTGCCAAGAGAAGGTGGCAGTGGTGGTGGCTGCCTGGCAGATTGTCCAGCTGAAGATGGACCTTAGAGAAATGAAGCGTGTAAATTGCAATCCAAAAATGTGTCTATTCATTTACCAAGGCACAATCTGAAAAATGTATTTACCTGGCCATTTGTCATCCTGCCTTAAGCTTGGTCTGACATTTTTCTTTTTGCCACTACCACTTTTGCCTGCAATGTGATATTATAACAAATTATATTGATGAAAATAATGTTTTTGTTATAAAGAAAATAAGACTTACAAGGACATTATTACCAAACAACAAAAGAAAACCATTGTACATTGGGCCTGATTCAGCCCCGGACGCTATTTGCGTCCGCTCGCTGGCTAAAAGGGGCCAGCTATTTAAATCATGTGCTCACACTGCGTCGCATAAAGCCGCCCACTAAGTAATAGTGAGTGGCCGCACTATGCGCTCGCTCCTGTATAAAGACGCCCCTATGCCACTCGCAACACCCGTCATCTCCAGCAGTTGTAGGATTAATCGGGAACATCGAGAGCCATCGGAGCTGCTCGCAGCGCTTGTGGTAGCCTTTTCCCACCACAACAGTTCAGGCTAAAATACAGCCCAGTCACGTGTGTAATGATGTTACTTTGCTAATTATGCACACCCATTAAACGCCGTTCTGACGGTCGGGCACGCCTGTGTTCGCACATCCACACCCCCGTTTACAAGCACCTTCCCGTGTTACCACCCACGAATGGCACTATCTGTCACTCAAAATAGTGGCCCGACTGTGGGCTACGGGCAAGCACTTTCCCATCGCACTGACTGGTTCGCGCACGCACATTGCGAATCATACGCATGCGCAGATTGCGAAAAATCGCTCAATGCGAGCTAGCGGTCCGGGTCTGAATCTGGCCCATTGTCCAAAACATTAGCAGAGCAGACGAGCAGCTGTATTTAGTATCGGCCTAATGTTTTACTTTTTGTACATGTTCAACACAGTTGTAATGCACTTATAAATGGCACAAACAAATAAATTTGCCTTTTTCTTTGTCACCACTAAGGTTCATGTTTTCAGTTTTCTACCAAACAACATACAACATGTGCAAACAAAATAAAATAACCGTATGGTGACATATATTAGTTAACATCAATAATTCACACATGCAGGTATGCACATAATGTCACCGTAAACACATTAAAATGACATGAAAAAGATAATCATTAGGATATAACTCACTCTGCTTGGATGGGGCTTCTATGTCGTGGACATGCACAGCCTGAACCACCTCTGGAGGGATGAAGGAGCACAATGGTTCTTCATATTCAAGCCACACCTGCTGCAAGGGGGATCCGGCACAACTCTGCCTCTGGTGTTGGGCCGCTGTGGTCATTTTGTTTTTGACATGTCGCTTTATATCACAGAAGACCTTTTTACACATATCTACAGTGCACTTCAGTGTCCTTTAGCAGTTCACCTCCTCCAAGATCTAATGCCACATCAAGGATTTTTTGCAACCACTTGTTCGGGAGGAGTATCGCCCAAACAAATGGCCATAATGCCTCATGACCCCTTTGACGTGGGACTCATTTTCTTCATAAGCAAACCGCACATTGCAGCCACTCTTGATCTTGCTCCTGACCACTGAGCCATCATCCTCCTCCTCCAAGTCTGAGTCCAGCAAAGGCTGCTGCACAGAAGCCTCCTCCTTGTCGGACTCCATCTCCCCTGCCCTCCTGCTACCACTATCCTCCTCAGTCACAGCACAAAACACTTAACACTTATAAATAAAAGAAAATAAAAAAGCCTCCAACACCACCTCACACACACACACACACACACACACACACACACACACACACACACACACACACACACACACCACAGACACTCACACACACCACAGACACTCACAAACAGGGCCGCCATCATGCGGGGACTGCCGGGACTGGAGTCCCAAGCCCGGACACTGGCAGAACGCAAGGAAACACAATTTTTTGTAAATGTGTGTTTTTGCTGCGAAAAACGTTCCAGCGATAAGATGTGAGAATGGATAGCATCCCAACACGATTCTTAGTAAATTTCCCCCTTACTGAGCACAGCGATAAAGTGGACGTCTGAGAGGCGTGTCATAATACTGACTTACAAAATGTAAATGTGCCCCAAAGCAGTTAGTAAATCTACTTGTTGATGAAAACACACAGATACTTATCAGATCTTTTTCATGTATTTAGTCAGAAATTATTTCATATAAGTGGCCACGAGAGACCTTTTTTAAAAGTGCATATAGCCAAAGGGATCTTTGTGCCCTATAACCAATGCAGGAAAATAATACTTGTGATCTCATTTGAATGTATATATATATATATATATATATATATATATAATCTCTGATTTTTTTTATATAAAAGCTTCATAATGGGGGTAAGGTACAAACAGGGAGATTGCTGGACTCTTCAAGAAGTCAGGGAGATTGCTATTAATTCAGGGAGTCTCCTTAACAATCAAGGACTGTTGGCAAGTTTTGGCAAGTATGCTACAAAAATACATAGGCCCTACGATTGACCCCTAGGGAAGGGGTGTTTATAGTGAGGAGGGGGCCCATGTGCAGCCTCCATTACGGGCCCCCTTCTCTCCGTTCGGGAGCCGGCAACGCTGTGAGCTGTGTGTGGCCAGCGCCGGAGTTATAGACTCTGGACACTAGAGTGTGCCCAGAGTCTATAGTGTATGCACAGGTCACCGGGAAAATGGCCACGGCTGCCATTTTCCCTGTACTGTACATTCGCAAACGATGGGAAAATGGCAACTGCGGCCATTTTCCAGATATTTTTAGAGCGCTGGACCCCCACGCCGATGTGGGACTCTGGAGAGGTAAATATATTATGGGTGCAGGATGTGCGTAGCGGGACCCCCCTGGACCCTGGGGCCGTGTGCCCCGCACACCCTGCATCCATTATAGATACGCCCCTTCCCTAGGGGTATATTTACTAAAGTGAGAGTTTTTAGAAGTGATTAACAGGCAGGTAGTGTTTGGGCAGGTAAGGCAGGCGTGTCATGAAGGTTTCCGGGGCATGCAATATCCTATGCCTACAATCCCATACACAATAAACATGGCTAAGGTTCTCAGCGGCCATTCTGCGAGACCATAGACTTGCTCAGGACTGCTAACATCGAATGATCTGCGACGGATGCTGCGCATTTGCACTCAGATGCTTGTATTGGCAATGACACTGGTGGGCGTCTCTATACATATCCTGGCGGCTGCAACACCACATCTGTGTAAAGGATCACAGCTGCCTTGGCAATTGCGTACAACTCGGAATTAGACCATTATGACATAGAATGACAGGGAAGAGAAGGCAAAGACCCCACTCTAGCAATCTAAGAGGTGTGGGGAACACCTGATACTGTATATAAAAGTACCTAATTAACCATTTTAGCTGCTGGTAGGGAAAGTGTGAGCGACTACTGTACGAGTTGGTGCAGAAACTGTGACTATGGAGAATGGGAAGTGTGGGGGAAAAACTTTATGAGCTATTTAAAAAGGTTGCTGGAGATTTTCAGTTGAAAAAAAAGAGCAGAAAGATTATTGTGCAATCATACTGTATATTCAATTAGTTAATAGAGGGGTAGAAATTAAAAGTCACTGAAGTAGCTCAGAGGATGACTGGGAAAATATGAATGGGGTAATTAGAAAATACAGGAGTTATTGAGGAACTAAGGTATTGGCAGAGATGAAGAATGATGAGAAATGTAGGTGCATGCGTCTTGCAGCCACATTCATGATTGATTGCCATTGGCACAACCAACATATGGAGGTTTGTATTACTCAAGCTGCAAAATTATAATCTAATGGATCAAACCCTTGGTGTAATTTAGTGGGAGGAAATGAGACATTTTTGAGAATTTCTGCAGATGGAAGCAGCATAATTAGCTCAATGTAAGGAAAAGGAGAGAAAATAGTCGAGGAATAAAAAGAGACAGTGAACTTGGTGTCGAAGCTGAATAATTGGCTGAGACAAGTTCAGTTTAAAATTGAATCGCGGCGACGCCATCTTGCGAATGGCCGCAAGACGCCATCTTGAAAATGAGATCGCAAGATGCCATGTGTAGTACATGTGGCGATAATACTAATAGCACCATGCATTTGCATCTTTCACCATTTCTCATACACACATTAATACACACAATTGCGCTGTTAACTAGTCGCATATTAGCGAAAGCATAGGACTTTGTATGAAACCGCTGTTTTATTAGCTTTATGCGCACGCATCTGCCCCAAGTTAACTAGCGACCTTATATCAAACCCTGAATACCCACACATTACATATTCACACATAAGGTTCAATACGCTTTAAAGTGTATGATTTAAGTTGGTTCAGTTAGTTTAAATGCTGAGAAATAAAGATATTTGATAACTAAGGTATTATACATGCTAAACAAGTCGTGTTTGGAGTTGTACTGATGCGTACTCTTTTTACAGTCTTCCGGTGTTATCGGTGGGGAGATCGCATCATGCATTCTATAGTTATGGATCGCAGGGCCTACAAGCAACAAAATGTATATTTTAGGAACAACTGTTAGGATGTTGCAGGGGGCGTGAAGAGGAAGATCCCCAGCTGTTAAAGGCAGGGAGAGTCTATTTGAACTAGCCTGTTAAATGTGCTGTAACAGATGCTTCTCCCCTGGGAACCAATGACACCAGCAACAAACTTCCATATTGTCCTGTTTATTCTGGGGGGGTATAAATATGTGTGCATGAAGGCTGATTCTCAGTCTTCGTGCTGAACGCTGTATGACTAGGGGTCTCTTGCTGATGCCTATCTCCGGGTCCGGAAGCACCTGCGTATGTACACTGTACTTGAGTCTGTATAATTTTCCTTTTGCGCCTAAATTGTGTCTTGATCAATTGCATGTAACTGTCTGAACTTTTACCTGAATAACACTTGTGTTTTGGAATCACTGATTCCACGTCTAAGTCTTTATTTATGGTATGACTGCGTACGCAAATTAGCATCATCCTTAGAGGTTTATAGGAAGGGTTTTAGAAGGTACAGGCAGGGGTATATAGAGGTTCTGATCCAGTATCTTCAGTTGGGGCCTCGTATTGAAGTCACTTACCTGCTCACACGGTACATACATTTATCGATATTTCTGCAAAGGGTGGAGTGTCCACATGCAGGATTTGCCTGCAACCGCTTTGCGCTGAAAGATCGCTATCCGTCTCCGTGTGAATCAAGGATGTGCTGCTAATGGAGGCGCCGATCGGATCGGCCTGTCGTATCATGCATCCCCAGTACGGTACTTATGCAATAAGGTATTGTGATTTATGGTTTAATATGATGAGGAAGAGTGTTAGACCGTTTCCCAGAATTGGTAGTTTTGATAAAAATGTGTTAGACAATGCCCGGGATCACATCAGTTTGATGTGGTCCAGAGAGAAAAAGTTTAAATATTTTGAATGTTTAAAACTGTGGCAGCATGTAGGGGATGCGTGGCTTAACAATGTGCAAACGACGCAAACTAGCGTCGTGAGCACATTGCCAGAAAATACATCCGCGACGCTGAATTGCAATACGGGCGAGCCGCAAAATGCCGCGCACGTGCGGCAAGGTAGCATCATGGAGAGTATTGCCACCAGTTCACGCTCACCTCCCCCACCTTATGTGGATGGAGGTGCAAGTACAGTTACCAAAAATACCCATAAAAATGTAACAAGCAACTTGTACCCTCTCTTAAGCAACTATAAAGAAAATGTTCATGATGCGGATGATGAGCCTATTGTAATGTCTGCCATTTCCCATGCTGTGCAGATGATAGATGCTGCATCACCACAATCACGAGCGGTGCCGCCATCTCCATCGGTAACAGCAAGGGAAGTGTTAATGCCCTCTGCACCCGTAGAGGAAGTTGTTCATACCATACGTAGCAGCAGCAGACTAAACGCCCAGCCAGGTAATCAGGTCAAAGGTAGCAGCGCTACCGGTCTCATCCCATTCGGATGAGACCAGCGCTACCGGTCTGCATCCCATTCGGACAATAACTGTAGTAATGCATTGTCCTTGGACAAGAGCAGAACTAAATTCCATCATAAATGATTTCCCTGATCCCAAAAAGGAATTAGCCAAATGTCAAAGATTTTTGAGAAATTTGGGTAGTTCACATGAGCCCACTAATAAAGATTGGCGTGTGGTGTTAAGGGTCTGTCTGCCACGCAATACCGACGTGACAAAATTTATCACGGATTGTGTATTGGATGGTGACGTCCCCTTAACAGACTAAGTAAACCAAGGTAACTTTACCCTCTGTGCAAACCTCACAACACCACATGTCTTCACCCGAAACACGAACCTGTTTTAACTGTAAACAAACAGGACACTTAAGTAGAAACTGTACAGTAAAAGGAGTAGGGATCCCACATCAGGGAAGACCTAGATATCCCCATAAGGGATATGCACAGTGGCCAGCAAATGTTCAGCAGGCACCAGCTCCAATTGTAGCCGTAAATGCTTTATTGGAGAATGGTAGCCAACGCTAGGGGTCAGGTCATTGTCATTGTATGACATATCTGAATCAGACCTTTACTGCTAGACCTGACATACATGACACACCTTTAGAGAATGTGGATGTAACTTTTTATACGGATGGGAGTTGTCATAGACAAACAGACACAGGTGAATTATGTACAGGTTATGCTGTTGTAAATGACACAGACATCATAGAAGCTAAACTTCTCGGTCCTCCTCACTCAGCCAAGGTGGCAGAGTTAGTAGCACTGACTAGAGCATGTGAACTGGCAGCAGGCAAATCTGCTAACATTTACACTAACTCGAGGTACGCGTTCGGGGTGGTGCACGATTTTGGGGCTCTATGGCGTCTGAGAAATTTTATGACAGCAGCAGGCACACCAGTTGCACATTCCCGACACATAAAACATCTTTTAGAAGCAATCCAACTGCCCAAGGCAGTGACAGTAATTAAATGCAAGGCCCACACATGTGAGGATGACCCTGTGTCACTGGGCAACAACAGAGCTGATGAAGCTGCAAAATGGGCAGCAGGGTTAAAAATGTTTCCTCCAACTGAAACAATTATGTCATTTCAAACTATTGATATGCTGAAATTAATTGAGATGCAAAATTTATGTTCAATTCAGGAAATATCCATTTGGAAGTCCAAGGGATGTGGGCAAGAGTCCTCTGGGCTCTGGAGGGATGGACATGGTAAGCCAGTAGCCCCCAAGGCATATTACCCCAGCCTGGCTGAGGCAGCAAACAGCCTGACTCATCTGGGTAAACAGGGTATGTGCAAGTTGGTGAGGGCATACTGGTGCGCACCAGGTTTTTCTTCACAAGCAGAAAAGATAACAATGTCCTGTCTGACCTGCTTGAGAAAGAACATAGTGAAAGCGATCCCTACCGAACCGTCCCACATTCCACCGACTGATGGACCTTTCCAGGTGATACAAATTGATTTCATCCAGTTACCACCCTGCAGGAACCTTAAGTATGTATTAGTGTGCACAGATGCATTTTCTAACTGGGTTGAGGCCTACCCAGTGGCCACTAAAAATGCTGCGTTTACTGCCAAGAAAATAGTTCAGGAATTTGTATGCAGGTACGGTATCCCTAAAATCATCAAGAGTGATAGGGGTACTCATTTCACAGGTGATGTTTTTCACAATATGTGTAAGCTGATGGGTATTAATAGCCGACTTCATACCCCCTACTGACCGCAAGCCAGTGCCAAGGTAGAGAGGATGAATGGGACTATTATAAATAAGTTAAGTAAAATCATGGCAGAGACTGGACTAGTCTGGCCAGAAGCGTTACCTTTGGTCCTACATAGCATAAGGATCACTCCTAGACCTCCTCTGAATCTGTCCCCATTTGAAATATTGTTCAGTAGACAACCTCATTTGATTATAAGTCCACAGGAAGACGTGAAGGGTAACAACGAGGTAACTGTAAAGTATCTTATATCAATGAGTAAGCAGTTAAAGCAACAGCAGCAGAAACTGAAATTTTTGTCTAATGATATGCCTGAAACGAACTGTCATGATGTTGAACCAGGAGAATATGTAATGATCAGAAATTTCTTGCGTTCAGGTTGTTTGACTGATAGGTGGGAAGGACTGTACCAGGTGCTGCTGACGAGTACTACATCTTTGAAGGTGGCCGAGAGAGATACCTGGGTCCATTCCACTCACTGCAAAAAGGTCAATCAACCAGTGGAGAAACAAGACGGAGACAAGGCTGATAGTGTGGACCTGTCGCTCGTGAGCTTGTTCCGGGAGGATTGAACAGGTTGTAGTGAGATACCTGAACAAAAAAAAAAGAAATCTGCAGGTCTTGTTGTGACAATGGACGGGCCTGCTGTGTTCATTTTCATATTCTCTTTTAGAGTGTTCACCATCTTGGTCGGTTCGGGAGTATCCAGTTTCTGTGATGGGAGACCGATCAAGGAAATGGGAGCTGATGGCAGTGCTGATGGAGTGGAGTCAGGAGGAGTGTAATGCCAATCAGGGGAGTGTCTGACCAACCTTAGTACTGTTATCGTTAAGAGAGCTATCATTCCGGATACTTGGGGAAGGTGTAGAGGGTTATCGTCTGAAGAATCCTGTATTTGTGAGCTTTGTGGGTCCCTAGTCGATGAGAACTGTATCCAACGGTGCCAACCTAAATATAGCCCGTACTGGGGTGGGTATCCTTTAGAGGATTATCATAGCATGGAAGGCAAAGTGTTAAATCAAACTGATTGCTGGGTGTGTTCACATGTGCCACAGGGACAGCATAATGTAGGGTAGGTGCCATTTCCGCTAAATACCATGGAAATTTTAGAATTGCAAAAAGGGAAAACCCTGGATGGAAAATTACTCTTATCCAAACCACCTCATTTCAAACTCCATCAATTCCAAGTAGATAGATCACTTTTGTGCTTAAACATAACCAACCCCAATAGACCCGGGAGTTGGGAAGTGACGGGGAATAATCAGACGATGACCTTCTCACAAAGAGCTGATAATGAGTCCATAAACCATGATCTGTTATGCTCCATTAAGTCTGGTGGGAAACATTTTAGGTATCGGTATACATTGAGTTCCACCAAAGAAATTATTGGTAAGGTGCCAAATGGTTATTGTGCTAAAATAATACAGCCAGAAACTTGCATGTACCAGATGGAAGACCAAGAAATAGGATTGTTTGCAAGGGAAATGTGCTTAATGATAATGATGCATACCATTCCTTATGTTCTCCCTGATAATGTATATTTCATCTGTGGAAGAAAAGCATATAAATGGCTCTCCCCGAGTTCCGAAGGTTTGTGTTACCTGGGAAGAGTAGTCCCAGAAGTTATGACCCTCACACATGTTGAAATGCTGGGTATACATAAAAACACACCGTCACCATATCTTCACACACAATATGAAAACAGAGGCAAAAGAAATATGATACCTGGTGACGTACATAAAGCCACTCAGTTAATCAGTGAGACAACTGGCTTTCAAGTTTTAGTCGCATTGGATCCCACCAGGATTGCTCGGGGTACATTAAATTTTAGATATATCTAGGAACTTGCTAAATTGATAGATAATATCACCGAGATGTACGATGACACATTCAGGTATACAGGGAGAGAATTGCAAGCGTACAAGAAAGAACTGTTGCAACACAGGTTAGTGCTGAATTATTTAACTGCTGTTACTGGAGGGTATTGCGTAACATTGGCCACCCAATTTGGAGTAAAATGTTGCACCTATGATACCAGCGACCCCAAGGAGGTGATAGACCGAAGGATGGATGAAATTCTGCAGCTAAAATGGGAGTTTCGTAAGAACCATAACGCTTCAGTGGCTGAAGTAGGGGAGAAGATAGAAGGATGGGTTTTATGGCTGAACCCAGTGAAATGGTTCTCAGGTCTAGGGGAATGGGTCCAGGAAGTGATCGCCAGCATAGGTAAATTCTTGATCCTTATACTAATTGTCATCATAACAAATTGGCATATGCGTCCTGTGTGTTCCTATTGTGTTGAAGTGTGGAAAATGTAAAAATAGAGTAAAACGCAAGAACGAAACTATGATGGTGGTCAGTAATGACAATATGAATACCGAGGTAAATATAGAACTGCATTACAACCCTGAACTAGGAAATACCATCACTTAATGTATTATATTTAGCCATGCATAGAATGTATTATTGAAATGTTATTTTTAAAACACCTCAGATAATGTAAAGTCTAAATTCCACTTCAAGACTGCTTTTATAAGACTGGTGTATTCCCACACTTTTCACATGATCTTCCAAGATCCGCGGTGTGCGTATAATAGTAGTTTTATGTCCCCATCCAGAGACACATTATTGATGGATTAAGAACCACCTTGTGCCATCCCACAATAACACTAAATAATATGTAAATGTAAGCCTAAATTAAATTCTAATAGCAGATTGTGATAGCATGTTGTTTGCTATCAAAGCGTGGACTGTCGAAGCTGAGTAATTGGCTGAGACAAGTTCAGTTTAAAATTGAATTGCGGTGATGCCATCTTGCGACTGGCCGCAAGACGTCATCTTGAAAATGAGATCGCAAGGCGCCATTTTGCGAATGGCCGCCTAAGCGCCATTTTAGATAAACTCACATTTTAGTACATGTGGCGATAATACTATTAGCACCATTCGATTGCATCTCCCATAATTTCTCATATACACAATAATATGCATAATAGTGCTGTTAACTAGTCGCATATTTGCGAATGCACAAGACCCCGAATGAAAACACCGTTTAGTAGCTAAATGCGCTTTCATCCGCACCAAGTTAACTAGCGTCTTCATATCAAACCCCGTACACTCACACATTACATATTCACTTACAAGGTTCCATTAGCTTTAAGATATAAGATTTAAGTTTGTTCGGTTAATATAAATGCTGTGAAATAAAGATATTTGGTAACTAAGGTTTTATACATGCTAAGAAAGCCGTGTTTGATTTTGTACTGATGCATACTCTTTCCGGTGTAATCGGTGGGGAGATCGCATCATGCATTCTCGAGTTATGGAGAAGACTTCAAGCAACAAAATGTATTAACTGTTAGGATGGTACAGGGGGCGGGAAGGGAGAGACCCCCAGCTGTTAGAGGCAGGGAGAGTCTATTTGAACCAACCTGTTAAATGCTCTGTAACAGATGGATCCCCCTTGGGAACCAATAGCATCAGCAACAAACGTCTCTATTGTTTTACCTATTCCTGGGGGGTATAAATATGTGTTCTCCAACACTGGGTTTTAGTCTTCGTGCCGAATGCTGATAGACGAGGGGTTTCTTGCTGATGCCTAGCACCTGGTACAGGAAGCGCTGCGTATGTATACTGTACTTGGGTCTGTATAATTCCTTTTGCGCCTAAATTGTGTCTGGATCAATTGCGTGTAACTGTCTGAACTTTTACTTGAATAATATTTGTGCTTTGGAACCACAGATTCCAGGTCTAAGTCTTTATTTACTGTATGACTGCATACGCAAATTAGCGTTATCCTTTGAAGGTATAGGCAGGATATTAGAAGGTATAGGAAGGTGTGTATAGAGGTTCTGATCCAGTATCGTTAATTGTTATAAAAATATAGAAAAAAATAGAAAAAAAATGACATGAGGTTCCCCCCCAAAAGCATAACCAGCACTGGGCTCTGTGAGTCAGTCCTGGTTTTAAAAATATGGGATTTTTTGTGTGTTTTTTACAGTGAGACTACAGGGGCCAGTGTGCCCCCAGACTCAAATCTAGCTGGGCTGTAATGGCACACCCAGGGGACACTTTCAGTGGGTCTCCCCAGCCTAAGCATTGGAATGGGTATGTAACACCGGCTGTCGGGATGCCTCCTGTCAGAATACCGACAGCAGTATCCCGATGGTTGGTAACCCCCTATGCAGCATCCCTTCTTGTAGCCTAACCCTAACCCTCCCCACTCCGCACCCAGGACCGCTGCAACCCGCTCAGCAGAGCCTGAACTGCAGGAAGGTGCCGGGCTAGAGAGGCGCTCTCCCTACAGATTCTGCATGATGTCTTTCCAATAGTACCGGGCAGGTCGGGAGGACAGAGGAGCTGACAGCGGCGGGAGCAGGAGCAGGAATTCAGGTGTTTGTTTTTTATTGTGTGTGTTATAAGTAAGGGGCACTGTATAGGGGGGACTACTATTGGGGGCACTGTATAGCAGGGACTACTACTGGGGGCACTGCATAGGGGGACCACTACTGGGGGCACTGTATAAGGGGCACTGCATAGGGGGATCACTCTTGAGGGCACTGTATAAGGGGTACCATGGGGGGCACTGCATAGGGGAGACCACTACTGGGGGCACTGTATAAGGGAGAAAACACCTGGGGGTACTGTATAAGGGGCACTACTGGAAGCACTGCATATGGTGGACCACAACTGGGGGCACTGTATAAGGGGAATACTGGGAGCACTGCATAGGGGGGACCACTACTGGGGGCACTATATAAGGGGCACTACTGGGGGCACTATATAAGGAGCACTTATGGGGGTGCTGCATACGGGGACCACTACTGGGGGAACTGCATAGGGGGACCACTACTGGGGCATTGCATAGGGCATACCACTACTAAGGGAACTGCATAGGGGGACCACTACTGGGGGCACTGTATAAGGGGCACTACTGTGGGGCACTGCATAGGGGGACCACTACTGGGGGCACTGTATAAGGGGCACTACTGGGGCATTGCATTAGGGGCACTACTGGGGCTACTGCATATGGTGGACCACTACTGGGGGCACTGTATAAGGGGCACTACTGGGAGCACTGCATAGGGGGACTGCGACTGGGGCACTGTATAAGGGCCACTATATAAAGGGCACTGTATAAGGACCACTACTGGGGGCACAGCATAGGGGGATCACTACTGGGGGCACTGCATAGAGGGACCACTACTGGGGGCAATACATAGGGAGGACCACTACTAGGGGCACTGCATAGAGGGGGACCACTATTGGGGGCACTGCATAGGCCAGACCACTACTGGGGACACTGCATAGGGGGACCACTACTGGGGGCACTGTATAGGGGGTCCACTGCTGGAGGCATTGCATAGGAGGACCACTACTGGGGGCACTGTATAAGAGGCACAACTGTTGGCCCTGCATAGAGGGTACCACTACTGGGGCAATGCATAAGGGGCACTATAGAGGGGGGACAACTACTTGGGGCACTGCATAGAGGGGGAGCACTATTGGGGGCACTGCATAGGCCAGACCACTACTGGGGGCACTGCAAAGGGGGACCACTACTGGGGGCACTGTATAGGGGGACCACTACTGGGGCACTGTGTAAGGGGCACTACTGGAGACACTATATAAGAGGCACTACTGGGGGCACTGCATAAGGGGACTACTACTGGGGGCACTGTATAAGGGGCACTACTACAGTGGGCAGTGCATGTAAGGAGGCACTATTACTGTGTGCATTATATGTAAGGGGCACTACTACTATGGGCATTGCATAAGATGCACTACTACTGTGGGCATTATGTATAAGGGGCACTACTGTTTGACATAATGTAAATAAAGGACACTACTATGTGGTGTAATGTGGTGTAATGTATAAGATTGTGCCGCTGTGTGGCATAATTTGAATCGGGGGTACTAATGCACGACCATGCCCCTTTCTTGAGAGATCACGCCCATTTTTGCGAAGTGCATTTGTGGTGCGCTGTCCTTTTATAAAAAACTGCAAGGCAGGGTGCAAATTTATAATTTGCAGGGGGGCTACGAACATCCTAGCACCGGCCCTGCCCGCACCCTCCCCGTTAGTGCCTAAACCTAACCCCCCCTTCATGCCTAAACCTAACCCTCCCCCCTAGTGCCTAACCTTAACCCCCTCAGGTGTGCCTAACCCTAACCCTCCCCCCTAGGAGTGCCTAATCCTAACCTACTTCCAATAAAACCTAACCCTAACCCCTCTATGCTCCCTAAACCTAGCTCTCCCCCCCCTGCAGCTAACGCTAAAGGTGCCCCAGACTTATCTGATTCGGCTTGGAGGTCTTCAGCATTCCGGCGTCGGGATTAAGATAGGCATCGGTATTCGATGCCTATCTTAAGTCCCTTGTCGGGCTTTGGATGTCGGTATTGAGACCTGCGGCATCACAGCCACTGGTCTCATAGCTACGTCCCTAAAGATCAACACCCCAAGGTAGTCAGCACAAGCCAGGGATCTCAGGGGAGGTGGGGACCCCCCAAATGAAGGGGTCTACCCCTTCTGAGCACCCAAGGATTACGCTGAAGCCCGGGGCTCTTTTCTGCACCCCTGGTCAGTGGATGCAGGTGTAATAGTCTGAAAAATAGAATTATACTATTGTTTTTTACAATGGAACTACAGGTGCCAGCCCTTTGGCACTTGTGGAACTACAAGTACCAGCAGATGACCGGCACTGGCACCCCCACTATAAAAAAAAATATTCCTTAGTACTAAGCTAGAGTCTGTGGACCTCATTCAGAGTCGGTCGTTGCGGCCGCACGGTCGTAAGGTAAAATGGGCCGGATATGCAAATGAAGCGCTCGCAAGTCGCGTCGTTAAGATGGGATCGTTAGCTCGACGAGCGAGGGGAGGATGCGGCTGTAAGACTAAAAATACGCCACCTTCTCGTTCGCATTACACGTCATCTCCGGGCATATAAGGATTAATCGAGACCATCGGAGCTGCTCGTAGAGATTAAGGTTGACCATACCCTCTCTTAAGCACTACGATGAAGTCAGTGTAAAAACCTCCCATGTCACATGTGCCAGGACACTACTTAGTTAATTATGCACTCCCATAAAAGGCCATTTGGAAAGTCAGGCACGGCTGCGTTCGGATCTCCACTCCCCCGTTCACAAGCACCTTCCCCTGTTACCACCCACAAACGCCTCATCCTGTCACTCAAACTAACGACCTTTCTGTGTTCAAGGAGAGAGCAATTTCTGATCGTAATAGCTAGTTTGCGCACGCGCATTGCGAATTTTACACATGCGCAGTTTAGCGAACATCGGTGGCGTACGACCGAGCGGCCGCAATGACCGACTCTGAATGAGATCCTGTATGTATTGTGAATTGGTCCAGAAATGTTATGTAATTGTATTGTGATGCAATTGCCTGTCCCCTCCCCCCCTTGAGTTTACCTTTCTTTTATCTGTACCCCTTTACTTTTACTTTCTCTTGGAAAATTCTAATTAAAAAAATTATTGTTTAAAAAAAAAAAAAAAAAAGACAGGACACGCACGTAGAAAGTATAAGTTTATTACACCCTAACACACACATACATACTCATGTTTGTATATATCTCAATTTGGTCAGATACAATGTCTCTATAATATTTAAACCATCCGAATATATACTTATACTTATTAGAGATTGTTTAGCTATCATTCTTGGTGGATGTATTTTCTATGTGGAATTGCTATTAATATATGTATGATGGTTGACATCTGTAAATAGAGAATACATATTGGGCAAACTAAGGTGATACCATAGGATCTGCAACACATTATAACCCTTGTTCCTTTATGATACTGCATATGCAAATGCAATGTGATGCTATTTTCATAATGAGAATATTAGAATTGTTATGTCTTTGCATCTCTAAATTTTCTGATATGATAATTTGGGGATTGCTATTCTACCAATTTGGGAGAATATTTATTTATTTCAATGTGGAATCACAATTGCAATGTACATGATGATTTATATATTGTTTACATTTGGAACAGTATGTGCATATAGGTAGACTAAGGTGGCATTATAAGATGTGCAACATACCACAGTATACATTACTCTAGGTTAGTGACTGTATATGCAAAATACTAATGATGTCATTTCACAATGTGGATATAAAAGTTGAATATCTGATGGTTTAATCTGGCCATGTTTTCTCATGTACCTGTTCTAACCTACTGTAAACATTAAGATTTTATTGTATCCCTTATACATTTGGATTTCTTTTACATTATATTTAATAAAGGTTAAGTTTTGTTTTCTTGTGTATGGTTATAAGACAAGTAATTGCCCTGTAGATTTCCCCTCAAGTGTGGCCCCAAAAAGAGTCCTTTAACCCTTCCTTCTCTTAGGTTATTTATTACATACCAATGTTAGACTCTGAGGAGTACCACTGGTAGGCCATTCTATCTGATATCCCAGGAGGTGTACAGTACTGCTTGGCTCATTATCCAATTTAGAAATCAGTCTGTGGGAAACACATTATTTAATGCTAATTATTTCCTCTCATGTTCCTGTGCGGTCATTGTTTTCATCACACATACAAACTCACTTTTTCTCGAGTGATCGGTTCCCTTCTCCAGTAGTAATCCCCGATTATCCCTAAAAAGAAAAAACTCACCTACCTTCTGGCACAGGTTGGTTCTCTTCTCCAGTAGAGTCCCGGCCGTACAAAAATAACAAACTGGCTTAAACCAGACCACGGACAGAGAAGAGATGTATGTATTTCCACATACATTTCTCTTCCAGCAAATGGCGGACACATCGTGGGTAACATCAGTTGCCGGGCCTCCAGCCAAACAGAGGCCACTCTAGAGTAAGCGGTTGCTGATTGGCTGTGAGCTGTGTGGCTGTCAATCAACGGTGTCTTGTGTTTTTGGATTCCATATAAAAGTCCCTCCCATGTGATCAGGCACCATTTCACACAAGGGATCAGAGGGATAGGTGTGGACTGTGGGCTGCAGCACTATGAGTCACTTTTGGGCACTAAAAAAATGCCATTAGGAGCACTGTGTTAAAGGGGCATTGTCTATTTAAACAAAAATGCATAGGAGCACTGTGAGTCACTACGTTGTGTGTTCAGGGCTTCAGGCAGGTACTACATTAGAAGCACTGTGTTAAAGGGGCACTGTGTTATAAAAAAAAATGATAGGGTGCCACTGCCATAGGAGCACTGAGAGGCACTGTGTTGTGTGTTCAGGCACTGTGCTAAAAAAAGCCTTTAGGACCCCTGTGTTAAAGTGGCATTATTAAAACTTCATTAGGTTGCCACTGCCATAAGAGCACTGTGTGTGTTTCAGAAACTGTGTTAAAAATAACTAAAACACTGATGTCTGCACTGTGTTAAAAAAATCATTAGGGTACCATTACTAGGAGCGCTGTAAGCCACTGTGTTGTGTGTTCAGGCACTGTGTTAAAAAACAACATCATTAGGGTGCCATTAGTAGAAGTGCTGTGATGCAGTTTGTTGTGCGTTCAGGGCCTTCAGACAGTTAAAAATGTTAATATAGAACTTGTGTGTTAAAAATTATAACGTCATTATTAGGGTGCCACACGGTTTATACTAGGGGCGCTGTGAGGCAGCTTTTTGTGTGTTAAAAAAAATTACAATAAAACTTCTATGTCAAAAAATATAATGTAATTTCATACTCAGACTCTCTGGTGTACATCATAAATGTACTACAAGGGTGTGTAACCCAATTAGGAAGGAGGGTAGTATGGCCAGCTTCTCTTGTAACCCTTGTCAGTAATCCTTAGCTATTAATATTGTATTCTTTTATGCCCTTTTGTCTTCTCAGTTGCTGCAAAACAGCTCTTCCAAGGCCACGTCTCTAAATTTAATTATTTAATCGATCAATCATTATTTTCACCTGCCTTTCACTACATACTTCACCTCCATTTCCCTGTACTGCCCTCGAGCCTCTGAGCTAGTTCTTGATTAATGAAAACATTCTGTAACTTAGCATTGTATAGTTTATATTAGACTGCCATCCTGTCTGTTTTTATCAATTTATTTTTAATAAAATTCAGATCCAAAACCAAAGCACTTGAGGGTGGTTTTGGCAAAATCAAAATACAACAACAAAGTAGAACCAAAACCCAGAGGTCCATGTACATCTTTAATTTTCATATGTCCCCAGGCCCGTTGACAGGGGGGGGGGACTAGGGGCAGAGCTGTGATGGGCCACGAGGTTGTAGGGGGCCCAGGAGGGACCCGCACATAATACTTCCCTTGATCACTGCTTGTGCTGCTGCATGATCAGGAGGGCACAGCAGACAGGTACCGGCCGAGTCTTTACGGGGAGTCTGTGAAGGAGTGTAGCTTTATTGCACTGGTGGTGGCTAGTGCAATAAAGTCTTTTTTGTTTATCGCAGTGCAGTGCATGGCATCAGCCAGCGCCCCACTGGCACTACTAGCAGACAGAGGAGCTGCACCATGGCAAGTGTTGGTGCTGCACTATGGGGAGGTGGTTGGTGAGGAGAGGGCTGGCTGCAGGGAAGCGGGGATGGGGGGTACCTAAAAAATCTGTGTACTGGGCCCAATGATTTCTGTTACCAGCCCTGTATGTCCCAGCCTTAGTAGTGGCATATCTGGACTATTCTTTCAGGAGTTTGGTTTTGCCCTTTCCCAACCTCAGTTTAAAAAAAAGATATGTGTAGTCATTATAATATTGTGTCTGCCTAACTAATCTCTGTTGTAATAAAATAATCAGACTCTAGATCTCTGGTGGTATTATAATGTAGAACCATCATCTCTCAATCTAGTAAAAATACAAATTGGACTTCAGATCTCTGGTGGGATTGTAATTCGGAGTCAACCCCCAATCTTTCTCATAATACCCAAAGACTGGTAGATAATACAGAGCCCTTGTTTCCCTGCATAATCACTATGAAGCCAAAACCAGGTTTGTGGGTGCAAAGCAATTAAATTACTTAGGGCCTGATTCACTACGGATCGCTATTCTGCTTATATGCACACAACTGCGTTACTAATATCAGCAGCGTTATTTAAATGTTTGCATTGACATTGCGATCGCAGCCTGACATAAGGACGCCTACTTCCCTTACTCACATCCGTATATTTAAACAACATAGAGAAACAATCGGTAACATCGAGAAACATCGGACAGTTAGGAAAGCCCAAACCTTACTCAGGAATTGTTTACTTCAGCACACCCTATGAGACCTCAGGCGGCGTCTAGTATCACAATGGCTAATTTATGCACACCCATGCAATATGCACGCCTGCATTTGTCTGACCACCACCCACAAATGGCACTTCCTGTCAATCACTCTGCCATGGGTCTGAGTATCCTCTACGATCACAGTTCTGAGTGCAGTGGCTAGTTTACACAAACACAGTGCGATGCATATGCATGTGCAGTAAGCAACAATCGACCGATTGTGTGCATATAAGCAACTGCGTTCCCTGCTGAATCATAGTTTCTTGATGTCCTAAAGACAATCTACAGCCGGCCTCTTAGCCCAACCTTACACCCCTCTGAATCAACCAGAGTAACTTTAACCAATATCTATATTTCTATAGTTTTATTTTAAAGTTGTAATCTCGCTGACTTGGTTTCAAAGCTTGCATCTTAAATGTGTATTTCTATACATGTTTGCATATTGTCTTTTCTTGTTCTTCTTTTACTCTATTAACAACCCTTAGATTTAGGCATGTTTGACTGGATATCAGCACCTACTGTATTCACCTTTCTTCTCAGTAATGAGAGTTCACAATTTTAAAGTGGGCATGGTTAGAATTAATTTATATCCTGTCTACTGTATACACTAGAATGATTATTTGGTTAAACTAAACATATGGTTGTCTGCATTAGGAATTTTTCCATTCAATCATCTAGATTGATTAAAGTAAAAAATGAATACACAGGATTATTTTTATCAATATCTACCAAGTCTAAAACAAACTACTGCTGCTGTACGTACCTTCAGAAGTCACATAATTAGTGAAATGAAGTCGACCTGTGTGAAATCTAAGTGTCACATGATCTGTCAGTATAAACACAAATTTTCTGAAAGGCCCCAGAGGCTGCAACTCCACTAAACAAGAGGCATCACACCATGACGACCAAGGAGCTCTTCAAACAAGTCAGGGACAAAGTTGTAGAGAACTACAATTCTGGGTTGGGTTATAAAAAAATATCCAAATCTTTGATGACACCCTGGAGCACCATCAAATCCATCATCATCAAATGGAAAGAACATGGTGCCACAACAAACCTGCCAAGAGAGGGCCGCCCACCAAAACTCACAGGCTGGGCAAGGAGGGCATTAATCAGAAAGGCAGCACAGAGACCAAAGGTAAATCTGAAGGAGCTGTATAGTTCCACAGCAGAGACTGGTGTATTTGTGCATGTGACCACAATAAGCTGTACACTCCATAGAGCTGAGCTTTATGGAAGAGTGGCCAGAAAAAAGCCATTACTTAGTGATAAAAATAAGAAGACATGATTTGAGTTTGCCAAAAGGCATGTGGGCGCCTCACCAAATGTATGGAGGAAGGTGCTCTGGTCAGATGAGACTAAAATTTTACTTTTCGACCATCAAGGAAAACGCTTTGTCTGGCGCAAACCCAACACATCCCATCACCCCAAGAACACCATCCCCACTGTGAAACGTGGTGGTAGCATCATGCTGTGGAGATGTTTTTCAGCAGCAGGGACTGGGAACCTGATTCGAGTCGACGGGCAGAGATTATCATTTTATTATCATTTATTTATATGGTGCCACAAATGTTCCGCAGTGCCTTACAAAGCACATAAACAAGTTGTAGACAAGCGACTTACAGAACAATACAATACAGGACCAGGACATGGATAATACATATTGCTACATTAGTGATCATAACACCCAGATAAGCAACAGAGCATAAGCAGCCAAGTGTTAGGTGTCCTAGTGGTGAGTAAGAAGTAGATGAAACTAAAGTAGGGAGAAGTACAAGAGGTTAGAGGGCCCTGCTCATAATAGCTTACATTCTAAAAGGGGAGGGGAAGACAAACAGGGGTGACACAGATGGGGAGGAAGGTGTATGTATCAGGGAGTTAGAATGACAGCTGGAAGGCTTTGATGAAATAATGGGTCTTGAGAGCCCGTTTGAAGGATTGCAAAGAGGTGGAGAGTCTGATGGGGAGTGGGAGAGAGTTCCAGAGGTGGGGAGCAGTGCGGGCAAAATCTTGGAGGCGGGAGTGGGAGGAAGTAATCAGCTGGCATGAAAGGCGGCGTGCATTAGTTGAACGAAGAGAGCGGAGAGGAGAGTGAAGGGAGATGAGATCAGATATGTATATGGGGGAAGTTTGGGTGAGGGCTTTGTAAGTGATCGTGAGAACCTTAAATTGGGTTCTAAAAGGGAAGGGGAGCCAGTGGAGGGCTTGTAGGAGAGGGGAGGCAGATGTAGAGCGTTTGGAGAGGAAAATAAGCCGTGCAGCAGCATTGAGGACAGACTGGAGAGGAGAGAGATGGGATTTGGGGAGGCCAGATAGGAGGAGGTTACAGTAGTCCAATCTGGAGATGACCAGTGAGTGTATTAGGGTTTTTGTAGCATCCTGGGTGAGATAGGGTCTGATCTTAGAAATATTTTTGAGATGGAAACAACAGGACTGTGAAAGGTTCTGGATATGTGGTTTGAAGGAGAGGGATGAGTCCAGGATGACTCCAAGACAGTGCACTTTGGGGCTAGATGAGATAGTTATACCATCAATTGATAAAGAAATAGTGGGAAGTGAGGTTATGTGGGAGGGTGGGAAGACGATCAGCTCTGTCTTAGACATATTAAGTTTAAGAAATCGCTGGGACATCCAGGAAGAGATGGCAGAGAGACAGTTGGAGATACGAGTCAGAAGAGAAGGGGGAGAGATCAGGGGAGGAAATGTAGATTTGAGTATCATCAGCATAGAGATGATAATGGAGGTCAAAAGAGCTGATGAGCTCACCTAGTGAGGAAGTATAGAGGGAGAATAGAAGAAGTCCAAGAACAGAACCTTGAGGAACACCTACTGTAAGAGGCTGTGGGGGGGAAGAGGAGTCATGAGAGGAAACTGAGAAAGATCGGTCAGAGAGGTAGGATGACAGCCAGGAGAGGGCAGTGTCACATAGACCAAGGGAGTGAAGGATATGCAGCAGGAGAGGGTGGTCCACAGTGTCAAAAGCAGCAGAGAGATCAAGGAGAATGAGAAGAGAGTAGTGGCCCTTGGATTTGGCAGCAAGGCGGTCGTTGCTGACTTTTGTGAGGGCAGTTTCAGTGGAGTGGAGAGAACGGAAGCTGGACTGAAAAGGATCAAGGATGGAGTGGGAGGAAAGAAAAGTGGTAAGGCGTTTGTAGACAATCCGCTCAAGGAGTTTCGAGGCAAAAGGGAGGAGAGAGATGGGTCGGTAGTTAGAAAGAAGGTTAGGATCAAGGGTAGGTTTTTTAAGAATGAGGGAGACAAGGGCATGCTTGAATGCAGAAGGAACAGTGCCTGATGAGAGGGAGAGGTTAATGAGGTGGGCAAGATGGGAGCAGGCAGAAAGAGAGAGGAAGCGGAGGAGGTGGGAGGGGATAGGATCAAGGGGGGAGGTGGAAGGGGGGGAGGACCAGATAAGGGGCATGACTTCCTCTCCAGATACAGGGGAGAAGGATGCTAGAGTTGGTAAAGTTGATTGGGAGGGATGATCTGGGAAAGGAGGAGGTGGAGAGCTGGGGGACTGGTTGGATATGATGTCCTGATGTATGAAATCAATTTTAGATGTAAAGTAGGTAGAAAATTCAAGGACAGAGAGCAAGGAGGGGAGACAAGGAGGGGGTGGGCGAAGGAGGGAGTTGAAAGTGGTGAAGAGACGCTGGGGATTAGAGGACTGAGAGGAGATGAGGCTCTTGAAATATGACTGTTTAGAGAGGGAGAGAGCAGCACTATAGGATGAGAGCATAAATTTGAAATGGAGAAAATCTGCCATAGAGCATGATCTTCTCCACTGTCGCTCGGCGGTTCGTGAACACTTTGCAGGTATCTGGTGCATTTGGAATGCCAGGGTTGAGGAGTAGATCTGCGAGTGTGAGTAGTGATCGCCGGAGCAACAGAGTCCATAGCAAAAGTAAGGGAGGCATTGTATAGGGAAGTGGCTTGGTCAGGACAGGAGAGAGAGGATAGGGGAGAGAAGAGAGTCAAGCAGGGAAGAAAATAAAACTGTGTCGATAGTGTCAATGTTATGCTTAGTGATGGTGGCTTTTGGAGGTAGAGAAGGGGAAGGAGAGAGGGACAGGTTAAAAGAGAGAAGGTGATGGTCAGAAAGTGGGAAAGGGGAATTGGAGTGATCAGAAATATCACATTGGTGAGTGAAGACCAGATCAAGCAAATGGCCACTCACATGGGAGGGTGAGGAGGTCCATTGGGAGAGACGAAGTGAAGATGTGAGGGTGAGGAGTTTGGAGGCAGAGGATTCTGTGGGGATATCAATTGGAATATTGAAGTCACCTAGGATAATGGAGGGAAGGTCTGAGGAGAGAAAGTGAGGGAGCCAGGAAGCAAAGTTGTCAAGGAACTTGGAGGGAGGGCCAGGGGGACGGTAAATGACAGCTACTCTGAGGTGTACTGGGTGGAAGAGGCGTAAGGCATGGACTTCAAATGTAGAGAATGTAAGGGATGGTTCAGAGGGTATGGGTTGGTATGAGTAACCAGTGGATAGGATGACCCCAACACCACCACGATGGGAAAAGGTGAGGCCCCCAGAGGAGAGAGCTGCAGGAGAAGTGGTGTCAGAGGGTAAAATCCAGGTTTCAGTAATGGCTAAGAGATTCAGGGATTTGGAGATGAAAAGGTCATGGGTTGGGACCAGTTTATTACAGACTGACCTGGCATTCCAGAGGGCACAGGATAGAGGGACAGAGTTTGTTGTAGAGATTTGGATGATATTATCAGGGTTGCTATAGCGTGGAGGTGAGATTAGTTTGGGGGACCGAGATGAAGAGTGTAGCGATGGTGTGGTCTCCAGTGCTAGAAGGGGAACCAGCAGAAGGTGGGCAGGAAGGGAGATTAACGATATGTGGATGGATGTGGGGTGAAGTGACATGGAGAGGGGGGTGGGAGGAGGGATTAGCAGTGAGGTAGTAGGACCCCAGTGGAGTATAAGAGAATGAAAGTGGAGTAATGGGAGAAGATGGGGAGAAAGGTAAACAGAGAAGATAAGGGGAAGAGGAAGTGGAGGAGACAAGGGGTAAGCATAAAGGTTGAAGCAAGGGGCAGGACAAAAGATTAGGTAGACACTGAGTGAAGGTGGGAGTTGAAGAAAACATGGTCATGGTAAGGACGATGTGAATAAGGGAAGAAAAAGTTGAAAGTAGGAATGAAGAAAGAATGTGAGAGAGCGCAGATTTCCAGAAATGTAAGTAAGAGTACAGTGTGGGAAAAGTGTGTATGTAAAACAAAAGTTTATTATTGAGTATAATAAAAGTGGAGATTTGGCGGGAGCAGAAGTTAAATAATAAAATATACAGTGGTTGGAGCTAGATGATATAAGACTTAGAAACAGAGCTTAGGTAAAAGTACATTAGAGATGGATGGTGCTAAATACAGGGATATTCTTGAGCAAAACCTGTTTCAGTCTGCTGTGATTTGAGATTAGGACGGAGGTTCACCTTCCAGCAGGACAATGACCCGAAGCATACTGCTAAAGCAGCAC
Source organism: Taudactylus pleione (assembly GCA_031769625.1). Taxonomy (NCBI): domain Eukaryota; kingdom Metazoa; phylum Chordata; class Amphibia; order Anura; family Myobatrachidae; genus Taudactylus; species Taudactylus pleione. The sequence continues at coordinate 4,873,432 of JAUIMM010000518.1, forward strand.
TCCAGTGGTTTAAGTGGAAACATTTAAATGTGTTGGAATGGCCTAGTCAAAGCCCAAATCTAAATCCAAATGAGAATCTGTGGTCAGACTTGAAGATTGCTGTTCACAAGCGGAAACCATCCAATATGAAGGAGCTGCAGCAGTTTTGCCTTGAGGAATGGGCAAAAATCCCAGGGACAAGCACATAGAGACTTATCCAAAGCGACTTGCAGCTGTTACTGCCGCAAAAGGTGGCTCGAAAAAGTACTGACTTTAGGGGGGTGAATAGTTATGCATGCTGAAGTTTTCTGTTATATTGTCATAAATGTTGTTTGATTTACAATAAAAAAAACTCAACTTCACAGTTGTAGGCATGTTCAGAGAATGAAATGATGCACACCTTCAAACAATCCATTTTAATTCCAGGCTGTGAGGCAACAAAACATGAAAAATGCAAAGGGGTGTGAATACCTTTGCAAGGTACTGTATAAATGCTAGATCTAGGATACTGAACAGCCTCATGAAAGTTTAGTTTATGACTCTTCCCCACACAGACTACCTGATCTCTCTTGTCCAACTCCAACTTTACTTATGCAAACTGTTTCCTCTCCAGTTTAGATCTTATCTCACTCTTCACTTCCTCCCAGCTCATATCTTACATTACAATTTGAATTACTGAATCTCCCATCATTCCATCTATTCTCTTTAGTGCTTGCTGTTCTGATTTGGCTCCGCCCCTCGACAGTGTTGTGGGTTCAACTGTCTGAAACTGTAGTCTATTTTAATCACTGCGAGGCCGGGCAATTACCAGGAAAGTTGCTGCCTCATTAATTGGTCTGACCTAATATCCTTGTGGGATGCAATTTGCCCAGCCCTGATCTAAGGTGTAGTTAAAAGATGTGAAGCCTTGGGATTTTGCTTCTACAGGGGGACACACTGAAAAGAGTATAGTTGTGAGATAGTTGTGGTAGTTTGGTAGAGTGCAGTATAGAACACGGATACGTTGGCACTGTGTGCAGTGCATAGCATGCATTAAGGTATATGGAGGTGTTGGCACTGTGGGAACAGTGTGTAGCATGTGATGAGTTACAGAAATGAATTGATACTGTGGGAACTGCACGTAGCGTGCAATGAGAGGCACGGATGTGTTGGCACTGTAGGAACAGAGCACTGCATGCAATTAGAGGCACAGATTTGTTGGGACTGTGGGAAGAACACATAGCACTCAATTAGAAGCACAAACTTGTTGGTAATGTGTGATTAGTAAATAGCATGCAATGAGATACATGAAGTAGATGCAATAACCTTGGAGCTCAAAACCAGATGAGTGTATCAAAGTACTCTCATGCACATAGATCACAAATGCAAACAGTTGAAATTGGCGCAACCAAATACACTAGCACGTAGTCTAAGACCCCACTGACTTCACTAGGGATACCTGCAACAGGATATAGACTTTACTCAGGGTTGCGACCCAGGTCGCAACCCAGTGTAGTTGGTTTCCACCTTGAAAGCAACAGAGTACTTGGCTGGTATGAAGAATCTGCCTGCTAACAGCGCAGATGGAAATGTGGGCATGGATGTGCTGCTGTCAAGGAGACCGAATACTGGAGTTGAAACACTGGAAGCAAACTATACTGGAATGTATAGTTCTGAAACAGGAGCATCTATGAAAACACAATTGATACTCAGGCACTGGGGAAATGCACTGAGCAGGCTTTTATAGTAGTTGGCTGATAGGTGATTACCTGCATTAATCATCAGTGCTGGAGGTTATTGGTAACACTTGGGAGAGGTGTTATGTCATCTCTAGCCTGAGCCTAGCTGGGTTCTCTTGAGAATTACATGAGTCATTAATGCTGGAGGTTAGTGATAACTTCTGAGAGAGGTGTTATGTCATCTCAAGCCCGAGCCCAGCTGGGTTCTGTTGAAAATTCTGATTGGAAAGGCCAGCAATCAGTAACCTGCAGATTTTTGGGAAATAGGCCAGTCATGTCCATGCAAAAGAGAAGATAGGGGCGGGATCTTTTATATAGTGGGTAGCACGGTTAGACTACTAGTTAACATCACTGTAGCATAAGTTAAATTTCTTACCAAGGCACTATCTGTGTGCCGTTTGTATGTTCTCACCCTGTTTGCATGGGTTTCCTCTGTGTCCTCCAGCTACCTCCTACACTCCAAAAACATACTAGTACTGTAGGTTAATTGGTTAGTGTGCAAGCTCCACTGGGGCTTAACCAATTAACCTACTAGTATGTTTTAGAAATGTGGGAGGAAGCTGAAACACTTACTGTATGTGAATAACTGATAACATGTGTGTGCTATGCAAATAACAGTTAATACACATATAGCAACACTGGAAATGCTTAATATTATTTTATATTTATAAGGCAGCACAGAGTGTACGCAGCACTGTAATATTATGACAAGGCAGAAAAACATCAATACATTTGTACAAATGGAGTTGTATATGCTTACGTATATATGTAATAGATGTAAAACTTGCTGAAGTACCTGGCATTGCCCGGGTTTAAATCTTCAAATTATTAAGTTTTATTATGTGATGTCGTCCAAATCCATCCAGTGGAAGGCCCATAACAGGCTCCCTAGGTCAAAGTTCTGCCCAGCATACATGAATGGGATGTCTGACTTCGACCCCTTGTGTGTCTTCTGGGACCCAATGTTACCACTGTGAAGTTTTTGTCTAAATTATGTGATGTCATCCAAATCCTTCCAATGGAAGTCCCAGAACAGGCTCCCTGGGTCAAAGTCCTGCCCAGCGCACTCCGCCATGAGGTCCAACCAGGACCCTAAGCACTCCATTAGGCACCCCAGACCAATTGCCACCCCTCTGTGAAGTTTTCATCCAAATCCATCCAGTGGAAAGCCACGAACATGCTCCCCGGATCAAAGTTCTGCCCAGCATACCCAGGTCAAAGTTCTACCCAGCCTACACCAACAGGAAGTCTGACCTGGATCTCAACCCCCTAGTATGTCTTCTGGGAACCAATGTTACCACTCTGTGAAGTTTTTGTCCAAATCTTCCAGTGGAAGGCTTAGGACAGGTTCTCTGGGTCAAAGTTCTGCCCAGCGTACACCAACGGGAGCTCCAACAAGCAGAGGCATCACCGTGTCTGGTGAAACTCGGTGTACACTCCATAGCCCTGAAAATGGGGTGTGGTCTAACGTAAGGGTGCGTGGCCTAGCAGGAAATCCCAATTGCATCACTCCGGGGGTTGTGCCTACCATCCCCGGGATCCTAAGCTGCCCCCGGAGACCTGTGCCTTCATTGTTGGCTGCTCCTCTGTGACAGGAGCTGAGTGCTGCAGGATAATGTCACACTACAACAACCGTCTCCTGTCACTGAGGAGCCGGCATTTTTTTTTGTCACATCCTCCGAGGGTGACAACCTAGTGCGGCCCACAACCCCCCACACCCCCATTGTGACGCCACTGCTAACCGGACCTTAACCCCATAAAACCTGGTCAGGATCCAACAGGACCACCTTGCATTGGTTGTATCGCAGTTGGTGCAGAGGTGTCCAAATGCATAACCGAACAGACAGACAAACAAACATATAAACAAACAAAAACAAACAGACCAATGAATTTTATATATAAGATGCTCCTTTTGTGTATGCTTAATGTACACAGGAAAAAAATACACTCCATTATAGTTAAATTAACCTTTAATAGGAAATACAAAAAAAGATAATATTAAGCAATTAATATGAAATAGCAAGCAAAGGTGATACATTAAAACAGTTTTCACTTAAGTGTTAACATATCTTTAACCAAGGTCACAAATTAAAGGATGTCTCCATCACTTCTATTGGTGTAGCTACAAATGTAAAAATAGTCAATTTGGTCAGGAATTTTTGCACATTTTGGTTATGCACCGGGATCTCTTTGATTAAAAAGAACATTCACACACTAGTAATTAATAATTGCTTTATGCATTGCTTAATTTTCTCAAAGCAAATTCATTTTATTTTGGCATCAATTGTATTTTCAAAGATTACTCATTAATAATACAGAAAAAGAACATGCATCTTGCACAAGAACATAATATAGAAATACAAGCTTTTGTAACTAAGGTCAATTGTCACAGAAACTCTTTTCTCATTTCATTATACATTGTACATTGTTATCTTTACACATTTAGGGAAGGTATATAAGAAAAATAAAATATTTCCAACAAAGTATTCAGTAACATGACTAGAGAACTGAGGTTTAGTACATACAATTGCAAAGTATAATCCAAAAAACATGAGATATTACAGTGCAATTAAGTACTAGAATTGTCTCCATACTATTTCCATACTTCATTGCATGAAATTAAAATTAAATATATAAATATGTATAATGCCATTCTGCATTCAAGGGACAATATGTATAATACCATTAACCATAACTCTATAAATGCCTAAAAAGCATGTACATTTATAGGTTTTAGCATACATTCTTCTCATATATCTCCACATATGTACAAATATGGCACTAAGTAGCAGTAAATGTTTCATACTTATTAGGTAGTGCAAAGCAGTTCACAGATTGAGCTGTGCCTTTTGTAATAATTAAATAAATTAAACATAATACACATGTGGCAAAAATAGTTTTCAAATAATATTTAAAAGGAGTTTATGGTTGCAAATTACAACAGTAAATTATTTTGGATAAATATTGCATGTAAAATAAAATGCAGATACAATTTAATGTTGGGTAGAGTTCACTAGGATAACATGAAATGCAAAGATGTATTACATTGAGAGTCGTATTACCCAGATTTATCACATTCCCACGAAGGCACAGTCTAGCACTGCACTAATAATGCAGGATATTTTCAGATGCGCAGCACTGTTGTCAGTGACCAATCCCCAAAAACTTCACATAGGTAGGTGAGAAAAGTACAATGCTGACGATTTGGAGCCTTCAGATGAATCTTTTGGATCAGTGTAGGACTGCATCAAAAGTACCGTAGATCTCTGTGTTGTATCTCATCTAAGTGACCACTAACCAGAACTACATACAGTATTTCAATTTCTTTGAGTAAGAAGTAAAGAGTGCATTAATACAGAGGTGGCCCTCCAGCTGTTGTTGAACTACACATCCCAGCATGCCTTGCAACATTTTAGCAATGCCAAATAGCAAAACTGTTGCAGGGCATGCTGGGATGTATAGTTCTACCACACCTGTGGGGCAACTTATTGCCCACTCCTACTTTAATATGTACTGTAGCATCATGGAAATAAATATATTTACCAAATTTAGCTTCCCTGCTGTAATGTAGTGGAGAAATTGACTCTACTGAGTACAGTAGAACACCTCTATTGGTCATTCCTTACAAGTTCTATCAAAGCTCTTTGTAATAGTGAACAACTTATAGAAAGAAGATATGTTTTCCCTGGCATAAATCATTGTGATCAAAGACAGAAAGAAAGCTCTGTAATCACATTATTTGTTGAACCCCCTTTAAAATGTACTAATCTCAGCGCACATAAATGACATCCATACAAGACGCAGAGACTGATGAGTAAGTGGGAATGTCCGTGCCATGGAGCAGGCTTGTTGATGCTGTCCTGTGGTTTGTCCATGACCTTGTATGTCTTCCCATGAATATTTGGACTACACAATGTAATAAACTACCGGGTAACATAAATTTCTATTCAGCCATATTTTGAAAGTCCCACCCATGTTGTATTCACACAATTTGAAATATCCTCAATTATCAATTGGATATACAGATATAAAACAAGACTTTAGACATTGTTGCTTTCACTGATTCTATTTTATATTCCACCATGAAAAACATTAAAAACAGTTGACGTTATACAAAGACAAACAAATTCTTGCCTTGACAAAGACATGAAAACCTGATGCTAAACCCTTTCTTATTGTTGAATACCAAATAAGGCCTATCAGATATCTGCATTTCATGGATACACCTGAAAACTTACACGGTGGAAAGATTGAACCCTCTCTCTCTTCAAAGCCCAAACTGCAAACCTCACTTCACTTCTTCATTTACACTTTTCCAATTTTGCTCTTAACATACTGCTCATTTTAACCTAATTCATTTAGTGTTAAATTACAACTTTTCAAATGTAATCTAATGTACAATGTTCATACCATATAAAATCCCCAATCTAACCCTAATCTATTTTTGCATAATATTAAAACAAGTATACAGTATACATTTTGATATGGATATATGTATTTGATAGATATGTGTGCAACTGTCACCATTCTTCAACTTATTGACAAAAATCATCAGTCAATCAATCTAATGGCAATGGCTACATCTACTATCATAGTGTGGGGGGAGTAACTTCAATATTCATTTTAATCTGCTAAATTTAAATGACAGCATATTTTATGTGATGTATATACATTACATATTATTAAGACATTGTGCATATTCACTAATACAGCTTCTGTAAGTCTACAGTAGTAGCTACTTTCTGAATAAAATATACAAACAGACATTGGGAAGTGGCTAAAGTTTTTTAAGCACGTATAATGAATGAGTGACTTCCATGTAGCTTTGTCCAATACAATATTTACAGTTATTGTACCTCACATCAATATGACTTCCATATATGTTATTTTATACGGCAAAGTCCTTGTAGTAGTGCTCTCCCTGCTGCTCGTCTGGATGTCTCCACTTTGTAACTAGCCATTGCTTTAGCAATCTGGACACTGAAGATTGCATTCAACCTTTCTAATGGACCATTCAGTTTCTTTGTCTAGAGCTGTGGTTCCCAGACTTTTTTGAATCACGGTACTCTAGAGTATCACATTGTTTTCACAGCACCCCTAAGTTTAAGTTTGTTATTGAGAAATTCAGAAAAAAATGAAATTAAGGAATAAGTAGTAAAGTGAAGTTAATTGTGCTTAACTCTCATCTTTAGGTTCAGTTATGTGGTGGTGGACAGGTTTGTACTTCTGTTTGGCCACATATTTAAATGACATTGACCATAAATAATATGATTTGGGGCTGGGCCACCAACCTGAGGCACCCTGCAAGTGTCCCGAGGCACACCAGGGTACCACAGTGCACAGTTTGGGAACCATTGGTTTAGAGTCTCTTCCTCTCCTACTTTTTTTGATGAAGTTTAAGCACGTCCGATCTCCCGTCTAAAGTGACAGGAGATCGCGGTGCACTATTCAATTGATGCCCATTTTTGAGCTGATTGCGCTCATAATGGTCGGGTTTAGACGAGTAAAACAACTACCCCCGACCAAAGTGCAGGACGAATAGTGCCGTTTGGGTGCCCAAACAGGTCCCTTATGCCCGTTTCAGCACGCGCCCCCCTGGGGCTGTGAGCTGAAATATTGCACCAGCAGCTGATCGCGCCCGACAGGAGCAATACTTGATTAGGGCGCATAGGGAGGCGATACAATTGAATACCACCCTAAGACTCAGGGAACTGCATTCTGCTTTGGGGTTAACAAAGTTATGAATGTCTTTGAAAAAGACTTGATTAAAGGTGAAATGCGCCCATTGCAAAGGTAAGGACAATGGCTGACCATCAAAGTACAGGAGCTGTGAGAAGTAGCTGATTAAAGGTCTGGAACTCTGTTTATGTACTTTCCGTATGTATCAGTGGGATACATTGGCTAAATAAAAGAGTTGATTATACAGAAACTGACTATATTTTATTTGTCACCACTAGTTATTTAAGGAGACGGAAAAGAGAAATTGCGTTGCCAGTTGGTGCTAAGTGGGATAATGCTTCTGGCTGAATTGCTTCTGTAATGAATCTTAGGGGAACTTTTATCATTCTGGTTTAATTTGTGGACTAGTACATTTTGGATTAATAAGTACTTGTCAAATTTTGTATTTCACTAGCAAAACTGCCATTTAATGCCCTTCATACTAGCAGTTCATGATAATGCTCTTATGAATGACTTTATGATGTTATGTTCTATGTATGTCTGTGTCACGCCTGTCTGTCTGCCTCTCCGCTTTAGAATGTAAGCTCTCACGAGCAGGGCCCTCTTCCCTCATGTGCTTCTCCTTACACTTTCTTCTACTCCTTACGCCTCATAAGGGCACCTAACACGTCTCTGCCAACTCCCTGCAGCTTATTGTGTTTTAATCACTATTGCAGCAATGATTATAATGTCCTTCACTGTACTGTAAGTTACTTGTTTTTTTTTTGTTCACTTATTAGTTTTATGTCCCATGTAAGGCGCTGCGGAACACTTGTGGTGCCATATAAATAAAGGATAATAATAATAATATATATATATATATATATATATATATATATATATATATATATATAATTAATGTTTTATAGCCATCTTCATGGTTGTATTTGCCTCTTACTGAATTAAGTAGTGCTTTAGAAGTTAACTAAATATAACACACTGTATTTTTGCTAGTTTTTGCTGTAGGGTTATGATTGACCCCTCACATGTATTGCACTTACAACTGAACACTGCAGCTTTCCAGCCCATGCACTGGCACGTCGGAGTAATGGGAAGTAGAAAAGAGAGAGGGAGTATAAGGGATACTCATGGCTGCTTGGTGTGTGTAAACAATTTAGATCTCTCCCATAAATAAAAATTTACTAAAAGACAGAACATTTGCACACTTACGTTTCTGCACACAATACATATAAAGATTTTGAGGTTTGTGTCACTTTAAGCCTACTGTTGATTAGTATAATTCTTATCTTGGTGCTGTAAGCACCTTTTTTGAACAAAACTGTTTTAGGTATGTTTTAAGCTTTTAGAATCCAGATTTACTAAAGGATGCTAAAATCAATGTCTAGAAATGTATGTATTGTACAACAGCTAACGGTCAAAATAAAGCCTCCAGGAGAAGGAAGACTGTAGTATATTAAATATGACCATTCTATACTACTGCAAATACATTTACAATAATCCATTCTATGTTACTTTTATTTCCTATGACTCCAGCTTACGTTAAGTATGATGCTACATCTGTAAGGCATGCTTTGTTTTAGTATATTGATACAAAAATGTTTTCAAGTACTGTATGTCAGTATAATTCCACACAGACCAATTTAAAACTAATAAAGGGAAATACTACAGTTCCATTAATTATATCTTGTTAATTTTTAAAACAATACTGTAATGATACAGAACATTAGGATGTTAGAGTATATGTTTAATAAAAGGCTACTGTCAGTCACCTGCATTATCCCTGACCGCTGTACCTGACAGGTGGAGAACAGCAGGGAATTTGAACAGAGGTCATTCCGACATAAAGGGCACGTACCATGTAATTGTCTAGCTTTAAGTCACTTGCCAATGTCTCCCAAGATGGCACACGCCACCTTTTCTGAAGGCTGATTGCTGTCATATACTGCACTAGAGAAGGAGGGAGGAAGAACTGCGATGAATAAGTAACTATTATTACTGGGATTAGTCTGATCTCTACAAAGCATATTCACTTTTGCCACCAGGAATTATTTTTTGAATTTAGAGATGTGCTAATCATTAGTTACCGCATGTTTATCTGACCTTACATTTATGAACATTACGGTATTTCGTATCAGCCTGAAACATCTATTTTGTTGGGTTTTTTTTTTTAATGCGAGAATGACATTACACCCCCATAGCCAAAACTACAGTGTAAAAGTTTGTGTACCTATTTATGAGAAGTAATTTATGTAGTTTTACTATTTTATTGTCTATTTAATGGACAATTTGGCATATACGCTACAGCAAGGCCAAATGTATATATATATTTATTTTAGCTATTAGCAGGGCTAGGGAAATATGAAAAATTACTTTTTGCTAGTTTTTGTCTGACAAATGATAATGGCAGACAAAATGGCAGAACAGTTTAAAACTAATAAAGGGAAATACTACAGTTCCACTAATTATATCTTGAATTTGGCATACACAATGCATACGTGCGATGTTCTCTTTGCTCATTGTTGCCGCCCAACTGCCAACCAGAAACACGTGTTTAGCTGCCACCTGGAAATGACTGAAATGCATACGACTCTGAATCATGTGTAAGTTTGCAAGATGCGGCCTCATTAGAACTTGTGTGCTACTCAGATCATAATGTGCCACCATTAAATTAAAAGTAAGCAAACATAGTACATTCCCTCATGCACACATGCATATGAAGCTTTTTCTGAGGGACACAACTGGATGGGTGAAAAATAAAAATATATTAGCAATACTCTTGATTCTGCAATAAATAACTTTGCTGGGCAATTACAATGCAAGCAGCAATTTCATAATGCAATGAGAAGAATTTGAATTGGAGGAACATTCAATAGTTTCAATATATACAAATAAATGTTTCTTTATATACATTATGCTTTGTACATATATTTATAATTGTATTACAGTGCAACAATATACATTTATTAAATGTTAAATTTAAAATCTACAGCTCTCATTTCCATAGCTATAAATTAAAAGAGAAGAGTACTACATTAAATATTAACCATCATGTAATGAATCTATACTTGTACAGCTAGTTAAAATTACTCTTGTATGTTGACTGTTGTATGCATGTTGTAAATATGGCACATTGGTTATGTTACATGACTACATATGACTTGCTTTCTCAGTATTATTGCTTGCCAGTAAATGTGTATGTTATATTGCACACACCTCCATGGAAGATCCAGATTATGGTACATTACACTTCTGGTGTACACTGTTGGTGTTCTATTTTTCACTTAAGTATATGAAAATATATAAATTTCTGTCTATAATATGGATAAAGTGCTCAGCTTCACCTCATGTCCCTTTTTTACTGAAAACTAAAAATACAGTATGATATGGTGCATGATGGAAATTTACACAAAAAAAACAAGACCATTATACTTTTGAATCAGTAAAGGGGATGGGAAAAAAAAGTCAAAAAGTAAAAAAAAAAAAATCAATGAAAAATAAATACATATATAAATTAAAACAATTATCACTGAATTAAAAAAAATCAATGCTGTCAGCTTTTTATCTTCATAAAAATTAAACGTTTTCCCCTTAATGAAGTATTTAACTAAAAACACTGAAAGTTAGATTTATTTTACAGTACACAAGTTTGATAAATGTATGATGTCTTCAGTGAAATTGTTGATATGCATCCACTCTGATGCAGTGTTCCTTTGTTTAATCCATTTATTTTGTCATTACTAAGAGCTTGCTGATCAAACAAATTTGTGACCATAGCTATTAAGTTGTCTAGCAATGAACACTTTGATGTAGAGTAAAATAATATAAATTAAAAGCAACATAATGTATGTCTTCATATTCTACTTTATTTATTCTTTAGAAATATGTACAGTCTTCCCAATCTTGAATAATAAACCTGCAGTAATACTGTATTTAAATACTGTAAAATGGCTATAAAGGAAACTATCCCTACATGTTTTCATACAAAAGAAAAATAGTAGCATTTTAATTAAATGCTATCCCAGGAGACATTCAAGATTAATAAATTTGTAGGGTGTAAACTTTTTCAAAATAGTAAACACTTGTCACATAATAGTCAAATTAAATTCGTTTGACAATAAAGTTTTACTGTACCCACAGATGCTCCTATTGTGGCTTTGGGAAAAAATGCTGTAGAATTACACTGATTTGAGCTAATACAAGAAACGTGAAAATTAAAAGCATAATAATGATTGTACAATAATAAAATATAATAAACCTAAATATCATGGGACATAAGTTTTCTGGTTCCAGGGACTTTATACGACATTTCAAAAGCAGTGTCAATAACTGGTTTAAAGGTCAGCAATATTTAATCATCTCTTATTGAGAAGGGTGTTTTAACCCATGAATTACCTAATTAGTTCTCATCAGTTTCCCATGGACACATAGAGGCTGCATGGACCAAGATGCAGGAAATACAGTGATTGTATGAAAAGCACCACCTTACACAGAGCTGAATCATCAGAATGTTCCATACACCACCAACGACCCATTTGATTGCAGAATTTTAGGGCTATTGTGCTTTCATAGAAAATACATCTGCATGAGGGTTAAAATGCCCAGTTGAACAACTCCTTGTGTTATCATATTGAATATTGGAAAAAATTAATAAAGCACAGGGCAGTGTCTACATAGTAGTATAAAATAGAAATAATGGACCATTTTACTATATGTGATACTATTAATATTCATTTTATAAATTTAAACAAAAGCTGCTTGAATGTCAATTTAGTCAAAAGAATTAAAAAAGTAGCAAATAAATAAAGTGATTTTTGGGTATAATTGAAGTGTGACTCTATGGAACAAGCACATGTTAGTAAATGTTTAAATGTCTTTGACATATAATTTCCCTGGTCATTTTGTCTGATATCCAAAAAGCAATCCTACTGAAACTAAGTTACTCTTCGCTATATCCCATAAGGAAAAATTGATGGAACCTCAACATTTCTGACTTTGTACAGACATCACCATTGTTTCTGTGAAATAAATTATACACCTCTGAAATTAGAAAGGGCATTTAACACACAAGCATGTTGATTTACAATATAAAAGTTTGAAGTTCTAATTAACAAAATAGGGTCCCCAAAACAAATATGTACCCATAAATGTGTTCTCTATTAACAGGTAGCCATTTCTCATGAACTGCAGTACAACCTTATTCCAAAGTAAATATACTTTACGGCCAAGAAGGAACTGTTTCAGAAGCCATGAGTGCTACTGTGTCTATTCATAGCTGGTTCTAGTTAACAAAGTCCCCTCTCCTTAGGTAAGAGGTGCTTACTGTAAATGTCATTTTCATAAGTTAGCAGTTATTAGTCATACATACTAAAACAATCTGAGTCTCAGAATGACAATATATTGTTAGCATACGGGGTGCTTATTCTATTTTGAAAGGACAAGCCCTTCTATGGCAAGTTCCCTATTCAGGTAAGTGGCCCAGTATACCAAGTTAAATGTACCGAATAAAAGTGGAAATACTATTCTTGACATTCTGTCAATTTTACTAACACTATTGAATGTTTTCTTTGCTTCCTGTGGTTTTGCTTTGTTAGGATCTGCAGTTGCACTTTTTGATATTGTCGGCAGGGCAGAATCCTTAGTGATGTTTGGAGCGTAATTTGCTACAGCGACTGCATACGCATTGTTTTTCTTAATGACAGATGCTTTCTCTTTTTTCTGAAATAGAGAAAACCAGAAAACCTGTTAGCTGTCATTTTGCCAAAGCAATTTAAGAATACATTTTGTGACATAGATTTTTGTAAGTGATTGTTTTACAGAGCAATAATACAAACTGCAGTACTGTAAATACATATAATACAATCAGCACAGTACAATATTCAAGGCAGACACAAGGAAAGATAATGAAATATATAAATGAAAGGCAGAATGCAGGTCTTATAATAGATAATAATGTGACAGCTTGCTGCATTCTATTTGAGGAATGTAAAAAAATTTAGCTGATTTTATATGCAAAAAATACACAAGGGGGTATATTTGTTAAAAGTTGATTGAATCGATTTTGATCAATTTTAAATCGATCTAAATCAATAATGTGTTTCTGGGGTTAAGTTACAAATTTACATATGTGTCCTTGCACATCTTTACTGCAGTCGCGCTAAAAAGCTCCTCTCGGCGCACCATGTCCTGCAAGACTCTGCAAGAACCAGGCATGTTTTTTTGACGAAAATACGTCTAAGTCGCAATGTGATACAACTAGGACGCACCAGGAGACTGTGCTGCTTAATGGGATATGCAACATTTGTATATCTTGTGCGACTGAATCTCTGAATCTGTATACAAAGTGCAACAATGTAGAGGCAGCAGCTTTTTTCATTCTAAGTTCCATTGTGTTTCATATACAGACTCAAGTGCAGACAGATATACAAGTGTTGCATATCCAATTAATCAGCACAGTCTGCTGGTGTGTCCTAGTCTGCCCAATGCTAGCAGAGTCCCGCTAGACCTGGCGGCTCACTCTCGACAGGCAAGTCGCGCTGTGTGTCGAATTGAGGCTTGATACACATGTGTACTAACACTTAAAAAAAAAAAAAATCAAAACCTGTCTGTTAGTAAATGTGTGATTTAGTCCCAGAAACACAACATTAAATTTAGATCAAATTGAAATCGATCATAATCGACTGAAACCAAAACCAGGATCACGTCACTCTCTAAGCAGTAGTACTCAGGTTGAGCCTTGACCTGGAAGCATGGAAATATAATATATAAGCCAGCTTCGCCTTCCTGGAGGGATAGATTCCTAGCATCAGCTCAAACTGAATTCAACACTGATTAAGGAAAACCCTGCAGGCCATCAGATTTTGGAAGGTATCCGGATCTGATAAGTGGCGTCAGAAGCTAAAAGACTTGGTAACGAAGCAGTAGGAGCGATTTGATTGCCAGAAGTGACTTAAACATGTTCAGACTCTGCGAGAAACTCTGCAGAACTTGCAAATTCTGGACCTGGTTGATTTTTTGTTGCTCTGCTCAGTTGACCAGAGGCTGGAGAAGAAATCTGCAGGGATGTATTACCAGATGATTCCATGACCAGAGTATACTGTAATATTTTGTTTACCAGTTTAGAGAATTTGCTTATGCCTCCTGGAACTGTTCTGGCAGTAGCAGAGGAGTGGAGCAAAATGACCCCCTGGCCTTCACCAGTGACTACAAAGAGATTTAGATTCTGCTGCTTTAAAGCCTCCAGGTCAAAGCCCTCTGTCATGCCCCAGATGTAGCAGGCTGGTGTAGGTACAAAGAACGGTCATCAAACTAGAACTGGTACAGAAGCAGACTATCAAAGGACGGGTTGGAAATAAATTGGGAGACAGAAACAGAGCCAAATCAAGAGACATTAGAATGCAAAGCTGGTGAAAACACTGGAGCTAAGCTGGAAACAAGATCCTGGATATAGACAAACTGGAAGAAGGAAAGCAGGAGCACAGGTAATGAGCCTAAAACTCTGGCACAGGTTTGTGCACAGATGGGGTGATTCTGAGTCAGACTCATCTGTGGTCACTTTTCAGGATGGCCATGCCAGGCTCTTACTAGCGTATGCTAATGTGAGGATACGCCAGTGTATGCAGAAAATCAGCACGACTGCATGGGAAAGCCTAACCCGTCCACTGTCTTTTTGCCCATAGCTGTTGTATTTGGATTTGCCCCCAAAAGATCCATCTGAAAAAGGCATCCCACCTCCGTCTGCACTCTACGATCGAGCATGAAAGTCGGCCTACTTGCTCACGACACTCCCATGACACTGCTACAAGACCGAATAGATCCCTGCATTCCCTCCCCGAGATGCTCATTTCACAGAGAGTATAGTTTGTCAAAGAACGGATCAATCTGTACACACTACCGAACTCCATCAGTGCGAAGTCTGATTTGGCGCATGCATAGTTATCAATAATTTTTTTGACCCAAGATACATCTGCATTGCTACTTGTGTCCGACTCAGAATCAGCCCCAGAAGGGTTATTTACAGAAAGAGGAATTCCAAACTGCTGCCCTTGATGACATCAGTGGTCATTTTATAAAATTAGCACAACTGCATGTCCTGGCAGATAGAAGGGGCAGATTGCCAGAATCATTAGCAGGAGGATGATACCAGAATCTGCCACCATCAGACACGGTAACAAAATACTGGGCCCGGGGCCTAGTTATTTTGCTCCATGTACATTCACTAACATACACTATTAAATGATTGCAGTGTGGGGAGGGGTTATTTATAAGCCCAACGCTGATAGGAAATGTGATAAAAATAAAAGCAAAAGCTATACTGTAGGTAAAATTAGCATTATTAGAACCACAATAAATTAGAATCTTTGTCCTAAGTGGTTAACTCTAACCTTAGTGGTTAAGGTCCTAAGGTCATTATTCTGGAAGCATGATCTATCAAAAATAGAATGCTGAAGCACTTACTGTAGGCATACCATATCTCCTAACATTTCTGTTATCCCATTCTCGTACATTAGATCCCTACATTTTGGATTTTCTGTTCCTAGAATTCTTAAGTGTATATTTACTAAAGTGCTGGCTTTTAGAAGTGGAGAAGTTGCCCATAGCAGCCAATCAAATGGGCAACATCTCCACTTCTAAAAACCCACACTTTAGTAAATACACTCCTTAGTGTTTATGTCATTTTTGTGAATCTTGATTCTGTCTTTACTTTTATTTTTTATTATTTTCAAGTATTTTAATTGCTTTGGCATATTTATTTTCAATATAAATTATTTTTGAACTTTTGTTTGTGTCAAACAATATTATGGAATAGATATTATTTTGCATTCATCCTACTGAAGTTTTCAGTCCCACATCTTTTCACAGCAATAGTCTGGCACTAAGAGAACCATTACATTGCAACATTTAGATCATTATTCTTATGGGTTAGGTACGTGATCCTGATGGTCACAATGCCGACGGTCAGAATTCTGACAGCGGCATCCTGATAATCAGAATCCCAACGTATCTTGGTAAGTATTCTAACCCCAATCATAACTCTAACCCTAACTGTCCCCTCCAGCAGAATAATTTGAATCCTCTCCTCCCACAGCTTAATTAACCAGCCCCTACTGCAGCCTAGCCCTAACCCTCCCCCTGGTGCCTAACCCTAACCTTAAATCTAAAGGTGCATGTCCACTACATGACTAATGAACGACTGAACGATAATGCCATCATTATCGTGCAATCGTTCATTATACTGTGCAGAGGATATTGTGCCCACACTGAACGAAATATCTTCAGTGCAGCCACTCTCCCACATCCCCGAACCTGCACAACCTGACGATATCGTCAGGTTGGATAGCAGGTTCAGGCGATGACAGATGCCGACAATGACCAACGGGAGCGCACATCACTGTTCGTTGCCGGCATACTCACTGCACAATTAATCAACGATTGAACGATAACGATGTCGTCATCGTTCATTTATATCGTGTAGTGGATATGCGCCTTAACCCTAATCCTCACCGTCGGAATCTGTTGGGATTGTGACCATCGGAATTCCCCTTTCAGTATTGTGAATATTGGCATTCTAAACATCGGGATCCTGACAACATCGCATTCTTATTATTGTTATTATTAATAGTAATCATTTATTATTGGCATTATTTAGGATACAATACTAAAACTTATATATATTAAATACACAGGGCACTGATTCTGAGTCGGGGCGCATCTGCAGAAACAGACACATATCCCAATTTTCTGCTGACTGCACATGAATAAAAAATTCCAAACAGGGAAATAGGCATTTCTAGGTGACAATTGGGTGATGATTGTACAAATATACCATCTGTGCCTCGTGAGAGTGTACAGGAAGTGTCTTGGGCATGTAGCCTGACGTCAGTGCTTGTTTGAGACATCTGGATGCTGCTGGGACGCATGTTTCAGACGGATGTTTTGCACCCAACATGAGGTGGATTCAAGTGCCAATACTAAGGGTGATGGTGCGGCTGTGGATAGAAAAACAGTGTATGGTGGGACTCTGAGGGATGCAAATTCGCAAGGATGGGCGCATATTCACGATAGCCAAACCTAGTCAGTAGGCTACCCCGGCTGAACACAATAGCGGCCGACTCACAATCAGCCCCGGGATGTACACTATTCCAGATTTAAGAGCTACAGTGGATGACCACTATTGATGACCAATGAAGAAGAACCACACAGCTCTACATTTCACACCTAAAATCTGAAAATTTAGGCAAGAAGAACATGGCGATATTGGTCATTGAGAGGGCCTGTTCCTTCTAAAGAGGCACAATTGTGAACAATGGGCCTGATTCAGAGTAGTATGCTAATGCATGCGCAATTGCGAATTTTGTAGTTAAGCAATTGCTGGAATATGCTAATGCATCAGCCGGTGGAATTTGTATTGAGACGCCCACCGGTGCTCTCGCAGCTGCCCACTACTGCGTACACAAACGCAGCATTGGACATAGATCCTCAAAATATCGAGTGGGTCTATGGTCACTCAGGATGGACATAGTAATTAAGATGCTGGAGCTTTGTTCTCTGCGCAGGCGCAGGCTAGTATACACCCAGGAAACGGCCCCGTCATGCTCTCATTTTGGCCATCACTCCCTGTAACCACCCACAAAACGGTCTCTTCCTGTCAATCAATTGAGAGTTAATCCTCACAGCGAGCATGATCGCAACTCATTTGCCGTGTGTTCTCAATGCAGCTGCGACGCATGCGCAGTCCACCGATAATCGCTCAACTGCGTGAAAATTGGCATAGCGTTCAACTTTGAATCAGGTCCAATGAGTGTAGTTGCTCATTTCCATTGTAAATATAGGAATGTGCTCTTACCTTGTCATTGACTACACTTTTTCCATCCCAGGCCCATCCTCTTTTTGTAAAATAGTTAACTGTGGCAAATTCAATCAAAGCAGAGAATACAAATGCGTAGCAAACAGCAATGAACCAATCCATAGCTGTAGCATAAGCTACTTTTGGCAGGGAGTTCCTAGCACTGATGCTAAGTGTTGTCATGGTTAGTACAGTTGTGACACCTAGGAGAAAAACAAGCATCAATCAATGTATCATGTTAAAGTTCAGCTTTACAATTTTCCATTAAGAAGTTTATGGCCTATCTCCTTTCCTTTGACATAAAGCAAGGGGCGTTTTCCTTTCATCTTTTAACATTTACAATAGATGGGTCCGCAAGGAGTATTACAAGAAAACCACAAAGACAATTAGCCTTTTGCAGTCTCTTATTAAAGTGTTCCAGATGCATCAAAGATGTAATAATCCACATATTGCAATACATTGAAACGCTAGCCGATGGCGCCTTGCTTTCTGGTAGTTCTATTCTGTCTAATGAAATATATTGAACTAAATAATCAAATTTAGGCACTTTTAAAATGTACATCTAGAAGAAGATTTAGAGCATCTTTACATTCTAATTTGATATTGATTTCTGTCTTTCCTCCTTCAGAAGACATTTTCCTAAGTTGGTGTTTCTTTTGATGATTTCTTATTACTTCCAGTCCAGTGGGGAGTGTATTTGCAGCACGCAGCAGAGACTGCAGAGGTACAATTTTCTGGCTGGACATGTTTGCACAATTTAAAAGTAAAAGAAACGTGCACAGAAAAAAATGCATTTCAGTTGTATGAACCTTGAGATTCATGAGATATGACCACATGGGATGTAGTTATAATAACAACAGTCAGAATGCCGGTGCTTAGAATACCGCAGCCAGAATCCCGAACCTGTCAGAATCCCGGTGCCGGCATCCTGACGGTAAGTAGTCTGGATAGGGGGAGCGTTAGGAGTTAGGATTAGGTGCTAGGGGGAGGGATAGGCACTAGGGGGGAGGGTTAGGTTTAGGCTGCGGATGGGGGTAGTTAGGTTTAGGCACTGGGGGGTAATTAGGTTTAGGCAAGGGGGGGAGGGTTAGGGGTAGGGTTAGGATACTTACCAACATGTGTCGGTATCCTAACCTTGTCGGGATACCAGCGTTAGGATTCTGACCGCCAGTATCCCCAGCATCGGCATCCTGTACCCAACGCAACCACATCTGCATCCGCACTTTGACTTCAACAGTGAGCACTTGCGCCTGACCTATACTTAGTCCAAATATGGCATACAGTATTTTTGTTACAGTATATCAGGTTTGCATAGCCGCATTTGCGTGAACACATCCTCAATAAATACAGAGCCATAGCCCAATTCTACTTCTCTGGTCGTAAATGTAGATACAATCGAATAGTTTATGAGTATGCACTGCTCATACCTGCTGCAGCACCATAATAGGGCGCTGCTGCGTCCTGTGCTGCAACCGCCCCCTAAGTGGTGTTCAAGGCATCATAACTAAGCGCCCCAATGGGTGGGAAGGTGGGATCACCTTCTCCTGACACTAGCCTGCTCAGGGCATCCAAGAGAGGCTCTGAGTGGCAGAACAGATTCGTCTCTCCTCACGAAGTACAGAAGCCATGAAGCAGAGCAAGAAGCGGGTTGCAGCGGAGGTTGAGTATGTCTGGTACCTTTCTAATCGGATCCCGTCCTGTGCGACGGCAGCGGCTGCATCACCCTCCTTAGGGCCCTGACAGCATGCACCAATTATACACATTCACCACATTCACACAAACTGGTTTAGGTTCAACTTTGCATCATCTACTAAGACTGTTTGCTGTACTGCATTTGATAACACAGCATAGTAAGGAAAGATATATTGGCTTATTCCTTCCTTAGTATGAGTACCATGTCCATTCAACCTTGGTAGGAGCTCCATGTCTATCAAGCTCCTTTGTAGGAGCTCCATGTCCTGGTTACTATGTGACTTTCTTCCTTATACTAATAAATGTGGCTGGAACAAACCTGATCTCTATGGTCCAAAAACTACAGAAGAGTTTATGGTGCTATGTTAAAGCAATGCAGTGGGATTTATCTAACAAAATTACTGTAGGATGTGATCATTTTAAATACTACATATTATTTCTGTTTGTTAATTAGGTCACACAGTGCAGAATAAGAACAAGGAGTGTAGGTAAAATGGCATATAACACTACTTTGGTAACAACAAAGCAATTACAAAATTAACATTAAGACAAAATATGATTAAAAAAAAGTTAGTTTCACATACTGGGGTTGATGCAGATTTGGTAGCAATTATTCCCCAAATCGGAGACACAATTTGCATTTATTAAAAAAGCAGCAATAAACGAAGTGGCAAATATCTTAAGATGTGGGTCAGTCAGCAACAGCATCATATGTGCGTCATTTATTCCAGGCATATACACTTGTGCCTGTGCTTTCAATCATTTATTTCCAAAAAATACATTCCAATTTAGGTCTCAATAAAACTGATGACATCTCTAATACAGTAGAAACATCTTATGAACAAAAAAAAATCATGTGCCCGAACAATAAAAGAAAATAATCGCCACTCAGCACCAACTAAGCACCTGGAAAGGGCCAAATGGAGACTAAACTATAATTAGGTAACTTTGGATGTTTTTATTTTTCTCTATTACATGGTTCTGGTCTTCCAGCACTTAAAAATATTGTATCATTTCTAGGGACATATACAACATTCACACCATACTTGTCTACTCTGTCAGCTCCTGGGTTCATCTCCTGGCTGCCTGGAAGAGCATTCATGCTCCCCTGGCGCATCCATCCGGCTCTGCCCATTTTCCGAGTAAAGTGGGCAGTCCTGCATGGCCAATGATGTGATTCGTGTTGAATTGCATCATTTTAGCCACGCCTTTACAATGCTAAAAATCCCTGCGTTGACACAATCTCGCCATCACACCCCGCACTACACTCTCTACTGCGACATGCCCCCTACACATGTCCTGCTGTGCCGACCTGGCTGCCCCCTCTGGCAACTATGATTCACACTTAAGGGCCATATTCAATTAGCCTGAGAAAACGGGTAAGTGAAACAGGTGAAATGCAGGTGAATAAATTATCGCTGATTACGTCATTTTTGCCTGTTTCATTTATCCCCATATTCAATTACAAAGACTTTTCACTTTGTAAAAAAAAAATGGTGATAAGTTTTCACCACTGTTTAGGTGGCAAAAAAAGTGCAGAATTGGGGTTTAGGGGTGCAGAATAAAAAAAAAAAAATAGCCTGCAGCCTTTGTAATTTCCCCTTAAAGTAATCTGTGTAATTTAAAAAAAAAAAAATCTTTAGAAAAAAGGTACTTTAATTTTGGGTTGAAAAAAAAATATTGGGGGACAAACATCTAAACTAGCGAAATTGATCTCGGGGAGGTTCCCAAGTATGCGGCAGGTGTTTTCTAGCGGCAGGTGCATTTTTGAAGAATTTTCAAAATTCACTCTAGGGACTTAAAAATATGCTTGCACCCATTTTCATGTACCCCGAATTTGATGGACATAGTAATTTTTCCCCCGAGGAAAAAAACCTAAGTGCTATTCTTCACCACTTCGGTGAATACGGGGATAAGAGGGCATGCGACCGATACTTTATCCACTCCTAAAACGGCGATGATGGCGAAAAGTCCGACCTCAGACTTTTCGCCCCATATTGAATATGGCCCACATTATGCTTTGTTTCACAATAATTTAATGTTTAATAAATATTACTATGGGGCCTAGTCATTATGAGATATCGACCCATTACACATGCAGAAAAGCTAGTTTCAGCCTGCTTTTGTTAACGGGTCCATTAACTAATGCCATTAACCAATGTCCTACTCCTTTCTATGGAAAAGAGGGGTGGGGTTGCCCTGCAGCCGTGTTCAAGCGTGAACTCAGAACTTAAAGCACGCAAGCGCAATTGGCTGGATTGGCAGTGGTAAGTATCACTGCTACTGTAGCAGTGTTAGGGATCGCAGGGACAGCTGCCTTTCGGAGCAGCTATCCTCACACCGAGGCAATAATGAATTGCTCTGGTAGCTGAGTATTCAACTCTATAACTCGCAGCGAGTTAGATACTTAGCCATCCGACCCCCAATGATTAATAGGCCCCTATATGCATGCATAAGGGTGTTGTTATGGAGGCCTAACTTCTTCCATTGTTATGCATATTTTTTATGGGGTAGTGGGAATCATGTCACATATCTGGTAATATGAATCCTTATCTTACACACAAATATTTATAGGTTATCTAATTATTTGAGAATGAACTATTATTTTTTTTTTTTCAAATATGTCAATCACAATGATTATACTAATTCATAATAAAAAAAAGTCTGCAGCTAATGTTACTGACAATCTGGACATCTAAGCGGCAACACAAATGGACATTTCTAGATATACTTTGTAAGTCCATTGTGTGCAATCAATTTCTAAAACAGTCAGCCAGGAGCTTTATTTAAGGGCATACCAGTCACACATTTGCTAAAGCTACAGAGGTTTTGTTCAGATGATAAGACAGTCAAGCATACTGCAGGTGTGAATAATTGCGGGCCAAGTTTAATGAATGTGGTTATCCTATGTTATATTACAAAGTGCACTTTATAGAGCCAAGTGTACTGACCTCATTATTATTATTATTATAATTATTAATAATAATAATATATTTATTGTCTTGTACTTGCCATAAACAATATGTAGAGCAAACCACATGGATGCTTAGATGCTGCGCCTTTATCAAGAAACATTCAATGTTATAATGCTTGATGTTGTAACAATGTACATTTGTTTGTGATTATAAATTAACATTTGGTATACACATAGGGCCTGATTTATACCCCTTTTACACCAGAGCAAAAACCTGGGTTTTTGCTGGGTCTACCCAGGTTGCAGCTCAGTGTAAAAGGGTCCCTGAAAAATAACCCGGGTCAAGTGACCTGGCAATCCAACCCAGGTAGCTACCAGGGTTGGACCCTGGATGGACTCGGATAATGGTGCAGTGTAAACGGTGCAACCCGGGTTATCCGACCTGGGTCATGCCTAAAATGAGCCTAATTGGTGGTTGTGGAGCATTCACCTCCCACTTTTTATTACCTCACAGGTTTAGCAGGGCAGACCTGGGTTCAGTGTGAATGGGGTTGACCCGGGAGTAACCCAGTTCGAAGGTGCAGTGTAAATGGGGTCTGACCTAGGTCTAACCTGGGTTGGAACCATCTCCAAAAACCCAGGTCGAACCTGGGTTTTTGGTGGAAAAGAGGTATAAGATTTGGGGATAGAGTAAGAAAGAGCAAGTAATACCTCTTTTCCACCAAAAACCCAGGTCTGACCTGGGTTTTTGGACATGGTTCCAACCCTAGTCAGACCCAGGTCAGACCCATTTACACTGCACCTTTGATCTGGGTTACTCCCAGGTCAGCCCTGTTCACACTGAACTCAGGTCTGCCCTGCTAAACCTGTGAGGTCATAAAAAGTGGGAGGTGAATGCTCCACAACCACCAATCAGCTCATTTTAGGCATGACCAAGGTCGGATAACCCGGGTTGCACCGTTTACACTGCACCATTACCTGGGTCCATCCAGGGTCCAACCCTGGTAGCTACCTGGGTTAGATTGCAGGGTCACTTGACCCAGGTTATTTTTCAGGGACCCTTTTACACTGAGCTGCGACCCGGGTAGACCCAGCAAAAATATGAGATATGGTAAGAACTTACCCTTGTTATCTCTATTTCTACGAAGTCCATAGGGTTCCACAGGATACCTTGGGGTATAGGTGTGACGTCAGTCATCGGGCACCATAGAGTTAAACTTTCAGCTCCCAGGATGCACTAGGGTCCCCCTCCTATACCCCACCCCCGAGCCAAGGCACCTCAGTTAGTTACCAAGCCATAGGCCGGAGGAGGAGAAGGAAGAGAGAGAAAAAAGATCTGGACACACACAAGAATCACATTCTCACCAGAGGGAGATGGAAAAACCGGTGACCAGAGCAAAGCCCATCTGCAGCACAGGTGCGACAGGGCGGGAGTCCTGTGGAACCCTATGGACTTCGTAGAAATAGAGATAACAAGGGTAAGTTCTTACCATATCTCATATTTTCTACTTCAGGGTCCATAGGGTATCCACAGGATACCTTGGGGATGTCCCAAAGCAGTATCCTTTAAGGGTGGGGACACTCCTGTGCAGAAAGGAGAATCCGCCGCCCGAAGGAAGCATCCAGAGAGGCGAAGGTGTCAAACCTGTAATACCTCACGAAGGTATGGACAGAGGACCACGTAGCAGCCTTGCAGATCTGGACTGCAGAGGCACCACGTCGAGCTGCCCACGAAGGACCCACAGACCTAGTGGAATGAGTCTTCACAGAAGGAGGAACCGGCAGGCCTTCATGAAGATAAGTTTCAGAAATACCCATACGGATCCAGGCTGCCAAAGTTTGCTTTGAAGCAGGCCAACCCTTTTTACGGAAGCCATAGAGGACAAACAAGGCGTCCGACTTCCTAAACGAAGAAGTGCGGTCAACATAAGTCCTTAAGGCCCGCACAACATCCAAAGAGGCCTCACCCACGGAAAGACTAGGTGAGTTAAAGGCCGGAACAACGATTTCCTCATTAACATGAAACTGGGAAACAACTTTGGGAAGAAACTCGGGCCGAGTGCGGAGCACTGCCCTGTTCCCATGAAAAACCAAGAAAGGGGGTCTACAAGAAAGAGCCCCTAAATCAGAAACACGTCTGGCCAAAGCAATAGCCAGAAGGAAAACAGTCTTAGCTGTTAGCCATTTAAGATCCACTAAGCCCAGTGGTTCAAACGGCGGTCCCTGGAGAGCCCTCAGGACCACAGCCAAATCCCAAGGCGCCACAGGTGGAACAAAGGGCGGCTGAATGCGGAGAACACCTTGCATAAAGGTACGCACATCCGGGATTGTAGCAATCCTACGGTGAAACCAGACAGACAGGGCCAAAACCTGTACCTTCAAAGAAGCAAGGCGAAGCCCATGATCTAGTCCTGCTTGTAGGAAGGTGAGTATCCGAGACAGACGAAACTCCTGCGGTGCATAACCTCTCGGTCGACACCACTGGAAGAACGTATGCCACACGCGATGGTATATCCTCGCGGAAGACGGTTTCCGAGCTCGTAACATGGTACGCACTACAGAACTGGAAAACCCCCTGGACCTCAGCATGGCTGTCTCAACAGCCACGCCGTCAAAGACAGCCGAGTCAGGTCTGGGTGAAGACAAGGACCCTGTGACAGAAGGTCCGGTCGTAGCGGCAACCGCAGAGGACTGTCCACGGACAGACTCTGAAGGTCTGAGAACCAGTGCCATCTGGGCCACGCGGGAGCTATCAACAGGAGCATCCCTCCTTCCTGTTTGAATTTCCTGATTACCCGTGGAAGAAGGGAGACCGGAGGGAACAGGTATGCGAACCGGAACGTCCACCGGACGGACAGAGCATCCACCAGAGACGCCCCTTCGTCTCTTGTGCGAGACCCGTACACCGGCAACTTGTTGTTGTGCCGGGACGCCATGAGGTCGATCTCTGGAAGACCCCATCTGTCCACCAGCAGTTGAAAAACATCCGGGTGCAGGGACCATTCCCCCGGATGAACGTCCTGGCGACTTAGAAAGTCCGCCTCCCAATTTAGCACTCCCGGAATGAAGACCGCTAATATGGCCGGAAGATTGCGCTCCGCCCATACCAGGATCCGAGAGACCTCCACGACAGCCGCCCGACTTCGGGTTCCTCCTTGCCTGTTTATGTAGGCCACGGTGGTAGCGTTGTCCGACTGGACCTGTACCGGACGACCCTGGAGAACCCGATGTGCCTGCTGGAGAGCATTGAAGACCGCACAGAGTTCCAAGATATTGATTGGAAGCTCCGCTTCTGTCGGCGTCCACCTGCCCTGGAACAAGTGTGGACCCGAAACTGCTCCCCAGTCCCAAAGACTGGTGTCCGTTGTCAACAGGACCCAATTTGGAACCCAGAACGGACGTCCCTTGCTGAGATGGGTCATCTGTAACCACCAGGCAAGGGACAGGCGAACCTCCGGGGTGAGCACATTCGTCTGGGACTTCAGAGACTGAGGCAGCCCGTTCCACTTGGACAGGATCAGGTGCTGCAGAGGTCTGGAGTGAAACTGGGCATATTCCACCATGTCGAACACCGACACCATGGAGCCCAGTAACCTCATCGCCGAGTGTAGAGACACCCGGCAGCTGTGCAGACAACTGCGCACCCTCGACTGTAAAGCAGAGATCGTTTCCCCCGTCACGAAGATCCTTTGCTGTTCCGAGTCCAATAAGGCTCCGAGGTGCAGAATCCGCCGAGACGGGATTAGAGTGGACTTCTGCTAGTTGATTAGCCAGCCGTGCCGTTGCAGTAGCGCAATGGTCAGGTCCAAGTGGCGTAGAAGGAGCTCTGGAGATCCTGCCACCAATAAAAGGTCGTCCAAGTACGGCAACATGCGGACTCCCTGCAGCCGCAGAGAAGCCGCCATGACCGCCATCACCTTGGTGAACACACGTGGTGCTGTCGCCAGGCCAAAAGGTAACGCCCGAAACTGGAAGTGGTCGCTGCGGATTGCAAACCTGAGGAACTGTTGATGGCGCAAAAGAATAGGGACATGCAGGTAAGCGTCCTGTATGTCCAAAGACACCATGTATTCCCCAGGTTCCAGTGCCAGAATGATGGACCATAGGGTCTCCATCCAAAACTTCGGTACCCGCAAAGACTTGTTGAGAGCTTTGAGGTTGAGAATCGGACGATACGACCCATTGGGTTTCTGTACCAAAAAAAGATTTGAATAGAAACCCTGGCCCCTCTGGGAGAATGGAACAGGCACTATAACTCCAGCCTGGAGCATAGTGTGCAATACCTTCCGCAGCTCCATAGCCTTGTTCCGGTCTGATGGTAGACCCATGGTGAAGAATCGAGCCGGGGGTCTGTGCCGGACAGAGAGGGCGTACCTGTGGGAGACCACCTCAAGAACCCAAGTGTCTGTCGTAGTGACCAACCAACACTGGGCGAACTGCAGCAGGCGGCCTCCCACTTTGGGAACCCCCAAAGGGAGGCCCGGACCGTCAGGCCGCAGGCTTGTCATCTGGCTTAGGGGCCGGAAGTCTGGTACTCCATGCCTGCTTCCGGGGCTTGGCCGATTTCTTAGGGCCAGCCTGTCGAGGAAAAGACTGTGGTTTGGGCCTGCCCTGGGCACTATAAGACCGAAAGGACGATGGTCCAGAACCAGAAGGAGCAGCGGCCGATGGGAGACAAGCCGATTTGGCTGCCGCCAGCGTGGCCACAATCTTGTCCAGATCCGGACCGAAGAGAACTTCTCCGGTAAATGACAATGCCTCCAAACCCTTTTTGGAATCTGCGTCCGCCTTCCAGGATTGCAGCCACAAGGTGCGACGAGCAGCCACCGCTGCTGAAGAAATTCTAGACACCAGAGTACTAATGTCTAAGGCCGCCTCATTGATATAAGTGGCCGAATCACGGTGATTACCAATCAACTCCGCCTGTTCGGCCGGACAGTCGGAATCAAAAGACGCCTCTAATGAATCCGCCCAGCGCTCCATCGCTCTGGCAACCCAGCAAATGGCCATAGCCGGCCGTGCTGCCCCCCCCGCAAGGGAATAAGCGGACTTCAGGCAGATCTCCACCTTGCGGTCCGTAGCATCTTTAAGGGAGGACATGGATGGCATCGGCAATGTGGCACTACGGACAAGACGGGTCACGTGAGAATCCACCTGTGGAGGGGATTCCCACTTTGCAAAATAATTATCCGCGAACGGATAAGCCACTGCCAGGCGCCTCTGCGGCTGGTATCTTTTGCCAGGCTGTTTCCACGCCTCCTCTAAATGGTCCACTAACTGACCCGAAAGAGGAAAGACTGTGGCATCTCCCTTCACATCTTTAAAAAAGGCATACTTGGATTTAGCCGCTGGGGGAACTTCGTCCTCAATCACCAAGGCTGTGCGGACTGCCCGAATAAGTCCAGGAATATATACCTTGGACTTAGCGTCAGCGTCCTTAGTATGGAGAGGTTCCTGATCGTAAGGATCCAGAATCTCCCCATCATCAGACGTCCCCTCGTCATCCTCATAAGGAGCCGACAGAGATGCCACCGGCCGTTTATGTGGCCACATCACAGACTCCCCTTGCAACACATCCGACAAGTGCTGTACAGAACTCGTCAGGGAGTTAACCCACGTCGGCTCCTGAGAAACCGGGAGCGGGGAAATAGGGAGACTGTGGGGTACCACCAATTGTCGTGGGAAACCCTGCATGGGTGACGACACCACTGACTGCTGGGACAAACCCATCGGCGTAAACGCGGGCTGCGGAGCTAACTGGCCCACTAAGGTTGTAAGCGCCTGAGCGTAACAAGCCCAGGGCGGCTCCTGTACTGGTGCTGTAACCGTAATAGGCCGCGCCATAGACAAACACTGCCAGCAGAGGCCCTCCGCGCTACCCTCCCCCTCCGCTAACGGTACTTTACACGTAGTACACTGTAGCCGGAGAGGAAAATCATTTTCAGACATGATGGCACCAAGTATGTGACCCCTCTCACCAATTATATATTAAATAGGCGAGAGACCACCCTGCAGCACCGCACCGCAAGGGCTTAGCAGAAAGGACAGGGACAGTAATAAAGCTGACAGTTAGAAGAAAAGTTACAGGCAGCAGCGCTAGCACAGTCACATACAATGCAAAGAAAAATCAATTCCTGCACTAACAGCGCTGATCACTCAACTACGCAGACACAGGGCCTGGTAGGACACAGCGCAGCATACACAGACCTGACCCAAATCGGAGGAGAGGTATGCGGAGGGACCCAGACCACGATGCTTCCGTCCAGTGGTTCCAGCAGCGTTCACCATGCGTTGGAAAGATGGCCGCCGAGGAGCAGAGAGGAGGCTGGCCTGGGGGAGGAGCGCTGCTACAGGACCAGTCGGCAGTGTGCAGAGAGGGCTGTGTGCAGCGGGGGAGGCGCCGGCTGTGAGACAGGGAAGGCGCGCTCCCCTGGCATGCATTTAACCCCTGGGACGCCGCAGCGCTACCGCTCTGCTGCGGTCCGCTGTCCCAGGGGGTAGTGGAAGCGCAGGTTCATACCTGGCTCCACGCTGCAGCCAGTCCCCAGGGAGCCCCCTGCCTGGGGACTCTGGACCATGTAACAGCGGGGACCCACCGCGGGACCCCGCTGCTTACCTGCTGTCCCCCTTGAATCTGGCCATGGTCCGGAACATCTGGGGTCAATGCTAGCTGTGACCCCAGATGCTCACCAGCATCCCCGGATCGGTACCAGCGTTCTGGTACCGGCGGGGGTGTAGGGAAGACAGCATGGACGTCAGGACTGACTGTCCATGCTGTTCATCCAGATGTGCAGCCACAGCTGCATGAAGAAAAAGCTTCAGGGGCTCTTCTAGCCCCCACTCCAACTGGTGCACCCGACTCCGGCCGGGCACCAAACGAAACTGAGGTGCCTTGGCTCGGGGGCGGGGTATAGGAGGGGGACCCTAGTGCATCCTGGGAGCAGAAAGCTTAACTCTATGGTGCCCGATGACTGACGTCACACCTATACCCCAAGGTATCCTGTGGATACCCTATGGACCCTGAAGTAGAAAACCCAGGTTTTTGCTCTGGTGTAAAAGGGGTATAACTGTGCCTCTTGGTAAAACCATGCTGCACTGCAGGTGGAGCAGATTTAAAATTTTCAGAGCGATGTAGATTTGGGAGGGACGTGTCCTAACTGACATCTAAATTGCAGTGTAAAAATAAAACTGTCCAGCATTTGTGGGCTACATACAAAGGCAGCCAGTATTTTTCCCTACATGCAAAAGAATATAGGTATTTACACCGCTTCCATAGCAACATAGTGTGTTCTGGCACATAGTAACTTGCCCTATCTTATTCTATTCCCAAATCTGAATAAGGCCCATAATGTTTATTATGTGATACTTAGTAGAACCTTTGAATAACTTATACCACTATTATTCTAGAAGTTTATTTTTAAGATTAAACATGTAGCAGTCACGCTTTAAAATATGAAACATTTTGTATACTTCTGTATTCTTTAACATTTACTTTTCAAATCATGTTCACTGGTCCTTTAAGCACGAATGTTTTAGACTCCAGTCACTGCAGGGGTTAGCTGTGTTGACCTCTGAAGATGAATTAACCTTTGAGGAGGTGCCGGCTGTAGTGTGAAACTAGGTAGCATGCCAGTGGACCTTCTATGTTGCCCTGTATGCCCACGCTGTCACAATGAAAGATTAGCTTTGTTTGAAAAAACAAGCTTCCCGGTGATGCCTAAAAGTGAGAGTGGTCGTTCTGCTTGCTGTATTCCCTACTGTGACAGCAAGTTACATTTTGCAAAGGTTATGCTGGCACAAAAGTTCTGGTATGCGTATTATTAAGCAAACTGTCCAATGACAACACCTTCTGTATACCATTCCGGTAACAAACAAAATCTAATTACACTGCTCACAGACGCAGTGACTGGAGATTGATCTTAATGACTGAATTGCAAGGTTTATGGTCAGCTTAAAGAAGAAATTAATGTAAGGAAGCATCTATTTCAAGACAGTGGAATAAAGAATCAAACGGAAATATACTTAATCTTTATGCACAATGCTTTTGCAAATTTATCAGCAGAGCACTTAACCAAGTCATGTACTGTAATAGAAAAGTCCATCTGGACAGGTTACAAAGCTAGCTTAGCTACAAAGACTTTTGTCCCCTAAGGGTCTTTGTCAAGGGGTGTTGAACAAGACACTCCGATATACTCTTTAATATTTCATCATGGTGACTACCTGAAGTTGCTCAATGAATCTTAATGTTAAAATGTATCATTTGGGGTCATTTTTGGTGCATTCCCTTCATATATAAGTTCACTTACACATATATTACAATTGCATCTCTTATTCAGTAATTGATTGCCTTATGTACACTATAAAACTCAGCCTATTACCACATTGCCCCCTTTATTAATTAAAATTTTCAACTTTCGTCATTGCATCATTCCCATGGTCCATACAAAGGTGGTCCTATAAATATAGACACATGGTCAATAAACACAGTTTTGTCTCTTTCTCTGTGTTGCAGGTTTGTAAATTATTCCATGGAGCACATCACAGAAGGGGAAAGGGGTTCCCTGTATTCTGCACCATGTACTCTACTTCCTTCTGCTCTGAGCTCCAGCTGCGAAAGCTGTAGATAAGCCCAGTGATTGGGATCATGTGGAACAATGAGAGTAGCATACTAGAACATGTGAGTGGCTTGTGGGGAGGTCCAAGTAGCATGTGGGGGGGAGCATCAAGGAAGGTCCAAGAGAAAGATGGGGAGGTGTGAGTGGCATGTATGGAGGTGTGAGTGGCAGGTGGGAGAATTTATGAGTTTATGGGGGATCTGAGGATTTGTGTGGGTCTGAGTTCATGTGTTGGAATTTTGTGGCAAGTGATGGTCCTAGAGCATGAGAGAGTTTTGGAGCAACTATAGAGCATGTGGGGCATTTTGGGTGAAGTGATTCAGGGGTTGCTGATCTGGGACTAACTGAAGTTAAAGGCAAATTCAATTGTGAAATTTCCAAAGCAAAATGGACACATTTACCAAGGAGCCAGGATTTGCAGAGTTAACTTGTTCTCCCTGAGTACAGAAGAGGTGCAATGAGATTTCATATAACATAGCAATTGGCGTCGACAGCTATGCCTGACCATTCCCCCAATGCGAGAGGACTTGAACTCTGCAACAGCTCTAAAGTGGTGCAGTTGAAAGAGTTTGGACCCAGATCATATATGGGCCAGACCTCTGTTGGATGATATGCTACTCAATGTCCTTCTGATAAGCAAATATTTTTATATGATGCAGACAAGGACTACCACTTACAACAAAATGCATGGGAGCAGTGGCGTAACTAGGGTATTTGGAGCCCAGGGCAAATTTGAAAAGGGAGCCCCCCCTCCCCCATGTGCGCGCGCCGAAGACGTGCGCGTCAAAAAATGGGCGTGGTCACTTAAAAATGGGGCGTGTCACCATGACACACCCCTTTATTTTCAAACTGAACATTCCTATCCATATGCACCTTAACCCCAGTAGTACCCCTTATACAGTACCCCCAGTATGCAGTTGTGGTCCCTCTCATGCAGGCCCATAGTAGTGCCCCTTATACAGTATCCCCAGTAGTGGTCCCTCTTATACAGCCCCCAATTAGTTCCCCTTACTCAGTTCCCCCAGTAGTGGCCCCCCCAAATGCAGTGCCCCACGTAGTGTTCCCCCTTATGCAGTGCCCCCAGTAGCAGTCCCCACAATGCAGTGCGCCCAGTAGCGGTATCCCCTTATGCAGTGCCCTTTTATATAGTGCCCCCAGCAGTAGTCCCCCCCATGCAGTTTTCCCAGTAGTGGTCCCCTTATGCAGGCACCCTGTAGTGATCCCCCCTATCTAGTGCCCCCTGTAGTGGTCCCCGCAGTGCCCCTAGCAGTAAGCCCCTTATATAGTGCCCCCAGCAGTAGTGTCCCCCCCTCCCATGCAGTGCCCCCAGTAGTGGTCCCCCTGATGCAGGCTCCCAGTAGTGACCCCCCCCCCTATCCAGTGGTCCCTGTAGTGGCCCTTCCTATTATTGCCCCCAGTAGTGGTCCCCAGAGTGCAGTGCCTCTAGTAATACTAGGCCCCTTTTAGAATGCCCCCAGTGGTAGTCCCCCCCCCAAGTAGTAGTCCCCAGTAGAGTAGCCCCCCCCCAGTAGAGGTCCTCCCAATGGCACCCCCAGTAGATGTCCCCCCCAGTAGTAGCCAACCCCTCCCCCGTTGTGCAGATAGGTTTAAAAATAAATAAATATATATAAAAATATACTTACCTGATTCCACGCTGCTCCTGTCCGCGATGCCGCTCCTGCCCTCCAGTCTGCCCGGGCTGGCGCGCTCAGCATTATGGGACTGACGTCATGACGTCAGTCCCATTACCCACTGCAGGAGCCGGACGGAAGTCCGGCTCTTGCAGTGGGTGCTGCAGCAATCAATGAGAGTCTATCTGACTCTCATTGGCTGCTGTTTAACACACGCATCGCCGCCAGCGCTGGCGGCGATGCATGTTATGCACAACCTGAGCCCGCCTCCTGGTGCTATTGGGCAAGGGAACGGGCTCCGGCGTGCAGCACAGGACCGGCGCTGGAAGCCTAGCGCCGGTCCTGTGCAAATGTGTAGCGCTGACCGCACTCATTGCGGTCGGCGCTACACTGGCTATCTAGGGCGGGGCGGGCCGGTACCGTGGCCAGTCCAACGGCGCCCAGGGCACGAACCCCGCTCGCCCTGCCCTAGTTACGCCACTGCATGGGAGATACAGATATGTCCTCTTGCATTTTTCTGCATGGCGTGAGGTCTTCTTCCGACTCCATAGGATTGCATGGTTCAATTGCAGTGTGCACCATAGCATACCATAGCATATGCTGCTGCGGGTAATCACATGGAGTGATGCATGCGCACGTTTGTAGCGCAATCTTCAAGGATGTAAGAGGACACATTAAACTTGCAGATGAAGCCAGAACTCTGGCTTATTACAAATAGACAGGGCTATATTTCTGGAAAAATAGATTCAGGCACTGTGGGTGGAGCTATAGAAAAACAATAATATATATGTATTATCTATATTATATATACACATAAATATATATAGTATTTAGAAAAGAAGGCACTCAAAAGGGACTTTAAACTTAAACTTATCTTATGGAAAATAAATTTTCCATAAGATAAGGACATTACATCATAGTTAATGAGAGGTTCAGGAACTGAGGGCCTGATTCAGAAACGTTGGCAACAACTGTTCCTCATATACATTTTACATTTGAATTAAGCCTGATGTGAGCCTCCATCTGCCAGTTTATATATACATATATATATGTATTGATATTTTATATTTATTATTATTATTATTATTATTAACAGTTATTTATATAGCGCACACATATTCTGCAGCGCTTTACAGAGAATATCTTACCATTCACATATTTCGATTATAAGGTTAATACACATTCTTCGAGGACAAACATCAGTCATTTTCAATAACGTCCTCAACACAAATGACAGCCTTAGATTTCCAAAATGTATCCGTGGTGGTAGTATTCTTCAAATTTCTTTATGATTAAAAGTGCATTTCTCATGACCTGGATGTTTACAGATTCTATTGAAGTTGGGAAAAGTTCACTATTTTGTTTACGAATGCTACTCAACCGATATATTTTCTACAACAAAAAGTCACAAACTATTGACAAGTTTAAACAACACTATAAAGGCTGTTTTTTGACATATTTTGTAATTAGTATTAACATAAAATAATGAAATAAATTAAGACCTCTTAGTCCTCCACAATTACTAAAACAAAACGGTACCTCATTTTTAATTCCCAAAGCTTTAGTATTTCAACCAAAGTATAATATGTCTTTGTAAGGACTTTAGCCTTTGTTGATCAAAAGAAATGGGTAATACTACAAAATGATATAAGAGAGTGTAGGCAGTAATGTAATTTAAATGGTATAGATAGATAGAAACAACCCAATCAAAAGATTTATTTTGGTTGAGAAATAAACTTAATTTCAATCTTAGTTATTGTTTTAGCAAGATTCCAAAAATTCACATCTAAAACCATGAATTATCCTTCCCTTATTTTCACTCCATGTAAAACATATGTAATTGCTGATAAAGGTTAGGGATTGAGATGAAAGAATTGGTAAATTGGTAACTGTCAGTAAAAAATCATCTGCAGATAAGTATAGGTTATACTCAACAACAGTAAAAAAAAAACACCTTCAATTGTATTATCTGGTCTAATAGCTTCTACCAGGAGTTCCATCACTATTGATAAAACCAATTGGAACTAAGGGCATACAGTGCCATTCTAACGCCATACTGCGACTGCATCTTTCTTGACTGACTGCCCATTATCCTCAGAGAAGCAATGGGATGACTATACTAAAGACATTTAAGATAATAAAAAAACTCCTGAAATCCCCACCAGCTGCAGAGAAGCAGACAGAAAATCCCAACACACCCTACTGTATCAAAGGGCTTATGAACGTCGAATGATAAAAGAAACACATGCTGTCTTGATACTTTTGCTGTATAAATAATGTTGAAGAACTTCCTAATATTGTTTGAATAATTTACATTCTCAACAAAACCTACTTGGTCGTTGTGTAATTAGTAAAAAATTCAAGTAACCTCGAAGCAAAATTCCTTGATAGAATTTGTCTTCAGGTTTTTATCCTTTTTGTGTTGTTACAATTGGAGTAAAGGAAGAAGTAATAATGACATCACCATCAATTAACAAAATGCCTAAATAGTTGAACCACAACATGTCTTACTCATATACAAGTGTGC
Source organism: Taudactylus pleione (assembly GCA_031769625.1). Lineage (NCBI taxonomy): Eukaryota > Metazoa > Chordata > Amphibia > Anura > Myobatrachidae > Taudactylus > Taudactylus pleione. The sequence continues at coordinate 4,909,030 of JAUIMM010000518.1, forward strand.
TTTATGTAATTAATTATGATTAATTCATTCATTGTAATTATGAGGTGTTTATTAAGTGTAATTGGAAATATTTTGTCACCTGCTTGTATACTGTATGTGTATATACAAATGTTCACAGTTGTCTACAGTCAGAAAAAGTTATAATTCTCTCTCTCTCTCTTTTTTTTTTTTTTTTTACTTTAACCAAACAGTGTAACATATATGATATACCATTATCACTTTGAATGGAAAAGTGCTTTTTTTTTTTTTGCACAGAAATTTTCCCTAAGGTGACATATAGGTAATATATTTGAATGATTTCTGTATTTCAATCTTAACTTACTATACTTACTATAGTTCCACCAATGCCTGAAATGTAGAAGGAATATATATATATATATATATATATATATCCACAACTGTGACCCACACTCCACACAACTTAGGCAATACCCGGGTGCTCACCCATGTAGCAAATTCGCTCCAACATAAATCCTGAGATGCGGATGGCACTCATGGGTTTTCAATAACCAGAATGGACACCTCCTTATAGCCAACGTTTCCGAAATTTTATATTTCTTTTATCAAGGATATATATATATATATGTATATATATGTTGTTTGTAGACCGGCACTCAGATCAATGAAATACAACTTGCCCAGGTGCTCCTCCAGAAATAACATATACACAGCAATGAGTGGATGGCACTCCGGGTCTCCACAGCAATAGAAAAAACAGACAACAGTCCCAAACAGCAGTCAATATTTATATATATAGTCTTGATAAAAGAGCCAAGAGCTCTGACACGTTGACTGCTATTTGCGACTGTTGTCGGTTTTTTCTATTGCTGTGGAGACCCGGAGTGCCATCCACTCGTTGCTGTGTATGTATAGATACAACGAGGCGCTCACAGTGTAGTATGCAAGTACCAATTGGTTTGAAATAAGTAATATGTATACATTTAATAAGAAATATTTGTGCTTATCTCAGTGGGCAGGAACCACCAACGCATTTTGTTTGAACCAAACTTACTCAGGGATCACTGAGGAAGTTTGGTTCAAACTAAACACGTTGAAGGTTCCTGCTTTTTGTCTCTCAAGACCACACACACTGAGGAAATATTACAGCTGTTGAGAGTTCCCAGTCATTTGTACCACTTTGGCTGGACCATCCCTGTCCTGGATTGGGTGAATTGTACTTGACTGATATGCGATTTGTCAAGTTTTTATTTTGTACGTGTTTTTAATCCCTATATCTGAGATAAAGTTGTTATATACTACCCTATGAGTTTCTTTCTGGTTTGTTTGGTGCTGGCTTTATTCCAGATTTGGAGGTCTTCACAAAGTGAAGAATAAATCATCTCAACAGAAGGTCGTATCCTGATTCATCATACCCCTGAATGGAGTCACACTGAGATAAACATATTACTTATTTAAAACCAATTGGTACTTGCATAATACACTACGAGCGCCTTCTTCTCTTTTTGTTCTGTATTAGATTTTAGATCCATTTGCTGGCAAGGATCAGACAAGGGGAGGAGGCTCTACATTATTATTCATTATTGTTTATTTATTCTTGTCTGCTCATTGTTTTATCAATAGCGCATTGAGCGTCTGTTATACAAGGTTTTTTATATTTTTCCCCAACTACTGTACCTTTTGGAGAAAAAAATAGTTTGTAAATTACAGATGGTCCACTTTTATGCATAAATCTAATGATGTTATACCTAACATCCTACATTACATGTCTCCCATCCTTGTTTATCTCCAAGCTTTTGCCAGAAATCCTTAATTATACTGCTTTTCTTAGAGCAAATTGAACATGGTGATTGTGGATGAGTGTGTATGAAATGTACAAAAGAGCAGGTGCAGGAATCTTACTGTGTATCGATGGATTATATCTCATTTCCTGGAGGATTCACACGAGCTCCTGTCCTACATTTTCAAAATGCCACGTTCTCCACATTTAAGACTCGCAGGTGGTTCAGGTTTCCTAGGACCTTCTTATTTTTCCCCCACTACAAATCTTTAAATCAAAAACTTGTTTTTTGATTCTTATTTTTTGTGGACTGAGAAAAAAATTGCACAATATTTTTATTTCCTTTATCAAATGTATGGGTGTTGGCAGAGTGCTAATTTATTTTACAAGAGTGATCATTGATCAGCATAACTCCCAAAGTCTAGGATCCCGGGCACCAGTACGGGCATGAGCTACATGAAAGTGAGTTTGGCCTATTGGGGTTGTTTGACAGGTCAACAGAATGCTTTTGATACAACTGGACGTATTGTTTCCCAATTTTTCTTTTATAATGTTGGAAGGTATGTATAAAACACAGGATTGTTAAAAAACAGAAGATGGATTATTAACCGGAAAAAGTACAATTTTCTGCACCTATCTTCTGATATCTGCTTAGTAAATAAAAGCCTGCGTATAATATAGGTATAAGTTTCAGAGCTCAGTTAGTTCTGTGCTCACCACACAGCGAAGAAAGCATTTTAATAAATGTGCAAAGGCACTTACAACCTAACTTCAGGGCCGGCTCTTGAAGCGTTCGACCAGTGCAGTCGAACAGGGGCGCCATCCCACAGAGGGCACACACCTCCCAACCATCCATATTTAATTGGGACAGTCCCATTTTGCTGGCACTGTTCTGCTGTTCCATCCGCAGGCTGAAGTTTCCCGTGTGCGGTCGGGAGACTGGGGGCCCCCACTGCCGCAGCTCTGCTTTGCTAATCAGAGAATGGTGGTGCCGGAGAAGCTGAATGGATGCCACATGCATGCGCACGGCGTCCATTCAGTGCAGGGAGATGGCTGGGGGCAGCCCAGCTGGTGACAGAGTGCTGGGCTTGAACCCAGCCTAATGTGAAAAGGACGCGTGCTATACGGGCATGCCCCCAAACGATGTCATATAGGGGGTGTGGCCCTTTTTGCGCTATATTAACGGTCACTGTCCAGTTTCTGCACAGGGTGTGGCTCCTCCTGGAGCCGGCCCTGGCTAACTTGCTACCTAGGGTGATGGCAGAAGGCTGTGAGCAATATATACTATATATAGCTGAAGTGATGCATGTTACGCAGAGAAAGTAAGACTTTAGCAATGTTGATTAGGAAAGTGCCCACAGTAGTTGTCCTCCTATGCATTGCCCCCAGTAGTAGTCCCCCTATGCATTGCCCCCAGTAGTAGTCCCCCTATGCATTGCCCCCAGTAGTAGTGCCCCTATGCATTGCCCCCAGTAGTAGTCCTCCCTATACAGTGACCCCAGTAGCGGCCCCCCCTATACAGTGCTCGTGCCCCTTACACACACACAAAAAAAACCAACACACAACTTACCTGAATCCCCGCTCCTGCCGTGACCGCCGCTGTTCGCTCCTCCCGGCCCACTGTGCACTATGGGAGAGACATCATGACATCTTTCCCATCACCCGCTGTGGGGTGGAGCCGGAAAGGCAGAGCTCCTGAGTGAGTTCCAGCCGGCTCCCTCCATGGACTCAGCAGCCAATGAGAGTCTGCCTGATTCTCATTGTCTGCTATAACAAACACACCGCCACCGCTGGCAGCAGTGTGTTTATTACTGTGTATTGCGGACCTTTCTCACTGCAGTCTGCACTACACTTAAACACTGTGGGGCCCGGGGGATGCTGGCGGCGGGTGCAGCGGTGCTGTTGGATGCAGGCGGCTATGGGCCCCTACACCACAGCGGGCCCCGATGCAAGCCACCGGCTGTGCCGCCGCTAGTTCCGCAACTGGCATAGCTACCAGTGTAAAATAGAAAAAAAAACACCAATACATATTGACTTCTTGACTTTTATAATAAATGCCAAGAAAAATCTGATTTTTCACAGCACTTTTTTCTTATAAACACTGAGTGAAATAATTTTTATTATGATCAAGTAAAATGCAGAACTGAACTAGGGAGTAGGAGGATAGCAAACTGTAGGCTTATTATTCTCTACAGAGATTTCACAAATGTAGAGGTACAGAGCAATAAAGTCCTGTCTTTAGTGACTCATCCACTAAAAACAACATAAAACAGGAAATGAAGGTATAGAAATAACAATAACAATTACAAAAGTGCCCCTGGTGGGTGGCACATGCCGAGCCTCTTGGTAACCATCTTGCACATAGGTAATATTTTAATATTTGTATTACTACTTGTTTATAATTGGTTATATAAATTTCCAGATTCCTAGTGGGAAATCATTGCACAACATTTGCCAACTTTGTGATTAACTAATAAGTACAGGGATGTATTGTGTTTGTTAAAGGAGAATTGAAGCCTGGGTTTCTTTACGAAGAATCCAATTCTCTCCAACTCATAGAACGATGGATGTCTCTCTCTCCAGAAGACCTGCAGTTACTGGGAGACTCCTCACCACTTCCATCAACCTCTGCACCTTATTCAGTGTCTCTCGCTAGCGCTGTGCGCTTGCAAGCGGCCCGATGGTTTGCGTACGGTCATGCGCACGCTTCGTTTTGCAAGTGCGCGAACTACTCTGTGCGATCACAGGCCGCTCGCTCACCCAGCAAAGACAGCCCAGTGAAATGAATGACAGGAGAGGCCGTTTGTGGGTGGTAACAGGGGCAGGACACTAATAACGGGGGAGTGGAGGTGCAAACGCAGGCGTGCCTGAGTGTTTCAACGCCGTTTTAGAGGTGTGCATAATTAACACGCAGCGTCATAGTACACGTCACATGCCTGTTTTTTACACTGAAGTCCTCGCAGTGCTTGCGGTAGGGTAAGGCAACCACAAGCGCTGCGATCGCTTCCGAATGTCCTCGATGTACCAATGTTTTAATTAGGGATGTGCAGGCTTGGATAGGTTCGAGTTTGCACGCCGAGTTCAGATTTTTCCCTCCAAAAAAACGGAACTCAGAAAGAGGCAAAACGTCATCTTGCATGGACAAACATCATCATTCTTGGACGTTGTCCAGGAATGATGATGTTTGTCCATGCAAGATGACGTTTTGCCTCTTTCTGAGTTCTGTTTTTTTGGAGGGAAAAATCCGAACTCGGCGTGCAAACTCGAACCTATCCGAGCCTGCACAGCCCTAGTTTTAATACACTTCCTGGAGATGACGTGTGCTGGTGAGCGGCTCTGCCTATGCGATTGGGCGTACGCTGGCCGCTCGCTAAGACACGGTGAGCGTGATTATGCCTTGGCGGACAATCGCTTCCCATGGCGTCACTTTGACAAATTTGCAATGCTGGGGGCGAGCGATCGCATCTAGTGAGAGACTCTGAATGAGGTCCACTGTTTCCTGTATTCTCCGTATAACTGAGCCTGTGTATTATTGTGCATACACACGATCAGATTTTTCCTTCAGATATGAACGATAACGATTTAAAAATCGTTCAGTCGTTCATATCTGAAGGAAAATCGTTCATATCTGACATGCCTGAACGATGGACGATCAACGATGCGCGTTCCCGTTTGTCAGATAACGATATCTGACATCTGATGGGTTTGCAGTCAGACTTGGACGATTCCATTCATTTTAATGCAGTCAAAAATCGTTCAAATCATTCAAAACTTTGGTAAAATCGTTCAAATCGTTCAATCGTTCAGTCGTTCATCTGACAAATCTGTCAAGTCTGACAAATCTGACCGTGTGTACGCTCCATTAGTGTGAGCTGCATAATAGGGCATTGAATGCACCTGATAAAAGAAGCTGCAGTAGCCATCAAAATAAAAATATCCGACACCCTGACTAGTGCGTCATTTACGGATTATGGTAAAAAAATATTAACTGACAACTGTTTAAATCCTGATACATTAGCCATAGTTTATGTTTACCAAATGAAATACTCGTATATGTTGGCACCATTAAAAAATATAAAGAAAATGTCACAATTATGGGATGCTATTATGTGTAAGCTATTCCATGCTCTCCAAATGTACTGGTACAGTACCACTTTTACAGTATATGTACTGGACAAATCTTCCTACAACATTTAGAAAACATTTACAGGAGCTGTAATGGACTGAGGACCTGACTCAGACCCGGACGCTATTTGCGGACGCTCGTTCTTAAAAAGGGGCCAGATATTTAAATTGAGTGCTCGCTCTTTGCGGTGTGTTGACGCCGCTATGTCTGGGCGAACGTCCGAAAAATGCGCTCGCTATTTTGTAAAGACGCCCCTATGCCGTTCGCATCACACGTCATCTCCGTTATTTATTAGATTAATCGGGAACATCGAAAGGCATCTGAACTGCTCGCAGTGCTTGTGGTAGGATTTACTTCCCGCTATAACTGCGAGCAGTTCAGGCTAAAAGACAACCAAGTGGTCCATGACGCTCCTTTACTAATTATGCACTCCCATTAAACGCCGTTTTGACCGTTAGGCACGCTTTCGTTAGGATCTCCACTCCCCTGTTTTCAAGCACCTTCCCCTGTTACCACCCACAAATGGTACATTCTGTCAATCAAATTAGCAGCCCCTCGTTGTTTTACGAGCGTATGATTTCGGACTGCAATGACTGGTTTGTGCATGTGCATTGCGAACCATACGCATGCGCAGTTGTGCGAACATCACTCAGAGCGAACGAGCGGCCACTTACGAGCAGCTCTAAATCAGGCCCTGATTCAGAGCCGCTCGCTCTGAATCAGGGTGTTTTTTTTTTATGGAGCGGCCTCCTGGCTGCTCGCATTGCTGTGGGTTGAAACCCACAGCTAATGTGAGCGGCCAGGATGATGTTCGCGATGGTCAAGACCATCGCGACCATCGGGCTTGCGACGAGACCCTTGTGGTACTGTCTTGTGGCCGCAAGCCCCAGAGAGCTTTCGGCTCAAACAGAGTTGAAAGTTATCCCACTAACATCACTTGTGATGTCAGTGGGGCCGCCCCTAGACGGTAGGCGTTCTCGTGGAAACGTGTCCGTCTGGGCAGCCACCCCCCCGGCCCGCCCACCAAAGGGGGCATGCTGTCACTCAACATCGACAGCACGCCCCCTTTGGTGCGAGACCCGGATTGCCTGTCACTATCCGGGTCTCGCGCATGCACACCACAGAGCCGTCTCCGTCGTGCACATGCGCACTGGCCCACGATCGACCCGTTTGCGAGCGCACAGCGCTTGCGACCGGGCCTGAATCAGGCCCTGAGCTCACTCCCAGCACTCCCTCCACAACTTGGCAAAGATGCACAACCCCAGTCAGTGTCAGCTGATCGTGCGTTTGGTGGGTTCTGACTAGTTTAATTGGACTCACATGGGTGTCAGTTTTGGGATGCTTGTGCGCTGCGCAGTGCTGATGTCTCTGCTGGAGCTCTGCAGTTGCCTTCCATGTGCAGGTATTGATGACAGAGAAGTAAGGCAGAGGAATATCTCTGGTTGAGAAAGACATTGGCAGAATAATCAATGTGGTGATGGATGCAGTGGGAAGTTAAATCAAATGGGGGTACAGCATATTGAGCAGCCAGTGTTGGTATCACAACATAAATATTGAGATCAAGGGAAGAAATGGATGTAAAGAAATTAGTTAAGAAAAGAGGAAGTAGAGTGGAAAATTGAAACAATCGGTGGTTTATTGATCAAGCTCTGCTGGCGTCACTGCATAATTACGTCCAATTAGTTGCACACATGGAGATCTCACAACACGTACTGTATAGCTAGGTAAGGGACTATTGTGCTGGGAGAAATGTATGTTCTGATGGAGAGCTAGTATGCGAAGTGGAGGGGAAGTCTGGAGGAAAAAACATGATGTGCGTGTGGGAGGGGGGATCAGAATGAGCTAGGGAGATTACCTGGGGAGGGTAAATCTGGTACTGTGCGGAACAATCTGTTAGACGGGAAGGAGTCTGTATAATATAAATATACTGTATTAATAGGAAGAGCAGCATGATGCACAGTCCAACAATATTCCATAATTTAATTGTATCACTTATGCTGAAAAAAACTAGCAAAGACTTGCACACTGTTGCTGGGCTCCTATTGATAAAATGATTCCTCAGCCATATAAAAGGTGACTTCCGAATAGGCATTAGGAGAAAACACTTTATGATCTTGTAGATTCTGCTCTTATTTATATTTATTTTATTTCACATTTACCCTGAATTCTGAGAGCTTTAGTAACAATACACAGTGCTCATTTATTTAGGGTTGTTGAACATTTTACCAATTATTGCAGGGAATGATTTGTGATGATGTGAAAAATGAGGGCAGAGAAACACAAGCCTCATGATTAGCTGGTAAAGAGAGACAAGGAGCATTTGCATCCATTTTTACTTTTCTTTTGCAATTGGCGCGGGATGTAGTCGGCATCCTAGCGGTCGGGATACCGGCGTTCAGAATCCCAGCGCGGGAATACTGTCAGCAGTCAGAATCCCAGCTCCAAAATCCCAACCGCTGACATCGCAGCGGTAAGTATTAGGGTTAGAGTGAGGCACTAGGGGGAGGGTTAGGCTGAGGCTGCAGGGGGGTGGGTTAGGTTGAGGGGGGGATGGTTAGGCTTAGGGTTAGGTTTAGGCTGCAGAAGGGGAGAGTTCGGTTTAGGCTGCAGGAGGGGAAGGTTAGGTTTAGGCTGAGAGGGGAGGGTTAGGTTTAGGGGTAGGGTTAGGAGTAGGGTTGGATACTTACCTACAAGCGTTGATGTTACCAACCATTCAGGATTCTAGTGCTGGTATTCTGTGCGCCGGGAACCCGTACCCAAAAAAATTAGCGCAAGTCACGCCTACTCTGGCAATGTGCTACTGTGCAAGCCATCAAGTATGTACCTTTTTTACCTGTGAAATGTATAAGTGTCTGATATTCCCAACTAAAATGATTTGCAAATAATTATTATTATACAAGTTCCTGTGGATTCGGATACGGTTCAAATCCCGACAGCGGCATCCCGGCAGCAGTGAAAATCCTGATCTTCGAGAGGTAATAACCTATTCGCCCCCCTAACCCTCCCTTAGGGGTGCCTAATCCTAACCTCCGCCCCAAGTGCCTAACCCTAATCCCCCCTCTAAATGCCTAAACCTAACCCCCCCTTCCCCGCCGCCAAAACCTAAGTCCCCAACACTATCCTCCCCCCGGGGGTGCCTAACCCTAACCCTCCCTTCCCCTAGCCTAACCCTAAACTACCAGGGGGGGGATGCCTAACCCCCCCCAGGAACCCTAAACCTAACCCCCCCCCGCGGCTGTCCGTGCCCGTTTTACCTTCGATCGGTAAGTCGGGTGTCTGGCTCCCGGCGTAGGTCAAATGACAGGCGTCGGGATATCAATGCCTGTCATTTAGCACTTGCCGGGATTAGACAGTCGGGAAGCCGACGGTCGGATTCCGTCCATCGGCTTCCCGACTGCTTCTCGTTTCTGCTGTCTTCTGTTGGAAAAATAATAGTATGTTAAAATTATCTTGAATGTACTTGTGAGCTGGAGATTTCAACTGACTTTAAAAAATGTGTTTGAATATAGAGTAGTCTTCACTCTCTCATGCCTACAGTAGAACTTCTAAGTAGTTAGCACAACTAATAGTTTTATTTAAATTTTATTGAAACAAGCTGTTGTACTCAGTAAAACTGCTTAAATGGGTATATCACAGCCATGGGTATAGGAACAAGACAACATCAATATGACAAATAAGTAGAGGCAAATCTGTGGTAGGAAACAGACACTGATGACTGGAGCGAACAGAGACTGACATGATTTGTGTAGAGAACAGGACAGGATACAGTGAGTGAACATAGAACTAAACACAAAGATGATGCTGAAGATGGTGCAGTCCCAGTGGACTATAAATCAAGTTCCTGTTTTTCAGGCTGATGGTAAGGCCAGGACACGTTTCACATAGGATATGGTGATTATGTCACTGGAGCCACTAAATGAAACATGTTGACAGCAAGCACTTTGAGTCCAGAATGTTTCAAAACCAGGACTTAGTCACTCTTACCCTGTCCGGCAGTGCTTTACCAAGGTGGGTCATTCTGTCCTAGTGTGCTGTCAATCCATTCTCTGAGGTTTATTGGCCATGTTGTCGCTGATCACTGATCAGATGAGCACCAATATACAGACTCTACCGGTCTCCTGCGCCCACATGACCACCTCATCCTATCCCTGACAAGAGCGTCTGTGGTTCTACTCCGGCTGTCTGCTACACTCACCGGTTCCACTCCGGTCTAAGACTCCAGTTCCACTCCAGTTACTCTGCTGTTAGCCCCAGTCCCATACAGGTTCAAGTCTCTGGTTCCACGCCGGCTATTTTACTGTTACCTTCAGTCCATTCCTCATCATGTCCAGTTCCATTCCAGTTCCACGTTTGTGACCTCCGGTTCTTATCAGGTTCATCTACTGTTTAAGTCTGTGAGTTATTCTGTGATTCCAGCCTGCTTGAATTCTGAAGTTTCCCAGGCATTACAAACACTTTCCTAGTGCTTCAGTGCTAAGTCTTCTGTCACAGTGACCATATCTACATGCAAGCAGGGGCTTCGACAGCCGCAGCGGGCCTGGGGGATGAAGGGGACATGGCCTAATCCTGGGAGGTGTGGTCATGCCCCCTTAGAAAAAAAAATGTAGCAGCGCCAAGAAGCGGCGTTGCACGCTGGGGAGGGGGGTGCTGTGAGCCCCTCAGCCCGGTGCATAGCCAGTGGGGGGCACGATCAGTGTGATCGCTCTCCCCACAGGCATAGGAGACTGCTATGGCTGCTATTAGCAGCCACGAGCAGTCTCCCAGTGCAGCCCAGCACACCGCAGCGTGTGCTGGGCTGCTTTGATGTAAGAGGGTGGGGGAGGCGGAGCTGGACTCAGGCCCCCACCGGGCCCCTCCAGCAAGCCCGGGCCCGGGTAATTAGTACCCGCTCCACCCCCCCTCTCAATGCAGGTTCAAGTGGACATTATCCTCACTGTACTTCAGTTTACTCCTGTCCTGCGTTATATTGCGTATACTTAGCAATGCAGCTCCTGACCTACTTTGGGACTCAGTACTCACTATACCATCGGTACCTCTATCGATGGTGGTTGTTGCCCTGTGGGTCCTCTCCTAGAGTGTTGGAGTTTGTGCTGAGTTTCTGCTACAGCATCCATTATGGTTGTTAGGGACTGGGGACCTCATTCAGAGGCGGTCGCTCGGGAGCGATCGGTAGCACCCAAAGTGATCGAGAATATGCAAAACGATCGCTCAGTCGCAACGCACATCGTAAGCGCGGAAACACCCACAACAATGAAAGCACACCTCCTATCTCTATGGCCTAATTCAGAGTCGGTCGCAGGCGGCAACCTACGTCAGCACGATTAACACCTGTTACAGTGTTAATTGCCTACAAACATCGGTTGAGGCAGAAACCATCGCCAGCACTCGCAATGCTAAAGGTAGACCCTGGGCTACCTTTAGCACTATGAGCAGTAGCATCGTAATTGCAACAAGATGACATGTGTGATGACTCGCTCAGTAATATATGCACGCCCTTAAAATGCCCTTTTTAAGGGCAACCACGCCTGCGTCCGCACCACCACACTCCCGTTCACAAGCACCTTCCCCTGTAACCACCCACAAACGGCATGAAATGTCAATCTCAGCTACGACCCTCGTAGTGACTAACGAGCAAGAGGATTGCAGTTGGAAAGACAGGCTGGCGCACGCGCACTGCCATGTACACGCATGCGCAGTTGAAAAAGACATCGCTCGCTACGACCAATCGCTCCGTGCGACCGCCTCTGTATGAGTTCCAGGGTGCTGGACCAAAGCTCCTCATTAAGGATTTAGGCTCCAATGCCTTAGCTCTGATAATCAGTCTGCAGCCTCTGTTAGCAGATTCGAGTTGGGATACCAATTACCTGAATTACTCTGCTCTGTCCCATGAGTTTTCAAACACTGGTTCCGAACCCTTATCCCAACATTCAGGGTAATTGATTGAGGGAGTCATTCAGACCCGCTCGCGAGCGCAGGACGCTCACAAGCGGGTCGATGTTACCCCAATGCGCAAGCGCACGACGGAGGGAGCTCCGTCGTGCGCATGCGCGAGACCCGGACAGCGACAGCCAAGCTGTCGCTCTGGGTCTCGCACCAAAGGGGGCGTGCTGTCGATGGTGACTGACAGCACGCCCCCTTTGATGGGCGTGCCGGGGGCGTGGCTGCCATGGGAACGCCTACCGTCTGGGTCCGGCCCCACTGACATCACTAGTGATGTCAATGGGAGTGATTTTGGCTCTGATAGAGCCAAAATCACTCCAGGGCTTGCGGTCACCGAGACCCTACCGCAGGGTCTCGTCGCAAGCCAGATGGTCGCGATGGTCTTGACCATCGCGACCATCTTTTGGCCGCTCGCATATGCTGTGGGTGGTCACCCACAGCTATGCGAGTGGCCAGAAGGCCGCTCCATTTTTAGGTAGGAGGGCACTGATTCAGAGCGAGCGCTCTGGTCAGAGCGTCTGGCTCTGAATCAGGCCCTGAGTTCCACTTAATTAGTTCCAGGGGTAGAATGACAGTCTTTTAGGTATCACTGACCTCTCTGAAGGCACAAGAGTCTCCTCACCCATGAGTAGATCTCTGATCCTACCACTTCTATTGTGCTACAACCCATCAGCCCAGTCCATGGGTCCTGACTCAGATCTAAATGTGACACAGAACATACTTACTTGCTCCCCTGTAACATCCAGGAGACTCTTGAATTGTGGGTAGTCCCCATGGACTCCCAGGAGAGCACTTCACACTCATGCATTCCGCCTACTTACTAGTGAAATGTGCTTGATGTGAGCATCCTTACACAAATCTCATCAAGCTGCACCATCATGGTGCTATTTGCTTTACCCCCACACTGGCAACCGGCATCTCCGTATCGGGAACTCTCCCGGGGGAAGAAGCAGGCAGATATATAGAACATTTCACTCATGCCTTTTAATTGATGTAGAGTGGCAGAGGCAACAACATAAGTCATATACTGATGACCCTTGTACAAAGGCTTAAAATTGCTACAGATATGCCCAGCTATTTTGTTGCCGCTAGTGCGGCAAATTGCACCACATATAGCGCAAGACGCGCACCAGCGAATGGATGCGTGCACTACGATCGCACCTGCTCCTCCATAGTAATGCATGGTGTGTTCGCAGTGCGCACCATAGCATACCGTAACATATGCAGGTGCGGGGAATCACATGGCGTGTTGCATTAGCACGTTTGTGGCGCAATCAGCAACAATGTACCTGGGCTCATCTGTAAGTACAGTAATAACTCTTTATGTTTTGCTTTCAGCTTCTGTAGATACTTACGAGATTGTCTTTAGACAAAGTTTAAATGTAGGATTTTTCTATGATGTTCAGATGTGTGACTGATATACAGTAAAACACAATGTTATTCTTTTTTACCATTAAAATACAATGTATACAAGTTCCTACAGCACCTAATGCTTAATACCCTTTAAATCTACTATGCTGCAATTAATAGGCATGACCTTGCACTTTTTATACACAGTTTACTAATGAGCTAGTAGTATTTATTTTAACATTATTTTTGACGGAGTACAAGTTAGCAACTGATTGCAATCAGCACAATACTGCTCACATTGCAAATTCTACAGGACAAGAGGTTATATTTTATAGCTAATCAAGACTGTTCAAAGATATTTAATTGTTGCATGAGTAGATGTGCAGCTATGTGGCAGTCAGATATTATATTATTAAGAATGTTCCATCATTTAATACATTATTCAGTGAGTATAATGAAAGAAATGCAGCCTTGTGTCAAAATGAATTCCTTCTCTTTAAGTTAAAAAGAGTCCGGGATGTATAAAAGTGCAGTTGTTGCAAACCAAGTTTTTTTATTGTGCCTTTTTTTTCTGTTTTTCAAACCAGGTCATTTATTATAAAAATAAGTAGAATAACGCATATCTAGAATAGATACATATTTTTAATTTGACAGATTGTAAACTACAATGCTGGTTTCACAACCCAAGATCCACTCCTTTAGAATGTAAGCTCTCACGAGCAGGGTCCTCTTCCCTCATGTGCTTCTCCTTTCCTTCACTTATACTATCATTTACTCCTAACTCCCCACAATGACACCAAACACTTGTTTGCTGACGCCCTGCTGCCTATTAAAGTATTATGATCGCTAATGCAGCAATGTTTATAAACCATGTCCTTGTCTTACATTGTTTTGTTCTGTTTTCTTGTATGCTCATTTGTTTATGTACTTTGTAAGGCGCTGTGGAACCCTTGTGGCGCCAAACAGATAAAAGATAATTATAATAATACAAACAGTGCAAGGTATCAATCTGCCTTTTGCAAAACGCCACAGAAAACTACAATAAGAGATGCAGCTTTTTTAGATGTAATAGGGATGTCCATTAGTGGGTTAACTTAAATGGTATCATCAGCGGTTAACATCGATGGCGTGAAACCATCTACAGAGAACCATTGATGGTTTGTACACAATGATGGTCATCCCTGCTGTGGGCGCAGTGGGCCATGGACTAATCAAGTCTGTGGGTGGGTATAAGTTCCATGCCCCCTGTATCTGAAAAAAAATCTCTGACAGGATGTCATCGATAGCGGGGAATCATCAGATCTCTGCCATCAATGGAAAATCATTGATAATTGTTATTGATGATCAATGGCCATCAATAAGCTGTAGTCTTGGCAAGATTGCTCTTATCTTATGCATTTTGAAAGTAATGCCTATAAAAATGTGCCTGATTAGGGGCATATTTAGTAGCAAGTGGTGTTAAACATAGATAAAAAAAATCATCTGTCTCGGTGATACTGGCTTGCCGTGGTTAGATTTAACGCACTTTTTCTCTGGGCATCTGCGCAAGCGAGATAGCGATAACAGAACAAGTGAGAGATTTATCAAATCTTGGAGATATATAAAGTGAAGAGAGAGAAAGTATCAACCAATCAGCTTCTTAATGTCATTTTACAGGTGGTGTAAGAAAAAAGAAGCTGATTGGTTGGTAATTTATCTTTCTCCAATTCACTGTATTTTTTTCCAAGATATGATTAATCTCCCCCTAAGTATTGCTTATCAGATAGACTTCCACATTAAATATCTGGTGAAACCTGGCAAATCCACTGCATCGGGTATGTTGTGGGAAATCACAAATTACAGAAATCACTGATTATGAATGCCGTTGGTATTTTACAAACTGCAGCTTCATTGCAAGCACTCTTTGATACATACTGGCCTGAATACTTTTTCATAAACAGAATATTCCATTATTCCTTCATAAGAAGTACCTTTATAAGAAATATGGAGGTCACAGCTTTGTGAGAATAAGTGACTGTCCCTTGCTTTGTAGCTAGAGGGAACTGTGGTCAGGAATTCACAAACAGAATCAGTAATATATACATGAGTGCCATTTACTCATCACTGGAATGTTATCTTCATCGCTCAGTGATCAGAGAGCAAAGTGAGCTAAGAAATGGGATCATTGATCACTACGCTAAAAGCACACTCTCTGTACAGTACGCAAGCTTTTTAGAAAATGATGAATGATGGCCCATGGCCTCAGCATGTGTCTTTACAAAGCCCATATTAATTGTATGCCTGATTAGCTATAGAATATGATCCATATATATTTCTCAGACAATTTCAGTGCTGGGTATATACAGTAGTGCCTCTGTATCCTTCCAATTATATAATTTTTTTTTTAAATAATAAGTTGCAGGAAAATTAATAAATTCCCAGTTACACTGACGTCATAAGGTATTTGAAAGCCCAGAATATCATGCACAAAAGCTAGAGTTCCAGTGCTTCAAAATTAATATGCTCAGAAAGCAAGGAAAGCTGGTGTTCATTTCTATCTGATCATTCATTCATTTACCTTACTAAGCTGCCAGGCACCTCTCTGACTCAAGAGGGAGTTGCAGCTATAACTTAGTAGAACCTAACAATTTCTAGATATTTTCTTCCAAAAGGTCTGTAAGTGGTATAGCATGTAGTGCAGACTTGGCCAAAACGTCGATTGCGATTTACTGGTATCTTGCAGGACATCCGCTGGTAGGCAGCAGTAGGGATGGCCATCGATGGTCACCATTGATGGTACTATCAGTAGTTGACATCGATGGTATAAAACTATTGACTGTGAACCATCAATGGTTTCATGCACCGATGGTCACCCCTGTTTTAATAATGGCCGGGCAGCGGGCCAATCAGGGAGTGGGGGCGGAACCATGTTGGTCGTGTTGGGGGCAGAGCATACTCCGTGTCCTGGCACATGGAGAAACAAAAAATATCACTTGGCTCTGTGCCATCGATGGCAGTGAACCACTGGATCTCTGCCATCAATGGCAAATACAGCAGCCATCGGTGGTTAACTATCAATGTTTGTTAACCATCAATGGTCAATGACCATCCCTGGATCATAGTCAACTTTCCAATCTCTGACCTCTAATGGCTTCTGTGGCCTCAGAAGTCCATCTCTCAATAGTGCAGCTAGTGGTGGACATCAGCTTGTAATAGGGATGGCCATCGTGTGACCTCCATTGATGGTTTCCATCAATGGAAAATACAGATGGAACCATCAAATGTATGAAATCATGCAATGGTGTGCTATCAATAGTTCCTGCCTGCCGCAGTGCAGGGCTACTGGCCGACAGCTCAATAGCTCTGCAGTGCAAGTGTGAGAAATAAAATACAAACATCAGGGTCTACAGCTACCATTGATGGTGGAAAACTATCTGCATCTCCGCCATTGATTGAAAAACCACATGCCATCAGCGGCATCCATCAATGGTTTCTAACAATCGATAGTCAATGGCCATTACTACCTTGCTAACCAGTAGTGCAGCATGTGGGTGATAATGGAGACACTTCTGCTGTGTCTGAGAGGCAGGCAACACTGCTGTGACGCACCTGAGTGGTGCACAAGGGGCGAGGCACCTGTGCCCGCACAGCTCTCTAATCAACGAGAAACCAGCAGAGGGAGACCCTGGTTACTGATGACCAATCCAATGCACCACAGACCTTAGGAAGGGACACTGAACAGGCCGTGGCTGCTGCTGGACTATTGGAGCAGGTAAACAAAATAAAGTGAAGGGAAGCTGCACTCAAGAGACGAGGGGGGAGGTGCATGGTGGACAAGAGTGTACAAAAGGGGTGAAATAAAGAAAGAAGAGTCCAAAAGGGAAAACTGACAGAAGGGGCAAAGAGGCACAGGGTCCAGTGGCACAGATAGGGCCACAAGGGGGCACCGATAGAGGCAAAAGGTTTTTTTTTGGGGGGTGGGGTATGGGTGTTAAAAAAATAGCGCTAAAATACATACCTCCCAACCATCCATATTTTGGTGGGACAGTCCCTACTACCCTTGCAGCAAGGCCACACCTCCTTTTTTTGGATGCGCTCCTATGGTATGCACAAATGTTCCTACCTGGTAGCTCGGAAAAGATTTTTGGCCTCTAGAGTAGATCACCAAAAGTCTGGCCAACCCTGTATTACTGCCTGAAGCACAGGAAACATGCTACAGTACATGATGTAAACTAAGGTTACTGTACTTTTCAGAGCACTGTCACTGGAGAGTTTCATTGATAGTAAAGCAAACTTACTAGTAGTAAGCAATTTAAATACCAGTGTGTGGAAAAATAACAAACTAACAACAATTAGTAAAGAAACAAATCAACAAATAGAGCTGTACCTTTTGACCAAGACATTTATCACAGATGTGTCTATGAATAACCTGAATGACAGAACTATAATGAGCCATTTGTCATGGCTGCAAGCAAGCGTCCACAGATCTTAACTAACGTGCCTATTTATCTGCATTGTAGACGGTAGCACTATATACACATATAGATTATTGTGACATAAATGGAAGAAGGTGACACTGGGATCCTTTAGAGTCCCCAAGACTAAGTGATTCCATGAATTTATAATGTGACAGAACTGCTGATATGCAGTCTAGATTAAATGATAGTTTATATAGCAATAGTCTATATGTTTTCATGAATTCAAGATGGTAAATAAAGTAACAATTCAGAAAGTCTGAAAGTAGCCATGTCTTGCTCTGAAGCTGCAGAGAATCATGAATTCAGTAACAGCTTATTTAAATTCTACAGGACTTTTAGTCAGTGTTGCATGCACATACTTATGCTATTGTACAGAGCCACAGTCCTCCAAAGATTGTCATAGGATATAAAAACCAGAAATAAAAAGAGTGACAGCACTTAAGTAAAAAATAAAACCCTTCTATGACCCCATACAAAAAATAATTATCCAGGTGTTGTTACCTGTAAGACCACTAAATTGTGCTGCATCTGTCTCTGTAGAGAAGCTTCCACCATATCACAGATATTAAGGAATTAAAGACACACTTAATATTGCTATAACCCTGCAAAAATTGCCATTGTAAATTCTTTGTATTGTAACACTGGTATTAAAAATACTGAACTGTAATGCAGGGAATATCGGAGATATCCGTACAGCTGCTCCCACAATTGTTTTGGGGATGGCAAAGCAGGACAATTAAACAAACAGTGAAAGCACACTCCATCTGAAGATGGTTCTGACCTAACCGGAGAGGGATCTTCTGAATGCTCCTCTCCTCCCACCTGTCAATAAATGTTTTTCTAATGGCCGTGAGTGAGCAGTAAAGAGACTGGGACAGATTCTGTAAGTATAGTGATAGCTATTGCTAAACTGTAGACTTTTATAGGAGGCACTGTCTCGGCGTGAGTTTAATGATACATTAGTCCAGTGGTTCCAAAACTGTGCGCCGTGGCACCCTGGGGTGCCTCAGGACACTTGCATGGGTGCCTCAGGTTGGTGGTCCAGCACTAAATCATATTATTTATGGTCAATACAATGTAAATATGTAGACAAACAGAAGCTCAAACCTGTCCAACACCACATAACTGAACCTAGGGATGACAGGTCAGCAGTTTACTGCACTTTATTACTTTACTACATTTTTTTCTGAATTTCTCAGTAGCAAACGTTTGGCTTAAGGGTGCCGTGAAAACAATTCTGTTAGTCTAGGGCGCCGTGATTCAAAATAGTTTGGGAACCTCTGCATTAGTCTATTACTTCATCACTTATTGCTGTAATAAGAGATGAAACTTATCAGCCCATTTCTAGAATTTTTCATACATAAGCCTCTTTATCTGAAAAGCACAAACAAAGCTACATCAGAATGGTTGGAGCAGTAGAAATACAGAGCTTTGGAATAGCCCAGTCAAAGTCTAGACATAAAGCTCGCTAAGATGTTGTGGCAGGACATGAAACAATCAGCTCATGCTTAAAATGTTGAAATGCCACTGAGACAAAACAGTTCTGCAAAGTGGAGTGAGCTGCAATTTACTGCACAGCCCCGGGTGGGACTGATCAATAATGACAGGAAATGTCAGGCTAATTATGGAAAAGAAAAAAGTTGTGAGCAGGGTAGCACCATTTTCCTCAAGTCTCTTTCCTAAGATTTATGGCAAGAGCTAAACATTTATAAAATTAGTGAATAATAACACCGGAAGTATTTATTAGGAGGAAGGGTGAATAGGTTTAGGAAATAAATTAATTAATAAGGATCAGTGCGGATTTCTTCTACATTTCTAAACCTAGGAAATGTCAGGCTGTAGTTACTGCTGCAGAAGGTGGCGCAACCTGAGATTGAGTTCAAAATGCCAAATACTTTTCACATGGGGAATTGTGCTGCATTTATAAATAAATTAAATGACTATATATTTGTTCTGTTTAGCCAGTTAAGATATTATTGGGTTTTGGTTGAAGATCTGATAATATGGAATAATGCAGAATATTATACAAAGGTACTCATCGCACTGTATTTTTGAATCCTAAATTCCTAAAAGTGTAATATGATGTATGGTAGTGCTTGTATTATTTGTAGCTGTTAAAATTAGGCTTTGTTTCATAGTGATGCTCATCTGGAACTCTGCAATGGTGTATTCATGCTATGTGTGTTTTGCTGACCCTTGACTAGGGGCAGGAAGTCTATTGTGTAGATGTCTGTTATGCGTTTTACAATTGGTTCTTTAGTGTAATGTTGTTTTATAAGTCAATAGAGGGGTGTGCAGAGCATCAGCTGTAAGGGGAGCTTAGGCACATTGTACCTGATGCTGAGATGGATGCATATTGAATATCATTTATGCTAAAAAAGCTGCATGGAAGAACAGAGTAGTAAGACTATATGCTGAGACATACACATCGCAAGATGCCTGTACCAGCATCATTAGATGGACTGTTTCCTGATACAAACTCTGGGACTCCAGGCTGTCAATGACGATCAGCAACTGCTTCCGTGACAGTGTTAGTGACTCTGTTTGTCTCTATAGTTATGCTGCAGACTGAATTAAACATAAACACACAATGGATTGCAGGAACTTGTCACAGAATAGAGACGAAATGATACAAAAAAACATGAAGTGATAGAAGGAAGATTAAAGTTAGAACAAACAACAACATAG
Source organism: Taudactylus pleione (assembly GCA_031769625.1). Taxonomy (NCBI): domain Eukaryota; kingdom Metazoa; phylum Chordata; class Amphibia; order Anura; family Myobatrachidae; genus Taudactylus; species Taudactylus pleione. The sequence continues at coordinate 4,929,329 of JAUIMM010000518.1, forward strand.
CCCACCATTCAAAGTTTATAAACTGCATATTAAAAATTATACATCTAAGAAAAAAACAGTTAAAAGAAAGTTACTTTATTCTAACACAATAACAAAAAATGTTCCACTAATTACATAAATAAAATACAGAAATCTGTTAAAGTGATTTTGACCGCAAAGTAAGTGATTGCACAACCATGCCCCCGCACCACCCACTTACGCCACCGCCATACCCCCTGCTACACCAACCTGGCTGCCCCCTTAAGTCGGTAAGCATGCCATAGAGCATCACTAGGAAGTGGTGACATTACTTAGCCATGAGGCCAAGTTAGTTTCACTGGTTCCTTTTTTGCATTTAAACTGTAAATTATACAAAAGGAAGTTACATAGGTGGAATATAAATATTGTTTCAATACATAATTCTGCTTGCTTCACTGCTATGTGACATTTCATACAATAGGAACAATTTCCCAAAGGTGATTATTATTATTATTATTATTATTATTATTATTATTATTATATTTTATGTATAAGGTACCACAAAGAGTCTGCAGTGCTGAACAAGGGTATAAACATAAATAATTGCAAAATAACTGAATAACAGAGTAGAATTTTGTTCTTCTCAGAACAATTTTACTAAATAATAAATACAAAGCAATTTTTTTTTCCTTTAGTAAACAAGTAAATTTTCAAGGTATGTGGTTGTACAGCTTTTTTTTAAATATTTCAAATAAATATCAGAAAGTTGAACAAAACAACAGTTGCAGAAGAGAAATTGATGCATTCATTTGAATTTTGAATTGCAAAATTATACATGGTATATTCATCTCATGAAAGTGATACAATGTATTATAAATTCAATATAATTCTGTTTCTAATCAAATGTCAGCAACATTTTCTAAATATTTATGATTATGCTCCTTACAACTATCTACTATTAATGTGCTTTTTTACTTTTTTCAATATTAAAAAAGGGATTAAAAGTGTATCGAAAATAGGACAAAAGTCAAGCTGGTAATGTATACTATTTCTTATACGTTAAGGCCACTGCGTGTAGATTGCATTGGTAACAATGGAATGCATGAAAAGTATACCTAAACATATTTAAATCTCACATTAGAGGTTTACGTGTTTTGTAATCCATTTTTATGGTAATTGAGCCCTATGCATTTATAATGTTATTTAACTTTTGGTATTGTGGAAATATATATATGATAGAATATGATAGATAGATAGATAGATAGATAGATAGATAGATAGATAGATAGATTAGATCGATAAGATAGATAAATAGATAGATACCACAGGGGTGAGAAAAGGGAATAAGTTACTACAGGGGTGAGTGAGGGTAATGTATTACTACAGGTGTGAGGAAGGGATTGTATTTGTACACAGGTGAGGGAGGGGAATGTCAAATGTGTTACAACACGGACGAGGGAGAGAAATGTGTTACTACAGAGGTGAGCAAGGATAACGTGTTACTACAGAGGTGAGTAAGTGGAATGTGTTAGTACACAGGTGAGGGAGGTGAAGGAGTGGTGAGATGGAAATGGAAATAGTAAATATCTAAGGTCTGCCCGGGTGAAACCAGGTACATCAGCTATATATATATATATATATATATATATATATATATATTTATATATACTGTATGTATATATATATATATATATATATATATATATATATATGCATTGTATACCATTATAGAAACAGGTAGCAGATTACATCCTATGGGGCAGATGGTGGATCTTTGTTTAACATTAGCAGCAACCTAGCTAGTTTTATTAGGCAAAAATTTTATCGTACAACATCAAAGTACATAATGGTCGTTCTGGCACTTACTAACAATAAGTTCCTTTCGCTTTGTGGAGGACCTATTGACCAAATCACATACACAAAGGCTGCAGCCAAGTTGGTCTTACTTACATTATACTCAATAGATCTTTAACTTTTCTCTCTCTGCATAGGCTTCCCAATTCCACAGATAACGAGATAAACACGGATGTTCCACCACTTTGTTTATAAATTGCAGCTGCTAATCAGCTGCTGTCTAATTGTAAGGGCAGAAGATTGTTGGAGGGTCTCAGCGAGGGCCAGGATCAACTGCTGAGGAGAATATTTACATTGTCCCCCTGCAGCGGCCAGGGACTTGATTGGCTGATCGCTGGGAGCCTGTCACTCCGGGAGCTGGGGATGATTATGTGACATGAGCGGCAACAGGGACCCCAGATAGAGAGGACGCACCAGGGGATACCACTCCCACAGGTAACCAGCTCTGGGCCACACAGCGCAACCCTGCAATTCTCGCAATTATAGTTTCCTTTTTTTGGGGGGGAGGGGGGACATGACCACACCCCCTCCAATACCTGGGTCTGTCTAGCTCTCAAACAGCCCTGGGAATGGAGCCCGTCATTTCTCTCCATTCATTCCAGGAAACCATTTAGCCATCTCTTACTTGTTCCAAGCCTATGAAAAGCCATCAATCTATCACAAAATGAGCAATTTCCTTGGAGTTTCAAAAGTATAAAACAGGTATCTAGGACAACTGAGTGCGACTCTGAATCTGTGTTAGAAGAGCTACAATGCAGCAGACACGTTTTTTTCTCACACTAAGTTCCATTGTGCTTTATCTGCAACTTTCTATGTGTTTAAAACTAATTCCTGTGCCGTTAAAGTCCGAATTCAGCATCTCTATTAAACTTTGGGCCTGATACAGAGTTGGACATTAATACATCTTGCGGTAATACGCAAATATTACATTCAGCTTTCCCTTTGTGTACTCATGTGTGATGGACAGTGCAATCCCTGAGACCACTTTCAAACACTCCACCATTAGCAGACCACCACAGACACTTACGAAGCACTATGGCTGGGGCAGTGTCTACTTCAGAACTTTCTCTAATCATTATTATTATTATTATTACCAGTTATTTATATAGCGCACACATATTCCACAGCGCTTTACATAGAATAGTTGGCCATTCACATCAGTCCCTGCCCCAGTGGAGCTTACAATCTATGTTCCCTATCACATGCGCACACACATGCACACTATGGATATTTTTTTTTTGTTTGGAGCCAATTATCCTACCAGTATATTTTTGGAGTGTGGGAGGAAACCGGAGTACCCGAAGGAAACCCACTCAAGCACAGGGAGAATATACAAACTCCGCACAGTTAGAGCTGTGGTGGGAATCGAACCCACGACCTCGGTGCTGTGAGGTAGTAATGCTAACCATTACACCGTCTGTGCTGCCCAATCACGGTCTCTGTTGCTGCCGCTCTGCATTTGAGAATACAGTCACATTCAATGACAGCCTTTTTTGCGTTCACTTCAGGCTACCTCCAAGGAACGCCCAATGGCTTTCCGCTGTCAGCTTAAATGGGAGTCATCGCGTACGAACAGTGATCTCTGCATATACTCAGTGATACGCATGCACCGTGGGGGTTTCCAGGACTTGTGCAGTAGCAAATGACCGATTAACATGGACACTGTGTCCACCTCTAAATCAGGAGCTTCGCTGTGTATGCGACACAAAACTAAAATAACAAGATTGTACGCTACACCTTTTAGAGCACTCGGTCACGCTGGTCATCTTGCACCGTATGGCGTATAGACGCTAGATGTAAGAGGACACATCTGTATCTGTGTAAATTCTCTCATGATGACTGATAGACCCTTTAGTTATAACCGCCACAATATATTTGCTGTGTGTTGGTTTCTTTTTACTTACTTTTTCATTTTGCTAAATTTTATAACGTCTTTGGTAAAATATGTCTGTTACACAAAACATTTGATTACGAAATGTATTTTCTATTTCATGTTTAATTTAAACAATGCTTTAGGCTGATTTGAAATAATAAAAAATGTCTGTTTTTTTTTCTTAACATGATATATAAAGTACATACATGCGATATAAAGTAAGCTCTATATATTATGTATCATGACATCTCCCTGAAGGGTGGTACTGTAACATCTATAGCTTTTCAAGAATATATCTCATTAAGTGAAACAAAGAATTTTTGCTTTTCCACTGCTTGGACAGCATCCCTAATAACAGCCCAGACACGGGAAGAATCTTAATAGGGTAGGAGATTTCATTGTCAACTGAAAGGCAACCTCTGGGACTATTTATCACTGCACAATAACATCAGCAGTAAAATAAAGCAAAGTCTGCATGTGGTAAAAAGAAAAAAAGTGCACCAGCTGTGTACAATAAAAAAAACATGACAATGCAAAAGTATATTGCTAGGTGGATTTTCAAAATCATTGATGTGTATTTTGTATAATGATAATAATAAAAAAGAATATTATAGAGAATGTTTGAATGGGGTGTTTATGGACTAGAGACATTAACAATATTCCTCAATATTCCTCAACAATGATGCCTCATTCAATTGGGCAACTAGGAGTAGGACAGAGGATCTCCTGTACTGTACTATTGCAGGCACTACAATCCGGGCATCGTTAGAGTGCAGATAATGAAAATGTAGATTTTTAATTTTATGATATTTCTTTCCACCAAAAAAAAAAAATATATATATATATAAATATATATATATATTTTTTTTTTACGTTTTGGGAAAGATTATCTTATAACTCATCAGATAATGGTGACGTGTATTTTGCAACATTAAATATATTGATGAATCATATCATATATTAGTGCCTTAGAGATGGCTTGGAACATCTTGTGCACTTACTGCCCAGGTAAATTTGTTAATAATAGGTGGTAGGGATAGTTTTCTGTTGCCACTAGATCACAGCGATAGAAAACCTTCTATCGTATTATTTTATAAATATAATGTTTCCGAGGTGCAGAGTGATACTCAGCTGCCTTGGCTATACAGAACGGCAGTACATGCACAGCAGTTGGACAGCCAGCTGCAAAAAAAAATTATGTTCAATCGAAAACAAATCTAAAATCAAATTTAATAATATTGTTCTATTAATGCCCTGTGAAACAAATGCTTTATTTAGATGGTAAACCATTTTTAAAATGGCGTTTCTTCTGCTATCACCGATGGCGTACCTTTACTCAATAGGCATTTTTTTTACTTTATACACTATCTTATGTGAAGTTAAAATTAAAAGCCTTTTGTATGGGGACAATTATGTGGCATCTGTGCCTTTTATATCTAATTTTAATAACCTTTTTTAAAGTAAATTTAAATGAGTAGATCAGTAAATAGAGACCAAGCCAACAGAAAAAACTCAATAATAAAAATCACAAACAGAACAGGTACTGTATTCTAGCATTCAATTTTGTATTATAACGCTAATAAAAAGACAGAAGAAAAGATAAGAGCAAGTAAGAAGAAACAAAAAAGGGAAAAGAAAAACCTCTGGGGTGGATCCTAATGATAGAACCATAAAAAAGTTACTAGATATGGTTGGCTATTATAAGGCAAAAAGAGAAGGGGCGTTCTGAGAGGCTAACCAAGGGTTCCATATTTTGTCAAATGATTTAGAAGAGCGATTAATAATGCTAATCATATATTTCATTCAGTAGATATACCATATTCAGGATAAAATACACTGCACAGTATCTGCACTACATCATTACATATCAGTAAGCCATGCAATGTTTAGGTTGTTTAACAAGTTCATATGAAATAAATCTGTAAGGAGGACATAAAGGTTTCTACTTCCCTAAAACATACTATAGAGCTGGTGCAGCTTTTGCGTACTGTAGAGCACTTTGGTACTATATGATCCAACATGTCCTGACTATGATATTGTAGTTAAATACATATTGTACCTATTACTAAAATTCAACTATAAACTTTGAAATGGTACTGAGCATTAGGTAGTTTATTAATTATATTGTGTCCATTGTGCTATCACTTATTATGAACAGTTATGGAATTTTGGTGAATGTCATCTGTGATGTCATTAATGGTTTCACATAGTTTGCGGTTGTCAGCGATGTCACCAATTTTAATGTCATCAGTGATCTTCACCCATTTTCTCTGAAGTCAGCCATCGTGATGTCATCAGTTTTTTTAAATCAGTCGCATTTATAATATATCACCAGTCATGTAACCTACTTGATGTCATCATTTGTGATGTCAGCATTATACACATTGTTGGGCAAGTCAACTGTAGCACTTAGGGCTCTATTTACTACAATCCGCATTTGAAATGCAGATTGTAGTGTGATATTTTCGCCTAAATTCGTATTGTGAATTTAGGCCATATAACAGGAATTTATCAAAAATCCCATGCAGGGACAGAGCTTGCGATTTAGCACTGTCCCTGCGATTCCCCTCCACAATCTTTTCACTGTATTTTCAGAAAAAATACAGTGACAAAGGTGCTGCGCATGCGCCGACCGCCTCGCCTAACCTCCACCCCCGGGGTAGGGTTTGGAGTAGAATTTTACTAATTCTACTTCAATTGCCCTTTAGTAAATTTATATGATACTAAAATAATGTGAAAAGGGTGTGAAAACACCTTATTTTCACTTTAGTTTAGTAAAAATAATGTTAATAAATAGAGCCCTTAGTGAGATGTTAGTGATGCTATTCATATCATCCAGTGTCAAGTAATCTATGTTAATGTCAATGTCACCCATTTTACTGCCATTCATTGGGAATTCATCAGTGCTGATTATATTTTAATTCCTTCACTGTGATTTTATTTATGTTAATGTCGACAGTTAGGTGACCATTACTGTATGTCATTAGTGGGACCAACAAGTGCCCTCATGTCATCTATGATGTCTCCCCTTGCCATGTAATGTAATTACAGATGTCCTTTTTTGTGATGTCACCTATTTCATCTAATCGGTGATGTCATCTCAGTAGTGTTACTGATAGCTAAGTTATCTGATATGGAGTCATCATTTATGATATCGGTGCAGCCAGTGGCGGAACGCCCGGAGACAATGGAGTAATTTGCCGCCTGGCTCCATTGTCCCCCGGCCGTTCGGGGCACTGTATGGAGAAGGAGCGCCGTTCCTCCATTGGCATAACTACGGGCGGTGCAGTCACACATCCTGTACCCTCCATATGCCTGGCGCCCGCTGAGTGTGTTACCCGCGGGCGCCCGGCTCCTTCTCTTCCCCCCCCCTGGCGCCAGCGGCAGCCAGAGCTCACCCCTGGGTCACCCCTGGGTCCCGCAATGCACTATGGGAGTGACGTCATGATGTCACTCCCATAGTTCCGAGGAGCGGGCAGCAGCACTGGAGCGGGGTTCAAGGTAAGTATTGTTTTTTTTTTGCTCACTACAGGGGGCATTACTGGGGCTTACTACAGGGGGCACTACTGGGGCTTACTACAGGGGGCACTACTGGGGCTTACTAGAGGGGGCACTACTGGGGCTTACTACAGGGGGCATTACTGGGGGCACTACTAGGGCTTACTACAGGGGGCACTACTGGGGCTTACTACAGGGGGCACTACTGGGGCTTACTACAGGGGGCATTACTGGGGGGCAATACTGGGGCTTACTACAAGGGGGCATTACTACAGGGGCACTACTGGGGGGCATTACTGGCACTACAGGGGACATTACTGGCATTACAGGGGGCAGTACTGGGGCTTACTACAGGGAGCATTACTGGGGGCACTACTCGGGTCACTACAGGGGCTTACTACTTGGGGCACTACAGTGGACTTACTACTGGGGGCATTACAGGGGGCTTACTACTGGGGGCACTACAGGGGCCTTACTACTGGGGGCACTACAACTGGGGGCACTACAGGGGCCCTTACTACTGGGGGCACTTCAAGGGGCATTACTACTGGGGCACTGCAGAGAGCATTACTACTGGGGGCACTACAAGGGCATTACATAGGGGTACAACTACTGGAGGTGCTGCATAGGGGCACCATTACTGGGGGCACTACATAGGCGGGCACTGCATAGGGGGACCTCTACAGAGTGCACTGCACAGGGGGACCACTACTGAGGGAACTGCATAGGGGGGAGATGGCAGCTGGGGGTGGCATAGGTGCTGGGGGGGTTAATTTTTTTTTTTTGGGGGGGGGGCACCAACATTTATCTTGCCTCCGGACACCTGGGATGAAGTTACGCCACTTTGTGCAGCTCATTTTGATCTACGGTGTAGTCTTACTGTAATAATGTGTGAGAAGATAGTCACTGTGATGTCACCTTTTCCACAATATCACACCTCTTCCAACAGCAACGCAGACACTGGAGGAGTGGCACTGGGCAGCTGTCCATATATTAAAAGAGGGACGCTGGACACGTTCATTTATTATTGTAAAGGGTTGTGTTAAAATACAATTTACCTTCGCCTGAGCTGAAGGATTGGAAAATAGAATGAGGTCTAATTTGTAATTTTCTAAATGTTACTCCTAAGAAGTAATTCCACCATGTAGACGCCTTTGCAGCATCTGCAGAGAAGATAACTCATTTTTTATTGAATGTTTCAGCTGCAAAAATGCAAAGAGGCATCCACTGCTTCAGGAAGAAATACATTCACCAGTAACACAGACAGAAGTGTTTTATAGTGGGCTTGGCCAGGCCGTGAAATGCTCCACACAGGAAGGTGGTAATGGCAAATTAGCTAAATTGATTTATTAATAGATTGGATACTTTTCCCACATGGAATGGTATAGGTAACTATTACTAACTAATTACACTGCTGTGGGTATTGATCCATGGAATTAATCATATTGACATTTATTGGGTAACAAAGATTTTTATTCTCTCTGAAGGTAAATAGCAGCTGTTTCCTTTGAGTTTTGTTTACTTTTCTCTCAATTAACAAAATTTATAAATGGCAGAACCTAGTTATTGACTTTGTATCTTTATTCAAACTAAAGGCCCAGACACACTAGATGATGTGTGTATGAGCCGACTTAGTCAGCGCCGGATTTGACGGGGGGTGCTGGCATCGGCGAGTGCACACACTTGCTGATGCCGGAAACGCACTTACTGCCCAGGTAAATTTATTAACAATAGGTGGTAGGGACAGTTTTCTGTTTCCACTAGATCACAGCGATAGAAAACGTTCTATCGTATTATTTTATAAATATAATGTTTCCGAGGCACAGAGTGATACTCAGCTGCCTTGGCTATACAGAACGGCAGTACATGCACAGCAGTTGGATAGCCAGCTGCAAAAAAAAATGATGTTTAAATCAAATTTAATAATATTGTGATATTAATGCCCTGTGAAACAAATGCTTTATTTAGATGGTAAACCATTTTTAAAATGGCGTTTCTTCTGCTATCACCGATGGCGTACCTTTACTCAATAGGCATTTTTTTTTACTTTATACACTATCTTATGTGAAGTTAAACTTAAAAGCCTTTTGTATGGGTAAAACGATGTGGTATCTGTGCCTTTTATATCTAATTTTAATAACCTTTTTTTTAAAGTAAATTTAAATGAGTAGATCAGTAAATAGAGACCAAGCCAACAGAAAAAACTTCGATTATAAAAATCACAAACAGAACGGATATTCTAGCGTTCAATTTTGTATTATAACTGTAATAAAAAGACAGAAGAAAAGATAAGAGCAAGTAAGAAGAAACAAAAAAGGGAAAAGAAAAACCTCTGGGGTGGATCCTAATGATAGAACCATAAAAAAGTTAATAGATATGGTTGTCTATTATAAGGCAAAAAGAGAAGGGGCGTTCTGGGAGGCTAACCAAGGGCTCCATATTTTGTCAAATGATTTAGGAGAGCGATTAATAATGCTAATCATATATTGCATTCAGTAGATATACCATATTCAGGATAAAATACACTGCATAGATGGAGGAGTAGATTGTTTTCAGCCTGCCGCCAACTGACATGTTGTAGCAATAACTATATGGCGCATTCATTTAATTTGATGCCTAGTCAATGTAGGGAAGTCTAGAGGGGGAAGAAAATGTTTAGGGTCTTAGGGGCTCATTTTATTAACTTTTAATGACTTGTGCACATCAGAAAACCTAATTTCAGTTATTGTCAGAAAACATCAAAACAATGCCTCATCTCAAAAGACTCCATTGGGGCACACAATTGTAAAATCCAGTACAGGGGAAGCAAATAAGCAATTATACACTGTGCCATAATAACCACCAATATATCATTACATATCAGTAAGCCATGCAATGTTTAGGAAGTTTAACAAGTACATTTGAAATAAATCTGTAAGGACGACATAAAGGTTTCTACTTCCCTAAAACATACTATAGAGCTGGTGCAGCTTTTGCATTCTGTAGTGCACTTTGGTACTATATGATCCAACATGTCCAGACCATGATATTGTAGTTAAATACATATTGGACCTATTACTAAAATTCAACTATAAAATTTGTAATGGTACTGAGCATTAGGTACTTCATTAATTATATTGCGTCCATTATGCTGTGTGTCACTTATTATGAACAGTTATGGAATTTTGGTAAATGTCATCTGTGATGTCATTAATGGTTTCACATAGTTTGCGGTTGTCAGCGATGTCACCAATTTTAATGTCATCAGTGATCTTCACCCATTTTCTCTGAAGTCAGCCATCGTGATGTCATCAGTTTTTTTTAACCAGTCGCATTTATAATATATCACTACAAGGGGCAGTACTGGGGCTTACTACAGGGAGCATTACTGGGGGCACTACTGGGGCTTACTACTGGGGTCACTACAGGGGCTTACTACTGGGGGCACTACAGGGGCCTTACTACTGGGTGCACTACAACTGGGGGCACTACAGGGGCCCTTACTACTGGGGGCACTTCAAGGGGCATTACTACTGGGGCACTGCAGGGAGCATTACTACTGGGGGCACTACAAGGGCATTACATAGGGGTACAACTACTGGAGGTGCTGCATAGGGGCACCATTACTGGGGGCACTACATAGGCGGGCACTGCATAGGGGGACCTCTACAGAGTGCACTGCACAGGGGGACCACTACTGAGGGAACTGCATAGGGGGGAGATGGCAGCTGGGGGTGGCATAGGTGCTGGGGGGGTTAATTTTTTTTTTTTTGGGGGGGGGGGCACCAACATTTATCTTGCCTCCGGACACCTGGGATGAAGTTACGCCACTTTGTGCAGCTCATTTTGATCTACGGTGTAGTCTTACTGTAATAATGTGTGAGAAGATAGTCACTGTGATGTCACCTTTTCCACAATATCACACCTCTTCCAACAGCAACGCAGACACTGGAGGAGTGGCACTGGGCAGCTGTCCATATATTAAAAGAGGGACGCTGGACACGTTCATTTATTATTGTAAAGGGTTGTGTTAAAATACAATTTACCTTCGCCTGAGCTGAAGGATTGGAAAATAGAATGAGGTCTAATTTGTAATTTTCTAAATGTTACTCCTAAGAAGTAATTCCACCATGTAGACGCCTTTGCAGCATCTGCAGAGAAGATAACTCATTTTTTATTGAATGTTTCAGCTGCAAAAATGCAAAGAGGCATCCACTGCTTCAGGAAGAAATACATTCACCAGTAACACAGACAGAAGTGTTTTATAGTGGGCTTGGCCAGGCCGTGAAATGCTCCACACAGGAAGGTGGTAATGGCAAATTAGCTAAATTGATTTATTAATAGATTGGATACTTTTCCCACATGGAATGGTATAGGTAACCATTACTAACTAATTACACTGCTGTGGGTATTGATCCATGGAATTAATCATATTGACATTTATTGGGTAACAAAGATTTTTATTCTCTCTGAAGGTAAATAGCAGCTGTTTCCTTTGAGTTTTGTTTACTTTTCTCTCAATTAACAAAATTTATAAATGGCAGAACCTAGTTATTGACTTTGTATCTTTATTCAAACTAAAGGCCCAGACACACTAGATGATGTGTGTATGAGCCGACTTAGTCAGCGCCGGATTTGACGGGGGGTGCTGGCATCGGCGAGTGCACACACTTGCTGATGCCGGAAACGCACTTACTGCCCAGGTAAATTTATTAACAATAGGTGGTAGGGACAGTTTTCTGTTTCCACTAGATCACAGCGATAGAAAACGTTCTATCGTATTATTTTATAAATATAATGTTTCCGAGGCACAGAGTGATACTCAGCTGCCTTGGCTATACAGAACGGCAGTACATGCACAGCAGTTGGATAGCCAGCTGCAAAAAAAAATTATGTTTAAATCAAATTTAATAATATTGTGATATTAATGCCCTGTGAAACAAATGCTTTATTTAGATGGTAAACCATTTTTAAAATGGCGTTTCTTCTGCTATCACCGATGGCGTACCTTTACTCAATAGGCATTTTTTTTTACTTTATACACTATCTTATGTGAAGTTAAACTTAAAAGCCTTTTGTATGGGTAAAACGATGTGGTATCTGTGCCTTTTATATCTAATTTTAATAACCTTTTTTTTAAAGTAAATTTAAATGAGTAGATCAGTAAATAGAGACCAAGCCAACAGAAAAAACTTCGATTATAAAAATCACAAACAGAACGGATATTCTAGCGTTCAATTTTGTATTATAACTGTAATAAAAAGACAGAAGAAAAGATAAGAGCAAGTAAGAAGAAACAAAAAAGGGAAAAGAAAAACCTCTGGGGTGGATCCTAATGATAGAACCATAAAAAAGTTAATAGATATGGTTGGCTATTATAAGGCAAAAAGAGAAGGGGCGTTCTGGGAGGCTAACCAAGGGCTCCATATTTTGTCAAATGATTTAGGAGAGCGATTAATAATGCTAATCATATATTGCATTCAGTAGATATACCATATTCAGGATAAAATACACTGCATAGATGGAGGAGTAGATTGTTTTCAGCCTGCCGCCAACTGACATGTTGTAGCAATAACTATATGGCGCATTCATTTAATTTGATGCCTAGTCAATGTAGGGAAGTCTAGAGGGGGAAGAAAATGTTTAGGGTCTTAGGGGCTCATTTTATTAACTTTTAATGACTTGTGCACATCAGAAAACCTAATTTCAGTTATTGTCAGAAAACATCAAAACAATGCCTCATCTCAAAAGACTCCATTGGGGCACACAATTGTAAAATCCAGTACAGGGGAAGCAAATAAGCAATTATACACTGTGCCATAATAACCACCAATATATCATTACATATCAGTAAGCCATGCAATGTTTAGGAAGTTTAACAAGTACATTTGAAATAAATCTGTAAGGACGACATAAAGGTTTCTACTTCCCTAAAACATACTATAGAGCTGGTGCAGCTTTTGCATTCTGTAGTGCACTTTGGTACTATATGATCCAACATGTCCAGACCATGATATTGTAGTTAAATACATATTGGACCTATTACTAAAATTCAACTATAAAATTTGTAATGGTACTGAGCATTAGGTACTTCATTAATTATATTGCGTCCATTATGCTGTGTGTCACTTATTATGAACAGTTATGGAATTTTGGTAAATGTCATCTGTGATGTCATTAATGGTTTCACATAGTTTGCGGTTGTCAGCGATGTCACCAATTTTAATGTCATCAGTGATCTTCACCCATTTTCTCTGAAGTCAGCCATCGTGATGTCATCAGTTTTTTTTAACCAGTCGCATTTATAATATATCACTACAAGGGGCAGTACTGGGGCTTACTACAGGGAGCATTACTGGGGGCACTACTGGGGCTTACTACTGGGGTCACTACAGGGGCTTACTACTGGGGGCACTACAGGGGCCTTACTACTGGGTGCACTACAACTGGGGGCACTACAGGGGCCCTTACTACTGGGGGCACTTCAAGGGGCATTACTACTGGGGCACTGCAGGGAGCATTACTACTGGGGGCACTACAAGGGCATTACATAGGGGCACAACTACTGGAGGTGCTGCATAGGGGGACCATTACTGGGGGCATTACACAGGCGGTAACTACATAGGGGGACCTCTACAGAGGGCACTGCACAGGTGGACCACTACTGAGGGAACTGCATAGGGGGGAGACGGCAGCTGGGGCTGGCATAGGTGCTGGTTCATTTTTTTTTTTTGGGGGGGGGGGCACCAACATTTATCTTGCCTCTGGGCACCTGGGATGAAGTTACGCCACTGGGTGCAGCTCATTTTGATCTACGGTGTAGTCTTACTGTAGTAATGTGTGAGAAGATAGTCACTGTGATGTCACCTTTTCCACAATATCACACCTCTTCCAACAGCAACGCAGACACTGGAGGAGTGGCACTGGGCAGTTGTCCATACATTAAAAGAGGGACGCTGGACACGTTCATTTATTATTGTAAAGGATTGTGTTAAAATACAATTTACCTTCACCTGAGCTGAAGGATTGGAAAATAGAATGAGGTCTAAATTGTAATTTTCTAAATGTTACTCCTAAGAAGTAATTCCACCATGTAGACGCCTTTGCAGCATCTGCAGAGAAGATAACTCATTTTGTATTGAATGTTTCAGCTGCAAAAATGCAAAGAGGCATCCACTGCTTCAGGAAGAAATACATTCACCAGTAACACAGACAGAAGTGTTTTATAGTGGGGTGGCCAGGCCGTGAAATGCTCCACACAGGAAGGTGGTAATGGCAAATTAGCTAAATTGATTTATTAATAGATTGGATACTTTTCCCACATGGAATGGTATAGGTAACTATTACTAACTAATTACACTGCTGCGGTGATTGATCCAGGGAATTAATCATATTGACTTTTATTGGGTAACAAAGATTTTTATTCTCTCTGAAGGTAAATAGCAGCTGTTTCCTTTGAGTTTTGTTTACTTTTCTCTCAATTAACAAAATTTATAAATGGCAGAACCTAGTTATTGACTTTGTATCTTTATTCAAACTAAAGGCCCAGACACACTAGATGATGTGTGTATGAGCCGACTTAGTCAGCGCCGGATTTGGCGGGGGGTGCTGGCATCGGCGAGTGCACACACACTTGCTGATGCCGGAAACGATGAATAACGGCAGAGGGAGGGGGGGCATGTGCATGTGAAGATCATCTACTGCGAGATCACTCGGTCAGTCAGAGATGTCACAATGGGTGGTGACACCTGGTTCGGCACATAAAGACCTCTCGCATGTGAAAGGAGGCGTGGTCTCATGTCTGAGAACTGTGATATCACTGAGACACCAACAATGACAACACTGAGGTAAGAACAGTGATATTACTGAGATATGAAAAGTGACATCACTGATGCATGAACAATGACATAATTCAGCCAATAACAGTTATATAACTGAGACATCAATAGTGACATCACTGATGCATGAAGCGTGACATCACTGAGGGCCTGATTCAAAGGTGGACACAAAGCCGATGTTTGCAGAGTTGAGTGATTATTTTTGTACTGCGCATGTGTCCCAGTGGATTACTGATGGCGGTCGCAGAGAGGATTTGACTGCAGAGTGAGTGACAGTCAGTGAGGAGTAAGAGGTAACATGGGGCGGAGAGTCAGATGCAGACTTTGCGACTGTTTTGGGGGTGTCTCAGTCTGCAACTGCATACTGAATCGCAGCCGGATTTGCATGCACCTTTGAATCAGGCCCTGAGACATGAACAATGGTATCACCGAGGCAAGAACCGTGGTATTACTAATGCTGCGTATACAATATTATTATGTCAGTGTTGGCGGTCCTTGCAGCCAGTGAATGGGGCGGTCAACGGGTCGCCTGTACACAAAGCCAGACGAACCGATATATATCCTGAAGATATATCGGCATCGGCTGTGCTGCAGGGTCGACCTGATAGGTCTATGAATGGCGTTGTACCCATACACTCTCCGTATATAGTTTGTCGATCGAATTAACAACATATTGACAAGTACACAGCAGAATAAATGTACGGTGACCTCACTGATGTATAAACACCTCTGTTACTAATTACTCGAAAATTGATAGTTTGAATATTGGTGCAGCCAACAAAATGGCAGCCCTTCCTGTGAGTAAGGTACAGGTACATGTATAAACCAGAAAGACTGTCAGGGACAAAACAAAATTCTGTAATTTAGTTCCTGTACTATTTGAACAGTTAGCAACAACTGTATGATGACACAAATTCATGTCTCTTAACATAATATGATTGCCTTGGCTATCTCTTATATCATGTGCAAACATTTCAGCAAACTCTGTTATAGCAAAGTAAATATCAGTGTTCTAAAAAACACCTTATTTGTTTCATAACAATCTTCAAAGCTTACTTAGAGTGCACATTGCAATTTGTACTCACCAAACACTGTCCTTGCAGGCACAGATTCCCTGTTCAGCCAGAATGACACCTGAGACAAAATGACTGTCATGATACAGGGGAGGTATGTCTGAATCACAAAATAGCCAATTTTTCGCTTCAGATGAAAATGTGTTGTCATAACTGTGTACTCTCCTGACAGACAGAAAGATTCCAAGTGAGAATTTTGTTCACAGTACCTACAATTCATAGCACAGATTGGTATACAAAAGGGCAGGAGATACTGAGGAGGATCAGCAATGCTTTTATAAACAGCAAAACATTTCATTCACTCACACAGAAATAATAAACACAGTGACTGTATTGTGACTGTCGCCATCCTGACTGTCTGGATACTGACTACATACCGATATATAATACAACAATAGAAGAAAATAAGAGTTACATTATAATGAATCCCATGATAACAAATAACATCTTGGGGCTTATTCACAAAGCATCTGGTTCTAAAACCCAGCGCTAACAATCGTGTTTATTCCCAGAATTTAAAAAGGCGATGCTTTTACTAGACATATTTTGCTAGTAAAAGCATTGCCCTTTTAAATTTCGGGCATAAACGAGATCAGAAGCGTCGGGTATTAGAACCTGACGATTAGTAAATTACCCCCCCCCTCCCCAGAGAGTCATAAGCACATACAGTATTTAAAACATGCCAAATATAGGCACTGAAAGTAAGAAATGCCTCACTTTCTATAGCCATGGATGTAGTGTGAGAGGAAATAATAATAAAAAAATAAAAATAATAATAATAACAGAAAAAAACAGAAACAAAATATGGTGCATCTGGACGTAATCTGATAGGGCTACATCATTTGGTGCCTCTCAAATTAGCTTTTTACTATTCATTTACATAAACATATATATATACAGTGAGTGGGTGTGACCTGATTTGTATAGCCAGTAAAGTCAGATTAGATGCTGTGTATAAATTTGCGAAAGTCAGATTATTGCTGAGCGGTATGACACATTTATACTGTTAAATGCAGAAGTAAAAATGTATAATGTATTTTTGTCTGTGTCCCATTACAGCAAAATGGATTCATCTGCTGTGGTGTAAGTGCATGTGGATGTATGTGTAATTTACTTAGTGGGTGGATGACAGAGATGCGGGGATGGAAGGAGATGCAAATATGGGGAGGTATGTCTACATGGTGTTAAGATGTACAGTAGGTGGAGGAGGAGATATGTGGTAACCAACAAAGCCAGCCCTATAGCTAATCATTTCTCATAAATCCCATTTTGGACAATTTGGCTTCCATAACTGCAGAGCTATTGTATGCTGTATTATTAAAAATACGCTAATTGTTAATATTTTATTAGGTTTTCTTTTTATAATAAAGAAAATAAATCAAAAATGTTTCTGAACAAATTAATAATTTGACATTCCAGACCGGTTGAAATACGAGTGTATGTATGAACATTAACTGCTCGTGTCCTCACTTTACCCTTTCACTGCCAGGGTTTGACTGATGATGAAAGTGAGAAACCCAAGCAGTAGAGTGGGGTTATGGCAGAGTTATTACTAGAGGAATAGTACATTACTGTGGGATGATCGATGACAATTAACCCAATCTCACAGGCTCATCATGTTAAATAGACTCCTCAATATCATATCTAAGCACAACTAACTATCTTAGGCCCTCATTCAGAGCCGTACGCTCTGAGCAGAGCGCACGCTCTGAATGAGGGCCGTCCTCCATAATTATGGAGCGTCCTCCTGGACGCTCGTATAGCTGTGGGTCACCACCCACAGCCTATACGAGCGTGCAGGTTGATGGCCGCGATGGTCTTGACCATCGCGACCATCGCCACTGCGAGCCGGAGCCTGCGGTTCAGTTTCTCAACCGCAAGGCCCGGAGTGATTTTGGCTCTATCA
This sequence comes from Taudactylus pleione, assembly GCA_031769625.1. Lineage (NCBI taxonomy): Eukaryota > Metazoa > Chordata > Amphibia > Anura > Myobatrachidae > Taudactylus > Taudactylus pleione. Next base: position 4,947,308 of record JAUIMM010000518.1, read on the forward strand.
GAGCCAAAATCACTCCCACAGTGGGCCGGCTTCTGACGGTAGGCGTTCCCTTGGGAACACCCCCATCAGGGAGGCACGCCCCCGGCACGCCCACCAAAGGGGGCATGCTGACAATCAACATCGACAGCACGCCCCCTTTGATCAGACACAACGAGCGAAGGAAAGTCCTTCGCTCGTCGCGTCTGGCGCATGCGCACGACGGAGCTCCCGCCGTCGTGCGCATGCTCAGTGCACACCATCGACCCACTTGCGAGCGGACAGCCGCTTGCGAGTGGGTCTGAATCAGGCCCTAAGTCCAATCTCCTACTCTTTTAGTACCATCCCTTTTCATTTATTTTATGTTCTATTTTTTCTCCTAAAAGGCTCATTGTTTTAGACTAATTTATGGAATGTGTTTCTCTCTTAAGCGTTTGTGCAAGTATTTATGCATTGCTTATAGTGCTCCCAGAAATGTAGTTTTTAGGTCGAGTTTCCAGATCTGGCAAGCAGATAAAGTCTGTCTTTTATTGTGCCTTAATTCACAATAGTACATACAGGCTTCCAATATATTGTATGGGGAAGTGAATCTTGTTAAATTGTAAAACAAAATGAAATAAATAAATACCAAAAATAATAATGAAATCACAGTTAATGAAAAGTTGCATGCTGGAGGTTAGCACTATACACATTCTGGATACAATATGGGGGCTCTGGCTGTAGACGTACACTAGAAATGAGCAAATGTTTTAATACTGATCCTTGAGATAATCGCCTTGTTTCTCTTTACCATTTTGGCATCAGAATTTAAATGCTCCCATTCTTACCCCAACACCCCCACATGGGAGAATGAACAGTCATCATCCTAGCAGAGATTGTAAATTCCACAAAATGCAAATCTACAAATACAGAGCAGGAAAGAATACTGCAGATCTGCCTTTAACGTGTGTTTATTGTTATGAGCAATATCTGAGTACTTACATTAATATTTTAATGTATGAATAATTGGTTCGAGGAGGTACAGTAAGTACCTTCTCAAACCAGTCCTCTACACACAGTATACAGTATGTATAAAGTATACTGTACAAATCAGTACTCTACATACAGTATACAGTATGTATAAAGTATACTGTACAAATCAGTACTCTACATGCAGTATACAGTATGTATAAACTATAAAGTATACTGTACAAATCAGTACTCTACATACAGCATACAGTATGTATAAAGTATACTGTACAAATCAGTACTCTACATACAGTATACAGTATGTATAAACTATAAAGTATACTGTACAAATCAGTCCTCTACATACAGTATACAGTATGTATAAAGTATACCGTACAAATCAGTACTCTACATACAGTATACAGTATGTATAAAGTATACTGAACAAATCAGTACTCTACATACAGTATACAGTATGTATAAAGTATACTGTACAAACCAGTCCTCTACACACAGTATACAGTATGTATAAAGTATACTGTACAAATCAGTACTCTAGATACAGTATACAGTATGTATAAAGTATACTGTACAAACCAGTCCCCTACACACAGTATACAGTATGTATAAAGTATACTGTACAAATCAGTACTCTACATACAGTATACAGTATGTATAAAGTATACTGTACAAATCAGTACCCTACATACAGTATACAGTATGTATAACTATAAAGTATACTGTACAAACCAGTCCTCTACACACAGTATACAGTATGTATAAAGTATACTGTACAAACCAGTCCTCTACATACAGCATACAGTATGTATAAAGTATACTGTACAAACCAGTCCTCAACACACAGTATACAGTATGTATAAAGTATACTGTACAAATCAGTACTCTACATACAGTATACAGTATGTATAAAGTATACTGTACAAATCAGTACTCTACATACAGTATACAGTATGTATAAAGTATACTGTACAAACCAGTCCTCTACACACAGTATACAGTATGTATAAAGTATACTGTACAAATCAGTACTCTACATACAGTATACAGTATGTATAAAGTATACTGTACAAACCAGTCCTCTACACACAGTATACAGTATGTATAAAGTATACTGTACAAATCAGTACTCTACATACAGTATACAGTATGTATAAAGTATACTGTACAAATCTGTACTCTACATACAGCATACAGTATGTATAAAGTATACTGTACAAACCAGTCCTCTACACACAGTATACAGTATGTATAAAGTATACTGTACAAATCAGTCCTCTACATACAGTATACTGTATGCAGAAAGTATGCTGTACAAATCAGTACTCTACATACAGTATACAGTATGTATAAAGTATACTGTACAAATCAGTACTCTAGATACAGTATACAGTATGTATAAAGTATACTGTACAAATCAGTACTCTACATACAGTATACAGTGTGTATAAAGTATACTGTACAAATCAGTACTCTACATACAGTATACAGTATGTATAAAGTATACTGTACAAATCAGTCCTCTACATACAGTATACTGTATGCAGAAAGTATGCTGTACAAATCAGTACTCTACATACAGTATACAGTATGTATAAAGTATACTGTACAAATCAGTACTCTAGATACTGTATACTGTATGTATAAAGTATACTGTACAAATCAGTACTCTACATACAGTATACAGTGTGTATAAAGTATACTGTACAAATCAGTACTCTACATACAGTATACAGTGTGTATAAAGTATACTGTACAAATCAGTACTCTACATACAGTTTACTGTATTTTAACTTTTGACAAGCATTTGGGGATTCTCTAATAGGTGCCCTGACAGCAGAAATGGTCAGGGCACTACATCAGATCTGGTCATTATATCAGATTGCAGTGCAAAGTACAATTGTATTCTTCAATAAGACCTGTTTACTAACCTGTGCTTGACTTAATGGTTTCTTTCCCAACTAAATGTCCTAAAAGTACATACTGATTTAATCTTGACCCATCTGGTGCCACCACAACTGACTCTGTGGCATTACGTGTCCATACATAAGTCACTTCTGAGGTGGTGTACGCATCTATAAAAAGAAATGCATATTTATTTTACAACAATGTCAGCTTTTATTCTTTTACTTATAATTGCTTATAACAGTGGTTCCAAAAACTTGGTTCTCAAGGTACCCTAGCATTCCATTTTTTAAGGAAATCCATGCTTGAGCACAGGTGACTTAATTAGAACCTCAGTCAATTTAATTTAACCACCTGTACTCAAGTATAGATATCCTTAAAATTAGGACTGTCAGGGTGCCTTGAGGACCGAGTTTGGGAACAGCTGGCTTATGATAAACATACATGAGATAGTGGTGGAAGCATTTGAATAAGTAAACTTGGAAAAAGAAAACAACCACTAATAATAATGGTGTACTAAGTTGGAAAATGTCTTGGACAATACACTGTACATGACAGCTATAGACAAGGATAATGAAGGAACACTCGTGCTGAAAAGGTATACATGCTGAGACTCAAGTGTGTGATTGTTATCTCCTAATAGGGGTTCTCAACTCCAATCCTCAATTACCACCATCAGGTCATGTTTACATGACTTTGTTAATCATGCACAGGTGACAATCTACTTTGATGGGTCAGTAATTATCCCACCTGCTGCCACATGCAGAAATCCTCAAAACATGACCTGTGGGGAAAACTTGAGGGTTGAGGTTGAGAACCTTTTGTGCTATTGCATTTCACATGGTACTTATTTTGCGACCTGCACCTGATCAATAGTTTGTTTCAGGAGTAGATCTTCTCATTCTTACTGATCCCTGACTTATATGAAACCATTTCTTCTAATCAACCTTTAGCTTTCTTCCAGACTAGCATTATAATGCAACTATTAAACCTCCAAGCAGTAGAAACCTTGCTACACACTTTACTTAACGACTATGATATATAAAGACAAGTAGACATAGGAATGGTAAAATAAAACATAATTATTAAAACAGGTTTTGAAAACTACATTTGGATAGATTGATTTTGAAATGTAAAATTTAACAAAATTATGGTAGCAGACTAAAGCACAAGTAGAGGCTCATGATGTGATTCAACTAACTAAGAGGATCCCAAACTCCACCATTACAGTCCACATTTTAAGGATATCCCTGCTTGAGCATAGGTGACTTAATTAGTACCTCAGTAAATTTGATTTAACCATCTGTACTCAGATATGGATATCCTTAAAACCTGGAATGTAATGGCGGAGTTTGTGAACCTCTGAATTAACCAACAACAATCAAGAGGTGGGATATAACACTCACACAAGCGCAACATGGTCAACAAATAAGTGCCTTCTCCCTTTCAAGTCATACTTGTCCACTTTCCCGGGAGTAGCTGGAGGCTCCCAATTTTTCGGGTAACCCCCGCACACCTGGAATAGTAGGCAGATCTCCTGCATCCCGTCCACTTTCTAGTGAAGTGGGCAGGATGGGGAGATTTTCAGCTAAATTTGCAGGTCCGTATGGAGGGGGCGGGTCTATATGACACGAATCACGTAATTTAGCCCCATCCCCTCGGTGGGGGGGTGTTTCCTGCATAGGGGCGGTGCCTAATGACGGCTATACTATGGCCCCGCTCCCCGAAGCTGAGAGCAGCTGGTCCTCTTTGGCTGCTCCCTGAAAGGATTGAAAAAAAGTTGGTAATTATTTTTCAAGTTCACCAACTTGAACCCCCCTTGCAGGTGATACCCATGCGGGTGATAACACCAAACATATACACTTTCCACATTGCAATTGACCAACTATCACCATATTGGCCACTGTTTGTCGCACATTACTGCCCCAAAAATAGAACAAACAACACAAGACAACATGCAATCACGTGATGCAACCACAAATCTATCAGGACAAGGCAGGAAGAAATTTACAGTCAAGAAAGGTAAAAGTGAGGTCACTCCCCCTTTTATAAGCCTGCAAGTCTCCTCCCCTTAACCCCTTCTCGCTGTTGAGGGTTTTCTCACCCTTGTGATGAGGTAATTTTTCCACAGTTGTGCTCAGCACATTCCAACATCTTGTCAATTATTTTTTTTTAAGGGGTACCCATACAAATTATACCATGTTTTTTTCCAGAAGTCTTTGCATTTTGAGAAAATACTGTACAGTACCATCAGACTTTTTACTCATTCTAGACAAGAAAAAAACACACACAAATTCTCCCAGCACACAGCAAAGGACCGCCAAATGTGATTGTCAGCCTATATGATAATATATATTTTATATTATCATGTATAATAATAGTAATGCAGAGATCTCAGTTACATATATTTGCAAATGTATGGTCAGCCACCAAGCCACATCAAGGCGTCTCTGCTTTGGTGGTCCTACGCTACATGATGCACCTGTGATGGACCAATAAATTAAATTTAACCCAAATATCTAAAACAATGTTTTCCATTAACATTTCAAGAAATGGACCCAAAAGCAAACAAGTTTTTTTTTTTTTTACTTTGTGCTTCTTGTTTCACCAATAATCCACCTTTCCAAAATAGTAAAAAGCAGGATTCTATGGGGTAAGTTTACTAAAGTGAGAGTTTTTAGAATTGGAGATGTTGCCCATAGCAACCAATCTAGCTATTATCTGCAGAAGATAATGTGCCCTTCCCCTAGTGATCACCAGATAATAGCTGTTAAGGGGGCTACATTAATTTTGGGCTGAAGAAGAGTGAGTACTATTGTAGCTTGCGTATTGTATTGAAGTTGCACTATACAAGTTAAGGTGCCCAGAGAAGTGGGACAGGGGAAGGAAAATATGTTCTACTGTACAGTAATGGCATGCTGGAACATTTGCAACTCATGCAGACCTGCAAAAACACACATCTGCTACCATTTCTGCATCATCCCATTATCTTATTCTTTCCAATATAAAGCATTAGATATTTTTGGAAACTGTTGGCAAATGACATAGTAGCACTGAGGAGTGTCAGCATACCAAAATTAAGGCTGTTTTATATATCTACTGAACTCTTGCAGCCACTGAGCTCAATTGTGAATTCTGTGGCCATCCCTGTTTGGCTGCAGCCCAACTGTCAGTGTATTTGTACAAGCTGCAGTGGTTACCTACTTTACTACCCCAGCCAGAGGGTAGTAATAGAGACTCCAACTCCTCCATCTACTCTTGGACCATCTCAAATAAGCAGCAAATATACTTTGCTTCCACTCCTTTCTTGCATAGAATAGCTCTCCTGGAAAAAGACCACCTATCTGTTTCCAACTTCTCCCAGGTCTGGGTCTGCACCATCTCTCACCTGCCTACTGCAGGACACACCATAATTCCATAAGTGTCTCGTGAGCTCGTTACTCAGTTACCAATTATGGTCCTACACCTTTTCAGAGTGTGAAGGCAGACAAGGTCACAAATGGATGGGGAGAGTATTGGGTGAGGGGGCTTTATAGGTGACAGTGAGGAGTTTGAAATTGACTTTGTAGTTAAAGGAGAGCCAGTGTAGTGCTTGGCAGAGAGGAGAGGCTGATGCACAGCAGCTGGAAAGAAAATTGAGCCAAGCAGAAGCATTGAGGATGGATTGGAGTGAAGATATTCAGGGGTTGCGAAGTACAGATAAGAGGAATAGTCAAAGCAAGTAATGATCAGTCAATGGATGAGGGTCTTTGTTGTAAGAAAGGGCCTAATCCTGGAGATATTAGGAAGGTGTAAGCAACAAGACTTGGACATGGTCTGAATTTGGGGGTTTAAAAAGGTGCAATCAAGGATAAATCCTTGAGAGCAGACTTGTGGGACAGAAGAGATGACAATGTTGTCAATGGATAGTGAAAAGAAGAGAGGGGATGGGACTTGAGTGTGGGAAGATGATGAGCTCAGTCTTATGCATGTTGCGTTTAAGAAAGCGCTGAGATATCCAGGAAGAGATGGCAGAAAGACAGCTGGAAACATGTAAGAAGAGAAGGAGCTTATCTCCCACTCACCTGTGACATACTGTACAATAAGTATAATTGGAAGTAATTTAATTCTCTCACCACATTCTTCCTCCCTTTTTCTCTCCATCATCTATCTTTCATATAAGGCTGAGATTATGGGAGATTGTTTCCTATACAACTAGAATATATATGATTTTATTATTGTCTATTTGTAGCACATAGACAGTGCCTGAGTGTGAAGAACTGATAACTACTGTACATCAATAGTTTATACTCAGCTACAGCAAATCTAATGGCAAATGTTTCAAGTTCTTTCAATCTATGGGAACATTTTCATATTTATTTGTATGTATGTGTTATACGCAGCTCTTTTATGTAAAACAACTTCTATTTTAGGTTAAGTAGTCCTCTCATTAATTAGCAAATATATTTATGCTACAAAATTGTTTCAATATCTGTTCTACCTCTTGCTGTGAATCTTACTGCAGATGTGTTACACATGCTTCATGACTCAGTCAGCTTCTGTAGAGAGACACATAAATAGCAGGTTGGTAGTGAGTGGTGTGCTGAGTATTACATCACGGAATAATCATTAACCCACACTCACATTACACATATCCTATAATAATAATAATGCAGTGGTAAGGAGAGATTAATATAGAATTTAGGATCAAGTCATTTAAATCTAAGAGACAGATGGACCCTGTAAGTACAAAGAAGCAGTGGCAGGACATATCTGCTCATCAAGGGCAGTCGGTTCCTGCATAATGTAGAAGGTGGAGAGAGTCACAATATGGTCAGTTCAACATTAGCCTACAATCATGGGCATATCTATAATAGTTGTAGGGTGTGTGGTGCAGACGGGCCCCTGCATCCAAGGAGGGCAACAGCTCACATTCTGCACCCATAGTCTATATACTTACCTTTTCTCCAACGCCACTGTAACCATTTTCACGAAGATTTGCGTATACGCAGTAGAGCATTTACGGGGAAAATGGAGCAAACTCTGTATTATACTTATCTATATATACACCCATCAGCCTTAACATCAAAACCACCTGCCTAATATTGTGTAGGTGCCCCTCATGCCACCAAAACAGCTCTGATTCAAAGAAGCACGGACTCCACAAGACCTCTGAAGGTGTCCTGTGGTATCTGATACCAAGATGTTAGCAGCAGATCCTTTATATCCTCTAATTTGGGAGGTTGAGCCTCCGTGGCTCTGACTTGTTTTTCCAGCCATCCCACAGATATTTGATCAGATTAAGACGGGGGGAATTTGAAGTCAACATTTTGAACTCTTTGTCATGTTCTTCAAACCATTATCCTGCTGAAAGAGGCCACTGCCAGCAGGAAATACCTGTGCCATGTAGGGGTGTACTTGGTCTGCAACACTGTTTAGGTAGGTGGCACATGTCAAAGTAACATCCACATGAATGCCAGGGCCCAAGGTTTCCCAGCAGAACATTGCCCAAAGCATCACACTGCCTTTGCCGGCTTGCCTTCTTCCTATACTGCATCCTGGTAACAATTATTCCGCAGGTAAAAGAAGCACACACCTGGCCATCCACATTATGTAAATGAAAACAATGATTCATCAGACCAGGCCACCTTCTTCCAGTCAATGGTCCAGTTCTGTTGCTCATATGCCAATTATAGGTGCTTTCGGTGGTGGACTTGGGTCAGCATGGGCACTCTGACCATTCTGCAGCTACACAACCTAATACGCTGCAAGCTGCAATGCATTGTGTGTTCTGATGCCTTTCTATCATAGCAAACATTACATTTTTCCACAGTTTATTCTACAGTACCTGATTAGTCAGGCTAGCCTTTGCTCCCCACACGCATCAATGAGCCTTGGGCGCCCATAACCCTGTTGCCAGTTCACCATTTGGTTGTCCATTCTTGGACCACTTTCGATAAGTACTAACCACTGTATACAGGGAACACCCCACAAGACCTTCTGTTTTGGAGATGCTCTCACCCAGTCATCTAGCCATCACAATTTGGCCCTTGTCTAAGTCACTCAGATCCTTTACACCTGTCCAGTTTTCCTGCTTCCAACATATCAACCTCAAGAACTATTCACTTGTTGCCTAATAAATCCCACCTCTTGACAGGTGTCATTGTAATGAGATAATCAATGTTATTCACTTTACCTGTCAGTGATTTTAATGCTATGGCTAATCGGTGAAGTTAACTACAAAATAATGCTGTGATTGTTCAATGTGTAATTAATTAAATACAGTATGATAGAAGCTTGAAAAAAAATGAAGAACTATCAGTTGCAGTAGATTTATTTTAATTGGATGAAGGCCAGATAGGAAATTACAAAATTTAAAATAAAAACCCAGGAATAAATCATGAATACATTAGTCGAACTCATTACTGATTTTTAATGGAGAGTAAGGTCATTCTGTATTCTAGCAAGAAAGCTTTAGAACAGTCACAATGGTATGCTTCTTGGTTACATTGGAAATCATAATTCTATATAATAATTGTAGGTCTGTCCCTTCTCACTAATGCGTGCGCAGTGGAAGCCAGGGATCCCGGCGGTCAGAATTCCGAAGCTGGCATCTCGACAGGTTTAGGATACCGACACCTGGCGGTCAGTATCCTAACCCGCCCCCTTCTCCCTACCGCTAACCCTCCCTTCCCGCTGCCAAACCTAACCTCCCCCACAATTACCTACACCTGACCCCCCCCCGCACCCTAATCCCCATAATTGTCCCACTATGTTGGTGTGATTGTCTCAATTTGTAGACCAGAAAATGGGTGTGGATTTGTGATAATGGACCTGATTCAGAGATAAACATAATGCCGATGTTTATGCAGTTTGATCGATTATCGGTGATCTACGCATGCATATGAGTCGCAGTGCGCATGCATCAAGTTTAATAATTGTTCTCGCTTGCAGTGAGGCTTTATTCGTAAAGTGATTGACAGTCGTGGACTGTGGGCAGCAACAGGGAGGTGGCGACTCAAACGCTGGTGTTTTCGGGGCGTGTCTCATACGCAGTGAAAATTGCTATGGTGTGTCATTTCCCATGGCCATTCTGCAACCGAGCTGCGTCTTTGTATGCAGTCACTTGGTTTTCTGCAGCCGCTGTTAGGCATCTCAATACAAATCCCGGTGGCTGCAACATTTGGATATTTTCGCAAAAACACTGCGTACAAAATCGCAGCTGCAGTGGCATTACTGTATATATCTCTGAATTAGGCCTATGTAGTTTGGGTCTATATTGCAGAAACAATCTATTTGCCCCTCAATAAAATGCAAAGTGAAAGATAAGTGGTGATACTGCATACAGTTTCATGACAAAGCAGCCCCCGTATATTACTATGCTGTAGTGAACAGCTAGCATTCCTGCTAGGCTGTTTCAGCGGGGCGCTGTGCCCTGCCCTATTTCGAAAGCGCAGAAAGCACCCTGCTCTCTGGCACGGTGCCCCGCTGAACAGACTGCGGGTTCTGTCCCCTCCCGCAGGCCGCAGTGTCCCGTGGTTGGGGAAACTGGCAGTGCAGCTTGGGAGCTGCATGGCATGTCCGCAAGTGTCGGGCGCGCCCCCAAGAGTGACGAAAAAGGGACGTATCATAAAGACACGCCCCTTTTCATTGGACACGCCCCCTTTTCGGATGCGCGCAGAAGTACCCTTTCTATAGGCCCGGCACCCTGCCTGGTGTAGGACCTAGAGTGAACACTAAACAGAGATACTCTCTATCACGTCTCTGTAGCAAATATCGTGTACAGTTCATATCGTGCACAGTATACAGTAACTCCAAGCAGTCTCAAACAATCCTAATTTCAATCTACTCCCATATGAGTTTGAGGCCTAGTTAGAAAGGAAAGGAAAAAAAAAGATAAAAGTGGGCAGGATATTTTTTTTTTCAATATGCTGGACAGTCTAAATAAATTAGTTTTTGTTAAGAGGGTGTCAAAAACAGCATATTTTCTACTCTGACAGCTGCAGGAAAATAGCTGATGAAATAAAATGATAGCTATTCCTAAAATGTAATTTTATTTATACTGCTGCTGCCTCATGAGTGAGTTCGCAGCTGCTGAGAAATGGCTAGGATACCTGCGCGACAATTCAATCAGCGGGGTTTACCCCGTGCATTAATACCCAGAAGTGGCATTTTCCTCGCAGCTCCAGGAGCTGCAAAGAAAAATCTGCAAGAAGAGGCCCTCTCTGGGGTTTAACACACGGGGACAACCCATTGATCCCGCAGTTTACACGGAATCAAATGTTTAGTGCGCGTTAACGCCCGGTTTACAGCGCGGGCAAAAGGTTAATTGAATAGCTTATTCCCACGAGGCGTGATCAATTAGCTATGGGGCAAGTCCCATGGCTAATTGAATTCCCCCCTATGTAGATTTTTTTTGCCAGCATAAAGCATTCTAGGAAGTTTTAAAGAGCTCCCTTCTTTAGCTGTTATTCTGCTGAGTAAACAGCTTTCATGTGACACCAAAATCTCTCAGTGTACACTTGGACAACGCTACAGAAACAACTAAACAAAAGAGCAGAAGGTGCCAGAAAGTAAAGAGAACAAAGGAAACAACACCTTGGAGCAAAAGAAAGGAGAAGGTACGGGCTAAGGCAGAAGACATGTACGAAAGACGGTAAAAAAAATTAGGAATCAGTTGTTACATGGGGATGGGGAGAGGATTTGTGTTTCATGTGTTTAGTGGGCACTAAAAAAAGGGTGATCCTATATAGGTATATCTTGGGGGGGCTTCTTTACCCTAACCATATCTGTATTGGGGTGGCTAGCAAGATCCAATCTTATTAGCAGAATGCAAATGAGTCAAATTGATTTTATGGACCCCCCCATTCTACTAAAAGTAATCAGCCCATCAATGAGTATCCCAGGAGAAGACTACTATGATTTGAAAACCTACATATTGTGTGTTCTCCAAAACCATAGTAGCCAGCCCATATTGGCTTACGCAGGGCTGCTTAGTAATGATCAGAAGCTTTTGAGGGCCATCTGATCATATCATGTTGCCAACTTTTAATGATTAACTTACCAAAAACAGCATCACGGTGGTGTAATTAGTTATAGGAGGAACAATTGTTTAATGTTTTTTCTCTCTCCACCATTTTTAAAAGCAGGTACTTACCACCTCTTGTAGGTGCTTGCTAGCAATATGCAGAGTGATTCACCCTTTATTTTTTCTCAATTAAAAATGATCATTCAAAGTTCTCAGCACTTTGGGGTTTGATCTTTGTTATTATGTGACACCCAATTTCCCATGTTTCCACAAATCTTATCAGACAACTGGCTTATGCACTTTCCAGAAGCTCAAGTCAGTATTATAGCCAAAATAAAGTCCAGTGTGACAGCGTTGCTATAAATTCCCACTGTGTCATGGACATATCTGGGCTTGAACAAAGGTAACATCATGCCAACATCATAATAGTGGGCCTGATTCAGCTTGGATTGCAGTTGCTAACTTGTGTGCAATTCTGTAGGCAGATCTTAGGCGAAATATGCAAATGCTGCATTCGCAATGCCATCGCATGGCTAACATACACACGCCCTCTGCCTACGCTCACATTCATGACACCGCCCAAACCAGGCCAAACATTGGACACATCAAAGGACTTCGAACCCACATCCAACACTGCGGCAGGTCAGACCTTACTCACAAATAGCTAACTTTCCAGGTCACGTGGAAAGCTCAGGGTAATTTATGCACGTCCATGTAACGGCATTCAAATGCACAGGCATGCCTGTGTTTCCCCGACCACCCCCCGTCACCAACCCCAAATGCTCTCTGCCTGTCAATCAATGCCCTGTTTGGAGTCCGTGGTGTCCGTGCAGCACGAAACAATCGACCGATTGCGTACACATTAGCAACTGGTATCCAAGCTGAATCAGGCCCAGTGAGGCTGAAGCGCAATGCATAACTTTCAGCAGCATTGGATTGGACAGGAGGAGTAATAGTCTATTACTCTTAATAAGCTGTCAGAATCGGATGCTCATTCATCAATCTTCAGGCCTGCTTAAACTACTTCTTAAAATTCACTCACTGCCATGTAATTGCTTGTGCTCCCGGCCTCTGAAAGTAGTAATCCTTTTGAACCTGATTTCCTGGTTTCTGACTCAGTTCAACCGTATCTTCTGATTCTGATGTAATCCTGTTCAATGTCATGTTGCTGATTTTCATTGTCTTTTTGCCACTTGTACTGATCCTGGCAGGAGCGTTTTAAAAGAGGAGGGGGCCCATGTGCAGCCTCCGTTTGGTCCCTCTCCTCTCTCTCAGTGCACTGAGCACTGTAGATTCTGGCTTCGTGCTAGAATCTACTGTGCATGCACGAGTCTCTGAGAAAATGGCACCCGCACCTATTTTCCTGGGGGATATCTTTTCTGCGCATGCGCAGATCACTGGGAAAAATGGCCGCCGTGGAGCAGCACATCGGAATCTGCGGAGAGATAAGTATATTATTAACTATGTGTGCAGGGTGTGCGGTGTGGGTCCATGGTGCACCGCACACCTTGCACCCATTATAGAGACGCTTATGGATCCTGGCTAGCTTACTAGTTCTGATCCTGTATGTCTTGTACGATTCTTTACTTTCTGACAACAGGTCCCCAACCCATGAAGTTTCCACAGCTACCTTGCACTATACCTGCCAAACTTCTGAGTTTCCATTCCTGGGAGAAGCCCGGCGAGGAGAAGCAGGCAGGCGGTGTTGGGGGCCAACGGGTTGCGTCATTAAACCATTACTCTAATAGAATTGCGTCATTAGTCCCCGTCCCCTGCGCACGACCAGCCAATCCCCTGGAATATTCTCCCCATTCTGACCAATTTACTGGGAAGTGGGCAGAATGCGGGATAAGTGCCTACACATCCGGGAGTCAGGGGGTTACCCAAAAAATTGGGAGCCTCCCACAGCTCCCGGGAGGATTGGCAAGTATGCCTTGCACCCTCCTGTTTGCAGAACATGTACAGTATGTGGCAAACATGTTACCCATACTCTACATATATGAGGGAAAGCACACAATTGTGCTTATCACCTGTTACCAAAGCAACCCAGCTGGGGCATCTTCTGATATATCCTCATGTCACTCACACTTTAAACAAAAGACAACATTCAGGCTCTCACATCAGCTACACTGTCGTGGCCTGACACACAGTGAGTCTGCCACAGCACAGTAAGTGCACTACCACAACCCAAGAAGAGTGCTTCATCGGGAAACTCAATTAGTATAACAATTGTGCTTTGTATTTCCAATTCCCACGGCAAAGAAAATGTGCTTTAATCAAGGAATTCTCAAAGTACAGAAAGTGTGCTTCATTAAGGAATTCCTATAGTACAGTAAGTGAGCATCATGAAGGAATTCTTATAGTACAGTAAGTGTGCGTTCATTAATTAATTCTCAAAGTACAGTAAGTGTGCTTTCATTAAGGAATTCTCAAAGTACAGTAAATGTGCTTCATTAAAGAATTATTAAAGTACAGTAATTGTGCTTCATTAAGAAATTATTATAGTGCACTAAGTGTGCTTCATTGAGGAATCTCAAATTACAGAAAGTGTGCTTCATTAAGGAATTCTCAAAGTAAAGTGAGAATTCCTTAATGAAGCACACTTACTTTACTTTGAGAATTCCTTAATGAAGCACACTTTCTGTAATTTGAGATTCCTCAATGAAGCACACTTAATGCACTATAATAATTTCTTAATGAAGCACACTTACTGTACTTTAATAATTCTTTAATGAAGCACATTTACTGTACTTTGAGAATTCCTTAATGAAAGCACACTTTCTGTACTTTGAGAATTAATTAATGAACGCACACTTACTGCACTATAAGAATTCCTTAATGAAGCTCACTTTACTATAAGAATTCCTTAATAAAGAACACTTACTGTACTATAAGAATTCTTTATTGAAGCACACTTACTGTACTTTGAGTATTCCTTAATGAAGCACACTTAAAGTACAGTAAGTGTGCTTCATTAAAGAATTATCAAAGTGCAGTAAGTGTGCTTCAATAAAGAAGTCTTATAGTACAGTAAGTGGTCTTTATTAAGGAATTCTTATAGTAAAGTGAGCTTCATTCCGGAATTATTAAAGTACAGTAAGTGTGCTTCATTAAGAAATTCTCTAAGTACAGTAAGTGTGCTTCTTTAAGGAATTCTTATACTACAGTAAGTGTGTTTCACTAAGGAATTCTCAAAGTACAGTAAGTGTGCTTCATTAAGGAATTCTCAAAGTACAGTAAGTGTGTTTCATTACAGAATTCTCAAAGTACAGTAAGTGTGCTTCATTAAGGAATTCTCAAAGTACAGTAAGTGTGTTTCATTACAGAATTCTCAAAGTACAGTAAGTGTGCTTCATTAAGAAATTCTCTAAGTACAGTAAGTGTGCTTCTTTAAGGAATTCTTATACTACAGTAAGTGTGTTTCATTACAGAATTCTCTAAGTACAGTAAGTGTGCTTCATTAAGGAATTCTCAAAGTACAGTAAGTGTGCTTCATTAAGAAATTCTCTAAGTACAGTAAGTGTGCTTCTTTAAGGAATTCTTATACTACAGTAAGTGTGTTTCATTACAGAATTCTCAAAGTACAGTAAGTGTGCTTCATTAAGGAATTCTCAAAGTACAGTAAGTGTGTTTCATTACAGAATTCTCAAAGTACAGTAAGTGTGCTTCAATAAATAATTTTCATAGTACAGTAAGTGTTCTTTATTAAGGAATTCTTATAGTAAAGTGAGCTTCGTTGTAGAATTATTAAGTAGGTAAGTGTGCCTCATTAAGGAATTTTTATAGTACATTAAGTGTGCTTCATTAAGGAATTCTTATGTTACAGTAAATGTGCTTTATTAAGGAATTCTCAAAGTACAGTGAGTATGCTTCAGTAAGGATTTATTTTAGTGCAGAAAGTGTGCTTCATTAAGGATTTATTTTAGTGCAGAAAGTGTGCTTCATTAAGGATTTATTAAAGTACAGAAAGTGTGTTTCATTAAGGATTTATTAAAGTACAGTAAGTGTGCTTCATTAAGGAATTCTTATAGTAAAGTAAGTGGGTAAATTTAATAAGATTTGAGTTTGGTCGAGATTGCAACCTCACGTAAGTTTATGCATTTTTTTCACCTCGCAAATTTACTAAAGATCAACTCGGGTGAGTTTGGTAGAGATTTCTATCTTTTCACTGAAAAATTCGGGTCAGATTGCAAACTAGAATAAACTCACCATCGCCAAACTCGAAAGTACTTTCACTGAAAAAGATACAACTCGGAAATTTACTAACAAATGAGATTTCAGTCTCGGGTGTAATTATAGCAAACTCGCAGCTAAATTGAAGTTTCAAATAGACCACCTCCTGAGCTACGAGTTTGTCAGAAACATACACAGATCAGTATGATTTGTGTATATTTCTGTATGGAATCAGTATTGTAATGGTTAATGAAAAAAAAAAAACGTAGGGTCCCCCCCAAAAAGCATAACCAGTACCGGGCTACTCAGCCAGTCCCGGTTCCTGAAATTACAGGGAAAAAATGTGTAGGGTTCCATCGTAATTTAGGAACCAGCATCTGGCTGCAGGGCCAGTCCTGATTTTAAATATAAGGGAAAAAAATGCGTAGGGGTCCCCCTATATTTAAAACCAGCACCAGACCCATACTGACCGGGGTGTAATGCCACAGCCAGGGGACCCTATTACCGGGTCTCCCCAGCCAAAGCATTCACACCGCAAGCCGGTCAGCCCAAGCTGGGGATCTCAGGGGAGGTGGGGACCCGCCCTGAAGAGGCAACCATTTCCCGACACCCAGACTTAGGCTGAAGCCAAGGACTCTTCCCCGCACCCCTGGAGCGGTGGGTACGGGGGTAATAATGGTGTAAAATTAGAGAAACTATTCTATTTTATAGTGGAACTACAGGTGCCAGCATGCTTGCCCTTTGGCACTTGTGGAACTACAAGTGCAAGCAGGTGGCCGGCACCCGTAACCCTGCTGTAAAATAAATAGTTAAATAACCACAACACTCCTACACCATGTAAAGTACAACTTTATTTCATACCTCTACCTACCTCACTCACACATACTTACCTGTTTCCAGCTGATCTGTCTCCTTCTCCAGTAGAATTCCAATGGGGTACCTGGAAAAAAGATCCAATACTCACCTCCTTCCTGGCGCGGCTCTCCGCAGCATCCCCGTACTTGGCAACATAACAAAACGACTGAGCCGATCCATGCTGGAAATACAGATGACAGATGATCGCTGTCATCTGTATTTCCCATGGACCACTAGCCAATCAGTGTTCCACTTGTAGTTCCACAATTGCCAAAGGACAGGCATGCTGGCATTTGTAGTTCCACTATAAAATACAATAGTTTCTCTAATTTTATACCATTATTACCCCTGTACCCACCGTTCCAGAGGAGCGGGGAAGAGCCCTGGGCTTCAGCCTAAGCATGGGTGTCAGATGAGGGGGGACCCCTTCGTGGGAGGGCCCCCACCTCCCCTGAGATCCCCGGATTGGGCTGACTAACTTGGGGTGTGCTTCATTAAGGAATTCTCAAAGTACAGTAAGTGTGTTTCATTACAGAATTCTCAAAGTACAGTAAGTATGCTTCAATAAATAATTTTTATAGTACAGTAAGTGTTCTTTATTAAGGAATTCTTATAGCAAAGTAAGCTTCATTGTAGAATTATTAAGTAGGTCAGTGTGCTTCATTAAGGAATTCTTATGTTACAGTAAATGTGCTTTATTAAGGAATTCTCAAAGTACAGTGAGTATGCTTCATTAAGGATTTATTTTAGTACAGTAAGTGCGGTTCATTAAGGATTTATTAAAGTACAGTAAGTCTGCTTCATTAAGGAATTCTCAAAGTACAGTAAGTGTGCTTCATTAAGGAATTCTTATAGTTCAGTAAGTGTGATTCATTAAGGAATTCTTATAGTTCAGTAAGTGTGCTTCATTAAGGAATTCTCAAAGTACACAAAGTGTTCTTCTTTGAGAAATTCTCAAAGTACAGTAAGTGTTCTTCATTAAGGAATTATTTTAGTAAAGAAAGTGTGCTTCATTAAGGAATTCTTTTAGTACAGAAAGTGTGCTTCATTAAGGAATTCTTAAAGTACAGTAAGGGGGTAAATTTAATAAGATTTGAGTTTGGTCGAGATTGCAATCTCACGTGAGTTTATGCATTTTTTTCAACTCGCAAATTTACTAAAGATAAACTTGGGTGAGTTTGGTAGAGATTTCTATCTTTTCACTGAAAAACTCGGGTCAGATTGCAAACTAGAATAAACTCACCATCGGCCAAACTCGAAAGTACTTTCACTGAAAAAGATACAACTCGGAAATTTACTAACAAATGAGATTTCAATCTCGGGTGTAATTATAGCAAACTCGCAGCTAAATTGAAGTTTCAAATAGACCACCTCCTGAGCTGCGTGTTTGTCAGAAATATACACAGATCAGTATGATTTGTGTATATTTCTGTATGGAATCAGTATTGTAATGGTTCATTTAAAAAAAACGTAGGGTCCCCCCCAAAAAGCATAACCAACACCGGGCTACTCAGCCAGTTCCGGTTCCCGAAATTACAGGAAAAAAATGTGTAGGATTCCCTCGTAATTTAGGAACCAGCATCTGGCTGCAGGGCCAGTCCTGATTTTAAATATAAGGGAAAAAAATGCGTAGGGGTCCCCCTATATTTAAAACCAGCACCAGACCCATACTGACCGGGGTGTAATGCCACAGTCAGGGGACCCTATTACCGGGTCTCCCCAGCCAAAGCATTCACACCGCAAGCCGGTCAGCCCAAGCTGGGGATCTCAGGGGAGGTGGGGACCCACCCAAGAAGGGGCCCCCATTTCCCGACACCCAGGCTTAGGCTGAAGCCCAGGACTCTTCCCCGCACCCCTGGAGCGGTGGGTACGGGGGTAATAATTTTGTAAAATTAGAGAAACTATTGTATTTTACAGTGGAACTACAGGTGCCAGTATGCTTGCCCTTTGGCGCTTGTGGAACTACAAGTGCCAGCAGGTGGCCAGCACCCGTAACCCTGCTGTAAAATAAATAGTTAAATAACCACAACACTCCTACACCATGTAAAGTACAACTTTATTTCATACCTCTACCTACCTCACTCACACATACTTACCTGTTTCCAGCTGATCTGTCTCCTTCTCCAGTAGAATTCCAATGGGGTACCTGGAAAAAAGATCCAATACTCACCTCCTTCCTGGCGCGGCTCTCCGTAGCATCCCCGTACTTGGCAACATAACTGAGCCGATCCATGATGGAAATACAGATGACAGATTGCTGTCATCTGTATTTCCCATGGACCACTAGCCAATCAGCGTTCACTTGTAGTTCCACAATTGCCAAAGTACAGGCATGCTGGCATTTGTAGTTCCACTATAAAATACAATAGTTTCTCTAATTTTATACCATTATTACCCCTGTACCCACCATTCTAGAGGAGCGGGGAAGAGCCCTGGGCTTCAGCCTAAGCATGGGTGTCGGATGAGGGTGGACCCCTTCTTGGGGGGGTCTCCACCTCCCCTGAGATCCCCGGGTTGGGCTGACTGGCTTGGGGTGTGAATGCTTTGGCTGGGGAGACCTGGTGATAGGGTCTCCTGGCTGTGGCATTACACCCCGGTCAGTTTGGGTCTGGTGCTGGTTTTAAATATAGGGGAACCCCTACGCATTTTTCCCCCTTTATTTAAAACCAGGACTGGTCCTAAAATGTTAGGAAACGGGACTGGCTGAGCAGCCCTGGGCTAGTTATGCTTTTGGGGAGGACCCTACATCATGTATTTTAAGAAAAAAACTTGTTTTACAGGTAGACCACAGAAGCAGCCTTTACATATATCACTGATATGTGCAAGTTTGGCAGAGAGAAAACAATGCAATCTCGGGGGAGTAATCTCAT
This sequence comes from Taudactylus pleione, assembly GCA_031769625.1. Taxonomy (NCBI): domain Eukaryota; kingdom Metazoa; phylum Chordata; class Amphibia; order Anura; family Myobatrachidae; genus Taudactylus; species Taudactylus pleione. Next base: position 4,967,060 of record JAUIMM010000518.1, read on the forward strand.
CTAAACTTGCTACTCGGGGGAGATATCTCGATATGCTTCATCATCGGAAAACACACTCTCAGCTAAACTCACTTCTTAATAAATTTGTGAGTTTCAGGAGCCTCAAATCACCCATGTTTCAGAGAGTTAAATCGAGTTTAAAAAGGACAAAACTCTACCAAACTCGAATCTTAGTAAGTAAAAAGTGGATAAGTGGTTTTGAATGGGCTACCCCTTTTTTCTCTAAAAGTTGGTGGAAAAGGATATGTTAAAAGACCAAGAAACATATATGTAATTCAACAATTTATTAAGATGTAGACCAGCCCCCTCTGACCAGGGGAACAACAATACTTCAATCAGAAATAAACACTTAAAATTACCTTGAATAGGGAGATATAGCAGGTATATATGGTTAAACAGGCATATTTACCCTAGTAAAAGGGAATAAAAACAACTGAATCATTGAATAAAAGAACTTAGATTAATCACTGCAGAAGAATATGATAGGTTCATACCATATCTATAAACATGGGGCCCCTTGACCCTCCGGACCTAGGAACTCCAAATGATTTTTCAAGGGAATAAATGAGTGGGCCTCAATTCTTGGATACACACAGTCACAGCCTGCAACTCGTTTCGACCAAACATCAGGATCTTTGTCTGGGTCTTAGTAAATATGCCCCTAAGTGTGTGTCATTAAGGAATTCTTATAGTATAGTAAGTGTGCTTCATTAAGGAATTCTCAAAGTACAGATATTGAGCTTCATTAAGGAATTCTTATAGTACAGTAAGTGAGTTTTGACGGGTAATTTTCACAGTACGGAAAGTGTTCTTAATAGAATTCAAGTAACACCAGAAATGTGCATTCTCAGTAAATTACCATAATTCAGCAAGTGAGAACCCTTAAGGAATTTTCATTGTACTGAAAGAGTACATCATCAAGGAATCATCATTGTACCACAAGTATGCCTCATCAGGGAATCACTGCAGTAGAATAAGCACGCCCTCATCTGGGATTTTTCACAGCCAGGCAAGTGGGTGTACTTTGGGGACTTCCAACAGAACTGTGGGTGTGCTTTATCATGGAATTCCCACAGCATTACAACTGTGCTTCACCAGGGAACTACCACAGTACAGTATATGAGCTTTTCTATGAAACTGAAAAGTCACATCGAGTTGGTTTCATCAGGGAGGTCTCATAGTATAGTTAATGTTCTTTGCGAATGTCTTGGAGCACAGCAATTGTGCATCATTAGGGAAGCTTCAGAGTACAACAAATGAGCTTTATCATTTCAATTACTACAGTATAATATTCTCCATGCTCCTTATTTATATAATTGTCAGTTTACTCTTATACTACATAATATATGTAATATACTGTACATATAACATATGGTTCACTACAGACAGCTTTACAAAACTGTTAAAAAAAATCCACATTCTATATTTTGATTTATAGGTAAATATGAATATTCAGTGCTAATACTACAAATAAAGGTTATACTAAACACTATGGGGTCATTAGGTGGAAACGGTGGCAACGTCACCTCATGTCACCCCCAATTCCCCCCCGGAAATGCAAAGTTTTGTACACAGCCCTATGCTATTCCAGAGCTATCATCAGCGCAGAATGTGTGTGCACTTTTTCATGGAGCAATCCAACTCATTCCAAGGTGGATCAACCCCTAAAGCTGAGGCCTCCTGTACGTACAGTCACTTACCAAGTATTAGGGACATGGTGGGCGAAATGTGTAATTGTACAATCTTACTTAGGGGTCTATTCATCATCACTTAAATTCTACAAAAGCAGTTGAAAATGCACATTGTAATTCATCAAGAAGGTAAAGTAGGAGATGTCACAGATATCTCCTGCTTTCCTTTCTCTCCAGGAATGGCTCACTGTCCCCATACACTAGTATGGGAAAAGAATTCATCTAGCTCCGAAAAATACAATATTTTCTATGCTTGACTGCGGGTGCATGACCTGTCTCACTGTTCCGAAAGGAGCATTAAAGCCGCTTACAGAGACAGCTGATTTTCAGATCAGCTGTCTCTGTGCCAGAGCAATGGTGAATTGCTCCGGCGCTCGCTGCAAGTTAATATGTTAATTATCTGGGTCCCCTATAATTAACATAATGAATAGACCGCTAAGACTACTATTGAAGACTGCCCCAGTGGCAACATTAACATATCGCAGGTTAAACGCTATAATGCTTACCAAGCAGAAATTATATACCTGCTGAGAAAGATACTAAGCATGACAAAATGCGTCCAGAGATTGAGGTGTCTAACAGGGGCCGTGGGGAATCTTCAGGATTAGATGACTTTATACGTTTATACACTGAATACAGAACGGGGGACTATATACCAACCAAGAGAACTTGTTATATGCATAAAATCTTCATGATTCCGGTACGAGTTCAACCAAACATTATGTACATCTTGTTATGTCTCTACTTTCTTCATTTACAAATGTGAGTGAAATAATTTAAGTTTTTCACAATTTTGAATCAAATTACTGGAAATAATGCACTTGTTTGTTCTTTTTTTGCCCTCCTATTTTTCTGTACATGTACATTCTGGAGAAGAGATATAGAAAGTAAAAGGTAATCCAAAATAACATATTCAAGGCAAATTTATCTTCTACCATAATGCAAGAGTATATACATCAGCTAGTGTGTGGTGGGTTTATTATTTATTCTGGAGATGGCTAAAAAGAAACACTGATCTCTGAAGCTTTAATTACAAAACGCATGGACTATCCTTTGATTTGTTGTTAATTTGATCATATCACACTATTGTATTTTGCCTTTAATTCTGTCTTTTTTTAATATTTTGCTCATTGTATCACATTGTGAGACAAAGGTTGCAGAGCTGAGTGGGGATTACCTTCTGGTGTTTCCTAATTGATTTAGAAGTGTGGAATGTAGTCCTAGTACAAGGATTCAATTTGATTAATTTTGTCAGAAGCTAATTATATTCATTAAAAGTCGGTTTTTGGATTGTGGGAGGAAACCAGAGTATCTGGTGGGAATTGAGCTCAAGACCTCAGGGCTGCGAGGCAGTAATGCTAATCATTGCTTCATGATTTGCGTACTGCCATTTTTATCATTTTGGTATTCACAGTGAAGCCATGCCCCTAGTTGTATTCCTGCCGCCTCTGACCCAATAACGTGAAGTTGCAAACTTGTGTATGAAACCAACTCTAAATAGTTGGCAAAAACCTTTCAGATACATTTTGTGATTTCGTATGCGTCTAATGCTGATACTCTCTGGCTGACATATCGACCGTTCAATTGAACTCAATTGGGGGTGCGTCGGCCAGTGTGTACAGACAATATGTCTGTGAACAACGTCGCTCATAGACATATTGCGTCGGCTGTGCATCACAGCCGATGGCAGATATATCTGCGGATATATCTGCACATCATGCCGTCTGTACGTGCAGTCAGCCAACTGCCCGTACACTTGCTGCAGAGACGCGGCCCCCTACCAGCAGGACCCGAGGCCAGAGGATGGTTGTTCAGGTTGTATGAACAACCATTATCTCAGATATATCGTTTTGGTGTGTACCCTACATAACACTGAAAGGTCAGTATCTTTTGTATATATTATACTTATAAATCACATATATGACTTATGCAAATTATTATAGAGGTATGGATTAGGGGCCCGATTCAGAGCCGCTCGCAAGCGCTGTGCGCTCGCAAGCTGCTCGATGTTAATGCCCTGCGCATGCACCGCGTTCGGCGTGCGCATGCGCGAGCCCCGCTGAGCGACTGAAGTTCAGTCGCTACGGGGCTCGCAACAAGAAGGGACGGCTGTCGATATTGATTGACAGCTCGCCCCGTTTTGTGGGCGGGTGGCCAGACAAACGCAGGCATTCCCTTAGGAACGCCTGGCGTTTGTTGGGAGGGGTTACTGACATCGCTAGTGGACTTCCTGTTCTATTAGAGCAGGAAGTCCACTCGGGCTTGCGGCCACTAGACCCTACCCCAGGGTCTCGTCGCAAGCCCGATGGTCGCGATTATCGCGACGGTCTCCTGGCCGCTCGCACAAGCTGTGGGTGCTCTCCCACAGCTTTGCGAGCGGCCGGAGAAAAAAATAAAATAAATAACCCCATATTCAGAGCGAGCGACCGCCCGCCGCGAGCGGCTCTGAATGAGGTCCTAGGTGCCAAATAAATAAAATCCACAAAATATTATGGTGAAATTAAAAACTAGGGATCTTTTGTTATTAATAAATGAGTCTACATTATGTAATAGCGAGAATATAATTGTGTGCAACAATAATAATAAATATAATAATGACACAAAACAAGATAGTACATTCTAATTAACAAATGACCTTCAAACAATGCCTAGCAAAATACTTACAGCTGCCAAATTTTAATGGACAGGCATGAGCATCCATAGGAAAATCTTCCAAATGCATAGGACATTCAGCCTGGACTGTAAGCCTGAGGAGGAAATAAAAAAACAAAACAATTATTTTCTAAAGATTAATACAAAAGGAAAATCTGTTCCACAATGCAGCACAACTTATGGTGGCAGAGATAAAATTGCTCTCTTCTGCTAATAACATCATTAACATTTAAATCTGCTCTTTTATTTCATCTGGTCCTTCAGAAGACATTTATAACATCAAAACAATGCAAATAAACATATTTGCATAATTTCCATATTTTATAGAAATTCACAAAAACTATCAGCAGTTGTCGTATTAATGCAATGATAGTTAGACACTGAGCTTATTGTGCCCAAATTAAATGGAATGTTTGTTCAACTCGGATAAAAATAATGTTTTATCTAAAACTACCTGAATTGTACTTCACAACAATTGTTCCTTATCAAAGCTCATTCTGATTTGTTTAATAGTCGAAACAGATTTTTCATGCAGCCAATACACTTAGTAAACTGTAAAATCTGAAATTCTAAGCAGCAGTTATGTACAGGGCCGTTGAGAGCCTGGTCGGGCCCGGGTAATGAAGGGGGTGTGGCCTAATCGCGGGAGGCGTGGCCACGCCCCCTTGAAGAAAAAAAAACAATCATCACTTTTTCAGCGCCGTGGAGGGGGGCGTTGTAAGCCCTCCAGCCTGGTGCTAAGCAGGGGGGGGCGCAATCAATATGATCGCTCCCCCCCACAGCCATAGGAGACTGCTCCGGCTGCTGCGGCAGCCGCGAGCAGTCTCACACAGCAGCCCAGCACAAGCTGTGTGCTGATCTGCTGTGAGGGAGGGGGGGGGGCGACGCCGGACCCAGGCCCCGCCGGGCCCCTCTAGCTAGCCCGAGCAAACTGTACCCGCTCCCCCCCCTCTCGGCGCCCATGGTTATGTACTGTAGTATAATTGTAGACTTCGTCTGGGGATTATACAGATTTAGATTTATTCAAGGCTGGTCCCCTTCTACCATAGTACCATAGTTTGGTAAGAGCCATTCTATAACATGGGGGTCGGGAACCTATGGCATGCTTGCCACAGAGTGGCACAAGGCCATGATTCGGGTGGCACTAGCCTGTCGGCCTGAAACTGTTACTTGGGAAGCTTTCGGGAGGCACAGTGCCGCTTGGATGCTCGGAATGACTAGGGAGACAGTCCCAAGCTCCGCCTACATCACGCATGTCAGGTTGTGCGGCTGCACCTTTGTCCCCACCTTTACTTTGTCTTAGGCCTTCCTGGTCCACATTAGAGCAGGCCTTTTCCTGCACCCACAATGCCATCCACCTCAGAGTGGAGCCTTTTTTTGAGCCCAGAACGCCATCCATCTTAGAGAGAAGCCTTTTTCTGCGCTGGGAACGCCACATAGTAGACTGACAGCCACACAGGAGACTGAATGCATGTTATGCGTACATGTGCAGGTCTCCGGGAACATGGAGCCCGTGCCACGTTCCCAGATACGTCTCTATTGTACATGTGCAAAACACCGGGAAAATGGTCACCACGCCAGTTTACCAGTGATTTCTGCTGTACAGCAGTGCCAACTGATGCGGGACTCCAGAGAGGTAAGTTTAATTATGGATGTTGGGTGTGTGGGCCCTCCTGGACACAGGCCAATGTGCACCCTACACCAGTGATTCCCAACCTCGGTCCTCAAGGCACACTAACAGTCCTGATTTTGGTGATATCCAGGCTTCAGCACAGAAGGTTAAATCAAAATAACTGAGGTACTATATATACCTGAGCTCCAGGCTATTCTCAAAACCTGGACTGTTAGTGTGCCTTGAGGACCGTGGTTGGGAACCCCTGCCCTACACCATGCACCCATTTTAGATATGCCAATGGGTAGTTGGTTGTATTTTGTGGAAGGGAGGGGGATAGATTGTTGAATATTGGGGGGAAGGAGGCGGATAGATTGCTAAATATACAATGAAGTCTTGCTCAGTGAGTGTGGAGGGGTCTTTAAGGCTGTATATACAAGTATATACCTCCTCACAAACCATTTCCTTCATATTCTCTATTATCAGCCCCTATGAAATTACCTTCCTTTCTATTTACTGTTAAATATTTTTTATTTACGGTCCCTAGACCGCCTGCATCCACACTGCAGCATATCAGCACTCATCTTAAACTGGGAACATTTTCAGGGGCCTCCCTCAACTATAGAGCACCAGTCATTCCAGCAAGCTCCCTGAATATGCAACTCGCTGCAAAATAGTTAAATTAAAAATCTCCTTATATTGTATTTTGGCTGCAACAATTTTTTGGTAACTGGTCCAAATCCAGTTGCCGACTGTTGCAGAGTTCAAGCCCTTCATAACTGCCTCCAAAGTCAGTTTGAATTACAGTGCGGAGATACCACCAGCTGCCAGCAAGTGCTATCTTAGACTGAAAGGAACAACTAATATAATCTGCAGGACTTTGAGTCCCCAAAGATTAGCTGTAATACTCTACGGAGATTGGTCAAATAAGCATATATAAGCCTACATCAATTCTTACGCATCCAACCAGCATGTCTGGGTAGAGCAGTTCGCTGGTATGGTGAACTGCCATCAACATTTTCAGCAATGAAGAAAGTTGCATTTTCTCTGTTATTTGCTTTTGGAACAAGGCTATGAGCAAGTTTTTTAAAGACTGAAAAACACACTAAGGGCCTGATTCAGACCCGCTTTCGAGCGCTATGCGCTCGCAAGCGGGTCGATGACGGCCCAGTGCGCATGCGCGCGATCCAGATAGCGACGGGCAATCAGTCGCTCCGGGTCTCGTACCAAAGGGGGCGTGCTGTCAATGTTGAGTGACAGCACGCCCCCTTTGGTGGGCGGGCCGGGGGCGTGGCTGCCCAGACGGAGGCGTTCCCATGGGAACGCCTACTGTCTGGGGCCGGCCCCACTGACATCACAAGTGATGTCAGTGGGAGTGCTTTCGGCTCTGTTAGAGCCGAAAGCACTCTGGGGCTTGCGGCAACGAGACCCTACCACAAGGGTCTCCTTGCAAGCCCGATGGTCGCGATGGTCTTGACCATCGCGACCATCATCATGGCAGCTCGCTATAGCTGTGGGTGGTCACCCACAGCTCTGCGAGCGGCCAGGAGGCCGTTCTGAAGAAAAATGCCCGGCCCTGATTCAGAGCGAGCGCTGTTATAGCGTCCGGCTCTGAATCAGGCCCTAAGTCCTAAACAAAGTAGATAACCAGTGCAAATTTCTGAGGCATGTCTTTGTCTGCAGACTACAAATTATCAACCAAACTTGAACAAATTAACTTCACGAAATGAAGAACTGGGAACCCACTAATGGTTTATGTAAGTACCCCTCTATTAATCTTGTTAATAATTATGTGTATAAACAGGGCAATTAGAGGTGTGCGAGAGGTGCTCTGCGGGTGGCACCGACGCTGCCCCAAGGTCCCTGCAACTGGCTAGATGGGTGAATGGAACAACACCCTGCAGCTAGTGTCACTGCTGTATCAACACCGGAGCATCCGCTGAACACTCCAGACATGCAACCGACATCCTCTACAGCACCCCACTCCAGCAGTGCCAATGTCCTTACTGGTGCTGGTGGCCCCACCCTCTTGGTATGACGTCATGCGACCAGGGGTGTGGCCGGACACAGGGTGCCATAAAGTCCTGTTAAGGCTCTGTGTATATGACATATTGTAATGGTGGTGACATTCTGGTGGTTTGACACCTGAGATTAAAAACGTTACCTACCCATTATATAACAGAACATACATTATTATTATTATTATTATTATTATTATTATTCGGACTGCTTGGGACTTGTTCCTAATCACAACCTTACACGCCGGGTTTCAGTTTTGTAACACAACAAAAGAGGAGTGGATTGCTCATTTGGTGATTGGGAATGCACACCTGCTGGTGCTGAAATCTTTGGGGTACTACCCTACAAGTTGTTTACTGGTAATGTGGACCACCTTGGTTAAAATATTTTGTAGTACATTTAAAAATTGCTACTACTTTGTATTTGTTATATGTGTCCTGTTATTTTGCTACAGTGTTAATTTTCTTATATATATAAAAAAAAAAAAAATACCACTGCTTTCTCCCTTCTGGCACTGGTATTTCCCTCATTACTATTTTTTAGCAGTGTCCCTTACATTGATTGTAAAAAGAGAGATAATTGGTGGTTGTAGTTGTATGTATAACATTTTCGCTGAACAATAGTTAATTATCACCTTACTTTTAGGCTGTATAACTTTCTGGGTAACATTTTTCTAGATAAGAGATGTCATGTATCATAATTTTCAAAGCTATAAGAAAATAATTAAACCAGGGGTTTTCAAGTCCTCAAGTACCATCAACAGGTCATGTTTTGTGGATTTTTTAATCATGCACAGGTGAGTTAATCTATTTTGCTCAAGCATTAATTATCCCGCCTTCTTCCACAGACAGAAATCCTCAAATCGTTACCTGCTGGGAAAACTTGAGGGTTGACATTGCAAAATGAATGAACAAAATGAAGGATCCCCTAGGAATACTGGGTAGATATATGGAAATTACTTCTAACTCATGGTTATTGGTCAACCAAATATCCAAAATTGATGGTTTTCAATGTATTGCTAGAGAAGCTGAAGCATAGGGGTGGACACTGGAAGCCCGTCATCAAATGGTGGAATGTTTCCCAACACTGAAGCTCCAATGCGATGGTGACTGACCATCGCATCAAAACTATGTAAGGGAAGTACCATTGCGATGGTATGTGATTTGCTCAGAATCCCGGGGTGCAGTAAATACCACAAAACACACAGCTGAATTCTTTGAAGACAATTGCTTCCGTACGATTCCAAGATGGCTAACATCACCAAGCCATCACCGAATGGAAACACCACTAGAATAGATAGATTGATGGCTTCTGCATATTACCTTCTAAAATATATTTTCCAAATCATAGAGTATAATTAAAGTCTAGACAATGTCATTTTTCTTAAGCTCAAATCTCACATGAATTGGTGTAATTCTTTTAACATGCTGAAACAACTAGAAAGCACCACCCATATAAACCCATTGAAATAGTGCCCCCCACCCCCTCCATCCAATGGCTAAATAGCACATGGCAAAATACTGTCATTATCCACCCAAGAATGTTTTCATACGACCCTACATTAGCCTATACATACACATACACACAAACGCAAACCTACACATTTATAAAGTTGAGGCGCTTTAAATATAGCCTGACATATTTTAATTTAAATTGAGCATCTCTATTTAAAATTAACAGGATTCAGTTTTATGTAATGTGACATTACAGTCAGATGTGTTCTATTGCAAACAGAACGGAATATGTTTTGCTTGAATAGTGTCAATAACAAGAAATATATGCTGTGCATGATTTTATATTACATCTGACACTGTTAAACTGCTGTGAAGCAGACAAAGTGAAATATATCAGTTGAGATGATTCGTTGGCGTTCCGGTGTCAATGTTCTGAGATTTGAGGTAAAAAGGCATGAAGCACAGTATAGAGTGTTGAAGTGGAACAACATAATACTGCTCCATTCAACATCTAAACCATCACATCAATGTCTTTTATGTAACAGTATTCTGAGCTAAACATGTTGGGGTCAACAGCTGTTGCATATTAAATGACAGAAAGTGTCTCTACACTACAGCATAGTGATCTCTCTTGAACAAGCGAAAGCAATATTTAAAAAAAAAAAAAAACACATTATCTGATCTTTACAGTCTTCTGTGTGTATTTAAACCACACTGACATGTCATATGCCTCCAGCTTCTCTATTTCTGCAGGGTCATTTTCTTTGCAGTGTGTTAGAAGGATCTACTATTTAAATACTTAAAAAGTTCTGTCAAATAAAAATAGTTTTTTCATTTAAATATCTATATCTATATATAAGTGAGAAAGTGTGTGTGTGTCTGTCTGTTTGTCCTTTATGCACGGCCAGAGTTCTGGATCTAGCTCCACCAAATTTGGCATGGTGGTGTAATTTGACTAGAATTAGGTTTTTGCCTAGGTTTGAACTACGTCAGGGCCACACATTGTCACACAATCCCTAAAAATGGGGACACTTTTAAATTACACAGGTTCCAGGGGAGACTCAAGTGGAAATTGACAGTTTGCCAAAAACCTGCATGAAAGCCACAAAAGTATCCTTTTAACCTCGCAGTCTGAGCAAACTTTATGACTCATGCAAGTTCATATTAAATCCAGAATTAGTCCTTATTAAAGTGACCATATATATTAGTCAGCCCTCTGTGTTTGCATGCAAGAGCATAACTAGAACTTTGGGGGCCACATAGCAAGATCTTAAAAAGGCCCCCCCAGAGATAAAAACACACATACATTTGCCTCGACACAAAGCCCACACAGAGCCCATTCAGGTTATGCCACAACAGTAGTACCACTTATACACATTATGCCACGCAGTAGTAGTGTCTCTAATGCCTCACAGTAATACCCCTTACACTACACACTAATGTCCCTTACATATTATACCACACAGTAATGCCCTTTACAGATTATGCCACATCGTAGTAGTACCCCATATAACACATTTTTCAACACAATAGTAGTGCCCCTTACACATTGTGCCACACAGTAATGCCCCTTACACATTATGTCCCCCCAGCAACTCACCTTCCAGTGTCCCTGCTGCCACCTTGCCTCCCCCTGTCTGCCATCAGCAGCCAGCAGGTGTGGATTTGGGGCCAGGCCACCAGCTGATTACAGCTGGTGAACTGGCAGGCAGCGGCAGACATGGACAGACAGCACCGGCACAAGTTTAAACTGGCGCTGTTCATGAGCCAATCAGAGGTCGCACACCGATAGCCAATCAGGAGCAGCCACTGCTGATTGGCTGACAGTACGCGAGCTCTCATTGCCTCATGACCAGCGGCGCTGTCTCTCCGTGTCTGCCTGCTGGTGTGCCAGCTGTAATCAACTGGCAGGCCAGCACCAAATAAACACCACTGCCACTGGCACTCTGACTGGACAATCCCACCTTGTGTACGTGACTGGGTGCAAGGGGAGTGGCAAGCCACAGAGGCAGCTCGGGTACCATAGTAGCCACACCCCTTGCACCGGCTGTAATTACACCACTGTTTGCATGCATGATAGCAAACTGTGGGGTTCTTTTCAGGATCAATGGAATGGGGTTATAGGACAATGTAAACAAATAAAAGCTGCAGGTGTACTTCAGGGTCCAGTCTTCAACCTGGCAACGCCGGGTATCCCAGCCAGAACTTTATTGTTGTCTGCTTATATTTAAACAAGCTTATTAAATGGTAATGCAATTTTTTTTTAACTATCATTTCAAACAAGGATGAAATGAACAACAGAACATAATTTACACCTACCAGTCATGTCATAGAGGACATTTAAAATAATTTTTAAGATTCTAGATTATATGAATATGTTTCAACTAAAGTGTGGTCATATTCAAAGATTCAATGGCAGAATTGCTGTCTAAAGATGGCATTATCGGTTGTCAACTTCAAAAGCTGTTTAATAAATACCGGTAGGCCCCTTGGTCTGAGGATTCTTTTAGACGTGTGGAATGTCCTATAATTCCTTTGCTGAATACAGTCATTGAGGTCTAAAACAATTTCATCGTGTTTGTTTTTGCTTGGGCCAAAGAAAGAAAATGTGGTTTAAACCATTGTTTTACTTGTTATTATACTACTTTCATTTATTTTATTACTCCAACTCTTCTGTAAGGAAAATAGTAACAATTCAGGTGTTCTGGATTAAATGTTTTCCTGACTACAATGAAACAAAAGTATTGATCCATCCTCTTACTTTGTTCCAAAATCTATTCACAATGGTGTAAACAGATATTCCCCCAATCTGGTAAATGCATGCTATTTGTCACTTTTTCCCACTGTATCTGCTTTATATATTTTTCTTGGTACCTCTATACGGTATATTGTGGAATATACAGGTCAGATCTGCACTTGAGAATTGTCGACATTTTGAATCCCTTTCTTTTCAAATCCTAGCAGTTCAGTATAAAGGAAAGCATCTATCTGGCCCTGCACATTAGTAATAAAATGGGATCTTTTTTTATTTTAAAAAGTGACCAGCATGGTAGAGTCTATATTGCTAGAGGGATTCCATGCTAATGTCATAAGGCATCTAGATGACGTGGCTATATTTTTGTGGTTTGCTAATGTTATAAAACTATCAATTGCCTCCCTGTAATGTAACAAATATTTAAATGATCTTTTTATCTCTCTGTAAAAGGAAGATTGTTCCTTGTGGATATATCAATTAACTGAAAGGTCTTAAAAATCCATTCTTGGGCCACAATGAAACAACTGGTCTACAATCTTGGATTATATAGCACTGGAAAACCAGAATTAATTGCAAAGCCCATAAAACATTATAAATTATTGACATCTGTTTTACTATAAAATTGAATTTATCATTGGAATGAGCTAAAAATGCTGATAAGATTCAATTGCTCTAAACAGAAATATTTGTAAGATGCTCTTTCGCAGTGACTGTCGGGTTTGGAGAATCTCTTTATGCACTCACTTATGGCATAAGCACATCTGCATCAGTTATATGCAAGTCTATACAGGCATTCCACATTTCCCATGGTAAGCTTTAATTTCTTAAACATGAGTGTGATGTTCTTGCTAATGTTCTATGTACCAATTCCTGCTTGACGCAGACAACAAAGTGTCTCACTCGTGCCAGGCGCCTCGTGCCACATGGTGTATTGAGGCTGGGGGGTATATTTACTAAAGTGAGGTTTTATAGGGGTGGAGATGTTGACCATAGCAACCAATCAGGTTCTTCTTAACACTTAACTAGCACCTCTAGAAGATAATAACTAGAATCTGATTGGTTGCTATGGGCAAAATCTTCACTTATAAAAACAGTCACTTCAGTAAATTTACCTGAGGGTGTCGTTATGTTTTACTTACCAGCAGGGGCGTCGGAAGGATTTTATATTGGGGGGTTGATATTTTACTACTACAGTGGAGGATATTTTTCCATGTAAAACAATCTAAACTTTACATGTTCCCACAGGTGGTGGAAATCTGGTGCTGACCCATATGTTCAGTGGGAAGCCTTCATATAAACCAGGTGCAAATTATATGGGAAAGGGTATTTATAGCTCCAATCTATCAATCTAATAAAAACCCTTAAAAGTGAAAACATAGCTTATAAAATGTAGGCACTTCTTATCACAGTCAAACTCAGGGGACACTAAAGGTAAACAGAATCCACCTTCTATACTTCACTTAAGCTCTATACCCGCCTTTACAATCGTAGGACAGATCTTCCATTTCCCTACCCATTTGTGAGATATTTTGCAAGTGTGTAGGTACCTATGATCATGTTTTCGCAGAATAAAACTAATTGCATCTGAAGATCTGGTTTTATGGGCGCCCTAACATTCATCAGATGCGATGGCACAATGTTTGACACACCAGTGTTCTGTCAGATGCTTCTGCCTATGCTCCTCCAGCAGTGTAGCCAGGTATCTGTAGAGTGTGTACAGGGGGTCAGCAGATGGTTTAGAGAGATGAGTTCTGCAGATCGCAAGTATTGCTGTAATGGTGTGTTCACGTGAATCTGCATGCTGATCGGGACTTTCGATCGTAAGTGTGATAGTAAGAAAAATCTGAAGGATCATAACTTTACTGGTAATATAATAATATTATCCTTTATTTATAAAGCACCAATATATTACACAGTGCTATACAGAATGCTTATTCATTGACATAGCACTGCCCCCTCCCCCCAAATTTTTTAAATAGGGGCATGAGATTTTGCACCTGAAAAAGGGCCATGGCCCAATGGGGAAGTGCCAGGGAAGAGATATGGGAGGCCAGGAGATGCTGGGGATAAAAGAAGAGGAAGCTACAAGTGAGAATGATAATAAACAGGATAACTGACAGGCCCAAACAGCGCCCTCTTCCCTGCAGTACCCCGTGCCATGGCACTGGTCGCACTACCCTAGTTACGGCCCTAATTAATATTTACAGTGGTCTAAGTGGGAATTTAGAAGTAACCCTGAAGCTTTAGGGATTATGATTGATATAAATTTATTTTATTCCTAATTTGAAGGTACAGTGATGTGTCTTTGGAATTTACTAAATCATATTATAAAGCATCGACCATCTCTCCCATGTTGTAACCACGTGGTACACACAGACAGACACACATGGGACACACACAGACACACATGGGACACATAGTCAGACAGATATAGAACAGAGGCTGAGAATAACATCTAGTATCCTAAAATCTGGCTCTATCAGCAAAGTACCTGCCTGTGGCATATTAGAAGTTCAGGTCTGTTCATTGCACCGAGGGGAATAAAGTTTTAATAATAAAGGCGTTATACAGCTGCACGGGAATATGTAAATTAATTATTGTCCCTTCTCACAAATCAAACTGGAGACAATTCTCTTAGTTGTGAGCAAGTGACAGAGGCATTACAGAAGACAGACAAAGGAAAAACAAGATCCTGCATTTGAGCACTCACAGGCTGACTTAACACATTAAAGCCAAATATGATTATTTGAAATAGTATTATAATATTATAATAATTTAACTTTTATTTATATAAAGTTAAAATAGTCTATAAAAGTGATCAATTCTGTTTGTATGAGACTAACATCATGCTGGTTGGAATCTCTATTTTATCTAAGATCAGCACATTCAATTAATTGCTTCAGTCCCAGTAATTACACTTAATTGGTTCTTCAATGTGGTGAAAAGTCACGACCTAACAATTTGTCACCAGGATAAATATTATTGGTATGTTCTGTCACCATACATAGAAAAGTTCTTAGATAGGTATTAGGATCCTGTACAGCCTCACTCCCCATATACTGATGTTAATAATATCAAAGGATAAATATTACACTGGTGTAAGTAACAATGCCATTATAATCCATTATATATAACAGAGTGTAATAATCCCTTTTGACAGTACAAGTGTCAGTGCAAGGGGATACATAAGACTTGATACAGTAAATATCACTCGTATTTTACATGGTTTCTATTTTCATTGGACAAATGTCTTTCATCTACATATTACCAAACAAAACGAGATGTTGTCTTGATAATTCAATGAATGGGTGCCAGTGAACAGAGGTGCCCCCCCCATGGTGTCACCCGGTGCGCGGAGGGATACTGTGTGCCAGGAAGAGGATGTGGTCAAGCGGGTAGTGGGGGTGGCCTCAAGGCTTGAACCCCGTGCTTCTTACCGGGGAGGAGGGGTGCAGGAGGTGTGGACTGCGTTGTGTGAGGGAGCCGGTGCAGTCCCGGCTCCCTCACAGTGTCAGTAGCCGAGTGCTGCACTAAATTCTACAGTGCAGCTCTTAGCTTCTGTCACTAACGGGGAGTCTGCACATTGGTGTTACCCAATGGCGGGTGACACCCGGGTGCGGCCAGCACTCCCCTTATTACGCCACTGTCAATGAATGAGTTCTATCCATAAGGACTGATACATTGATGTAAATTACAATTGATGGATAACTTCATTCATATGCTCTCACTCGCCCACAAGCATACTGTATCATTGCTATCTTAGTATTGGCTATCTCAAGCAGATCCTTGCAGGGTTAGGATCACTTGGCAGTTCCTATGCTAATACAGGGGCTATCTCGTATGATGGCTCACTCAGGTAAATGTCACTAATAGTGAACTAGAACAACAGAGCAATTTGGTAACAGGAACTACTATAACATATTAAAAGAGAAAAATACAAAGGGAGAGATTTATCACATCTTGGAGAGAGGTAAAGTGTAGATAGATAAAGTACCAACCAATCAGCTTCTGTCATTTTTCTAGCACAGCCTATAAAATGACAGCTCTAAGGCGGTTGGTTGGCACTCTGGGTCTGATTCAGAGGCAGACGGTAATGCATACGCAACTGCATACTCTCACTGATCGCAGTAGCTAAAAAAGGCTAAAGCAACAGACGGCAGAATTTGTATTGAGATGCCCACCGAAGCCCTCATTGTTGCCCGCACCTACGTACACAAATACAGCATTGTACACAGATCCTCAAAACATTGACAGCTCAAGTAATTCTATGTTCACTCAGAATAGCTGTGGGGAAGTAAGAAATTCAGGGTCAATAGATGGTGTAAAGCAGTACTCGTGTAATGGGTTCTATAAAGATAGAGCAGCATGGGAGCAATGTTAGGCATACTCTCTGTCTATTTGCTTAGCATAACATATTAAGATTGTGTTGCGTATGCCCAGGATCAGCACTGTGCTACCCCTGCCCCCTGATGTCATGCAAAGGGCGCATGGCCGCCAGCACCAGGAAGTGCAGCACTGCCCATAGCTTCCTGCAGTATACCTTCCTGTAGTATCCAAAGGACGCACCTGGCGGAACTACAGCAGCGATACTGGCTGCAGTAGCTAGTAGTAAGTATGGGCAGTGACAGTGCCACTTCGAGGGCCCTCCGCCCTGTGTGACGGTACATGTCACAGACATCCCTAATTACTGCCCTGTACAGGATAAAAGTGCCTACGTCCCTATGCAGATCTGACACTTATGCCTCCGTTGAGAGGCAAAATATGGGAGGGAAGCAACATGCAAAAGCAAAAGGAGTACAGTAAAGGTGTGCTCATGTAATTGCAAACTGAGTCAGACCTGCACTGGGACACATACAGTCAGGTGCATAAATATTGGGACATTGACAGAATTTTCATATTTTGGCCTCTATTCACCACCACAATGGCTTTGAATGAAACAAACAAGGTGTGCTTTAACTGTAGACTTTCAGATTTAATTTGAGGGTAATTACATCCAAATCAGGTGAACGGTGTAGGAATTAACTTTCACTTTTTAATACTTTGTTGCAAATCCTTTGCAGGCAATTACAGCCTGAAGTCTGGAACACATAGACATCACCAGATGCTGGGTTTCATCCCTGGTGATGCTCTGCCAGGCCTCTACTGCAAATGTCTTCAGTTCCTGCTTGTTCTTGGGGCATTTTCCCTTCAGTTTTGTCTTCATCAAGTGAAATGCATGCTCAATCGGATTCAGGTCAGGGGATTGACTTGGCCATTGCATAACATTCCACTTTTTAACCTTAAAAAACTCTTTGGTTGCTTTTGCAGTATGCTTCGGGTCATTGTCCATCTGCACTGTGAAGTGCCGTCCAATGAGTTCTGAAGCATTTGACTAAATATGAGCATATAATATTGCCCGAAACACTTCAGAATTCATTCTGCTGCTTTTGTCAGTAGTCACATCATCAATAAATACAAGGGAACCAGTTCCATTAGCAGCCATACATGCCCACGCCATGACACTACCACCACCATGCTTCACTGATGAGGTGGTATGTTTTGGGTCATGAGCAGTTCCTTTCCTTCTCCATACTCTTCTCTTCTCATCACTCTGGTACAAGTTGATCTTTGTCTCATCTGTCCATAGGATGTTGTTCCAGAACTGTAATGGCTTTTTTAGATGTTGTTTGGCAAACTCTAATCTGGTCTTCCTATTTTTGTGGCTCACCAATGGTTTACATCTTGTGGTGAACCCTCTATATTCACTCTTGTGAAGTCTTCTCTTGATTGTTGACTTTGACACATATACACCTACCTCCTGGAGAGTGTTCTTGATTTGGCCAACTGTTGAGAAGGGGTTTTTCTTCACCAGGGAAATAATTATTCTGTCATCCACCACAGTTGTTTTCCGTGGTCTTCCGGGTCTTTTGGTGTTGCTGAGCTCTCCGGGGCGTTCTTTCTTTTTAAGAATGTTGCAAACGGTTGATTTGGCCACACCTAATGTTTTTGCTATCTCTCTGATGGGTTTGTTTTGATTTTTCAGCCTAATGATGGCTTGCTTCACTGATAATGACAGCTCTTTGGATCTCATATTGAGAGTCGACAGCAACTGATTCCAAATGCAAATGTCACACCTAGAATCAACTCCAGACCTTTTACCTGCTTAGTTGATAATGAAATAACGAGGGAATAGCCCACACCTGTCCATGAAATAGCTTTTGAGTTGATAGTCCTATTACTTTTGGCCCCTTAAAAAGTGGGAGGCACATATAGAAACCGTTGTAATTCCTACACCGTTCACCTGATTTGGATGTAATTACCCTCAAATTAAATCTGAAAGTCTGCAGTTAAAGCACATCTTGTTTGTTTCATTTCAAAGTCATTGTGGTGGTGAATAGAGGCCAAAATATGAAAATGCTGTCAATGTCCAAATATTTATGCACCTGACTGTATATGCTTGTCAGTAGTCATATCACTTGCCAGTTCCTGAGGGATGGTGCAAACACACCCTGATGATAATTACTGCCAGCACGAGCTAGCCGGTTCTGTTTGCTGATTGTGAATTCACCTGTGAAGCTGATGGCTGCTTTCTTTATTTATCAAGCATATATTATATGATTTTGTGGGTGTTTTTTTTTTTTTAGCGACTTTTATTCTTAAGCAAAAACAAAAATTATATCTATAGTATTATAAAGGGCTTTGTTAGATAAATCATATTGCATTTCTCACTATCAAGACATGTTATAAGCCTTTTTTTGTGCGTGTGACCTGGCTAGGGGGATGTAGTTATGAGACCGGCGACCGCTATGCTGCCCGTCTCAATCCCGACGCTGGAAGCCCAGGGACTTAAGACGCTGGAAGACAAGGGACTTAAGATAGGCGTCGAAATACCAATGCCTGTCTTAATCTCGACGCCAGAATCCAGGAGGACGAACGAAGGTAAACCAGGACGCCCTTAGTGTTAGCGGCAGGGGGGGGAGGAGGGTTACGTTTAGGTAGCATAGCAGGGTTAGCGTTAGGTTTTGGGGGGAGAGATTATGGTTAGGCTCCCCTAGGGGGGAGGGTCAGGGCCAGGCACCACTGGGGGGCAGTTAGGCACTAAGGGGGGAGGGTTAGGTTTCGGCACAATGGGGGGAAACTCAGGTTTAGGCACTAACGAGGAAGGTTAGGGCACGAGGTGGGGAGGGTTAGGCTACAAGAATGGAGGGTTAGGGGGGAGAAGGTAAGTTTACCAACCATCGTGATGCCGCTGTCTGTATTTTGACAGTAGGCATTCTGACAGTCGGCATTACATACCAATTCCCTACGTATATGTGCCAGGTGTATGTGCGCCTGATGAAAACCTAGTACATATGCTGCTGGTGCAGAGTTGGACGCCTCTTTCTAATATATAAGCATATGGCGGTTGAAGGGTCGAATTTGCACAAATATAAATATGCTATACATACACAAATATTTCACAGTTAGTAAACAATTCTTATAACCTCTGATGTCTTGATGGCACGTTTCTTTTTTAATTAAACAGTATTTCCAAGTATCCAATGAGTTGTCAACTGTAATAAATATTTTATATGACATACTCAGTTACGCTTCTGACAGTTTTTATTTTTCTAAGTGTTTGACCTGGTTTTCAAAAGAGATGAAATATAATCTCCCTTATAACAATTTTAAATCAGCAGCCAATATAAGACTAGACACTGGGGACATGCCAGCACTCTTAGCCCATAATCTGAAAGGTGAAGTATAATGGAATATATAAAACAATCAGCAGTGGCAATTTAAGGAACACATCTTCATATAAAAAATGGTTTATAAATGATCCCACTGACAGGCAAGCATGAGCCTTGGCTTTTATACAACCAGATACATTAATATAGGACATTAAACATGCTAAGTAATCCCAGTAGAGAGTACATCATTCATTGCACTCAGCACAGTGAAATAATTAAGGAGACCTACTAAGAGCTTGATATATTATGAGGGGGACAAGGTGGGAGTGCTAAAGGAAGCACAGTTTCCGAGTAGCTAAGATGATGATAGATCGGGCAGTTAAGTTAATAAGGCCATGTAGGGCTAAGTCAGACCCGCAATATGGTTTGGGATCATGTCAGACAGATTCACGGTAACAAGACCTCAATGCCCATGGAAATTGTCCTTTCTGTAGACCAGTCAGGCTTTTGGCCAAGCCAGTGGTGAGTTCACTGATCATGAATACAGGCAATCAGAAAACGTTAAGGCTAAAGAGAATCAGGAGAAAAAATGGAAAACTACATCAAAAGTTTCCTAATGTAAACACTTACAGCACAGAGATAAAAAAACAATGTATTAATCCTTACCCTTGAACATAAGGGAATATCCACAACACGTATATGTAAACACAATAAGTTACCCCTATCAAAATGGAATACTAAAACATTTACAGTGTAAAAGACGTAACTCATCCCTAAGGTATAAGCACTGGGACTCCTTGACAACCGGTTCCCCGAATATCTGGATTTCTTCGAGGTGTTGGATAAGTGGGTCCCAATGCAAATGTGTCTGAAATTAGATTCAAGTCCAGTGCAGCTGAACACACCCTACTGCTGACATGTTTTGACCTAAATGGGTCGTTTTCAAAGCATAACGGTGTGTGTGCCAATAAAATTATAAATACCATTTTTTACTCCAGATTATATAATTTTTTAAGGTGGATCTATTTATGTCATATAGTATTTTCTATGTTTATTGTGCCTAGCACCATATATAGTCAGCCACCCCCCTACTTATGAGCTTTGGATTTTTTTGGTCCAGTTGGTGATTGGACCAGGGTGACCATAGGCTGCTTTTGCATGTTAATATTGCGTCTCCTAGGTGTCAAAAATACATTATTGATTTCTCTAAATAGAATCAGAGCATTCAGTAAAATTTCAAAATACAGTAATGATAAAGAGATAAAAGTAGAATGAAAGAAATCCATCTCTGAAATATCCAGAGAAAGACCCAAACTGTTGTGATGCACATTTCTGCCAGCATCGCCTTTGTAATGGGAACACTTTGCTGAATGCTGACATAAGGCTAACATTGTATGAAAAGTTTGAGTAACATGACACATTTAACTGTACATAAGCATGCTAACAAGTAGATAAAACTATGTGTTGCTAGGTAGGGATGCACATCGGCGCTACCTAATTGACTCTAAGGGAAACAAAAATGGACCAGTGCCAGTGGATCGGTCCATGGCAGAAGCATTGCAGCGAATTGCCTGAACTTGTGATTATGATTGAGTTTGTCATTTGCAGATGCAGGATTGGGTGTGCTTTCCCCACAACCACCTGTTACAGCAGCTGTGCAGTACATTAGCATCCCTGAAAGCTGACGCTTGCTCACAAACCTGTTTCTGGCCCAAAGAGATGTGTCCTCTTACATCCTTGCCGATCGTGCTACAAACGCAAACACGCATTGCACCATGCAATTACCCGCAGATAGCGTACACTACAGTACGCTGCGGCACGCTCTGCACTCACACCATGCAATCCTATGGAGTCACAGGTTACAAATGCAGTGTGCGTATCCGCTCACAGGCGCACACGCCTTGTGCCATGTGCGGCGCAATTTGCCGCATATGCAGCTAAGACGTTGCAGGACACATCTGTATCATGACTGATTTTCAGTTGGATGACAAGTTATTAACTTGTCCGGATCACTCTCCCATTTCAGTTCAGCTTGTCGCACTGTACGAGTGACCAACATAGGCAAATGGGTACAAGGGAAAGTCTAAAAATAACAAAGTTCCAACCCAGGCCTGGGAAATGGTTCTACTAATTACATGGTCAAAAAAAGCTGCTGACATTTAGAAGGAATATTCGGGTTACTTTGCTGTTACGCAGGTGCACTTATACACAAGTATGAAAAATAGCATGAAGACAGAACTCAGTTTTTAACATGTATAACATATAGGATAAGGACAGATATTGTGATCTGGACCAATAACATATTAGCTGACTCCTGAGATAGTGAGTGATCTTCCGGACTCCCAAGGTAGTCTGGAAATCTCACTGATGCCCAGCCAGAATGAGACATAGCAGTCGCAAAACAGCATCACAACGCAATTTCAGTTTCTGTCTAACCCACATCGTCACACCGCATATACATGCCTACTCTCCCGATTGGTCAGGACCCTCCCGAAAATCGGGTGCTGCTCCCGACCTCCTGGAAAAGTAAGCATGCCTCACGGCCCCTCCAGTTCCCCCCCCCCGCAATACCACCCCACACACCTGCAGCAGGGGGGTTGATGACGCGATTCTTGCTGAATCGCGTCATCATGACCCCGCCCCCTGCTCCACAATGCCGGAAATCTCGATATCAGCAAGTATGGCAGTAGGGGAAGCAAAATTATGCAAATTATGTTGCTGTGGGAAGAGTGTAATGATGTGACTCATGTAATTAAGGGCCTGAATCAGCAAGGATCACAATTGCAAAGATTTACGCAGGCAGCTTTGCAATTACGTCCTTGCAATAATGCAAATGCAGCAGGAGGTGTATGACACCCCCTGCTGCATTTGCGATCCCTGCACTGGGCCGGTGGTCGATGGTCGTGATGGTGGATGGCGCTGGGCCTCCGGCCAGCTGAGTAAGCCTCAGCTTACTCAGACGGGCTGGCTTGCGAGCCCAGGACTCTGCGTCGATCCACGCAAATCCTGGGCTTGCCACCCACGGAAAACGGGGCGGACACGCCCCCGTTTCTGTAAACGGGGCCGACCCCGACTCCGCACCGCCCCTTAAATGCCTCTGCCTGTCAATTAGGTAGAGGCATTGAAGGGTCTGCGTGCGACTACGCAGGACCCATTCTGCACACTCGCTATTCGGGATAATCGGGAGACTGCGATCAGAACTGCTAAATGAAGCCCTAAGTCCTGTCTGACCTAATTCACCGAGCTTACATCCTAATGACTAGTAATCAAAATCAATGCTGGACAACTGGTCAATATCAAAATCTTTGGGGCATTATCTATTACCACAATGTCCAGGTACAAATTCCCATTAAAAGTATTTTATTTGAAAATGAATATCCATTAGTAGCAATGCATTACTTACAAGAAGAGAAAAATAAACTTATAAGCTATTACATTTTTCATACCGCTTAATTCTTCATTCATCTTATATGTAATATATAAGGAAAATACCTCATTGTATATAGCAGAGTTCCATCATCTTGAATTCTTAGCAGTTTGTTAGGCATGGTCATGTTGTGGGCTATAGACTTCTTCCCATTGTGAAAGAAAGTGTCTGGAGTCCAAATTTTATTAGCCATCAGATTGTTTAATCGAAGAATACGCATTGGTCCTGTGAACCTCAATCTTTCATCTTCCCAATTTTGTCGAAAAAACACATCTATTGTGTACTCCTGTAATGCAATACAACATTAATAAGCTTAATAATAATTGATTAACAATATAATGTATGTTTGCAGATCTAATTAATTGCTGAGAACATTATCATTTGATTATAGCTAGTTATACCCTGCACAATTGTGTAGTAGACCAGCCAACAGTGACAGAGAGGAGTATACTGCCAGGAGTGCCTCCATATGCTAGACAATGTATGGAGGCGATGTCCATTCACAGCCTCAAGTTGGCTGAATGATGGTTGGGTGAATCAAAAAGGATTGAAAACCAAACTGAATGATCCAGACCATACAGTATATCGGCTGTTTTCAAGCTGTGAACGATCACCATTCATGTCCATACACTTAAACGATAACTGTTCAAGCCAGTCATTCATACCCCTTTTACACCGGAGCTAAAACCCGTGTTTTTGAAGGGTTATCCCGGGCAGCTCCCTGGTGTAAAAGGGCAGAGGGTTGGATCGCCGGGTCGAGTGACCCGGCAATCCAACCCAGGTAACTAGCAGGGTTTAACACGGGCGCAGCCCGTGAAACCCTGCTATGGGAACAGCGCACTCCGGGTCACGAAGACCTGGAGTGCGCTGCTAGCTGGCCGATTGGTCCGGCTTCAGTGGCGCTTGGAGATGACGTCATCTCCAAGCGTCCACTTTCACTCCGCAAAAGCCGGGTCTATGCAGACCCAACTGCGGTGTGAGCGGCGCTGACTCGGGAATATCCCGAGTCAGCGCCGGCAAAATTCCGGGTCTGATCCGAATAGGAACTTTGTTCCAACTCCAGGTCAGACCCGGAATTTAGGTGGAAAGGGGTATTACTGTGTAGTATACAGCCAGCTTTAGACTTCAGATTAATAATGTTTATTCCAAAGCATCAAAGGACCATAGAATAAATTGTATGTGACAGTTTGCCAAATATTCTTTCTCATGGTTGATGAAAGGGTCATTTATCCACATGCAAAGTCAAGATTTTATTTTTGGACAAGATATTTAAATGAGTGTTAAATGGCAGATAGGATGCATTTATGGTGACGTTCACTTGTGTGTGTGTGGTCCTAGAGGTCTTTTCTCCTTACAAAGGACTTCACATATCATCAGAGACAATAGAATTGGAATCTTAGCTTGCATTTTCAATAACACATCTTTTTCAACTTCAGGGTGCACTTTATAGCATAGTTCTAGGTGCAGTTCTATAAATGTAATAAAATGTTAATGTGTATAATAACACTTGGTACTGCCCTCCCCTTGCAATTTTTGATGCTGTATATTATATGATAGCGCGGCACAGTGGGGACGGGGCTGTGATTACATGATTCACAGCACCCAGCCACCCACACCTCCCACTTCTTTTTAAAATTAGGAAAAGTATGTTGGGAGAAAATCAAAAAAGTTTAAGGTACTGATGGGGTGGTCCTAAACTGGTATCAGTTTGTATTTTGTAGTGATGTTTTTACTGTTTTCTGTGTTTCCATGTAGAACTGCAACCTCACAAATGTAGGAACAGACTGATTTTTGTAAATGTCTGTAACACAATTCATAATTGTCTACTTAAAGTAATGCACAGTATCTCTGCACATGTTCTGCCTTTTCAAAGTAAGGAAAGGATAGTGATGAGGTCGCTGTAAATCCATGCCCTAATCTGGAAAACTATATTAGAAAGAGTTCTTAACTTGCTGGGACAGCTATAGTTTAAGTAAAGTATAATGTACAAAGTGCAGCAATCACTGGGCAATAAATTGGAACCTTACTAATGTGTATAAATCATGTCCTCAAAGCCACCTTTACAAAAGCAGAGTCACTCTATCTGACAGGAGAGGTAATGGATATTGGTGCTCCCATTGTCCCCCGCATTCAATCACTGTCTTTTTTCAAATCATTCATTATAGAGGAGTTTTCTCTCCTTCCTCACCCTCCATGTATTTGTTCTCCCAACTTTTCTATATTATTCATTTTAGACTGGTGCCCCCCCATGTTTTTCACAACTTTTCCAGGTCATTTATAATATCAGTGAGACATGTAGCCCTGCCAGCAAATGGTGTAAGAAGGCATTTTGGCACCAATATAAGAAAGTAGCCCCCCTCTGAACACCCCAAAACAGGAAGCTGTGGTGCATGCAGATTCCCCCCAGGCATGTTATTCGCAAGTCAATGAGGAATCAGAGAATACCTTTGGTCATTTTTTACACTAGAACAATTGACCCCAAGGTTTTTCCTGCAGGCACAAGGTTTTTGGTATTCAAATGGACAGGAGGATTTTTTTTCCCATAGCGGGGTGAGTTTGTTTTGCAGCTTCAGAGCAGGTGCAAAGTTTTTAAAAATGTTGGGACTTTCATCAGAACCTCTTGGACACCCCCTAATGACTAATAAGGCAACCAAAAGTTTCCAATTAGCTTAATTAGTCCAATAATTACACTGGTCTCAAGTTACCCCAAAATAACCTTTTTGTTAATTTGTGCACCCCAAATTTAATTAAAGTATTTATTTAAATGAATATGAATTTCTTTTGATCTCTTTTTTTATTTTTTAGATTTAAATTGGCCTCAAATTACCCAAAAATCACCTCTTTTGTAAAAAAAACTTTTTTTTGCATGTTTCATTTTTTTTTCATTTGTATTTAAACAAAAAGTTAGTTTTTTATCATTTATTCACTTTTTTATAAAAATGCACAAATCATCCATTTGCAGCATTTTTAAAGAGCAAAATATTTTTTTGAGACAGTAATAAACATTATTATTGCTACGTAATTTTATTTTTACATTTTTTTTTAGCCTACAGGCTGTACCCTAAAAAAATGTAAAAAAAATTTTCTGTGGGTATTTGCTGTAAAAATTACCGCAACCATTTTTTTTATCAATTGGAAGGTGTGGGAATCGAAAGTGTGCATACCTATGTTAATGAAAAATTATTGAGATGGCCGCGGTCACTTTTATCGCAAAAATTACGCATCTAATTGGATATGCCCCTAAGTTTAAGAAAGTGAGTAGTAACGCTGAGAAGTTGCCCAAAGCAACCAATCATCTTCTAACTTTCATTTATCTAGCATAGTCTTTGAAATGACAGTTAGCTGATTGGTTGCTTTGGGCAACTACTCCACTTTAGCTCTTTCCAAGGCTTGATACATCTTCCCCTTTATCTCCGGGTGACAGTTGAGGAAGAACCACCCACTTTCTCAGAAGGAGTGCATGGAGTTAATGGGCCATACAGACCAAAGCTGCGTGTCATTTTTCAAACATTCATTCATTATTTTAAAATATCTGTGAGTGTGCACCTTCTGTGCGGACATTGAGATCAATGCTTGTTATTATAAACTCTATTAGTGCTCTTCTACCCATGGGGACATGTACAGTATTAAATCTTCAAGAGCGATAAAGTGGAAAAATTGCCCCTAGCAACCAATACGCTTCTGTCATTTCATCAGCTGCTAGCTAGGACCTGATACAGTGGGTTGATATGGGCATCTTCTCCACTTTATCACTCTCAAAGGTATGATACATCTCCCCACTAGTTGTAACAGATGTACATGTAGTAGTTAAGTGGTTTAGGGGAAAGCAAAAAACCCCATGTCCAAGCACCCTAAACAGCTAAGCCATCCATTACTACTATGCCTTATTTGTATCACCAGTATCACATCTCACATTGTAAAATCTGAGGGCTGTATTCAGACCAATCATTTCCTATCATCAGAGGCATCATTAGATTTGGTGACACCCGGTGCGCACTCTGGATACCCTCCGCGTGCCGGAGGCATGGCCTAAATAAAGGGGGAGTGGCCTCGCGGGGGATCCCAATAACATCACTCTGGGGACAGCCCAGCATCACCGGAGATGTTGAGCTGCCTTCAGAGACTGGGCAGTCTGCACTATTGGCTCCTCTTCTATGACAGGAGCCGGCTGCTGCAGGAGAATGTCACACTGCAGCACCCGGCTCCTGCCACTGCAGAGGGGCCAATATTTTGGTGTCACCCCCTCCGAGGGTGACACCCAGGTGCTAGCCCACTCATGATGCCACTGCCTACCATACAGGAGCTTACAACTTTATTCATAATGAGCACAGTGCTACAAGTCTAGGCAGAATAGTGTGAGAAAAAAAGACCTGATTGATGGTGGATAACCTTTATTTTTCTTGTCCAGTTGTCCTGGAGTCAAACTGTGTAATTTTGAAGATCATCTGTCTTTGAGATAATCAGAAAAGATTTTTTTTTTTAATATATGGTTCATCCAGTTAACAAGTTTGGCAGCAACAACCAGGAAATAAGCACCTTCTGTCTCCTGTTACTCCCCCAGTCCATCACAGATCTCTCTTTTACAGCATGTAGATGTTAATAAAGGCAGGATGAGGCAATAAACAAAACGTAGCTGAGAATGTAACTAGCTTCAAAGTGTGTTTGCAAAGTGTGTTAATCGAAAGATTTTCAAATGCTAGTAGAAAAGACAAATCCACCCTTATCATGGAGGTATCCACAACCCTACTAAACCTTCACTACTGGTGGCTGATATCTATGTCCAGGTGTTGCATAACTCGGGCGTACTACAGCACACATACTAGACATGCTTATTGCAATGAACTTGTTTTTATTGAAGCATTGCCCATTTTGATACCATAGGACAGACAGACACATAACAGCACTGGTGGCACATATCAAAAAATATTAAAATACATGGAACTATGAAGACACAACAAGGGGCTAGAGACCCAAAGCCGAGTTGGCCTGATCCACTATAATTGGAGCATTATCATCCAGAATACGTATTGCATTTCAAGTTGTATATCTCAGTCATTATTAAATTAGAGCTTGCATATCCCCACGGATAATACTAATGTAACCTTCCAACGTCTCAAAAAGGATTATACTCTTTTTCTGTGTATAACTGTGTTGCTAACATACTCAAAGCTATGATAAGATTTTGGTAACTTTTATTAATACATGGATCACATGGGGTTACCCCAACAATTGTCCACTCTGGAATCAATGGTACATAAATAGATACTTTTCATCATAGTTTTTCAACTTTACCCAGAAACTCTTCACAATAGCACATTCCTATAACAAGCGGAAAAGGGTGGCATCTACTTCAGCCCATTTGGGGCATGTAAAGTAAAATGAGAGTGCCATCAGGAACCTCCTATGTGGAGACAAGTATCTGTTATGGATGGATCTTAGAAATATTTCCAAATATATGTACTGGCATTTAAATGTCAGCAGGAATAATTTAAGGTCAGCTAGGCTAAGGGAAGGAAAAATGGTAACCACTGAGTTACTCTAGACTGTACCTTTAGAATGATGTAACGCCTCTCAAATAATATTAATGAGTAAAGAGTATTAGTCTTACCAATCAGCGAGGAGGGTGGGGATTAGGAGAAGTAAACAATCCATAGGGCTGCTCCAGTCAGATTCTGATTATGCACGTATTACAGTACTGATGTCATTTTGGGCCTTTAGAAATGCTACTGGGTATGCCCCTAACATTGGAAACTGCCCATGAGAATATAAGCGGTCTCCTATGGCGTACCTTCAATAAGTGTTTAATAGTCAATACTCCATTTACTGTAGGCACCAAATGTGTGGGAAGCTATGTCATCCTGAACCTCTAAGTATGTATTAAGGGTAAGTGCATGGATTTATGGACATTTAATCCAAATTTGTGGCAGAAGAGATGGCAAATCTTTCTCGTACTCTGCAACTCATCTTAAATATCCTAGTCATGTTGGCGGAGAAAGTATGTTATATCCAAATTAGGCAGGAAATTATGCTCACAGAGGTGTTGGTGTAGTTTTCCTGATTATGAAGCCAATCTCTGATATACTTTAAAATCTCTGCATGATTGTAATTGACTATAGTGTTGATATTTATACTGCTACTATTCTTGGGTTGTATCATGTATGCATAGCTATTCTGGGTCTGCCACTGCTCAACAAGAGTTGTAGAAACCAAGATGTGATCATCTGAGCATTGTGTCTATTATGATTGGTGATAATTGTAGCATATAAAAGACAAGGAAGGGATACAATATTGATCAATTTGGCCCATCCTAAAAATGATAGAGGATGATGGTTCCAGCCTCTAAGTTCTTCAGATAATTGTTTAACCACCAGAATCACATTATAGCTGTAGTGTTTTGCCATACTCCTAGGTACTGTAGATGGATGCCCAAATAAGTAAAACTGGATCAGTGGCCATTGTACAGTGACCTAGGGGTTGTTCATTTTGAGGTCTAGTTAAAAGCAGATGGGTATCGACGATTTCCGATGTCAAAATACCTGCATTTACTTATGTGTCCACATACACTATTGCTGCAGTCAGCCAAACAGCCCCTTCTGGCATGCCAGGTCTCACGCGACTCCACGTCTTTTTCGCCGCGACTGTGATGCACTAAGGCACACCACGAGACTGCACTGATTCTTTTTATATGTGACACTTGTCAATCTGTGTGTGACTGAGTCTGAATCTGTATACCAAGTGCTATGATGCAGCAGTCACTGCTTTTTTCCATGCCAAGTTCCGTTGTGCTTCATATACAGATTCAGGGCCTGATTCAGTACCATTGCGCATTCATATAAGCCGCACTGCGCGTGTGCAACAATCACACTGCGAATATGAACGCACAGAGGAACCCATCACAGAGTGAATGACAAGATGTCAGTGTTTGGGAGTGGTGACGGGGGAGTGATTGGGGAAACACAGGTGTGCCTTCCGTTTGAACGCCGTTTCCTGGGCATGCATAAATGAGCTACAGCAATTGCATACACATGCTTGAGAGCCATCTGCGTGCGAGGAAACTTGCAGTGTCTGCAGATGGTCAGACCTGCTGTAAATGCTATGTGAGTGGCCGATGTGCATCGATAGTAAAGATGTTACGCAGAAAAGCGAGATTGGACGGATATGAGAAAGCAGCAGTGGGCGTCCTTATGCCGGCTGAGCTCTGGCAAGCATATGCATATTTTAGAAGCTGCGTTCCGTATAGATACGCATCTGCAATTGCAATTGCGTTCCGTACTGAATCATGCCCCCAGTCACACACATACAGTATATTCAAGTATTGCATATCAGTGCAGTCTTGTGATGCATTATAGTTGCATCGCATTGCAACTAAGATGCATTTTGGACAAAAAAACATCCACAGTCTTTGAAAAAACAAAACAAAACAAAGAACTAGAAGCTCCAATCAGTGCATTTCCATCTATTTATAAAGAGAGTGACCGGGAGTGACCCTGTCATTTTCTCCAGGTGCTCTCTACAGAGCTAGTTGTTGTTTTTTTGCAAAGAACGTGGATGATATATGGACCGAAGAGTACTAAATTGTATTAATTTAATAATCTACAGGCTACAGAAGCCAGTGGCCCCTTAATGTCTGGGCATGCTGGGACTTGTAAGCCTCCTGTAATAAGCAATAATATTTAGCTCTTTAATGACCATGAGCAGGGGGGACCCCCTTTTTCTTTTTCTTTTGGGGGGGGTTCCCTACTGCCCTAGGGATTCCAGTCGTGTGCTGACTAGTTTGGGGCTGGTTGCCATTATGGCAGGTGTTATCCATGCTGTGTGCCTCCCCCGGCTGGTTTACCGTGGCAGGGCTGCCATCATGAGGGCACTGCCAGGACTGGAGTCCCGGGCCCAGACAGAAAGGGGGGTCCGCCCCTGGTTCCTACCACCCAGGGCCACTGGGAGCTCGGGATAGTTCCCAGCGCTCCCCTCAGTGGCTTGCTAGGCCCACAGCTCCTTGCTCCCCATGTCATGATGATTCTAGAGTCCCGTTGGGCTACCTAGCTCCACCCCCCTTAGCTCTTTTAACTGTAAATTGGTACTTTGTTGTTAATGATTGCGGTACTTTTGCTCTCTTGTTGCTCCTTTGTTTTGCGCTGTGGTTGTTGTTAGACGTAAGGGATGATCAATAGAGATAAGGCTGTAGTATTTCTACAGCAGAAGGACATTTTGAGCAGCATCTGCAAATGGACCGAACCTACATGCTGCCAAGTTATACTAAGCACTACTTAGGGCCGTATTCAATTTGAGGCGAAAAGTCAGTTCCGGCGAAAAAGTATTGCGGGTGATGTCATTTCGCTAGGCGGAAACTTTTCACCGTATTCAATTTCAAAGACTTTTCGCCTAGGTGGAAAGTCAATGCAATGGACCCGGCGGAAAAGTTTCGCCTATGAATAGCAGGCGGAAAAAAGTGCAGAATTGGGTTTTGGGGTGCAACACTGCGGGAACCCCCATGCAGCCTTAAGACAGTCCCCCAAAGGTAAACTGCGTCAATTTAAAAAAAAAAACACTTAAGAAAACCCCAAAAAAGTACGTTCGTTTTGAGAGCGAAAAAAAACAAAGTTGGGGGACAAAGTTAAAAACTAGCGAAATAGACTCCAGGGTGGTCCCCAAGTATGCCCCAGTTGTTTTTTTTTATTGCAGGTGCTTGCGGCAGGTGGATTTTTCATGATTTCTTAAACTTCACTTTAGCAACTTTTAAATATGCTAGCCTCCATTTTCAGGTACCCCAAATTTGCTGGGACTAGTTATTTTCACACAAAAAATGCTAAATGCTATTCTTCACCACTTATGCAAAGACGCCAATTATAACCTATTGAGAACATTTAAATACCCCAAATACCTTCAGCAGGCCTATTCGGGGGTACACTCAGTGATCCCCATGTCAGGCTGATTTCCCCAAATCTGACAGGACTTTTCGCCTGTTTCAGTTTTGCCAGGTGCCGTTTTCGTGTCCTTTGAAATTGAATAGGGTGAAATGCGGGTGCGCGCGCAGAAAGTGTTTTCTCCAAAAACATGTGATGTAGGCGGAAAGTCCGGCAGGCGAAAAGTCCGGGACTATTCGCCTCAAATTGAATACGGGCCTTAGTATTTAATTACATACAAGTTTAAATGGTACAAACCAAAATGTTACAGTTTTGTTAGGAAGATGTATTGTTTTGTTAGGAAGATGTATTGTTTTGTTAGGAAGATGTATTGTTTTGTTAGGAAGATGTTATTGTTTTGTTAGGAAGATATTATTGAAACATAATTTTGATATGAAAAACTAAAATCAGAGAAAAAAACAGCAATAAAAGGTATTCCCTTTAACAGCAAAGTACCCTTTGTTGCTTTGTATGACTACCTTTACTTCACCTGAAATCCCTTTTGTCCTCAGGCTGGTAAAGGCTTCTATTATGTCAACAGTGCATTCTCTATTATATCACAACACACTGCAAATAGATAATTACACATGACCACCGGCGATGGTCAGTGACCCACTGAATTAGGTGGATCCCTGGACAAAGTAAATAATATTGTATATGTATGTTTAAATATGCAATTAGGCAGATGAGCCACCAGATTTCTGCAAATAAACATGTATTTGCACGGTGCACTTTTGCATGTTCAAGAATGACTTGCTGTCTAGTTGACTGTGCATCTAAAATAATAATTAAAAAAAAAATGTAGCTCTACAAAAGCCTGCAGCAATAGGGACCATATTTTCAGCTTCTAGCAAACAATGTACAAATATTGATATACCATGCCTTACCATATCTGTGTCAGAAACAGGTCCAAAGCTTGTCACATAGATATCAGTGTGGACTTCTGTAACACGGTCTAGAATTGAAAAATAAATTAAAAAACAAAAATGTAAAGCTCTGCAGGGACAGATGCTTAACAACAGAGTTAATCAGCATAAAAATGCTGTTAAACATGACACATACTGTACAGTTTGGTTTAGTACAGAATAAGTTTATTTCCCAATGGTTGCAACAAAATCTATAACTTAATATTGAACTGCAAAATCCACAAGAAGGGTGATGGACAAGTGAGCTGTGAAACTGTCAACCAAGAATGGCATTATCTTCCTATCCTATCCATATAAAGCAGTACAGTAAAACCTCTACAACTTACATTTTAAATGGCAAAAAAGCACTAAATGATAAAAAAAAATCTTCTGGCACTTACATATCCACATGTTCTTACTGGCCTTTAAGGTCACTGTTGTTCCCTTGCAGACATAAAGAAAATATAGGAACATAATACAAGAGTATCTAACCTCAGGTCTTATCAAAAACTGTGACCAGGGCCATAAGAGCCAGCCCAGGCCTGGGGGAAGGGGGCATGGCCTAATCACGGGAGGCGTGGTCACACCCACTTAGGAAAGAAAAAGGAAAGAAAAACATTTGCAGCGCCGCGAAGGGGCGCTGTGAGACCCTCAGCCCTACACCAATCAAGAGGGGGGTGCGATCAGTGTGATCGCTCCCTCCCACAGGCAGTAAAGGCTGCTGCTACTGCTGCTGTGTGCTGGGCTGCGGACAGGAAAGAGGAAGGGGCGGCGTCAGACCCAGGCCCCTCCAACAAGTAATCGGGTAATTAGCACTCGTTCACCCCCCCTTCTCGGTACCCCTGGCTGTGACTAGAGTGAGACCAAAAAGGGGAGGATGCGCCTACAGGTAAGTTCTGCTCACAGTGAAGCTGGCTCAGAGTTGCATGTAATACATACTTACCGACTTTCCTATCATTCTCTCCGAGATCAGTCTGGAGAGGAGACGCTGCTGTCAGCTTCGGGGGCGGGCCCAGATGTCATTAGGTCCCGCCTCCTTAACAGGAAAAGGCAGTGATTCGCGATGAGGGGGTGAGGCTAAATGATGCAATTTGCATAATTTTGCACTGCCCCCTACCCGCGGACCTGCAAATTCCCAGTAAAATCTCCCCATCCTGCCCACTTCACTAGGAAGTGGGCAGGATGTGGGATATCTGCCTACTCTTTCGGGGGTGCGGGGGGCTACCCAGAAAATTCTGGGAGACTAGGCAAGTATGATGTAATACTGCAGCACAGCGTGCTTCGAAAAAAAAGAGCATTATTTTCCTGCATTTACAGTGGGCCGCGCATCTTGTGAAAGTAGTCATCATCATTATCAGTGCTTATTTGCACCGACAATAGCCCTATTCCTGATGCCAGAGATGCATCTGAAATCAGATGGATCTCTGTATACGCTCAACTCTGAGTAGCCGACTCTTATGCACAACTGAGTTATGCATAAATCGCAAAGTAGGATGCATGCCCTGTGTGAAACATTGCAAGATCTTTCTGCAAAACTGTCTTGCATGCAACTCTGAGTACAGAGGTTACATTTATCTTACAGCAAGGCTGGACAAAGCCCGGTTGCCATGTCACCATGGTATCTAAATAATATAATTGATAACCAGATCATGTACATGCTTAAAGACAGACTCCACTGCAATGCAGCATCAGGGAGCAGCAACTACAACTGGTTCCTGGTGATTAGAGATTACAGGCACAACGTTATGACATGTTTTGCTATTAATGTGGCCAGAGCTGCTGTCCTGTATTTACCTGGATATCTGATATTGTCATGATCAGGATTTCACTGTGTGATGCTATAGCTCTGACAGCTGTACAACACAGAAGATAACGCTGTCCGCGGGCATTCTAACTACTTCTGTATTGCAGAAGAGTGCCATACACTGGTATAATGTGCCAGCGCCATAACAGGGCTTTACGGCACCCTGTGCCGGCCACACCCCCAGAGCATATAATGTCCGACACCGTGAAGAACAGCACTGGCCAGTGCATCCTCAGGATGTCATGCTGATGTACCTGTTTTATATGGAGGTCTGGAGCTGTAGTCCCACCTGACCCTGGGCATGATGGCCACTATTGTTGGTAGTATAATTTGGGGTAGGTTAATTATAATAAAATAATGGGTTATTGGGTAATGTTTAAGATTTACAGGCTGTGAATGTCTGATCAGGTGTGGTAGGGAATACATTTGGGTAGCAGCACAGGAGAAGCCTTGTAAGTGGGAATGAGAGATGTTTCCCTGAGATAAGAATATCTGCAGAGATTTAAAAGTTTGGTTGGCATAGCTAAATACATTTTGTAGAATATGCAGGAGTCAATAGTGCTATTTTACATTAAATCTGTGACCTTATTTACTTCTGTAGTGGAGCATGTGACTTTGAGTCATTATAAGGATTTCAGTTTGTTTCCATTATATATTTGCTTTTAAAATTCATTTTTTCCAGGAATATTAAAATTATTTATAATAATGTAAATGGTTTACAGGAGCAATATTTTATTTTTATATTATGGAGGCTTTATAGAGGCCAGTATGGAGGCCCTTTGTCAAAAATGAAAAGGGCAGATAGCTACCAAAACACTGCTGTATCAAATATACTGCATGCCTAAAAAAGCACGTTGGTGTTTGGAATCTGATCCTGGAGACTATTTTCTGCCCATGAACTACATAATTACTATATATCACTCACTTCTTTATGTATTTTGGAGTGCCCATCTCCTGTCTATAATTACAGACATACAAACAGATGTATAGATAACTTCTGCTGCTTTGCAAGATATCTTCTTTTGTTGTTGTAGTTGTTTTTGCTCCATGAGGTAGTAGCCATATGTTAGCATAATATGCATATGCAGAGTGCATTAGGGGTCTGGTATAATATGATAATCATTAAAGCAGTATAATATCTAACCAGTTGTTCAGTTTTTGTGTTTCTTTTCTGTTTCCCACAGGTCTGTCTCCAGGGGCGTTTCTAGAGAGAAGGGGGCCCATGTGCAGTCTCCGACACGGGTCCCCTCCTCTCCGCCGCGGCTCCCCAACAGTTCAAGTTTTAGAGATATCCATGGTTGAGCACAGGTGCATACCGATTTTTTGGGTAACCCCCTGCACCCCCAGAAGGGTAGGCACTTCTCCCACATTCTGCCCACTTCCTAGTGAAGTGGGCAGAATGGGGAGAATTTCCGTGGCAATCGCGGGTTCCCATGTAGGGGCCCGGGGCTTAATGACGCGATTCTCCACGAATCGCATCATTTAGCCATGCCCCCTATTTAAATTAGTGCCAATTGCGGTAATTTACGGGAAGAGGGTGAGACTTAGTGGTGCAACCCATCAGGCCACACCCCCGTTGCAACCCACCTGCCTCTCCTCCCCGGGCATCTCCCGGAGAAGAGACAACAAAGGTAGGCAAGTATGGTGTAAACCAGTGGTTCTCAAACTCTGTCCTCAGGACCCCACATAGGATGTAGTCAGAAGCCGACGGTCTAAATGCCGACCGCCGGCTTCCCGACTGTCAAATCACAGCAAGGTACTAATGACTGGCATTGAAAACCCAACGCCTGTCATTAGACCTACGCTGGGACCCCAAAGCCCGGCATACCGAACGAAGTTAAGCCGGGCCCGGAAAGCCACGGGGGGGAGGGAGGGTTAGGTTTTAGGGCTCCCGGGGGGACAGGTTTAGGCAACCCCTGGGAGGGTTAGGCTAGGGGAAGGGGAAGTTAGGGTTAGGCACACCCAGGGGGAGGTTAGGGTTAGGCACCCCCCGGAAGACTTAGGTTTAGGCTGCGGGACGCGGGTTAGGTTTAGGCACTTATAGGGGGGTTAGGGTTAGGCACTTGGGGGGGGTTAGGGTTAGACACCCCTAAGGGAGGGTTAGGGGGGAAAATAGGGTTAGTTATACTTACCTTATTAGCGATCGGCATCTTCACCCCTGCCAGGCTTCCGCTGTCGGGATTTCAAGCGGCCGGCGGTATTACACACTACACCCCCCCACACAGATGACGTTTTCCAAGTCACCCAGCAGGTGCACAGGTGTATTCATTAGTCACTGACAAATATTAAAAGATCCACAGGTGGAGCTAATTATTTCACTGTGATTCTGTGAGGAGACCTGGAAAACATGCACTGTTTGGTGTCCTGAAGGCCGAGTTTGAGAACCTGTGGCGTAAACAGCTCATGAATGAGACAATTCATTCACTAATCACCTTGGTTATTGAGGTACTATACCATATTGCTATAACAAATTCTATCAATAAAATACAGAAAACAAAAAATATTGCTTCACTCTCAACAAAAGTAAAATACAATTGTATCAGGAGAAGCAATATAATACCCCTTTTACACCGGAGCTAAAACCCGGGTTATTGCAGGGTTAACCCGGGCAGCTCCTTGGTGTAAAAGGGGTGAGCGTTGGATCGCCGGGTCGAGTGAGCCAGCAATCCAACCCAGGCAAATAGCAGGGTTTAACACGGGAGTAACCCGTGAAACCCTGCTGTGTGTACGGCGTACTCCGGGTCTTGATGACCTGGAGTGAACCGCATGTCGGCCGATTGGTCCGGCTTGAGTGGCGCTTGGAAATGATGTAATCTCCAAGCGTCCACTTTCACGCCGGAAAAGCCGGGTCTATGCAGACCCGACTGCGGTGTGAGCGGCACCAACTCGGGAATATCCCGAGTCGACGCCGGCTAAATTCCAGGTCTGATCCGGATAGGAACCCTGTACCAACTCTGGGTCAGACCCGGAATTTTGGTGGAAAAGGGGTATAAGATATTAAAGATTCAGGCACACAAGTGCACACACAGGGTCACATTCAGACCCGGTCGCAAGCGCCGCTGCGCTCGCAACCAGGTCGATGGTCCCCACAGAGCATGCGCACGATGGAGCCGGCTCCGTCGTGCGCATGCGCGAGACCCGGCTAGCGACGGGCGCTCCGTCGCTAGGGGTCTCGTAGCAGACAGTGTGAGCTGTCGATGTTGAGTGACAGCTCGCCCCATTTGCTGGGCGGGCCGGGGGTGTGCCCAGCCAAACGGAGGCGTTCCAGTCGGAACGCTTGCCGTTTGGGGGCGGTCCCACTGACATTATTGATGATGTCAGTGGGGAACTTCCAGTGGGGAAGTTTCCTGGGGCTTACGAGTGCCCAGACCAAACCTTAGGGTCTGGTCGTAAGCCCCGATGGTCGCGATGGTGATGACAATCGCGACCATCACCCTGATCGCAAGCTAAGCTATGGGTGGTAACCCACAGCTTAGCTTGCGACCTGGAGGCAGCACTTCAAAACAAGAAGTGCCCGCCCTCATTCAGAGTGAGCGATCGCTTCTTGCGATCGACTCTGAATGAGGGCCACAGTAATTTGAATTGTCATAAATTTGAGTATAATTCTCACACGTCTAAATTCTCTTGATGGTTTTAAATAAAAGCTATAACAAACATACAATCTGCATGTGCCTAGCTACTGTATAGCATTAAGATTGGTTCTAGAGCATAATAGTCTCCATTTTTGTGTAAAAGGGTAAATTATTTATTTTAATAGACTTTATAAAACTATGCAGTGCAATAAAAGTAAATCACTTCAGGGAATAAACTATGTCTGAACTAATGAAATAAAGTATTACACAATAATATTTCTCTCAAGAGTGAAAAAGTGCTTTGTGCCCAGAACAAAGCAACAGCATAATAAAAATATAATAATTCAAATATTATGTACATAATACAATATCAAGGGAGAAGTACATTTCAGATTATTGTTTTATTATTTAAAGTAAACACAAAGTTATGTTTTTGATTCACTCATATATAAAAATATCTCTGTATTATTTTCTTAAATTATATATTATTATTTTTTACTTTCCTCCTTTTTCCCCATTCAATAAAAAAAAGTAATGATTTATCTCTTAATTGTTAGTTATACATCTCACATTGTTTTAATCAATCAATCAATGAAACTGTGGAAGTCATTTGTTGAGCACAAATCAAAGCACAGCACAGTGGAAAATCAGCTTTGGTTCTGCCGTGATCCTTTATTTGTGTGTTGGGAATGTGGAGCTTATTCAGAGGTGGCCGTACGGTCTACGACCGCACGGCCGCCTCGATGTTTTGCCAGTGCGCATGCGTGAGACCCGCTACGACCGACAGCGCTGGTCGTAGCGGGTCTCTTTCCAAAGGGGGCGAGCTGTCGATGTTGATTGACAGCTCGCCCCGTTTGGAAGGCGGGCCGGGGGGGTGGCAGGCCAAACGGAGGCGTTCCTATGGGAACGCCTGCCGTTTGGGGGAGGCCCCACCGACATCACTAGTGATGTCAGTGGAGAGCTTCCGGCTCAGACAGAGCCAGAAGCTCTCCGGGGCTTACGACAAGTGAGACCCTACCCTAGGGTCTCGTCGTAAGCCCCGATGGTCGCGATGGTCTCTGACCATCGCGACCATCACCCGAGCGGTCGTTAGAGCTGTGGGTGTTAACCCACAGCCTAACGACTGCAACAGAGGCGGGCGCGCGGTCAGGATGCAAGTGGCCGCCCAGTCTCTGAATGAGGCCCTGTGTGTGCAGCTTTGATGATAAGCAGAATATTGTATACACCAGCGGTTAATTCTGTAGGCAATGACCAATCAAGTAACTTAACCATACTTACCTACTTTTGAAAAAGCATTTCGGGGAGATTGTGAAAGTAACACCTATAAGCGCAAATTAAAGTGGACGTGTACTGCTACATTTGAGGGGCGTGTCATAAAATTTACTTACATCCAAATGTAAACGAGCCCCAAAACCGTTAGATCTACTTGTTGATGAAAACACACTGATACCCTTTTTACACCAGAGCAAAAACCTGGGTTTTGCTGGGTATACCCAGGTCGCAGCTCAGTGTAAAAGGGTCCCTGAAAAATAACCCGGGTCAAGTGACCCAGCAATCCAACCCAGGTAGCTACAAGGATTGGATCCAGGATGGACCCGGGTAATGATGCAGTGTAAACGGTACGACCCAGGTTATCCGACCTTGGTCATGCCTAAAATGAGCTGATTGGCGGTTATGGAGAGTCACCTCCCACTTTTTATGACCTCACAGGTTTAGCAGGGCAGACCTGAGTTCAGTGTGAACAGGGCTGACCTGGGAGTAACCCAGATCGAAGGTGCAGTGTAATACCCCTTTTCCACCAAAATTCCGGGTCTGACCAGGAGTTGGAATAGAGTTCCTATCCGAATCAGACCCGGGATTTAGCCGGCGCCGACTCGGGAATATCCGGAGTCAGGTCTGCATAGACCCGGCTTTCCCGGCGTGAAAGTGGACGCTTGGAGATGATGTCATCTCCAAGCGCAACTGAAGCCGGACCAGTCGGCCGGCTTGCAGCGCACTCCAGGTCATCGTGACCCGAATTGCGCTGTTCTCACAGCAGGGTTTCACGGGCTATGCCAGTGTTAAACCCTGCTATTTACCTGGGTTGGATTGCCGGGTCACTCGACCCGGCGATCCAACCCTCTCCCCTTTTACACCAGGGAGCTGCCCGGGTTAACCCTGCAATAACCCAGGTTTTAGCTCTGGTGTAAAAGGGGTATTAATGGCGTCTGACCTGGGTTGGAACCATGTCCAAAAACCCAGGTCGGACCCGGGTTTTTGGTGGAAAAGAGGTATAATACTTTTCAGAAAATACATGTGGGGATCACTGTGCCTTATAACTAATGCAGGGAAATGTTACTAATCCCATTTGAATGGATGGAGCAGAGCCTGAAGCAGATTTGGGGTGCAGAGAGCTCACCAGCTAGTGACTCTCCTCTGTAGGGTAGCGGTGCAGGATATGGAACACGTGTTACAGCGGGGTGATTACGCGGGTCCCTGGAGCTGTGAAGAGAACGTCTGTCCTCCACCATGTCGCTCATACACAGTGGCAAGATGATGATTTGGAAGGTGCAAGTTTGTCCCTAAACTCGCAAATGTAATAGGGTGCGAGTTGAGGGTCCCAGTTCAATGCAAAATGCAGTGGCTATTGCATCATTCACGAAGTACCACCCTTGCAGGAAGGTACATATCTGGTGTCTGCATTTTTTATTTTAAGAAGACCAAGGATGCCAACACGGACCGTAGAGAACAAGAACCAAGGGGTAGGTGAGTGGGTTTATTTTACAGATATCAATGTGGATTCTACTGGACAAGGGAACAGACCAGTGCTAGGGACAAGGTAAGTGTATAGTGTTAGTGCAGGTGAGTGTCAAAAAATCATCTTTCATGGACAAACATCATCATTCCTGGACAAAAGTTCATGAAAGATGACGTTTTACCTCTTTCTGAGACCTGATTTTTGGCGGGAAAAATCTGAGTTTGGCAGGAAAATCCGAACTAATCCGAGCCTGCACTTCCCTGCTTATAAATTGGTAACTTTGTGATGTTTATATTACATTCTGCTCCATATGTTTTTGCTCATTTACTCATAATATGATTATTTCCCCACTATGTACATGTTGTTGTTATTGATTTTTATAGTATTATCACTTAGTGTGGGTGCCATGGGGGATCCTAGCGTGAGTGGCCCTTCACGCCCTGCACTTTAAGTACTTCTCTACTATCTTGTATTCTTCCAGCAACACTAAATGCTCTGTCCACACTGACTCAGATGGTTGCTATATTATCTTGACTGGAAGGCTGGGCTACCTAGATGTCACCATAGCTACAACCCCAACATAGGTCAGCAATGTTTTTCTAAAACTCTGGTTTTCTTCTCCTTGGGACTTTAACTGTGTTCTGAATCCAGCTTTAGATAAAACTGTCTCCTGGGCCCACCTTGGGGTATGCCCTCTTTCTAGATCCCTCACAAACATGTCACAGAAGCTAAGCTTTTCGATGCATGGAGCGCTCTAAACCCAGGACTGATCTCCTCTTCTGTAGCTCATCCATCTCCAAGCACCTAACTGATTCAGAGATTATCCTCAATCCCTGGTCTGGCCACTCTATTGTCACCTCCACTTTTGACCTCTTGGGTACCCAGACCTCGAGGCACCTCTGGCACCTTAATGTATACTTCTCCCTTTTTTCAGAGTCTGGTTGATCTCGTCTTCTCTGGGAGGCCCATAAATCTGTTTTTCAGGGTCATGTTATTAGCTACACCTCGCACAGGAACAAAAGGCCTGATTCAGCACGGATCACAAGTCTGCAATTGCATGCACCTGCTCGCTGCGAAAATATGCAAATTATTGCGATCGCATGGCAACCGCAGCACTATACCAAGATGCCCATCAGCTTATAAACGTCCCATTACATACATCCGCAAGTCAGCGAAAGCATCGGTGACATCGAAAAACATCGGACCCATAAGCAGAGTTGTGCTTGAGCTTGACATGCCTCACAATATGCTAAGCTTCCTGTCGCCATGTAGTGCTCTGGCTGCGTATGTCGTCGCTGGGGCTTAATTATGCACATCCCTGTAACGGCGTTCAAACACACAGGCATGCCTGCGTTCCTTCGACCACCCTCCTCTCCACCGCAAACGGTGCTTCCTGTCATTAATTTCTGTGTGCCGCTGCATGTCGGCTGCATTCGTATACCCGATCGCATTGGTCGGCATGCGCACGTACACTGCGATGCATAAGCATGCGCAGAACGCAAACATTGGCGTGTGTCTGCAGCTTTGTGATCCAACCTGAATCAGGCCCAAAGAGCAGACACAACTCTTGCAGTTTCAGGTACATTAGTTGAAATCCCTTCACAAACGTACCCCCACTGACGTGATCTACAAACAACTTACCTCATTGAAATCTGCACTTAACGCGATTCTCTCCAAATAATTTAATTTCAAAATCTCTTCACTGGCTTGACCAATGTTTCTACGAGAAAAGTAATAAGGCAGACTCCCTTGTTGCCAACCACCTGAAAGCTATGAAAGACATTTCAGCTGTACCAGCACTTAAAGACCCTACTGGATCCCTTCACTACAACACCTCTGAAATTAACTCTATCTTTAAGGACTACTATAATCAACTTTATAATGCTCGAGATCACTCCTCCCAGCAGACCAATCCCATCTCTTCTGTTACTGATTAGCTGTCATTCTGTACCCTCCCCCATATTGAATCCTCCATCTATGCTGAATTTTGTCTCTCCATTATCAATGAATAAATCTGTACAACTCTTCAATCCCAGAAACCCCCCAAAGGTGCAGGCCCAGACAGTCTTCCCTTTTCCAACTATAAAACCTTTCAGGGCTCCCTCGTTTCCCACCTCATGACCACTTTTAATCAAATTCTCAAAGGTAGCTTCTTCCATTCAGACACTGCCAGAGCTAAAATTAGTCATCCCGAAGCCTGGTAAAGACCCCTAATTGGTTTTCAATTCTCGCCCAATCTCCCTTCTAAATACCAATTTTTAACCCCATCACTACAGTCAGTGCGAACGGACTAAATACCATTCTCCCCACCCTCATCCATCCGGATCAGGTGAGATTTGTACCAATCTGACAAGCTCTTGATAATACCAGACGCAAAGTGAACTTAATTCACCATAAAAATATGCTCAAATTCCCCTTCCTCCTACTAGCCCTAGATGCAGAAAAGGCCTTCAATAGGGTTTCATGGCCTTTCATGATCCACACCAATTCCTTCAGGCCATTAAAGTCCTCTACAATATCCCTCCACTTCTGCTCGTATTCCTTCAGTGTCTCAAATGGAAATAGACAAGGATGCCCACTTTCCCCACTTACAGATGTGTAATTTAATGGTATTTATTTCAGCGGCTGTGACACTAACGTAGCATTTTGCATGCAGATATAACCGCAGTTGCACACATAATACAGTATACTGTAGGCATGCCGCAA
This sequence comes from Taudactylus pleione, assembly GCA_031769625.1. Classification (NCBI taxonomy): domain Eukaryota; kingdom Metazoa; phylum Chordata; class Amphibia; order Anura; family Myobatrachidae; genus Taudactylus; species Taudactylus pleione. The sequence goes on from JAUIMM010000518.1 coordinate 5,010,943, forward strand.
ATTATTTTAATCAGTAGAGGCTGCTTGTGCATCCTATTTGCTTTGCGAATAAGACGCATTTGTAGGCCTTGATTAGAAGGGATGTTTAATGCACAAGGAAGCTTGCTGTATGCGGACACATTTGTATATTTGTCCTAGTCATTGAACCCCTTGCCTGTCAGATCCGATTCAACCCAGACATATATCTGTCATCTCTATCGGGGGCTCTCAATATAAACTCTCACTTTACACCAACAACGTCCTACATACCCTCACTAATCCCCTGATCTTCCTTCCAAACCTCTTTACAAGAACTCTCTCTTTACGAGCAACTGTCAAGCTACAAGGGCAATTATGACAAGTCAGAAGCCTTGCCTCTTCATATCTCTAAACTGCTCAAGACCTCTTTCAAATTAACTGTGCTTTTATATGGCTGAAAGTCTCCATAAAATATCTTGGGAACCAGTTTAGCAAATCCTACATTAGACTGTATAAGGTCAATTATCCTCCCATCTTCTGGGCAATTGTACAGGATATCTCTGGTCTATAGTTGGAGGTCTTGGTCTCCCGTAGAACTCCAAATACTATCAGGCCTCTAGACTTAGTCAGTTGGTGGCCTAGCACTCCCCAAAAGGCACTAAGCGATGGGTCGACTTGCAGAATGATATGACTGGAGTGGCATCTGTTTACGATCTCCCCTGGCTCCTTCACAAACACAGGTCCCTCCCTGTCCTATTGGTTCCTCCAGCTGCTCTCACTCTATCCGTTTGGGACTCTCTCACCACCAAGTACACTCTCTTTACCTACCCCTCCCATCAAACACCCTTGTGCACCACCCCTCTTTCCACCCTGGCCAGTCATCCCACATAGCTTCACTCTGGACAGCTCCTGGCATTACCCGCTTTTGACATGTTCTAGGTATATTTGCCCCACAAACTTTTGCAAATGTACAGGAAAGACATTTTTTTATCACATTCCTGCTTCTACCAATATCTCCAAATTCTGAATTTTTTTCTTTCATCCCTTCCCATCCCTGACTCACTTTGTAACCCTACAGTGATGGAACGCCTTTGGCTTAATCTCCCAGCTAACCTATTTTAACTCTGGATCAATCTCCTCTGGCTATCATGAAATTACTTGGGAAATGGATTTGGGCATTTCTCTGGGGGTGGAGACCTAGGAGAGTTTTTTAAAAATATCAAAACGCATTGGTATCTTGCCCGGAATGCCTTCATCAAATGTATCCCAATACCTCTGACCTATATTAGCATTACTGCGGTCACGTAGGAACCCTCTTCCATATGTGGTGAGCTTGCTCACATATTGGGCCTTTTTGGACGATGGTTAAATCAATCATAGCATCTGTTGCCCTTTAAGCTTTCCCTTTACCCCGGCCTCGCTTCTTCTCTGTGCCCCAGTCTGCCAGTTACCCAAACATGTAAATAAACTAATTCTGTATATATCTTGTGCAATGAAAAACCAAATGTCTTGGGCCTGGAAACAACCTACCCTCCATCCTGACAAGCGTTTCTCAACAGAATATGGCTTTGTATCTAAAATGGAGTATATAATGAGTCTCCAAAACAACTCAGTGGACAAGTTCCATGCAATTTGGCCACCCTGATCTTTGATGCATAATGAGACCCTTCCTGGCCTTGTTTAACTACATATCTTCTGTTCCCACTATAACTGCCAACCCCCATCTCCCTCCCCTCTTTGCCCACGACTCGCTCCCTCCTCCTGGTTCTCACCCCTCTTTTTCCCTCTTCCATCCTCTCCATTTTCTCTCTAACCCCGCCTAACCTCCTTCTTTTCCATTAATCCTATCTCATTCCTCCCCACTCTCATGGATTGCTGAACATATGTACATATGATTTCATGTCTCCAATATTTGAAATGTTTCTAGTACTCCTTCTTGTACCTTTCAATTTCTTTCTTACCCATTTAGGGATCTTATCCCCCATCCTTCCCCTTTTAGTTTTTCTCTATTTGCCCCTATATCGGGGCCCCCACACTCTCTCATTCCCCCATAAATGCATGAGATGAATATGTTCAACTCCCCTCTTACTACTTTCTTTCTTCCCCACAATGGGTCGTATTCAATTCTTTTTGCACCCGCGATACTTATTCGCATGCCAGACTTTTCGCCGACATCGCCAGTTTTGCATGCGAAAAAGTATCCCGCTATTCGCCTTATTCAATTCCAAAGCACGCGAGAACGTGTCTCGGTGAAGCTCTAACAGGCGAAAAGTGTTGGCAGAATTGGGGAAATCAGCCCGACGCCCCTCAAAAGATGCACTAACATTGGGGATCAATCTAGATGTCCCCGATTAGCCCTACTGAAGCTATTTGGGGTACTTAAGTGCTGTCAATTGCTCCAAAATAGCAGCTTTGCACAACTGGTGAAGAATAGCATTTAGCAGTTTTTTGGGGTGAAAATAAGTAGTCCTGTCAAATTTGGGGTACTTGAAAATGGGTGCAAGCATAGTTAAAAATCGCTAAAGTCAAGTTTTAAGTGCCGCAAAAAACGCACCTTCAGCAAACAATTGCAATAAAAAAAACACCTCCCCCATACTTGCAGACCCCCCAAAAGTATATTTCGCTAGTTTTTGCTTTTGTACCCCCACTTTGCACTTTTTCGCCCCTTTTTCAAGTGCTTTTTTGGTGTGATCCTCTTTTTTTCCATTTTTTTTACGTAGTTATCCTTTGGAGGGCTGCCCAAAGGGTGCAGAGTGGTTTCCACACCTTTGCACCCCAAAACCGCAATTCTGCACTTTTTTCTGCCGGGTATTCAAAGGCAAACCTTTTTTGCATATTACGTTGCATTGACTTTCCGCGTACGTGAAACGTCTTTGCAATTGAATACAGCGAATAGTTTCCGCCTAGCGAAAAGATGCATTCGGCGATACTTTTTTGCCGATCACGGCTTTTCGCACCTAATTGTTGTTTGTACCTCACCCATGTTTCCAATGTATTAAATTCTCATGACATTATTCATATTTGATCCCCTGTATCCTTCTTTATATTCTCAATAAAATTATATGATTTAAAAAAAAAACGAAGTAGTTGCCCAAAGCAACCAAATAGGTTCTGTCATTTTAAAGTCTATGCTAGATAAAGACAGTTAGAAGCTGACTGGCTGTTTTGGGAAACTCCTGTTACAAGCTGCTTCTGAGGCTCTGCTTTGCAGCGGGCTGATGGTCGCTAGGCGATGGGGACTCAGAGCGGGCGCAGGGTGTTCTGGCCCCAGTTCTTACCTGTTAGACGTGCAGCATCACATCTGCTTGGGATCTTTCACTAAGGGAGGCTGGGCTTTCTGGCTGGCATCACATCTGCTTGGGATCTTTCACTAAGGGAGGCTGGGCTTTCTGGCTGGTATCCTTCACTGTTATAAGGCCTCCAGCCTTACTGCTCAATGCTGGTTATAGCTTCTTGCTGGGAATTTGCCTGCTGACCCTGGTATATTCAGTTCTGTTGGATTCCTGCATTGCTGTCTGCCTAGCCAGTCTGATCTCTGGTCTCATGCTTCTTACAAAACATCTATTGCTAAATATCACCTTATTTACTTTTGGAACCGTGATAATTGTTGGCTATCACCCATTACAGTCTACTTTTACTAGTTGCTGCTGTTATTATCCACGTCTCATGTTTTTTGCAAATATCAACTGCTAAATATCACCGTACTTACTTTTTGGAACCGTGACAACTGTTGCTATCACATGTTACAGCCTGCTGTTATTAGTTCTTGCTGTTATTATCTACGCACATGTTGGACTATTAAACTCATTGTATTGCTAGTGATTTTCTACTAATCCAGCCTTGTTCACGTGATCAACTGTCATTTGAATAAACCTGTACTATGCTGAGTTTAAGACCTAGCAGCATCTCAGTACCGGTGAGAGTATCTTTCTCTAAGGAAATGAGGGCAGTTGTTGTAGGCAGAAGACCTCAACTATGCTAGAGTGTTTATGCAAGATAGGCAGGTGTTTCATAACACCTTCTCCAAAGAAAAAAACAGGAAAGTACCAAGTAACTCTATCACCCTATCACCTGCAATATATCCAGCAAGGTCCTATGAGTGGTGAGTCAGTTATACATACAAGATAAAACACCAAACAGCAAAACTGGACACAACAACTAATTGGAATAGAAATTGCCTCCCTGAAATATATATGGGTATCTTGGGATCCCTGTGTTACCTTTGGTCAGGGCCAGAACTAACACTAATAGAACTAAGATAATCCAGGGCACCTAGATTGTTAACTGCCTTTGGCGAAAATATAGGTTGACTGTTTATGTGAAGGCAGTCACTGTAGCACCAATCACAGGAGAACTCATTCCAGGGCAGTGTAGCTGTCGGTAAAAGTAACCTCAGTTGGGCTAAATATAAACACATCCTGTATATAAAGTTTAATGTCATAACCTAAGGCGGAAATACACAATATATATTAACAGGCATGCTGGCACCTGTAGAACCACTGTAAAATACAATAGTTTTGAACTATTTTACACATTACCCCCCCCCATACCCACAGCCCAGGGGTACAGGGATGAGCCTCGGGCTTCAGCCCAAGCCTGGGGTTTCAGGAGAGGGGGGAGCCCTTCTTGGGGGGTCCCCACCTCCCCTGAGATCCCCGGTTTGGGCTGACCAGCTTGGGATGCAAATGCTGTGGCCATGGAGACCCAGAGATACACCCGAGTCGGTTTGGGTCTGGTGCTGTTTTTAAAATAGAAGGACCCCTACACATTTTTTTCCCCCTATATTTAAAACAAGGAAAAGCCCTGCAGCCAGGTGCTGGTTCCTAAATTATGGGGGAACCCTACATATTTTATTCCCCATAATTTTAGGAACCAGGACTGGCTGTGCAGTCCGGGGCTGGTTATGCTTGGGGGGGACCCTACATAATTTTTTTTTACATTTTACCCATTTTTTACAGCTACAATACATAAGCAGCCTTCACATATCTCACTGATATGTGCAGGCTGCTTGCTCGGGAGAGTTTGGCAGAGAGAAAACACTGCAATCACGGGTGAGTAGTCTCCTTCAAAACTTGCTACTCGGGAGAGATATCTTGATCTGCTTCACCATTGGCCATCTCACTCTCAGCTAAACTCACTTCTTTGTAAATTTGTGAGTTTCAGGAGCCTCAAATCATCCGAGTTTCAGTAATGCTAATCGAGTTGATAAAAAAAAAAAACTTGATCAGACTCGATTCTTAGTAAAGTTAACCCTAGTTACACTACCATTCAAAAGTTTGGGGTCACTTACAAATTTCCTTATTTTTGAAAGAAAAGTACTGTTTTTTTCAATGAAGATAACATTAAATAAATCAGAAATACACTCTATACATTGTTAATGTGGTAAATGACTATACTAGCTGCAAACATCTGGTTTTTAAAGGAATATCTACATAGGTGTAAAAAGGCACATTTCCAGCAACCATCACTCCAGTATTCTAATGGCAAATTGTGTTTGCTAAGCGCTCTAGAAGACTAATGGATGAGTAGAAAACCCTTGTGCAATTATGTTAGTACAGCTGAAAATGGATTTGCTCATTAGAGAAGCTATAAAACTGGCCTGCCTTTGAGCTAGTTGAGTATCTAGAGCATCACATTTGTGGGTTCGATTATACTCTCCAAATGGCCAGAAAAAGAGAACTTTCATGTGAAACTCGATAGTCTTGTTCTTAGAAATGAAGGCTATTCCATGCGAAAAATTGGCAAGAAACTGAACATTTCCTACAACGTGTCACAGCACTGCCGAATCCAGGTCTCTCTTACACTGGGGTCCGGGCTGGCGTGGGACAGTGGGCGGGAGATCCCAGGTGCCCGCTGTCAGCTGTTCTTCTCCTTCCATGGCAACTGTGTGCAGGCGGCCGCGGCTTCCATAGGAGCGCGCGCGCCGTTCTGCTAAAGGATTTAAAGGGGCAGGCACAGGAAATAGGAAAGTGCTGATTGGGGCTAGTTTGAACTTTGACCTATATAAGGAAGCTCCTGGGAGCACTCTAGTCCCAGATTATAGGCTCCATTACCATACTCCAGCATTCCTGTGCATATCCGGACTATTGGTTCTGACCTTGGCTTTTTCGTGACTCCGATTTTGCCTGATCCCTGGTTCTGCAGTGATATCTGGTTCTGACCTCGGCTATTCCCTGTGATCTGTTTACGCCTGCTCCCTGGTACCATCTCGTCTGTTTGGTTCTGACCCGGCTTGTTGACTACGCTAAGTCTCCTGCACTCCAACCAAAGTTCAACAGCACCTGTATAGGGAAACCTAACCCAAGGGCCACGACCTGTGTATCGGACACAGCCAAGTCCATACCTTCTTGTGAGGGTCCCTGGTGAATACCGCCGGCACATTAGACTCCACGCCTCAGGAACAGGTCTAGTCAATTCCCTAAATACGGGTTGCGTCCACAATCCGTCCAAGAGTTTGTGACAGAATACTCTGGCCCAAAAACATGGATGCTGCTGGTAACCAATCACCCCGAGACTTGCTCGAGAGTCTACTTGCTAGAGTCAAGAAACAAGAACAAGATCAGTCTAAGATTATGCAGTGTCTGCAGACCTTAATGTCACAAGTCAGTACCGCTCAACCGGCACTGGTACTATCAGTTCCACCTCCTACGGTGACTGTACAAGCTGCAAGTGCTTCGGCACCATTACGCATCCCGAATCCTACAAAGTATGATGGGGACTCAAAGGACTGTCGGGGATTCCTGAACCAGTGCTCAATTCAATGTGAGGTCCAAGCCGCAAATTTCCTGTCAGAAAGGACGAAAGTGGCCAATGTTTTATCGCTGCTGTCCAGTCAGGCTTTGGCTTCTCCATTATGGGAGAGAAATGATCCTTTGGTTAACAATAGCGCAGAGTTCCTGAAGGTTTTCCGAAGGGTCTTCGATGAGCCCGGTCGAGTATCCTCTGCGGGATCGGCTATTCTACAGCTGAGACAAGGCAATCAATCTGCAGGACAGTATGCTGTGCTGTTCCGAACCCTTGCCTCAGAATTGGGGAGGAACAATGAAGCTTTAGTTGCCACATTTATGCAGGGCCTGTCCGATCAGATCAAAGATGTACTCTCATCCAGGGAACTGCCAACTGCTTTGGATGACTTGATCTCCCTGTGTACCCAGGTGGATCTTCGCAATAGGGAGAGAGCAAAAGAAAAGGAACAGTCTCGTCGGTTTACCTTTAAACTCACTCCACGTTTCATGGCACCAGTGGAACCTCCAGAAGAGCCTATGCAGGTTGGGAAATCACGCCTTCCTGTCGCAGAGAGAGAAAGGAGGTTTAAAAACAGACTTTGTTTATACAGTGGTGAACCAGGTCATCTTCTCTCCGGCTGTATTCCAATCATGCCACTTCAAACACCTCTCAGTGTAATCGGGGTGGATGGGAATAAACTTCCTACAGCCACCATCCACTCATGGACGACAGAGATTATCATGCAAGTAGGGGTTCTCCATCGAGAATCAATAGCATTCTATATACTTCCATCAGCCGAGAGTCCTGGATCTTCCTTGGCACCGCAAGCATTCTCCTGTGCTAGATTGGGAGGAACCTCAAATTCTGTCGTGGGGGCCTCAATGCCATGGTTCCTGTTTGTCATCCATCAAACCTCCCCAGCAAGCCATTCGGAGTTCAGTTGTCTCTCCGGAAGTTCAGCTTCCAGCTTCATACCTGTCAGTCTGAGATGTTTTTAGTAAGAAAGCCGCTTAGACACTTCCTGCTCATAGGGACTGGGATTGCGCTATTGACTTATTACCTGAGAAAGAGCTAACTCGTGGGAGGGTTTTCCCTCTTTCACTTTACAAGTCCCAATCAGTGTCTGAGTATATTCAGGAGAATCTGGAACGCGGGTTCATCAGGGAATCCAAATCACCTGCGGGTGCCGGTCTATTCTTTGTCAAAAGAAAGATGGAGGTCTAAGACCATTCATAGATTACCGGGGCCTGAATGCAATTACGGTCAAAGACCGGTTTCCATTACCGTTGATATCTGAACTTTTCAACCGAATTAAGGGAGCCAAGATTTTTACCAAGCTAGATCTTTGCGGGGCCTATAATTCAATCAGGATTTGGGCCGGAGATGAGTGGAAGACTCGTGATGGTCACTTCAAGTACCTAGTCATGCCCTTTGGGTTAAGCAATGCTCCAGCTGTCTTCCAAAAATATATGAATCACATCTTCAGGGATTTTCTTTATAAATACGTTGTGGTAAAATCTGGATGACATCCTAATATTCTCAGAGGATGCAACAAGTCATCGTCTGCATGTATGTGAAGTGCTGACATGACTTCGGGCCAACCAGCTGTTTTGCAAACTTGAAAAATGTTCCTTCGAGCAAAAAAGAGCTAACGTTTTTGGGATACATTATTTCTGGTTCCTGCCTTCAGATGGATCTGGCAAAACTAGCTGCCATTACTAACTGGCCTTGCCCTGTTGGGTTGAAAGCAATACAACGCTTCCTGGGATTCTGCAATTTCTATTGCCAGTTCATCAAGAACTACTCGACCATAGCAGCCCCAATCACTGTGCTCACCAAAAAAGGACAAGATACTCGGAGATGGTATTCTGCAGCTGAAGAGGCCTTTGTTCTTTTAAAACAACGCTTTATGTCAGCTCCTATTCTAAGACAACCTGACTGTAATCTGCCTTTCTTCTTGGAGGTGGACGCCTCCATGGTTGGAGATGGGGCTGTATTGTCACAGAAGGATGAGTGGGGCAAGTAGTACTCCTGTGGATTCTTTTCCCATGTTTTCTGCTCCAGAAAGGAATTATGCAATTGGCGATAAGGAGTTACTAGCTATTAAGCTTGCATTGCAAGAGTGGAGATATTTGCTGGAGGAGGCAAAATTTCCGGTGACAGTTTACACAGATCACAAGAACCTCACTTATCTCAAAACTGCTCATTGCCTGAATTATCGCCAGTCCAGGTGGTCGCTGTTTATTGACTGTTTTAACCTGGTTATTACCTATCGTCCAGGTTGCAAGAATGTAAAAGCTGACGCCCTGTCTCGAGCATTCAATTCTGCCCAGGAAGATGAAGTAAAGGAAGACAAACCAATTTTAAATCCTGGGTGCTTTGTTGCAGTTACTAAGGTCAAGATTCCGCCAGGGAAAACATCTGTAGCACCCGAACTCCTATCTAAGTTACTCCAGTGGGCCCATTCTTCACGTTTTTCAGGTCATGCGGGAGTGGGGAAAACTTTGGAACTGATCCTTAGGAGTTATTGGTGGCCGACTGTACGTCGTGATGTCAAGGACTTTGTGGCAGCTTGTACCATCTGTGCTCAGCATAAGATGCCTCTTCAACTCCTTTTATGTCCACTTTCAGTACCTGATCGTCCTTGGTCTCATTTATCCATGGACTTTATTACAGACTTACCCTCCTGCCAGGGGTTTAATACAATCTGGGTAGTGGTGGACAGGTTCTCCAAGGTCACTCACTTTGTCCCATTAAAAGGGTTACCTTCGGCTCCGAAGTTGGCTGAGACATTTATAAAATAAATCTTCATGCTACATGGGTTTCCCAAAGACATTCTTTCAGACCGTGGGGTACAATTTACTTCCAGGTTCTGGAGGGCGTTATGTAAATGCTTTAATATCAATTCAAGTTTTTCATCTGCATACCATCCTCAGAGTAATGGTCAATCAAGATCTAGAGAAATTCATTCGGATATACTGTATGTCTCAGCTAATCAAGACGATTGGATTTCCTTGTTGCCATGGGCTAAATTTGCTCACAATAATTTGTACCATGAGTCATTGGGGTACTCTCCATTCTTCATTCAGTATGGGCTACATCCCGTGATACCAGAAGTACCTGCTCTTTAGTCAGTATCTCTCCCAGCTGTTGGTGGTACAGCAAGTCGGTTCTTCAGGATTTGGAAGGAGGTGAAAAAGAGTTTGTGTAAAGCCTCTTCCAGGTATAAGCGGGTGGCAGACAAGAAAAGAAGAAAGAGTCCTTTGCTGAACCCCGGTGATAAAGTCTGGTTATCCACAAAGCACTTGCAATTAAAGGTTCCCACCATGAAGTTTGTTCCCAGATTCATTGGTCCCTTCCAGATTCTTCAGGTCATCAATCCAGTGGCTGTTCGTTTAAAACTTCCTGGTTCTCTTAGGGTTCCCAACGTATTCCATACCTCTCTTCTGAAACCATTGGTGCTTAATATTCGAGACAGTGCAACCCTCCCACTGCAATTCCAGTGGATCACCAAGAGGAGTATGAAGTTAAACGGATTTTAGATTCTAGAATGTCCCAAGGTGCAGTTCAATTCCTGGTGGACTGGAAAGGATATGGGCCAGAAGAACGTTGTTGGGTTAAGGCTTCAGATATTCATGCACCTCAGCTCCTTCGAAAGTTTCATCAAAAGTTCCGTCGCAAGCCATTTGTGGGGTGTTCAGTGCCCACCCCTAGAAGGGGGGTAATGTCACAGTGCTGCCAAATCCAGGTCTCTCTTACCTGGTTCAGTGACGCTGGGGTCCGGGCTGGCGTGGGACAGCGGGTGGGAGAACTCCGGCGCGTCCGCTGTCAGCTGTTCTTCTTCCCCGGCAGCTGTGTGCAGGCGGCCGCGGCTTCCATAGGAGCGCGTGCGCCGCTCTGCTAAAGGATTTAAAGGGGCAGGCACAGGAAATAGGAAAGTGCTGATAGGGGCTAGTTTGAACTCTGACCTATATAATGAAGCTCCTGGGAGCACTCCAGTGCAGAGTATAGGCTCCATTACCATACTCCAGCATTCCTGTGCATATCCTGACTATTGGTTCTGAGCTTGGCTTGATTCTGCCTGATCCCTGGTTCTGTGTTGATATCTGGTTCTGACCTTGGCTATTCCCTGTGACCCGTTTACACCTGCTTCCTGGTACCATCTCGTCTGTTTGGTTCTGATCCGGCTTGTCGACTACGCTAAGTCTCCTGCACTCCAACCAAAGTTCGCCAGCACCTGTATAGGTAAACCTAACCTGAGGGCACCGAACTGATTCAGACCCGCTCGGGAGTGCTGAGCGCTCGCAAGCCGGGTCGATGTTAGGCCAGTGCGCATGCGCACGAAGGACCCGGCTCCGTCGTGCGCATGTGCGAGACCCGTATAGCGACGGGTAAGCCGTCGCTATGGGTCTCGCTACAAAGGGGGCGTGCTGCCATGGGAATGCCTACCATCTGGGGCCGGCCCCACTGACATCACAAGTGATGTCAGTGGGAGTGCTTTTGGCTCTGATAGAGCCAAAAGCACTCTAGGGCTTGCGGAACACGAGACCCTACCACAAGTGGGTGACTCGTATAGCTGTCACCCACAGCTATACGAGCAGCCAGTAGGCCGCTCCGAAAAGTACGAGGGACGGCCCTGATCCAGAGCGAGCGCTTTGTCAGAGTGTCCGGCTCTGGATCAGGGCCCGTGTGTCGGATGCAGCCAAGTCCATACCTTCTTGCAAGGGTCCCTGGTGAATACCACCGGCGCATTAGACTCCACACCTCAGGAATAGGTCTAGTCAGTTCCCTAAATACGGGTTGCATCCATAATCTGTCCGAAAGCTTGTGACACAATGGTGCGTACTACTCCCTTCAGAGAACAGCACAAACAGGCTCTAACCAGAGTAGAAAGAGAAGTGGGAGGCCCCGGTGCACAACTGTGCAAGAAGACAAGTACATTAGAGTCTCTAGTTTGAGAAATAGTCGCCTCACAAGTCCTCAACTGGCAGCTTCATTAAATGGTACCCGCAAAACGCCAGTGTCAATGTCTACAGTGAAGAGGCAACTCCAGGATGCTGGCCTTCTAGGCAGAGTGGCAAAGAAAAAGCCATATCTGAGACTGGCTAATAAAAGGAAAAGATTAATATGGGCAAAAGACATTGGACAGAGGAAGATTGGAATAAAGTGTTATGGATAGACGAATCGAAGTTTGAGGTGTTTGGTACACACAGAAGAACATTTGTGAGATGCAGAACAAGTGAAAAGATGCTGGAAGAGTGCCTGACACCATCTATCAAGCATGGTGGAGATAATGTGATGGTCTGGGGCTGCTTTGGTGCTTGTAAAGTGGGAGATTTGTACAAGGTAAAAGGTATTTTGAATAAGGAAGGCTATCACTCCATTTTGCAACGCCATGCCGTACCCTGTGGACAGTGCTTGATTGGAGCCAATTTCCTCCTCCAACAGGACAATGACCCAAATCACACCTCCAAATTATGTAAGCACTATATAGAGAAGAAGCAGGCAGCTGGTATTCTGTCTGTAATGGAGTGGCCAGCGCAGTCACCAGATCTCAACCCCATTGAGCTGATTTGGGAGCAGCTTGACCGTATGGTATGCAAGAAGTGCCCATCAAGCCAATCCAACTTGTGGGAGGTGCTTCAGGAAGCGTGGGGTGAAATTTCTTCAGATTACCACAACAAATTAACAGCTAGAATGCCAATGCTGTAATTGCTGCAAAAGGAGCAGTTTTTGACGAAAGCAAAGTTTGAAGGACAAAACTATTATTTCAAATAAAAATCATTATTTCTAACCTTGCCAATGTCTTGACTATATGTTATATTCATTTTGCAACTCATTTGATAAATAATAGTCAGTTTTCATGTAAAACACGAAATTGTCTGGGTGACCCCAAACTTTTGAACGGTAGTGTATCTACAATGGGACTGACACTGTTGCATTCTATTTTATTTAGTTTTTTTAGTGAAGATATTACACGAGAAAGACTTCAAGAAGACTGAAATACTTAAGATTGGTTCCAGAATGACACTAACGAGTCTATTTCTAAAAGTTGATAAGAATGTTTTTCTCCAGTGGGGTCTAATGCCAGTGATAGCCAGCATGAGCCCATTGATCGATAGGGAGAGGGTGTTTGCACCTGAGAAAAGGATTTTCTTCACTAAATAGACCCATCATTGATAACTAAATAAGGACGCAAACTAAATTACCCATAAATAAGGTGTAAATGCAATAACATAGTTAGTCGATCTCAGCCTTTTCCCTGGCTGATCCCACTGATGAGAGCACAGACTCATATTGCATGACTGCATAATGGAGCAGACACTAGTCAAGAGTCCTGCAGAGAAAGAACATCTCACCCAGCAGAAGCATGACGTGAGACACATGCATGGTCTCATTAATCTGTTGTTTTAAACAACATTTACTATTTCGCTCTCGGACCTGAGTTTACTGTGTATTACCGGCTCCTGGCTTGGAGATACGGTACCTATTGGGGCTATCAGTGTTGACATGTTACCATTTTCAATAAGCTACCAGTTTACAGTTTAAGCTGGCCACATTATTCCACCCGGGCTATATAGATAGGTACTGCATCTGCAGATGATCTTGTCCAGCCAATCATCTTTGTAATTGTAAATTCGATAATCTTGTTGTATTACCATCTAGAGGACAGTGGGTTCCCGGCTGCTTGCATTGCACTGAATAACTAGTGCTCATGGCTTCAGCCATTCATTTTACTCAAGGGAAGAGATTAATCTCCATCCCCTGCTGAACTCACGTATAGCTGGAGCATTTGGAGGACAGTAGCACAAAATATTCATAGCTGTCTGGACAAATGTCCAGGTTGGCAGGACAACCTGTTAGAATTAAATCTGGACAGTTCGGAGGTATGCATTGGGCCATAAGATGGGCTTTACAATGAGGTTACAGCTCAGGGCAAAAAAATTAAGTGGGGCAAACAGAGACTATGGGGCATATCCAGTTAGCCGCGAGATTTTTGTAGCAAAAATTACTGTGACCATCATGACCATTTTTTCATTAACATGCGTGCACCCAATTCCTGCGCTATCCAATTGGAAAAAATTGTTGCACAAATTTTCCTGCAAAATACCACAGGAATTGTAAAAAAAAAATTGGGGAATTGGCAATAAAAGTTGAGTACTAGTGAATTCTCCATTCAGTGGCGTCACAAGGGGCTTGCGGGGGGTGCGGGCAACACCCTGATGTCACCCGCCAAGGGATGACACCAAAGTGCAGACTCTCCCTCAGTGACAGGAGCCGGGTGCTACACTGTAGAATTACGTGCAGCACTCGGCTCCTGTCACAGTAAGGGAGTCAGCACTACAAGTACAGTGGTCCACGGGGGCAGCCCGCACCTCCCGGACCCCCAGAGAGACCTAAACCGGGGTTTGGGTGTGTGACCCCACCCACACATGTGAGGTCATGCCCCCTTATCAAGAGGCCATGCCCCCTTTTTCCTGGCACACGACTACGCCATGCACACTGCTCCGCTGCCCGCTCCAGGTGCATCTAAAGGTAGGGACGCCACTGGCTCCATTTAGTGGAAAGTAAAAGAACTATTAACAATGCTCCCCACTAGAGCTTTTCTTAGCATACCGGTAGTCGGCCTTGAGCCACCGGTATTATTATTCACACCCTAGACCACCAGGGCTGTCTTGTGCTAGGCTCATGGATGGAGTCAGGTCTCAGGCATGTGCAGCAATTAGGCAGGCCGAAGGCCTGATCCGTCTTAATAAAGTGACTCTGGGCATTAGACCAAGGTCACTGTGTCACTATTTAGGCAAGCCAAAGTTCTGAGCCCCCAGGTGTAAGTGACTCTGGAGATTAGGCCTAGGTCACTGTGCATAAGATTAGGCAAGCACTTGTAATAGCTTGGGTATTAGGCCTAGGTCATTTAAGAGAGCCGAATAGGCTTCGTAATAAAATGCAAAATCAAACACACCATCTGGCATCTGGATTGTATGGCATACTTCCAGGACATTACATATAAAGGGTATACATCTGGCCTTTATGATGGAAGCTCCTACATTTGTCCAAGTCAAGTCTCTGCTCCAATAGTCTTATAGGTCTAAAATCATTTTGACAGTTGATAAAATAATTTTAACTATATTTCTTGCAATTAGGCTCAATGCAGTTTCCCCTAAAATAGTCAATATATTATGTATATATATATACACACATGAAGGCCGAGACTCCTTCAATCTGGACTAGCACCCCGTCCACCTGTCTCTGATGTTTTTAATAGGGACCCAGCATTTGCTGACTGCACAGTCTGTAAAGTAAGTCTGTAAATCCTTTATGGATTTAAAATTATATAGCAGGTCAGTTGTGGGGTGAACTTTGGGGCGAGGGGCCCCTTGAACTGCTCAGGCTGGACTTCTTTGGGGCATCGCCACTTAACACTTATTTTTAACACTTTATATCACTCTATGTTTGATATTTATTTATGTTACATTTTCACACATTTTTCATTTTTCTAACACTTCCAACACTAAGCAGCCACTTTCACTTACCTAACACTTCACTGCTATTTTCTTTTTATTTGTGTGGTGCCCTGGGGTGGTTTGGCTGGGATGGTTTGGGGATGCCCACGCCCCAGACATGAACCCCATAATGTTAGGGACTTACCCGATAAGGTTACCTTGACGTTGGTGGGTAAGCTCATAACTGTGGCCAAGTTTATGCCAAAAACCTCGTATATGATGTATAATTATTAATGGTTGTATGGTGCATCTGCTCTCCTCCATATTTTCTATGTTGTAGTACTAGGTCTTAGCTAGGTAGCACATCCCATTAGAAAGAGCTAGGGTGTGCAGTCCAGGCCCCCTTCCCCTATAATAATCAATATATTATGTGTGTGTATACACACATGAAGGCCGAGACTCCTTTAATCTGGACTAGCACCCCGCCCACCTGCCTCTGATGTTTTTAAATAGGGACCCAGCATTTGCTGACTGCACAGTCTGTATAGCAAAGCAACAGGTAAGACCTATATGCATTTAGTACTATATAGCAAGTCAGTTGTGGGGTGAACTTTGGGGCGTGAGGCCCCTTGAACTGCTCTGGCTGAACTTCTTTGGGGCATCACCACTTAACACTTATATTTTAACACGTTATATCACTCTATGTTTGTTTTTTATTTGTTACATTTTCATACATTTATTTTTAATTTTTCTGACACTTCCAGCACTAAGCAGCCACTTTCACTTACCTAACACTTGAAGCACCGATTTTTACAACCCGACACTTTGTAAATAAATCCCCTATATCTCTGATAGTAAGAGTGTACACTGACTGTTGGTTTCTGACTGCTACTGTATTCCATTAAGAAGTAGAACTCCTCAGGGCTGACCTTTATCTGCCATACTTTATGCTCCTGTTAATGAACACACAGCATCTTACATGATTTTACAGGTCCTCTTGCCGTTTAAACACAGAAAAATAGAGCCTACGGTATATATAGATGATGTTTCTTTTCTTCAATGAGCTGGTAATTCCTTTCTGTTGCCTGGTTGTTTTCTAAGAAATGGAGAGTTATTAAAATCTGACCCCATTATTCCCATAAAATCTTTAATTTTTGCCACTGACACTTTCCCCGCTGTGACATTCCTTACAATAAAGCCTTGCTAAGAGACTGAGGTAAATTAAACCTTGAGGCTATTGGCGGAGTTTTAGTGCAGGTCATGTATACTCAGTAGCCTGCTAGGTTGTAATGGGGTGGCTTGTATCATTCTTTTATAAGCTCTGGCTGCTGGTCCACAGTCTCTTTCATTTGTGAGTCTTCCACACCTTCCCTACCCGGATTTTGGTTGTTTATGTTTTTCTGTTGTCATTGGCTATTTTGTGGCAGGAAAAGAAAGGCAGGTCATCAAGTTAGGTGCAATAAGTTAATACTGGGTGCACTCAGTTTCGTTGACTGTTAGTTTGGCTGTACCACCAAAAAAGGGGGCAGATTTATCACACCCACGGTTGGGTAGTTAAGTTAGAGGGTTGACTTGGAAACCCTTGGCGGTATCCACCTGCAATGCATGTTACTGTTGTGGTGCATTGATGTGTTGCATTGATTCTGACTGTCCTCCTCTTTGCCATCAAATTGTTCTTTCCCCTTTTTAGTTTTAATGTGTTTATTTAAAATGAAAAGCTAACAATTTCTGCTAAAACTATATTTCACCATGTCTTTATTTTAGAGGTATAAGGTTTTATATTACGTTGAACTACAAACGTGCAGCATATATAAACAAAGGGGCTAAAAGGGCAAAGCGGCGTGATTAAGGGCATCTGTATGGCACACTTATGGTACCGCCGAATTTGCATATTTGTGTTTGCAGACCCATAGGGCTGCGTACAAAAAAGTGCGAGTCTGACACGAGAAGAAGCTGTGAGGGGTGCGAGAATGGACACTGTTGCACCGGCAATGGCAACTCATCCCCTTCATAGGTAATTAGATTGACCCCAAATATTGGAACGTTACAATGGTAGTTAAAAATTCTTTGGTACTAAATGTATTTACCCTATCACCTGACACCCTGGCTCCTCTCCACTGACAGGCCAGTTCTAATCTATGATCCCAATGATAACAGAGAAATTACTGACAGAGAGAGAGCCCAATAACATAAATAGATATCATAGAAATGAGTCATAGAGAAAGTACAATAACAAAACTAACATGTCATTGTCAAAATGTTTCTAAGACAAGAAGTTGTTGGACAGATGGGAAAAATTGCTATCGGTAACTATGAAAGAGAGAGCAGTACATCACTTATTTCCGTCTCGGAACAGCAACTGGTAAAAATAGAAGGAGAAACTGGTATCCCTACCAATACTGGTCAAAGCAGTGGAACCCGTAAAGAGTAACACGAATTGCCACAGGACAATATTCAACAATCAAGTAAAAGCAATCATGGCAACAGTGAGTGTGAGTTACATGCACCAGCCACTGATAGGTAATGCAATGTAAGGGTATTTTAATTTTTCAGGGGTGCACTACTGAGGTGCAATGCATGCCCCTCTTGTAACATGGCCACACCCCTATCCCGCCTGCAGAATTTGGTATGTTGGGGCTTGGAAAAAATAATTTTCCTTTAAAAAAGATTTTGCTGGTTTTCTTACACTGCTTGTATATAAGAAACATAGCAGTTATTTACCAACAAAGTGTCAAATGTGCAGTAAGCCGTGTCAGTCGACAAGACATTTGCTTTCAACGCTTATATTTGGCATATATATTATACATAATGCGCTTAGGCTTTGCTGTTTTTGTGCTGATCAGTGTAAAGTGTACAGTTACACACAGGTTGTGACTGCTGTTTTGCTGCATGAAACCAAATTGAATTATTAAATACTATTCAATATTGTGCTGACGTTTGCACTTTGTTTAAAATCATATTGTTGATAATGCTAAAAGTAACCCACAGCACAATGCAGCAGGAGCACCACTTCAGGTAAAGATTCCCTAAAGTGTGTACCAGTAAGAGGAATTTATTATAATCTGCTCCGTTTGTTGGCAACATTTGTTATTTATAGGCGTAGACGAGAAACTTCTGTCTCCCGATAAGGAAACAACAAATGAAAGCATTAAAAGGTGTCGGGATGAGCTAACGAGGTCATTCAATCAGTGGAAATGCCCTGCCACTGACAATCTTATATGTCACCATAGGAGATCATTTTGCTTTCTAGTGCACCTTCAACAGGATAAAAATATTATTTTGACATGTAACGCCGTCTTTCCTTGAAATACACTACACTGTACGTGAACAAAAATTTGCATCTCAAATATATAAACACATAGCATACACCATCTATAATTTATTTTAGAATTGCAGTCAGGACCCTAGGTCCCTGCTTACTGGCTAATGGAGAAAAGTGGGTCTCCATACTGTTTAGAATACATTTTTTGGTGAATACCGCCGGCACATTAGACTCAGCGCCTCAGGCATAGGTCTAGCCAATTCCCTAAATACGGGCCGCATCCACAATCCGTCCGAGAGATGCGACAAAAACACTTTCCCCATCCCGGCAGAGACCGTATTAAGACTGAAACCAGCGATCCCAAATCTTATGATACTTATGAGCAGCATTCCTAGTGGTGTAAAGGCAACTTTCATGGTCATTAACAAGAGCCTGCCACATATGTAGGGAAAGGGGATCCGGCGCAAGCCAAGTTCTAGCTATCACAACTTTCGCCAGAGTGGTCAGGCACACAACATATTTGTATAAAGCATTATGAAAAGCCTTCTCAAGTGCAATACCAAAGAAACAAACCCTGAGTTGTAGAGGGGGGAGAACAAGAGCAGTACTGTATCTCTAACACAATCCCAGACACTTGTCCCAAACTGAAGGACACCTGGATACTTCCATAGCATATGCCAGAAGGCACTATCAGTGTAGCAGCACTTGGGACAAACCGAGTCAGCTCAGAGACCCATAGCATAAAAATTAATTTGTTTGAAGCAAAGGCAAGAGGTGGTGTTCCTAGTGAAGCCAACAATCTGTTTCCAATTCTCGCCAGACAGGGCACTGATGTCAACCTCCCATTTTATTTTCAAGGGCAGTAGCCCTAACCCATCCGGGATGGACTGAGAATTAAGACTGTAATATAAAGATGAGATTAATTTAGAAGAGCTCAGCCTCTGCAAAGTAGTCTTAAGTGGAGAATAGCATAATTTTGGATGGTTGTCCTTGAACTGGACAGATAGAGCATAGTGAAGTTGAAAAAAATTATAAAAGGAAGTGTGAGGACGTCCAAAATATTCACATAGCTGTTTGAATGATTTGAGATAGTCAGCATAGTAAATCTGTCCAATGGTAACAACACCATATCTAATCCAAAAGTTATCAGTACTCATCTTGCCAAGCTCAGAGAAGGTCCCATTGAACCACAATGGCATATCACAGTCAACTCTGACACCCCCAAGGAGAGAATATGCAAAATAAGAGTGAGGCTTGTCGGATCAGTGGTGCGACGTTGGACGATCTAGACATTGTCAGCAAAAATTGTAGATGAGTAAGGGAAGACCCCGTCCGCTCATCAAGGAACCTGTCCAGTGTGCTACCGCTACAATCTCACAACCACTTCTACAAATGAATTAATTGGGAGACTACATAAAACAACTTTAGAGCAACATAATGTGTCAAGCTTAATTCTAACTTTTTTTATCAAATAAATGAAGAAATAATCATATTAATGGCAGAGGAAACTGTGTTGGGAGTATAAAAAGAGAAGTGTTGTAATAAAAAAAAAGATACTTAAGCTGAGTGACCATTTTGATAAGATTTATTCTGCCCGTGTTCTTCCAGAAATTCACATTCTGTTTAAAATAAGAGTTAGTGGGAACATATTGAGAGACCAATTGCATAATCCAGACCCTAAAATAACGAATGTCCATTGAAGAGGGCAGGAAAGGGATGAGTGATTCAGGATAGAACAATGAATAGGAACTATATGTGATTTAGTCTGATTGGTCCTATGTCTTGAATAGATCCCAAAACTAAAAAACCTGAAGGAGTCTATCCCATTAACCTGGAAGAGGAGCATATCATCAGCATATAAGGCTATTGTGTCTACAGCAGAACCTGACTGCAAGCCGTGAATGCGAGGATCAACATGAAGTAGACATGCCAAAGGTTCAGTGGCTAACGCAAATAATGCAGGATTGAGTGGGCAGCCCCCTACTCAAAGCAAATGGAGTTGTAGTGTAACCATTAACACAAACACTTGCAGCAGGGGCAGAATACAGTAACCACACCCACTGAATGATATTAGGGCCTACAGCAAGCCAAACTTATATAGTACCACCCAAAGATATGCCCACTTTACTGAGTCAAAGGCCCTGGCTGCATTTAAGGACACCAGCACGGCCCCTTCCTTGGCTTTGTGGGACATCTGTAAGTGGGAAAACAGTCTGCAGAGATTTTGAGTGTCAGATGTACCAGGTATACAGCCTGTTTGATCAGTGTGCACTATTTGTCCAATGACACTATTTAGTCAATTGGCCACAATTTTAGCCAGAATCTTACCATCAGTAGATAATAAGGAAAGAGGCCTATATGACTGGCAGAAGAGGATCCTTATCAGGTTTAAGGAGAACAACAATCAAAGCTTCGACCATATAGGGAGGAAGGGACCCTGCAGTGAAGAGGACATTAAAAGTGTCCAGAAAGTGTGGAGCGAAGTCTTTAAACTTTTTGTAAACCTCCATGGGGATCCCATCCACCCCATGGGCTTTGGAATTAGGGAAGAAGTCAAGGGGGAGTGTGCTGGGTAATGTACAGTGCAGGACAGGAAAGTATAGCTTTGTTCTATTGGCTCCTATCAAGCTACTCTGGTGTGGGAAAAAATAATGAACTCCGGACTTGGAATTATGAACCATGTACTTAATTTGCATCATACTTGCAAAGCAACAGGTTTGCCTAAACATATGAGAAAAAATAAATAAATGTATAAAACACTCCAAAATATTTACTGACTGTGTGCACTGCAGTCAATTAAAGCCCTCATCCAGAGGCTTCAATACAATGTAATTCACAACATACACTGATGAATCCCATGATCATCTCTGGAACAAAAATAGTGAAATCGGATTAAAAAAAAAATGCAATCTTTCAATCTTCTTTCTTGTCCGTAGTTCTAGCTTTTGATAGTCATAATTACAAATATATCAAAAAAATTGAAAGATTAAAACGCCTTTTCCAATCGATCACCTTTTACTGGGGCTCAGTGAGTCTGTTATATAGATTTTACACTGAACTCTGATACATGAGAAGCGGTGGAAATAGACAATCATTTGTTTTTAAGAGTATTTTTACTGAGTGGGAATGTTTCCCTTTTACCCAAAGCCAAAACAAAGGAAGATACGATACATATACGCAATATTTTGGAAGTAAAAGGATTTCTTGGATTTTTGTTTCCTCTCCTGATCTTCACTATTTATTTCCTGTGATAATCATCAAAGAGGAGCGATAAGCGATAGTGCTAATTACTGATGCTTTAATTTCTCTATGTGCTTTAATTGTTAATTGTTAAATCAAAAGATTGCCTTATGAAAAAATCTTTTGATTAAAACTCATATAATCATTCCGAGTGTGAGTACCTTAAGGGCTTATCTGGACACCAATTTATTTTCTTGTTGTGCTCTAAATGAAACACAATGTGAAAGAAAATTACAAGGAAAGAAATGTCAGTCTAGGTTTCAGCTGATCTAGAAAGCGAAAATGTGGGAGCGCTGAATAGAAATTGGATGATAGTAAAATGAGTAAATGACAAATAAATAATAATAAAAAATAAGAAGTAACACTCCTTAATTTAAAGAAAGGTTTTATATATATATATATATATATATATATATATATATATATATATATATAAAACATATATATATATATATATATATACATATATATATATATATATATAAAATCTATGTTGATCGCAGTATTCTTAATCAATAGAAATAGGTATATATAAAAATCAGTTCACAGAGTAAACACAAATATTAATGCAGAGACAATTATCATATTGAAAATATATTCTTTGTTAACGGGGAGTATGTATTTTACTTATAGCAATGTCCGCAGATACGATGAAGAGTTCTGTGAAACAGGATAGATTCAAATCTCTATAATTGAGGATATTCTTAGTGGAATTAGAATTTTTTGGTTTGTAACAAATGTTGTTGTAGAGTCAGTATAAGTGTGTATCTACGACCCTATATGGGATAATGTAATAGTCCCGCTTGCTTACCTGCTCAATATGAAGGTTTATGAGCGGTATGGTGGAGGACACACTAGCCCCACTTGCTAACCTGCTCGATGTGTGTCTGTGAGCAGTGAAGTGGAGACCACCAGTAGGTATCTTTATATAATTCGTCCCAGCCAGGGTGAAAGCTCTCGCTGCAACATATATTTTGCTCGAAGTGAGCTCCAGGCGGTGGTGCAGCTGTGATGGTATAGGTGTCTGTGCCATCCGTGTAGCTAGTCTCCATACAGTGCTCCGGAGCCTGTGAGTGGTGCAGGGCTGGTTGTCAGCAGCTGTTCCTGCAATATAGTGGAAGTAGGTGGGAAAACCTAGGCTGCAGTATGTGTTCTGTTCAGATGAGATCCGGGTGGTAGTGTGGCTGTAATAGTATCGCTGACGGAGCCGGCTGTGCGGCCCATCTCTTGTATAGTACTCCGGAGCTTGTAAGTCCAAATGGATAATATAGGGCTTGTTGTCAGCAACTGATCCTGAAATAGGGCAAGGATGAGTGAGGGAACCTAAAGCGTTTCTCGGCCTCACATAGACTGGCCGTTTCCTCAGAGGTAATCAGGTTTCAGCTGATCTCTATGGTGTCCAATGAGTTCTGCCATAATATATAAGCAAGTAGGTGGCAGTAACCTTGGTGTTTGCCTGCCAACTCCATCTCACATATATAGCTACTGTACATAGGATTCGCAGCTCATTAGAGATTGCTGTCCTTCACCATTCCACTCAAAATATACTCACACTGGGCCTGATGCTCACTTGAATGGAAATCAGACATTATTGCTACTGCATTGTGTGCATGGAAATAATTGCACATATTCATCCATACGCAGAGTTGTACACATCTTTGTACACATTTTTGCTGTGCACCCTCTCCCTTTCCATACATTTAGTTTGATACTTATCATCAGGGCGCACTTGCTAGCACAATCCTATACACGATGCAAATGAAGCACCTTCTCTCCAACTGTGCATAGCCGTCAGATGTACCGACGCACTTTCTCTGAGCTTTGTCTACATGAGAATTACAGCTCACTTAGGCCCCTTCAATCATTAACTCAGCATCATCAGTACTGGTGTACATTTAGTATTAGGGCATGTGCCATGCAAAAACATGCAAGACTGGTGCCAAATAGGTGTACATACAAATCAGCAACGGGCCCATTGCGTTAGTTTTGAAGCACAGGCATACATGGAGACGCATGTACAACTGTTCTTAGCCACATCTGTTGTGCTTTATTCATCAATAGTGCATATATTATAGTGTTGTTTTATGTACAGGAGAATGACAGCTGCATTTATGTTGTTTTTTTTACTTTGTTCAAACCTAACAGGAGATGCACGTTTCGCTATTTTTATGTTTACAAATAAAATGAGTGTAAGTGTACCTGATATACAGTATGTCTGCCATAATCCTGGGACATTATGCAGAGTGGCACAGAAATGCAGATCCTTGTGAACGCATGTTACACATGATTTTCTTTTGTCATTTAAACTTAGCATCCGCCCCTCAATGCCCAGAAATGATGAGTGGGCAGGCTCCACATTGCCATACTCAGATAACAATTTATACTTCAGCAGATGTGTTCTTTCCTAATGACCAATAATAAACTTCATAGAATTCATAGGAAATTGTGTTTTTTGCATCTCCATTTAAAATCCCAAAAGAGAACTACATAGTCCAGTGGTTCCCAAACTTTCTCAGTTCAAGGTACCCTTAGGGTCTCCATCATTTTTTCAAGGCACCTCTAAGCCAAAATAATTACTGAGCAGTCCCGTTTTTTAAGTAGTTGGGACAAAATAACATAATAAGTATTTAAGAAAGAGGAAAAAAAACAAGAAAAAAACCAGTGCTATTCTTACCCACTGCCCCCTCCGTATCCCTCCTATTGTCCCATCCGCCTGTCTTCTATTGATCCCTGCCTCTCTCTTCTTATTGCCCCCTCCATCTTTGTTCTTATTGCCCCCTCCATCTATCTCCCTTTGTCCCTCATTGTCTCTTCCTTTGCCAACTCTATGTCTCTCCCTTTGCCCCTTCATGTCTCTCCCTTTGCCCCTCCATGTCTGTCATTTGCTCCCTCCATGTCTCTCCCTTTGCCCCCTCTATGTCACTCCATTTGCCCCTTCATGTCTCTCCCTTTGCCCCCTTCATGTCTCTCCCTTTGCCCCCTTCATGTCTCTCCCTTTGCCTCCTCCATGTATGTCATTTGCTCCCTCCATGTCTCTCCCTTTGCCCCCTCCATGTCTCTCTCTTTGCCCCCTCCATGTCTCTCCCTTTGCCCTCTCCATGACTCTCCATTTGCCCCCTCCATGTCTCTCTCTTTGCCTCCTCCATGTCTCTCTCTTTGCCCCATCCATGCCTCTCCCTTTGCCCCCTCCATGCCCCCCCTTACATACTTATAGTTTTGATAATCAGCACCATTCTGCAGCATCGCTCCTCAGATCAGATCAGACATGCACTGCGCTGTAGGACACCATTCAGCAACAGGCAGCCTCCGGATTCACTGCCTGTTGCTTTATCGTGACAGCTCTCCCTCCGTTCAATGCAACTCCCCCACCCCGACGCCCCTCCGCTTTACTCTGCATCTCCAACCCCTCTCCCACCCTTGCAAAAAAAAATGTTATACACAAAAAATAATTTCACTGGACAGCCTGTTTAGGCCACTGCCCCCAACAGCACCCTGGTGTTAGCGCTGCAGCACCCCAGGGAGCCGTGGCGCACAGTCTGGGAACCACTGACATAGTCCTACTTAGCAGAGGTGTGGTTATATTACTTGGGCTTTTGAAATGTTGGTAATGTTAGCTATTGATTACCAGATACACTGAAGACATTTCCATATACACTGCTTTATTAGTGCATAGCCGTGTTATAAAACCGTAACCCACAATGGGAAAAATTCCACAGCAAACACTGTTTTCCCTTTGCAAGAGGAACCATATAAAAGATAATAAGTTATTCAGCTCTTTCAAACATCCAATTTCATTCCTACAAAATTACAAAGTATTGGCAAGGCACGAGACGTCTTTTAGGTCACATAATGATTGGATGCAGTAGGAAGTAGTGTCGCAGGGAAGTAGTGATGCGCCTCTCCAACTTCTTATTACCAGTTATTTTTATAGCGCACACATATTACGCAGCACTTTACAGAGACTATTTGACCATTTACATCAGTCTCTGCCCCAGTGGAGCTTATAATCTATATTTCCTATCACATATACAGACACACACTTATAGACAAGGATTGATTTGTTTGTTGGGAAGCAATTAACCTACCAGTATATTCTTCAAATAAAGCTCATGTACAACTGTAAGATAATACTATATAAAGTAAATGTTGAATTTCTGACTGTTCCTTGTTGAAACAAAACTTTATTATTGGAGCATAAATATGTTTAAAATGTGCTGTTTAGAATATAGCTGTCTCCAAAGTACCCTGGCATATATTATCATAGTTTCCTGGAAGTTTTAATAATTCACATGTAGGTATTACTAACCTAGGGAATTATTTATGATTGAGATGTTACCAACAATGAAGCTGTGCTTGCTGTAGGAATGAAAGCATTACGGTGTGATCATATTCCTATGGATAATTATGGCAGATAGCCATAATAAATATAGTGTTGGTCTCGCATATAAATTCTAGGTGAAAATAAAGACATAAGTAAGCAGTAATGTATCTGGTAAAGTACAGGTTGAGTCTCCCATATCCAAAATGCTTGTGACCAGGGGTATTTTGGATATCGGAATATTCCGTATTTTGGAATAATTGCATACCGTAATGAAATATCTTGGGAATGGGACCCAAATCTAAACACAGAATGCTTTAATGTTTCATATACACCTTATACACAAAGCCTGCATGTAATTTTCTACAATATTTTTAATAATTTTGTGCATCAAAAGATGTTTGTGTACATACATGAAATGTATTTATGTTTCATATACACCTTATACACAGAGCCTGAAGGTTATTTTATACTATATAATAATTGTGTGCCATAAACAGAGTTTGTGTACATTGAACCATCAGAAAGCAATGGTTTCACTTTCTCAGCCATGCTAAAAATATTCCGAATTTCGAAATATTCTGTATTTCGGAATATTTGGATATGGGAGACTCAACCTGTAGTACTTTATCATACATTATGTAAGTATTTTTTGTTTTGTCTTTTATGACACAAATGACCACATCCCATCCCTGTTAACCAATGGGAAAATCACTAAAGGCCATTTACTGTATATAGAACAAATGCTGCTTGTGATGACATTTGCTATTAGAGTTCCTTGCAGAATAAGGACTGATCACACTTGTGCACCTCACAATATGCCTGTATGCAAAAATGGGACAAAATATTTAATTAACATTAATATTCAAGGGGTTTAGAGAGCACATTTAGGGTGTTTCCTTGGTGAGCACAGATCCACAAAGCTTGTATTTGTTTTTAAGGATGCTTGGAAGCGATAGAGATCAGGCTTCAGCCTATGCTTGGGAGACCATTTGTACCTCCTGGGCATACATAATGACGGAAATTGTGCAATTCCACCAATGGTATAAGCACATTATTGTGGTCCCCACATTAAATACTAGCCTACTCTCATGGAATGCACTGTAGACTCCAGAGAGAGTAAATCAATCCCAGGGATATTGGGGACAGAGATGAAAGAAAGAATAGGATGAAAGAGAGGAGGACAGAGATTAGAGAGAGACAGACAGGGGGAGGGGGGAAAGGAGGGAGAGATGAGAGAGACATGGAGGGGTTGCAGAGATGGGAAGGTGGGGTAAGACACCTGCCTGTGCTTCAAGCTGAATCCCCCCCCTCCCTTTTCAACCCGCATGCAATCCCTTGCAGTAGGTGTGAGGCTGTAGAGAACAATGAAGGATGGGGGGGTGGGGGGCGAGCCTATATGGTGGCCGCACTAATTAGGCTTGGGTCCCACAGAGTGTTACTCGGACACTAACCATGAGCAGCTCATATATTGCAAATACAAGACAAACCCTGACTATATATACATATACATGCGTGTATTCTCTCACAAGAGGCACATCTGTGCTTATAATTGACATGCTCTGATAAGAGCCATGACCCCAATTTAACTATTGGAACGTCACCTAATGAGAAAGGGAAAATTGCCCGTAGCCAGCAAAGCTTTAAATAACTACTTCAGTGATGCTAAATTGTTAATTGCTTATCTGCCTCTGTTCAATTCTAAAAATGGATTTATAAGCACAAGCAAAGAATGTCTTTATGAAAATGTTACCATCTGTGACTGCTAAGAACTCTATTGCTATGGAAACCACTGACAACAGCATAACCTCATGTTTATTATCACATATATAAGTCATACATTTAATTCAACATACATGATGTATATTTGATGGTTTGTGCTGCAGACAGGACTAAACTTATGCAGAAAAATATAACTGCCATGTTAGCCTCAAAAATATAACTGTTTATATGACGTTCATATGATTCTAACTAGCATAGAAATATAAAATAAAATACATTTTGCAATACCAATTTAGATTTCTTTTTTTTACGTTAATAAAAATTGCCCATATGCCTAGAGTGCGTAAAAACTCTCTCTTAGCTATTTTTTGTCACTGTGAGTAATAGACCGGCAACCTTGGGCGAATAATAAGCTTGTGGCTCTAGAAAAGATTATTCAAACTCAGCGAATAAAAGTGTTTTCTTCATATG
The DNA here is from genome assembly GCA_031769625.1 of Taudactylus pleione. Taxonomy (NCBI): domain Eukaryota; kingdom Metazoa; phylum Chordata; class Amphibia; order Anura; family Myobatrachidae; genus Taudactylus; species Taudactylus pleione. The sequence continues at coordinate 5,039,084 of JAUIMM010000518.1, forward strand.
GGAAGACAGATCATACGGAGCAGATTATTAATGGAGGTTATGATAGCGGTTACAATAACTTAGAAAATGTTTAGATACTGTGTTCTGCACCTAAAGAAAAGCAAACAAGCAAAAAAAAAAGAAGGATGTTATCTTCTAAAGATGTAACACAGGCAAAATAAGACAGATCTAGATCTGCTATTTTTATATTTGGAATGTACATTACCCCCAAAATAAAGTGTATTTGTCACCTCCAAGTAAAAGCGTTGCTTATTGTAGGCTGAACTATTATCCATGAGACTATAGTCCATCAATTGACGTGGAAATAGCAGTATCAACTGAGGCCTGAGGGACAATTATATCTATGAAAGATTAAATAATTTGTCCACTTTAAGATGGCTTTGATTTACTGTACTGTTATGCTAAAAACTTAACTTTATATGAATGACAACCTTGTCTGCTCTAGCCATGTGGGTATTACTGCAGGCAGAGTTGGTCATTTTAATTCCCCCTCGAAACAACAAAAAGCTGCTGTCTCCATACAACTACTGTATACACTGTACTATGTATAATAACATAGTACAGTGTATACAGTGTTCATTCTAAGGTGGGCAGGGGGCAAGTTGGCTATCATAGCAGGGCACTCCTCTGCGCGCGCCCGAAAAAGGGGCATGGTCACTAGAAATAGAGGTGTGTCCTTGAGACGCACCCCCTTTCATCATGTGTCAGGGGGGCGTTGCCATAAGGGCAGGGTGCATTTAAGCGATTTCAAATGGGGCAGGAAACAAATATAAATGAAGTTGTGTAAAGGTGATCAGTCCCATTTAGATCTAAGTAACTTATATACTTTCAATAGAGCAGGGCCCTCTTACCTCTAATGTCTGTCTGTTATTAACTTATTACCCAGTCTTGTCCTAATACTGGTTGTTCCCAATTACAAGGAGCAACAGAATATGCTGGCGCTCTATAAGCAACTGATAATAAATAACAATACTTCCTCAGCCTCTATTTGCCACTCTTCCCCGCCGGTTAATGCCTGTGATATTTCAAATCCCTTCTTCATCCCTGCTCATGGACCATTTCACCAAATGTTTACTTTTATTATTTTGTTTAGAATGAAATACTGTAAACAATTTGTATTTAAATCTGCTTCCTTTTATTGGTCCAATAGTACAGAATCCAAAATTGCCCTTTTCTCATGCCTAGCTTCCAGAAAATGTACACAAGGTTCTATTTCTTACTCATACAGGATTGCAAAGACTCGCGAGTTAGCAGTAAGCAATCATTGCGCATATGGCGGCAGAGGGGTCAGGAAACATTCTGAGTTGGTCGGATGTCTTGGAAGGACGTAAATGGTGAGCTTGGCGCGCAGCGCATACGCAGATTCAAAATATTCCATAAGTCCATCCTATTCAATTTAATCAATTTACCATTTCGCTAAGCCAGTCGAAAGGTATATGTGCATGCTCGTGGACTGAACCTTTGTAAAAATAATCCATCCGCCCACACCCCCTGCAGCCTTTCACTTACCGAGCAAACGTGGGTGGTCCATGCGGGGCGATGACGTAATTCGCTCAGAATCCCGTCTTCATAGCCCAGTGCTCGCTTTACAATGCCTGCGATCATGACACTGTGTAGCTGGGGGCGGGGTCCCGATGAAGCGATTGCACCACCTACCTATGCCGCTGCCACGACCCCTGCTGTTGTGACCTGGCTGCCCCCTCCCGAAGAGGACAGCCAGAAAGTTGGCAAAGTTGTCCTATCCATTGATTTGTGAAAATAGCAGTTACCGCTATCATCACAATCCTTGGTGCAAGCTATCCATCTGAAATCACCAGGATCCCTAATTCCGCCTACATATCTACGACACTTCACTACACTTATCCTACGTGTGAATGCCTAGCTGCCACCCATTACACCCACTGAGCCACAAGTGGAGATTTGGCTTAGGTGCATACGACTGTGTAGTTGTTCAAAGTTGCATATACTCAGTTGCCGTCTATGCATGGTGCGGAAAACTGCAAGCTCCGACCATAGAAAGGCTTCACGTGCAACTCTAAATCAGGTAATTTTCCGTATTTTTTATATAACTGTTCTATTCAGCAATGTGATAATGGAGAAGATAACGCAATTATCTTCTCCATTGATTCCCATCTCGCTGAGTACCGCACTGTAGGGATCAGCCATTGATCTCTACAGTGCTTTAACACTTTTTGCTATTCAGCAAAGCAAAAAGTGTTAAATCACTCGATAAATATTTCCTTTATATAATGCCATTTCAGAATGGCGTTATACGAAGAAAATACTTAAATATCCAGAAAACTGCAGGGACAGAGGGAAATTTTCCCATAAAGTCCCTGCAGCATCTTGTAAGCCCGCCCAGTCTCCGTCCTTGCTTCACAGTGATCGGCGGCAGGTAAGTCACTCTAGAGCCTTTTCAACCTCCCGAAATTGATTGATATGTGTATACAGGCTTTATACTAGCCTGTATACATGTATATTTATGTGCTTTTATATTTGACAATTCTATATAAATGTTAAAAATAAAAGCACATAAATATACATGTATACAGGCTAGTATAAAGCCTGTATACACATATCAATCAGTTTCGTGAGGCTGGAGCTGTACTTAACCCGTCGGCGGTCACAGCAAGCAGGGACAGTGGGCCTGATTCAGACCCGGTCGCAAGCGCTGAGCGCTCGCAACTGGGTAGATGGTGGCCCACAGCGCATGCGCACGACGGAGCCGGCCCCATCGTGCGCATGCGCGAGACCCGGCTAGCAACGGGCACTCCGTCGCTCCTGGTCTCGCAACAAATGTTGAGTGACAGCTCGCCCTCATTGGTGGGCGGGCCGGGGGGGTGGCTGCCCAAATGGAGGCGTTCCCATGAGAACGCCTGTCATTTGGGGGCAGCCCCACTGACATCACGAGTGATGTCAGTGGAGAGATTCCGGCTTTGTTAGAGCCGAAATCTCTCTGGGGCTTGCGGCCACGAGACCTACCACAAGGGTCTCGTCGCAAGCCCGATGGTCGCGATGGTCTTGACCATCGCGACCATCATCATGGCCACTCGCTGTAGCTGTGGGTGGTCACCCACAGCTATGCGAGCGGCCAGGAGGCCGTTCTAAAAATTCAGAGCAAGCGCTGTCAGAGCGACCGGGCCTGAATCAGACCCAGAGACTGTTCCCGAGCGCATGAATGAGCATGCACAGAAGTACAAACATAAGGAATTGTTTTTGGAATCCCGAATACAATACCTTCTGTGACATCGCAGGGACATTGTGTTACTGCAACCACTGTTCCTGCTCAAAATATTGCTGCATAGCTTACATATTTTATCATAATTGATAAAATCTCGTGATGATGTTGCCCCATAATATTTTGGGCAACATCACAGTTGATGAATAGACCACTTAATGCTTATGGTGTTGCAACTTGATACAATTTGTTTGTTTTGTTATTTCTCTGTTCCTTAATACTTTTATTTGTGATACATGTCTGAGGGGCCTATTCATCAACACTAAATTAACGTTTTTAAGGACATTTTCCTTAAATAACGTTATTTTAGTATTCATGAAGCCAATTAGCACAGAAGATAACACTGATATCTCCTTGCTAAGTTCCCCTGCGTTAATTTCCATACTCCCCATACATTAGTACATTAGTATGGGGATATGGAAATTATGATATTCATCAAATTCCAAAAATTATGTATTTTCGGAATTTGATGGAGTTACTATCCGCCACTGTGAGGTGGTAGCAGGTGAAACTTACCTACTTACAGCTGGACATGTCCCCCGATGTCTCCCTCTGGCGCTCTGGTGCGTCCTCTGGCTCCGGAGGCTGGTCGGACACTGTGTTCTCCCAGCAGAACACAATAAAGATTAGAAAAAAAAACTTTTTTTTTTCTAATCTGTACTGTGGTCAGCTGGGAGACCACGTGTCAGACCAGCAGGACGGAGCCGGAGGCTGCTGCGGGGCCAGGTAAGTGCGGGACGGGGGGGTAGTGAGCGGAGGGGGGAGGGTGGAGAGGGGTTGGGGGGGCACACATACTTACCGCCACTGTAGGTAGTGCTGCGCATGCGCTGGGTTTACGAATGTAACAGCGCATGCGCAGCACTGTTTCCAGCTGCGATAAGTTAGAGTAGACAGGGAAAAGTATCTATTTCCCGAAAAGCTGTCATCGGAATAGATACTGATAGACAGCTTTTCGGAATAGATACTGATGGAGAGGAGGAATGATGAATTCCTCCGGTAATTAGGTAGAACTCCATGCGAGTTCTAAACCTAATTATCTCCATCGAATTTTAAGGTATGATGAATAGGCCCCTGAGTATTATAAGCTTCTACAGAATAAATCAGGTTAACTCACTTAACCAACAGAGGGTGTTTAAAAACTACACTTCAAAGATTTGCTTCTCTACTTTTCCATTTTGTCTTAAAAAATTTGTCCTAACTAACAATGAACGCGAGGGTCATTACATGGGTTATGTATAAACCTCCCTTGTCTTTAAGCCACTATTGCCACATACCATACTAAATTTGTTCAGAGGATGGTACCATTGGAGGGAAAATTCAAAGACTTTTGTATGTAAGTAGACTATCTAGTTCTGTAGAAAGAGCTACTTCAATAATTCTACTAATTACTACTGGCACTTAAATCGGTTATGCAAGTAAATGAATGGAAAACTTAACAATCAAGGTAAATATTTACCTAGAAAATCAGTAAGAATTTTGTGAATCACAATACTCAAGAAAAAGCATACTGCAATGCAGTAAAATGTTCATTATTATTGCAGCACCTCCTACTAACATAAAAAGTCTCTATAATTAGATTACTAATAAAAAGACAGCAATATATCTGGATTAAACTTGCATCATACATTACATAATGTTCTCAGTAAGTTTTTGCATAAATACTGTAGAGTATACTGAGCACAACAGTTCACATCTCTCATCGAACATGACTTACAGAGGCATATATAATGGTATCATTATTATAATGGATAGTTTGGGCATTTCTATGGGCTCCAAACAGCCTGCAATCTCAATTCATATCTGATTTGCGGGAATGGTGTAAAAGCATTTGGACGATGATCACAATATGACATTGTGCATGGTCTAAACCAATGGAATTGTCTGGGCCAAACTGCAATCTATGCTTTGCCTAAACTGCAGAATCTGCAACAGCATGACCATATCACACTTATTATTATCCACAGTCAACAGTGATCTATCAGTAGATATTTATCATGTAATGGACAGATGGCATTTAAACTCACCCATGGATGCTGAGCGCTTTCATAAACCTGGTGTCTATAGAATGGGAGTATATGTGCCTGTGTGACATACAGTAAGTGGCAATTTACATGAAAAGAGATGAGAGATGTGGATAGAGATAAGAGAAAACCTGTGTAGAGAATTATGTACCAGACACCAGAACATAACAAGCAGTTTAAAAGTATATAGATCAAAACCAGCAGTGAAAGGATTTAAAAGTAGAACTGTCATAGATTAACAGAACTGTCATAGATGAATCATTTAAATTTGGTTATAGAACAAAAGCAGCCTATGTTTAATTGAGCCCAATTGTTTGTAGATATAGAGAATTACATATATTATTATTATTATTATTATTTATTTATTAATATGGAGCCACAAGTGTTCCACAGCTCCTTACATAGTACATAAACAAATAGGTTGACCAGTGGCTACAGTAGCTTTTTTACTATTATTATTATTTTTACTACTATTATTATTATTATTATTATTATTATTATTTACTTTTATACTTGCCTCCCGTTTATGTTATTGGATGTGCCTTGCTAAAGCTAGTAATGTAGCGCTGCTCATGGACTGTTATAGAAATGGCTTTATATGTTATATTATGGTCAATGACTGCAAACTACTGTACATATGTGTGCAAACCACACTCATTCATATGATCTGGTATTTCGGTACTTGGCTTGTTTGCTATACAATGTATGTGGCTGAATTGGACACTAATGCAGTTACTTAGGAAACTATCCTGGATCTGCCTGTGTGTGTACAGCTAATGGCTAACAGTACTGCTTTTAACTGCAGTTGTGAATTCATTCCAGATACAGATACTTTGCTGAATTTTATTTTTATAGGCGTACAGTTCTCTATTAAATTATATTTGGAAGATTGATTTGCACATTTTAATATTTTATTTTATATTTTTGCATTGCATAAACCAAACAATCTATTGATATACAGATTTTAGTCTGAATATGGGTGACATTTTTTTAATTTGATAAATTGTTTTAATTAGATGAATTCATGTACTTAACAGATGTATGCTGAATTCATGCATTAGCAATGTGATTAGCTATATGATTAACATGGCAATAATATTCTTTACAGATCTGTTGAAGAGGGTTGTGGGGATTCAACTGCCAAACTCTACCACATGGTGCAAGAAATAATGCTAATAAAACTAAAATAGATATAACTTATATGAAATAAAGTACTTTGCATAGTCTCAAACGAATAAGTGACTATTGCATTAAAAGTACCATATTTCTCCCATTCACACAGTAATAGTGAAACTAAGCGACCATAAGCTTGGTTCACAATGTTACTATTATATTTTAGAATAAACGTTCAGTAAATTCTTTTTAAATTTTAGTAGCAGGGTTGAAAACAGATTATTCTGTTTCCACTAAAGGTAATTTGGAGAGAATATTATAAAGCAAGGATTTGTTATTATTTAATAATGTTTTACTTTAAGAAAAACACACATATGGTATAAATATTCAGAAATCTAGAAGTACAGTTCTCCTGTTAGAGTAGGCTACATTTGGCATCTTATTCAGTTGCAATTGTAAATTCTGACATTACATTCTAACACTCTTAATAAAACAGTAACCTTTAAAAGAAAACATTGATCCCCATACACCTCTCCCTAGTAGTATATTTACTACTACTGCCTTCCTGATAACACATTTGCTGTACTGTAATTGAAAAAACAAACATAAAAAAATTGAAAAGAACGAGAATCTATGTTCTTTCAGATGAAAGAAGCACAAGGAACATCAGAATGTCGCAGATCCAACAGTGTCTTCCAAAAAGTGACAACAAACCCTACTTACAATAAAAATCACAAGAAAGACCTATTGTCCCCCAGGCTTAACAAATAAAGAATAATGAGTCTCTCATGGTATAGGATCTTTAATGATCCCATGTGTATGATGGCCCTATAGTAATAAAAGTGCAACAGAGCGCATGTAACACGTTATTAAAGGAATTACACAGCTAAGCAAAACAAAAAGGTCAAATCACCAACTAAAATATTTAGTGTGCAATAAAAACATGCTTAGTAACAATAAAACGTTCAATAAACATATACATGCATATTAAATGCAACGTTTAACATGTTCGGCAATGACCGCAGTGTTCCAATAGTATCACATACAGGTAGTTACAGTAGAATATAGAAATGTATACAGCACTGCAGTATAATAGTACAGCCCTAGAATGCAGCCGTTATAATATACCACACATGATAGCACACATAGGCATGGCATGGCAACTGCAGATATTGGATGAAGATTAATGTAATTGTTTTCAGGCTCTTTTGTAACAATTTTACTTACGATCAGGTTATTTTTATTACATTTTGTTGAATACACTATAAAATTACCGTTCACACATCACCAATTTAAGATTGTATAACCTTATATTGCTACAAGTAAGACGAGCTAAATTTACAGTAGAGATAGTAGACAACTATAGTACTCCAGTTGATCTGGGACTACAAGTCCCAGAATACCCTTTCATACAGCTTATAGCATTCCTAGACTTGTTATGCAACAACAACATTAGAGTCACTTTTGTGTTACAACAATATAACTTCTTACAGTACTCTGTACACAAGCTCCCCTTACAATTAATGCACATACAATTGCCATTATAGAAGCATTACCTCCCAATCCAGGCCTGAGTCGATTATCATATCCATCCAGCAGTCTGTCTAAAATTCTTGTGAATATGGTAATATTATTTTTTGCGTCATCATCCAAGGTGTCTGCTAGTACTTGCCTAGACAAATAATGATATGTATGTAAAGTTTTACTAACTATACTAGTATACAGCAAGTGTACATTGTTTGTTAGCAATATGTAGAGCCAACAGGAGACTTTAGAACTAGTTTTTGCATAGCAGAAAATCCGCCAACATGATTGAACTCTAGCCAAAGAGACACTCTATAATAACAATATTATAGTTTATATTTTTTTAAGGTAATGATCATAAATTAAACTTGATAATTTCCTAATCGCCCTGTGACTCTGAATGATATATACTTTGGACTATTACTGAAACAATATTAGATATATAGTGCTAAAATTATATACTCATATAATTATAATTGAAGTATTATATAATGACTAATGTATATTAAAATGGCTATTTAAACTATAATAAAACAATCCTCTTATAGAGCTTTCTTTACTTTCAATCTAATTGACAGAGCATAAGTATTTATCAGAAACCATGGACACACAAGTGATTTAGTTTGTACAGTTCAGGACACTTCTTGCTATAAGAACATAATGTCAGCAGTAATTAAGTATTTGGAGGAAATGTATCAAGCAATGGAAAGAGATAAAATGGAGAGAGACAAATATAATACAAAGATAGTACCAACCAGTCAGCTTCTAAGTGTCATTTTTCAAGCACAGCCTGTAAACTGACAGAAGCCGATCGGTTGGTACTTCATCTGTCTCCAGTTTATCTCTCTCCAAGGTTTGATACATCTCCCCTTTTAAACCACAATTGTCCTAGAGAAATATGTACATGCATGTAATTATACATTATACATTTATGATGTGTCCCCTGGTAATTGAAATTTATATATTTTAGAAAAAGGGAAAGTTAGAGTAACATAGTAATATTATTCCATATTCTCTGTCATAACTTCTTGAGGTTCTACCCTGTATTTATAATTGCTTTTACATTTCTATTTCAGAAATTGTTTTAGATGCATACACTTCCACTACCGGTAGTACGCAAACTAATGAAAAAACTCATTTCCAAATTGGCTACAAAACTATCAGTAAAACATATATATAATTAGAAGGAAAAAAAAGAAACTGTTTCTAGTGTGCAGAATAATAATGAATGCTAAGTATATTTTATGTTTTCACATGCTGGATATTTTAGGGATGTTATTTAAAAGGCACAATTGATAAAGCCGCATGCAGCAGCAGTTAACTTAGCCAGTTTGCTAAATAGACGTATGGAACGTCACGATAAATACAAGTTGTAAAAAGGAAAGGAACACTTGCTATGTATTTATGCTGCCATTATAAAACAAGAAAACAATGAGAATAACTTGTCTCATAAAGCAACCACTGTTTTATTGTGTGAAAGCTTGGCACTGTACACTAGCTCCACCTAGAGTTTACTGGGGTCTTCATTTCCAGAGACCTGTACATAATCTACCAAAGTAACCTCATCTTAAATTCCAGAAACTCCATTCACTTTTTCCTTTCAGTGCAAAAATGTGTTTATGTTTTATGATATGCAGATGAGCAAAAATACAATATTTATACTGACCTAGTCCTGACTTTTCGACACATCATGCAGCCTACAATTTGTGGAGTGAATATACAGATGTGTCGTCTTGCATCGTAGCCGATCGCACTGCAAACGTGCGCACACATCACGCCATGCGGTTAGCCACGGCCGCGTGTGCTACGCTACACCATGTCGCACCATGCAACCCTATGGAGTCGCAGGTGCGAACACAGCCCGCGCATCCATTCACGGGTGTGCGACCAGCGCCATGTGTGATGCGAATTGCCGCACAAGTGGCAAAGATGCAAGAGGACACATCTGTAATTCATAGAGACCAATAATGACTGTTCTGAACATCTATAGGACCTTGTGTACACCAGCTCTGTATTTTCCATTAAACTAAATGTGACTTTACAAAGCATAAAGCTCCAATTATCTCTACTTTGCTAAGTGCAGGTAAGCTTTGTTCTAAGGAAAACACCATGAAAAAAAACCACGCTAGCACTAATAGTTACAGTAACTCATAGGAGTCTCTTTATGTAGGAGCTGCGTTAACTGAAAATAACTATTGTCGTTAGCTCCATGTGTGCACAGTAGTTTCGCTAGTCCCTCATCGCCGGCTATAGGTACCGCTATCTGAAGCTTTCGGCCACTTGTTAAATTGTGCAGACGTTAGTGCCCCCATAGCAGAGAAAGGGGTTAACAGTGATTCATAAGTAGACCCCTAACTAATGTGAAAGATATCAGAAGACACATTATAACATCGGCTCACCTAGAGAAGTCCCACATCACCAAGGTGATGAATAGCACTAGTTTCCTCCTGCAGGATGGCAGCTTGCTCCCCATACTGGCACTTGGGTTGGAGCGAAGACCCAAAACCTGAGACAGAGAGAGACAGTGTTACAGGTGAGACCTTACAGGGGGACAATGAGCTCTAAGGCAGCCGGCAGCTCTGAGTGCCGTGTCCATGGGCACTGGCACAAAGTCCGCAGGGACTGTAGTGACCCTGAGCTGTTGCCTGCCACACAACCATGTGCTGCTACAGTACCAGCTCTTTACTTAGCATTGTGCCCCTGCTATGCACATGGTCTGCCCACACCACAGGCTGGCACCGGAGCCAAGTGAAGCTTGATACATAAAGCAGCACCAGGGATGGGTACTATGTAGAGCAGAAAATATCCGGGCAGCTGGAGAAGCTGGGGCTCAGACAGCCATAAGTTGCGGAGCATCCTCCAGACTGGGAAGGGGAGACACGGAGATGCTGTGTGGTACCTGGAAGGGATGATGCAGCGTGGTAGCCGAGCTGCAGAGGAATGATGCAGCGGTGGAGCCGGGTTGCAGGGAAGGATGCCGGGGCTGCAGCAGGTGCAGAGAGGATGCAGTAGCCGTCGCTGAGACACAGATCCTGGCTGCTGCTGCTGATGAGTGGAGGAGGGTCTCCGGCGGCGGGGGCGAGGAGGAGGAGGGCAGCGGCGGGGACGCGCACCGGGATCAGCACTGTATAGTACGCCGGGAATGGCGTACGGTGCACGGTCTCTCAGTCAGCTCCCTGCGGTGGTATTACCCAGCCTGGTCGCTTCCTCTCCCCTAGCCTTCCCAGTTCTTCCCAGTATCTCTACTGCTGCGGTTGGAAGCGGGAGGTAGGGCGCCTGCGCGGTCTTAGAACCCTGCAGCTGCATCCACACACTGTGTGACTCCTCCAGACAGTGTCATGATGCCAAACCCGGCATTGCACGCAGAGATAGGCAATTCATACAGCCCTTTGGCTATTCCCAGGCATCCACCATTCCCCTACATGCAGCATGCGTTACCTTTATAATCCCTCAGCTCCATGTCAGACCCTAAGCATGTCCTCAACCCACAGAAAATAAGCCTGTACTTACCCCACAGCAGATGACCCTGTCTTCACTCCTCAGCCGATCAGCTTGTCCTCAACCCACAGCCGATAAAGGTGCCCACACACTTGGCCATGTGCTCACGATCAGACATTGTGTCCGATTTCCCCTTGAACTCTCCCCAGCAGCTCCCTGGCAGTCGTGGGCACGATTTGGTGTTAAAAACTGTCCAATGTGACAAACGATCTATTGTGCCTCCTAACTATTCCAGTGCATTGTGACTGAGATTGGCAAATCTGCCCTACAGCATGTCAGATCTGAAGATGCGATGTACGACCAGCGGGTACGCTAATCGGCATCATGATCGTGGGTGCATATAATACACGATTTGTCGTCACGATGCGTCGGAATCAGGCACATTGTGTAAAATATCGCTAAGTGTGTAGGCACCATATGTCTGTCCTCAACCCACAGCAGAAGACCCTGTCCTCAACCTACAGCAGAAGACCCTGTCCTCACCCCACAGCAGATAACCCTGTCCTTACCCCACAGCAGATAAGCCTGTACTCACCCCACAGTAGCAGACCCTGTTCTCACCTCACAGCAGATAAGCCTGTCCTCACTCCTCTACAAAAGACCCTGTCCTTACCCCACAGCAGATAACCCTGTCCTCACCCCACAGTAGATGACCCTGTCCTCACCATAGAGCAAAAGACCCTGTCCTCTCCCCACAGTAGAAGACACTATATTCACCCCACATTAGAATACCCTTCCTTACTCCATAGCAGATCTCAACCACACAGTAGAAGACCCTATTCTCACCCCACAGTAGTTCACACCCCTTAGCAAAAAAAAACCACAGCAGCATGATCCTCTGCAACCCAGCTCCTCCGCTGCATTATTATCCCTTTCAAGTACCACATAGCATCATGGTTAGGACAGAGTCATACCACAGCAGATGGCCTTGTCCTCACCACACAGCAGATGACCCTGTCCTCACCCCACAGCAGATGACCCTGTCCTCACCCCACAGCAGAATATAATGTTGTCACCCAACAGCAGAAGACAATGTCTTCACTCCACATCAGATCTCACCCCATAGCACAAGACCCTAACCCAGTGGTTTCTGAACTGTGCGCCGTGGCACCCTGGTGTGCCTTGGGACACTTGCAGGGGTGCCTCAGTTTGGTGGTCCAGCACCAAATCAAATTATTTATGGTTAATATAATGTAAATATGTGGACAAACAGAAGCACAAACCTGTCCACCACCACATAACTGACCCTAAGGATGGCAGGTATGTACAATTTACTTCACTTTACTACATTTTTTCGGAATTTCTCAATAACAAACTAAAACTTAGGGGTGCCGTGAAAACAATACTGATACTCTAGGGCACCGTGATTCAAATACGTTTGGGAACCACTGCGGCCTAACCTCAACACACGGCAGAAGAACCTGTTCTCACTTCACAGCAGAAGACCCTGACTTCTCGTCATCCCATAGTAGAAGATCCTGTCCTTACCCTAAAGCAAAATACACTGTCCTCACCCCATAGCAGATCTCACCCCTCATCAGAAGATCCTGTACTTACCTCACAGTAGAGGACCCTGTCCTCACCCCACAGCAGAAGATCCTGGACTCACCCCACAGTAAAAGAGACTATATTTATCCCACATCAGAACACCTGTCCTCACTCCACAGAAGATCTCATCCCACAGCAGAAGACCCTGTCCTCACCCCACAGCAGAAGACCCTGTCCTCACCCCACAGCAGAAGACTCTGACCTCACCACACAGCAGGGGACCCTTTCTTCACCCCACAGCAGAATACCCTGTCCTCACCTCACAGGAGATGACCCTATCCTCACCCCACAGCAGATGAGCAGTTGCAGTAAATTTAATCGCTGCCAACTTGTAATTGTCCCCTGTCACTTTGGGTATTGCTGTACCCAGCTACTGGAAACACAGCCAGTTCTGCATATGCACAGGTATTTTGTAGCTTTTATTTAATGCATGGTACTAAAAACTTTCTGAAATGTGCAATCAGTGGACTGTTGAGTGCAATTATTCCTGTGTGGATCACCTCAGTGAGATTGAAGGGAAGTACCAGCTATTTAATGACATGCAAAGTATTGCTCGGTTCCCAATATTATAATGTGTGTGGGTGGATAGAGTATCCCTGTGGAAATACACTCCTGGTTTGGGCATGAGTGGGTGGCTGTCCCCTCTGCCTAGAGCTTGTTGTTTTGGTTTCAGATGACATAAGTATGTTTTCTTCCTTTTTGATAATCTATCTTCTTGCTTTATTTCTGTCTGAAACACTGTATACTTCCACTCCAATGACTGTATTCCACATAGGAAAGTGCTAGTAATTACACATTCTGCAAATAGCCATTACTTTACATTTTTGGTTCATTAGTGCAATGTATTAATGAACACCCATTTTTATACATATATTACTTTATTAGTCACGTAACCTTAGAAACTTCCTTTTCTTTCCTTTGTTGTGAATAAATAGTAATACAAAAATTATTTAATCTCAGTGCCCTACCTCTCTGTAGTGTACTGTAAAGAACAATTATTTTTTTAAAATGTACTTCTCTTTTATTTCTATTGAATTATACTTTATATTCAGTGCATCAATACTGATTGCAAACAGTACCTGGGCTCTCAGGGTTATGTCTGCTGCCTCCCTACAGACATTTGGCGATGTAAAATAATATAGCAAGATAAAAAGTAGCATAGAATATATTTTTATGACAGAACAACGTTCAAAAAGACTGCATTCCACACTTCACACTTTATATCTGTTATATGCCACTGTCTGTCTATCTATCCATCCAGGGCCGGCACAACACACTCAGCAAAGGCATGCATTGCAGGGAGGCACCAGGCTGGAGAGGCGCTCTCCCCACCTACTGCTTAGTTCACTGTTGCTGTCAGTTGCCGCTGTGCCTGTCAAACCGTATGACAGGCAGCGGCCGGTGCAATGTATAATAGTAGAGGTGCGCCCGGCTGCTGCCTGCCCTGTGTGCTCCGCCCCCTTACCCTGTCTCCTGCAGTGTCTGCAGGGACTGGAGAGACGTCATGACTTCCCTCCATAGTCCAGTCCTACAGGGCCAGGCGCAGAGAAGCCATTCCGCCAGCAGCAGAAGAGGTGGCACTGTGAAGGACACTGGAACCCTCCCCCGCAATGGCGGGCGTGCATGTTTAGTCTATTATATATTAACCTATCTATAAATAATGTTAATAAAATACTGCATTTAACACTGTACCTTGTATTTCTCTAGCTATCAATCAATCTATCTATTTATCATATCTGTCTAATCTAAGCATCTTGAAGTCCAATTGGAAAAAAGCGCTATATAAATAATATTATTATTAGTAAACCTGACAGATAAAATGTAAATTGTTGAATGAACCTATGGGTAATCTCAAAATCAAATGAGGCAAATATTTCACAGTTCCAAAGATTTCAGGCAAATGAATACCCCAAAAAGACAGCACTCCATATATAATGCAAAAAATTCAATACAAAATGTATTGTAGAAAGTCAAAAGAAGTCATCATTTCATAAGTGTATAAAGAATACTTATCGGGTCAACAACAAAAAAATTGTGTAAAACTAGCATAGGCCTTTTTCAAGGACTCACATAATACAATTGAGCAGCAGGAATCGGTATGAAATACCGCCGGCCGCATGGCAGCCCGACACTGGATCAGATCCCGGCAGCGGCAGCCCGACAGCGCTGGAAATCCCGATCGTCGTAAGGTAAGTAATGACTAACCTAACCCTCCTTAGGGGTGCCTAACCTAACCTCCCCCCCAAGTGCCTAAACCTAATCCTCCCTGTAAGTGCCTAACACTAAACCCCCCCTTCCCCACTGCCTAAACCTAAGTCCCCAGGGGGGTGCCTAACCCTAAGACCCCCCGGGGGGTGCCTAACCCTCCCTCCCCCTAGCCTAACCCTCCCGGGGGGGTGCCTAACCCTAAGTCCCCCCCGAGTGCGCTAAACCTAACCCCCCCCCCCCTTCGGCTGTCCGCTCTCGGCGCCCGGCATCCCTTTGATCGGGATGCCGGGCGCCGGTCTCCCGGCGTCGGTGAAATGAGCGGCGTCTACATCTAGACGCCGGGCATTTCACCCTCGCCGGGATATGATAGTCGGGAAGCCGGCTGTCGGTATAATGTCAGCCGGCTTCCCGATTGCATCCCGAGCAGCATGTACCTAAATAGGGCTTGATGGAACACAGCCCCACATCATCCCACCAATTTCTGATTACAGGTGCTACAAAAACATGTCTATGACCCAGCTTCAGCATATATGAAAGAAATTGATGGAATTATTAAATTAGATCTGATCAATGGATACTGCAAACATTTTAACACATTATTACAATGCCAGTTCTTTAAACAGCACCCCTCCCAAAATGCATAAGTATTTGAGTAAACCCCAGGCAGAGCAATAATTTAATTGTGTGGCTCCCTTTGTAAAAATCCTCTTTCAATTTGTTGATTATTTTCTCCAGCTGGAGGTACATAACAGCTTTTTTCTTAAAAGACACTGCTGATTTTTTTGGTAAAACTGTCCAATTTTGGGCCTACACCCTATGATTGTTTTCTGTTTATGCTTGATGTAGCCACCTTATGTATGAACATTCCCCATGAAGAGGAGATGATTGCAGTGAAGGACATCCTTGCCACCAGTACACACTATACCGTTCCTCTGATTGGGTATCTCATGTACTAATTGATGTTGTAATTTAAAAAAATGTACTCTCTTTAACAAATCATTTTATCTACAACCACAAGGCACAGTGATGTGGTGTAATATGGCCCCATTGTATGCCAATCTTTTTATGAATGCATACAAGAAGGTTCACATTATGGGCAATTCAATTTCCACAAAGGACATTGATTTATACTTTTGGTATATTCATTACCTTTTTATAGTGGGGATTGGTTGAGAGAACAAACTCAACAAATTTGCTGATTGACTAATACACTTGCTTGTACAAGAAGGTTTTCTTTTCTTACAGTCTCAACACAATATGGTACCTCATACATCACAAAATAGAATGTTTAACACATCAGTCTATAAAAAAGCAACTTATAGAATACATTATTGGCTTTTATCCTAAAACCACTAAAAATTACTTACCTAGATTACCCCTACTGGTTTTAAGCAGGTATCTGACATTTTGACTGCACTTTAGTAAGAGGCACAATCTAGGTAAGTCCTAAAAAATTTTATACTGTAGTGCAGCTATGGGTTGATTTTTGGGGCGTGGGTCCCCTGGATTGCTTTGGTTGGGCTGCGTCAGGGCATCACATTATAAACACAATTTTGTTTTCTTGCACTTTTAGCACCTCTGTTGTTTGTTTAATAAATATGTATTATTTTCACATCTTCATTTTTCACCCTACTATATGCAGCAGCAGCTGCTCTTATCTATCTAACACCTTTTTACACTTCACCTTTCCTCATTAGAGTGATGCCCTGGGGTGGCTCGGCTGGGCTGGTTTGGGGGTGTCCTGCACTCTGGATTTCAACCCCAGTATGTTAGGGAACTACCCTCAGAGGTTACCTGGGCATGGTGGGTAGGCCCATAACCATGGCCATGATTATGCCAAAACCTCTATTTATTGCAAAACTCTATTGCAAAATGTATAATATTATATATAATTAGTAATGTTGGAGTTGTGCACTTGTAATTCTTCTTTTTGTGCTCTAGAAAAACTATAAGAATACTTACATGTACTTCATAAATGGGTGACATCTGTTCTGACACGTTCATCTCAATTATGTTGTGTCAAATAAAAAAGCAATTATAACCCCAGTCTTAACCAAAAGCCAGACTAACAACATGGCAGCTGGGACAATAGCCCCACATAGCTACATAACCAGCATGGAGGGTTCTTATGCATATGTGTACTGGGATTTCTGTGTTGCATAATGTGAACGGGGGAACTATAGTGTGTTTATCACGTTTGGTGCTGGGAGCAATTACATATTATACTTTTTAATAATATAACAAGCATATCTTATTAACAATTGTATTGGTAGGAGCCCACACAAGTTAGTTGACCTAGGGCCCCCACAACCCTTAATCTGACCCTGGTCTTAACTAAAAGTGTTAATTCAAATTCTTACTTTGCTCTTTCATTAACCCAAGATTTAATTATCTAAAGATTCATTGATAGGCTTAACATCAACCTAAACCCTAATTCACACCCAAGTCCTCACTATAAATCTAACTCATGCTCTAACACTATAATAAGTCTTAACATAGCTATACATTTACTTCCACAAATTCAGACCTACAGTATATGAACAAAGTTTTGTAGAAGTTCAAAATAGGAAAAGCATGTTATGTGCAACTAAGGGTCTTAGGGCCTGATTCAGAGATCGATGCAAATGCCATCACAGCTGCCATCTCTCACAATTGCAAAAAGATGCAAATAACTCACTCGCCGTCCAGTGCTTAGAGACGCTCACTGAAAGCATCTCACATTCGCCGCTCACACACAGAAACATTGAATGCAGATCAGGCGGCCATCAGCCTGCTGAGTAGGTCTAAGCAGTGGCAGACATGCTGTAGCGGGTCCCCAGACACGCAGAGGGCTCTCCTGCTGCCAGCAAGGACGCAGAGAATAATTTATGGATGCCCAGAAAACAGTGTTTAAACGGTCAGACATGCCTGTGTTTTTCTATCCACTCCATGTTACCTCCCCCTAAAGCTGACCACCTGTCACTCACTATGTGTGAGCGTATTCGCAATTAATTCGCTGTGCATTTGCAGTGCGGCTTCCACGTGCCCAGATGCAGCAAAAAGCCACTCATAGTGTACTAGAGACGATAAGCTGCGACTTTAATCGCACAGGAATTGGCTTTACACATGGACAAAGTTGCAGATGAAGCACAACAGAGCTTGGCGTGAGGAAAAGCCATGAGCGCTTGCATCGGAGCTCTTTATACACATATTCAGACTCAGCCACAGTTAAATTGATCAGTGTAAGCTAGCAATGTAGTTTTGTCCCTCCAGATGTGTTATTTATGGTATGTGAATAAGACGTACTATTTGAGCGAGAAAGAAGCTTGGAGCAGAAGAGTCACACAGGGCCTAAGATTGACTATTTGGTGCAATTGATGCAACAGTAAGAAACGACACATCTGTATATGTACATATATTGACGCAAGGTTAAGAGGGCCATCTCGGGGTAAATAGTAGCACTTTTATTTTCGAGCAGCATCAGATTAACATCAAACCAGCCCAGTACCTTTGTACAAGTAGTTGCAGATAGTTTTTGTTTTTTAGCATAAAATAAACAAAACAAAAATAAATCCTGGTGTGTCAAGCACTAACTAACCACAGGCATCCTTCTCTAAGGGTGAAAGAACGTAATGTCCAAATTACAAAACAGAAAGTAAACAGATCACTTATATTCACCAGTAATAGTGAATCTCAACAGGCCTGCCAGCCTGCTCCTCAGGTAGTGAGAGACAGACTAGCAAACTTAAGCTAGACACACAGCTCAGCAATCCGGTGACCCATCAATACAACACCATGCATCAATATATTCCATCCGTAATCACTGCACGACCCGCTGTATGACAATGCAATACATTGTTACATACTTGATGTAACCACTCCACGTCATACATCGCATCGTTCCATCTGATGCACAGGACATCACATGGGACAATGCAACCATTCAATGAATCAAATTATGAAATGTGTGTACACAATGCACGATGGTTGTGCAGAGTCATTGCAGGTACCATAATTGCACGACAAATCATGTAGTGTGAGATTTCATTCAGGAAAGGATCAGCACAAACATGCAGTTTTAATGGGTGGATGTTTTATTTTTTTTATGGCTCTAGCACCGTTTTATATATATATATATAATTTATATATATATAATTTATATATATATATATATATATATATATATTTTTTGTACCTGTGATTAGTGCTGCTTTTAAATATATTCACCATGAATTGGGGGGGGTATGTATGGGGTGCGGCCGAGATGGAGCATGGGGGATATATATTTATATATATATATACTAACTGGAGTACCCGGCGTTGCCCGCAATTTTAAGAATGTTTGTTTACACATTAAGACAGAAGGACAAATTTTGGACAACAGCAGTCAGTATGTTTTGCCTTTCCGCCTTAAGTACAGTTACCAATTGTGACACCGAAGAAGGTTGAGTTGGCCTAGAACGCACCCGTTGCTGAAATTCATCCCAGAAGTTCTCAGTGGGGTTAAGATCTGGACTCGGAGCTGGCCAGTGCATTCCGGTTATCAAATTTTCGGTATACCAGTCCAGCATCACCCTGGAAACATGACAAGTGGCTTTGTCGTCCTGATAAGGATTTGTTGTTTCTGTAGTACTGCAAGTGCATGGGCCTCCCTACGAAGTGTTCTTGTCGAAACTGCCACATTAGTGCCCATTTGTAACTTATGTGCAATGGTATGCATGGGACTTTTACGGGGATGTCCAATCACTTTTATTACACAGTGTAAGTAAATATATACAGTGCGGAACAGCCCTGAGGGCTGCGGTATAAGTCAGGAAGATCTCCTGCTCCATTATTGGGAGAGACTGTGAGTATCCATTTGGTTGGAATAACTCCTCTTTGGGATAATTAGAAGAAGCACAGCCAGCAGAGTGCTTCTTTCCCTGTTAAATATCTGGAGACAAGAGATTGCTGTACAGCAGGTGCTATATAAGCACACAAATACTTTATGAACGGGTATATTAACAGAGACTCTGATATTAAGGCCAATTTAATATTTCATCAGCTAATATCCTAAAGGATTCAATATAGCAAGGATTTCTACAATGCTTGTGGAATTTTTTCATTCCAGGATTTAGTATATCGAGTGGATTTTTTACCTATTTTTTAATATTTGTGTCGACACATTAATAGTTTTGACCATATAGGTGTGGTCAATTACATTGTTCTGTATTGTTCATTATTAATTCCATATATATGCTATAGTGTTTTATTTATTTGTTTGATATAAAGTATCTTTATTATTATATTCATGGTGTTTTGAGGTTATTTTCTGCCATTACAAGGATTGGTAAGCACAACCAAATTTCTGTTGTTTACTGTGATATCATGCAATCTCTCTATACCAGTAAGCCTGTCGGCAGCTGCAGAGATTTTGTGGAAAGAGGAGTGTGGGCAGCAGGGTCCTCAATCTGAAGCATAACTTGCAGCAGAAGGGGGGGCTATAACAATGTAATAATACCTTTATCACGGTCCACAATACACCCTTCCAACACACACCAGTGCTAAATATACATAGACCGCGCACCTACATAAAACTGTAACATTAACAGGACCATGTTTGAATATCATAAAAACAAAAATAATAAATACTAAAGATGGAAAAAAATAGGTGTAAAATCAACTACAATTTATTTAGCACTCACACTACCTCAGGGCTTTTGTCAGCATAGTAGGATTGTCACAAATTAAACACTGAAGTCTCTTCTATGGCAGTCAGAAGTCAGTCAGTCTGAGCCTGAGTCTCTGAGGCATGCGGAGGACATGTAGGAGTAGACGAGTCGTGAATGGAGGAGGGGGCAGGACCACACATGTACAGTTAGCCACATACCAGGAAATGTAGACTGTGCCCATGTACTGCAGTGATTGTAAATGGCCACAGAGCCCGACCCGTCGGACCACCTGCCATATTAAGCATTCGTTGGACCTGGGGCATTTAGGACAGGGGTCTCTCTAATTCTTGTCAGCATCGCCCCCTGGCTGTGCCCGCTTTCTGCACCGGTCCTATCTGCACTCCTGCAGCAAAGATAGTCTCTGCAGCCTCCTCTAGGGCACCATGGGGGGCAATTCTGCTTGTCAACAGCCTCCACCAGTGACAGCAGCTCTACCAACAGCATAGCTGGGAGAGTTTTGTTGGGTCACCTCTTATTTTCCAATTGTAGCCCATATTTTTAATGTTTGGATAAGAGGGTGTTTAACCACTTACATCATAAGTGCTGACACTACCTTTAACAGTTTTATATTGCTAGCCTCACATTTCTGGAGACTAAGGGGGAACCTCCTGCCCTGGGGCCGTATCAGGCCCTCGGAATTATTTGGTCTGGCCCTCTGAGCTTTTTTCTGCTATCCTCATCTGGCTAGCAGGGTGCCTAAAATGGCACACTGCAACTAGAATCTATGCAGCAGTGCTGCCTGACGTGTCCTTAGGACACTTCAGACGGTCACACCGCAGCCCTTACAGCTCCTGAGGATGCTCTGGGCATTGCTGTAATCACCAGCGATTGTGGCCACGCCCCCATGTGACATCATGCGGATGGGACATGGCCTGCACCGGGCCCGCGAATAATGTTATATGTATCAAAATGGCCCTCGGCAGAAAAGAGGTTCCCCACCCCTGCTTTAGTGTGTGAAGTCTCATGTCATCTGTATGCTGATTATTGTCTGCATACCATATCCTTGGACTTACAGAATGTCCTCTTATCCCCTTTAATAAATTTGCCAGATTATTTTGCTTATCAAGGTTGTCACATGAAGTCATTTTACTGATGTGTGGTATGATATATCGACATTCATACACACTGATGAAATGTCGACGTATCGTCCATGGTGGCCCAGCAGTGGATTACCTGCTTTTGGCAGCTGCAGCAGCTCTAACTGCCTGTCCCAGGTCCTGCTGGTCATGTGATCGTTACTTCCAGGTCAGAGCTGTGATCCTGCAGAATTTTGGTAAGTATTCTACTGCTATCCTTAACCCTAATTCCCACCCCTAACTCCTCCTCTAGTGCCTAACCACAACCACCCCTATGCCCACAGTCTAACCCTAACCTCCACTCCACAGCCTAAAACTAACCCTCCTGCACCCAACCTAACCTTAATGTTGACATTCTGACAATGCCCAGCGCCGGATTAAGGGGGGGGCAACAGGGATGGTCGTCCTGAGGTCCCCACACACATAGGGCCCCCACCACTAGCTCAGGCTGATGAAGCAACTTCCCCTGCTGCAGCAGTGCTGCTATCGTGGCCAAAGTGGAGGTGGGGCCAATACGGTAAGCCCCGCCCTCATTTGACCCACAAAACGGGATTACAGCGTGAGGGGGCAGAGCCTAATGAAGGGAACAGCAACTGCATAAAATGTAAGTGTATGCATACTGTTTTATTGTTTATATACTGTATGTGTATGTATGTGTGTGTTTATGTGTGTATATGTTGTGTATATGTGTTTTTTTGTGTATATATATATGTATATATGTATGTATGTGTTTAAGTGTATATACAGTATGTGTTTTTGTGTATATATGCAGTGGTCGAAGTGGGGAGGTATACGGCGGTATGACATACCGCCACTTCCCGACCCCACTTCATTTTAGCTGCAGAAAAGAATGCACCAGCGCTGGGATGCAGTATGGCATCCCAGCGCTGGAACAGCGGCGGAAATGTGTAGAGATGTGTCCCGCAGGGGACACATGTCAATCGGCGGCAGCGGACACGCTGGCATGTAGCTGGGACAAAGCATCCGGTTCCGGCTACAGTCAGCACACGCTGGCCACCAGCCAATCGCAAGGCTCGTGGCTGCAAGCCAATCACGGGGCTCGCAGCCGCCAGCCAATCACAGGGCTCGCGGCAGCCAGCCAATCACAGGGCTCGTGGCCGCCAGCCAATGAGAAGCTGCCAAGTGGCAGCTTCTCTTTGGCTCGCACAACTGCACCAGCAACGTGGGACCTGGTGCTCCTGAGTCCTGGCAGCTCCGTTCCAGCAGCGCACTGAGCGCAGGACAGAGGTAAGTAGTGAGAGGGAATAGAGAGAGGGGAGGATGTGAGAGGGAATAGAGAGAGGGGCAGACAGAGGGAGGCAGGCAGTTAGTATTGTAGGGGGTGACAGAGAGGGAATTAGTGAGAAGGGCAGGGTGTGAGAGAGGGGAGCAGGCAGGGAGAGTGGGGGGGGGTGAGGTTTACAATGGGGTTATATGGAAGCAGGGGCCCAAGGAGAGGGGGGGGAAGAGATTCATTCGCCATACCCCCATCTCTAAATTCCCACTTCTAGCACTGTATATATGTGTATGTAGGTGTTTATGTGTATGTATGTGTTTATGTGTAAATATGTTGTGTATATGTGTTTTTGTGTATGTATGTGTTTATGTGTATATACAGTTTGTGTATGTGGACCCTGTTCCCGGATTGGGGCTGAGCTATCGCTGATCTGTGTTCTGAATGCAACAGCACAGTCATCGACGCCGTATAGAGCGCAGAGCGGCTCCCGAGTCCCCTCATCAGCATCACGTGACACATCATGTCTGTGACGCTGATCACTGAAGTCAGGCTTCAGGAGCCGCTCTGCGCTCTATGCAGCAGCGCTGACTGTGCTGCTGTATTCACAACACAGAGCCAGAAAGTAAGTAATCAGGAGGGTTAGGGGTAGGCTCCGTGTGGAGGGGGAGGTGGGGTAGGCTCCGTGTAGCTCGGTGGGGGCACCCACAACTTAGTTGTCCCAGGGCCCCCACAAGCCTTACTTCGGCCCTGCCACATGCACATGTCGATATTCGGAAAATTTTAACAATGTTGATATAATAACTGTCAACATTGTTTTGTCAACCGTATGAATGTCAACATTGTACTGTACATATTGACCTAATGAGTGCATGCCTTTTTACTATGTAGATGGCTAGCCTCTCTGCTACCGTCTGAGAAGGACAAGCTGGTGAAATCATTGCCAGGAGAAATGAAGATCCGCTGGTGTTGCTATCTGTGCCCACACTTCCACCCTGGAGTGCCGCACTGCTTAGGACTCTAAAGCAGTGGTTCTCAAGCTCGGTCCTCAGGACCCCACACAGTTCATGTTTTCCAGGTCACCCAGCAGGTGCACAGGTGTATTCATTACTCACTGACACATTTTAAAAGATCCACAGGTGGAGCTAATTATTCAGATTGTGATTCTGTGAGGAGACCTGGAAAACATGCACTGTTTGGGGTCCTGGGGACCGAGTTTGAGAACCTGTGCTCTAAAGCATCACTGCCTTGTTTCTCTTTGCAGCTGTAATGTTGAGGAAATATTTAAAGTCCCCATTTTATGCCTATTATGCTAGGGAGGGTTAAAGTTTATATCAATTCAGCTGGGAAGCTGAACCATTGGGGCATATTAATTCATTATTGGAACCTGGTCCTGATAATTTTTTTATCACTGCTTATCGTGGCAATGAAAAATTAAGGATCACAGGGATATAGCTATTTTTACATCTAGGAACAGGCCCTCCAATAGTAGCCTGTCACTGTGATGTGTAAAAAGAAAGTGATCGCTAGTGTGATCACCTTATTTCCAGGTTCGGTACCACGCCACACTACTGCACATATGCGGTCATCAGACCATGTGTATACTAGGGGTGTGCACCGGCCACTTTTCGTGTTTTGTGTTTTGGTTTTGGATCTGGATCTTTCTTCGTGTTTTGGATCTGGATTGGTTTTGCCAAAACCACCCTTCCGTGTTTTGGGTTCTGGGTTTTGTGTTTTGGATCTGTATTTTTTTTAAAAAAAGCATAAAAACAGCTAAAATCACAGAATTTGTAGGTTTTTCTGCTCCTATGCTATTATTAACCTCAATAACCTTAATTTCCACTCATTTCCAGTCTATTCTGAACACCTCACACCTCACAATAGTGTTTTTATGTCCAAAACGTTGCACCGAGGTAGCTGGATGACTATGCTAAGCGACACGAGTGGGCGGCACAAACACGTGACCCATCTAGGCGTGAAACTGCAGTGGCAGACAGGATGGCAGTTTGAAAAACTAGGCCCCAAACTGTACATAATGCAAAGAAAAAAAAGAGGTGCAAGATGGAATTGTCCTTGGGCCCTCCCACCCACCCTTATGTTGTATAAACAGGACATGCACACTTTAACAAACCAATCATTTCAGCGCCAGGGTCTGCCACACAACTGTGGCTGAAATGATTGGTTCGTTTGGGCCCCCACAAAACAAGCTGGCAATTAATGTGTCCCTGCACAAACTGGCTCTATGGAGGCAAGATGTCATCCTCATCCTCCTCATCCACCGATTCCTCACCCTCTTCAGTGTGTACATCCTCATCCTCACAAAGTATTAACTCGTCCCCACTTGAATCCACCACCACAGGTCCCTCTGTACCTTCTGGAGGCTGGTCTCCCTGGAAGAGCTGATAATTCATTTTGATGAACATCATCTTCTCCACATTCTGTGGAAGCAACCTCCTACGCCTTTCGCTGACAAGGTTCCCGGCTGCACTAAACACTCTTTCGGAGTACACACTGGAGGGGGGGCAACTCAGGTAAAATAGAGCCAGTTTGTACAGGGGCCTCCAAATTGCCTCTTTTTCCTGCCAGTACAGGTATGGACTGTCTGCCATGCCTACTTGGATGCTGTCACCGATGTAATCCTCCACCATTCTGTCAATGGTGACAGTATCATATGCAGTGACAGTAGACATGTCAGAAATTGTTGCCAGGTCCTTCAGTCCGGACCAGATGTCCAAACTTGGTCCTGCCTGCCCTGCATCACCGCCAGCGGGTTGCTTAGGATACCTAAGTTTTTTCCTGGCAGCCCCAGTTGCAGGAGAAAATGAAGAAGGAGCCGTTGACGTGTCACGTTCCGCTTCAGCTGACAGTGTGTTCACCAGCAGGTCTTTGCACCTCTGCAGGCTTGTGTCGGCCGGAAAGAGAGACACCACATAGGCTTTAAACCTAGGATCGAGCACGGTGGCCAAAACGTAGTGGTTTGATTTCAACAGATTGACCACCCTGGAATCCTGGCAAAGCGAATGAAGGGCTTCATCCACAAGTCCCACATGCCGAGCGGAATCGCTCCGTCTTAGCTCCTCCTTCACTTTCTCCAGCTGCTTCTGCAAAAGCCTGATGAGGGGAATGACCTGACTCAAGCTGGCAGTGTCTGAACTGACTTCACGTGTGGCAAGTTCGAAGGGCTGGAGAACCTTGCACAACACGGAAATCATTCTCCACTGCGCTTGAGTCAGGTGCATACCCCCTCCTTTGCCTATGTCATAGGTGGATGTATAGGCTTGTATGGCCTTTTGCTGCTCCTCCATCCTCTGAAGCATATAGAGGGTTGAGTTCCACCGCGTCACAACCTCTTGCTTCAGGTGATGGCGGGGCAGGTTCAAGAGTGTTTGCTGGCGCTCCAGTCTTCGGCACGCAGTCGCTGAATGGCGAAAGTGGCCAGAAATTTTTCGGGCCACCCAAAGCGTCTCCTGCACGCCCCTGTCGCTTTTCAGAAAATTCTGCACCACCAAGTTTATTGTGTGAGCAAAACATGGGACGTGCTGGAATTTGCCCAGATGTAATGCCCGCACAATATTGGTGGCGTTGTCAGATATCACAAATCCCCAGGAGAGTCTAAGTGGGGTAAGCCACTGGGCGATGATTTCCCTCAGTTTCTCTAAGAGGTTGTCGGCGGTGTGCCTCTTACTGAAACCGGTGATACACAGCGTAGCCTGCCTTGTAATGAGCTGGCATTTCTGAGATGCTGCTACTGGTGACGCTGCTGCTGTTGCTGCGTAAGGTGATACATCTACCCAGTGGGCTGTCACAGTCATATAGTCCTTAGTCTGCCCTGTTCCACTTGTCCACATGTCCGTGGTTAAGTGGACATTGTGTACAACGGCATTTTTCAGGACAATGAGGACACTTTTTCTGACGTTTCTGTACAGTCTCGGTATCGCCTGCCTAGTGAAGTGGAATCTAGACGGGATTTGGAACCGGGGACACACTACCTCCATCAATTGTCTAAATCCCACTGCACTAATGGCGGATACCGGACGCACGTCTAACACCAACATAGCAGTCAAGGCCTCAGTTATACGTTTTGCTTCAGGATGACTGCTGTCGTACTTCATCCTCCTCGCTAAGGACTGTTGGAGGGTCAATTGTTTAGTAAAAGTAGTGGTGTTCCTACTTCCTCTCTGGGATGATGAACGACTCCCAGCAGCAGCAACAGCAGCAGCGGCAGCAGTAGGCGTAGCAATGCAGGATCCTCCAGAGGAATCCCGGATAGGAGAGTCAGTCATGCCAGTGACATGGCCTGCAGGACTACTTCCGATCCTGACTAAGGAGGAAATTGACGAGGAGGGAGTTGACGGTGTGGTTTGCAGGCGCTTGGATACAACAGGACAACGGGATTTAGGTGTCCCTGGACTGCTTACGGTCTTAGCCAAAGTTTCTGAACTTGACAGTAACTTTTTATGAACGCGCTGCAGGTGCCGTATAAGGGAGGATGTTCCTAGGTGGTTGACGTCCCTACCCCTACTTATTTCACCTTTACATATGGTACATATGGCAAGACAGTTGTTGTCCGGATTTGGATAGAAATATTGCCAGACCAAAGAGGTGGAATGTTTGGTCTTCTGCCCAGGCATGACCGTGATGGGCTTTTTCATCCCACGGACAACAACTGTCTCCCCCGGAGCCTGATTTAAACAAACCACATCACCATCAGAATCCTCCTCGCCAACTTCCTCCTCAGCGCCAGCTACACCAGTATCCTCATCCTGTTGTACTTCAACAGTGACATCTTCAATTTGCATATCAGCAAGTGGACTGTGGGTGCTCCTTTCAGCACTTGCAGGGGGCGTGCAAATGGTGGAAAGAGCCACCTCTTCCCGTCCAGTGCTGGGAAGGTCAGGCATCGCAACCACCACCACACTTGGACTCTCCTTGGGGATTTGTGATATCTTCTTAGAAAGCACAGTTCTTCGCTGTGCTTTTGCCAGCTTAACTCTTTTGATTTTTTTAGTGGGAGGAGGGCTTCCATCGTCATGTGAAGCTGAACCACTAGTCATGAACATACTAGGGATCGACCTTAGCCGTTCCTTGCCACTCCGTGTCGTAAATGGCATATTGGCAAGTTTACGTTTCTCTTCAGCTGATTTAAATGTCTTTTTCAAGGTCATTTTCCTGAACTTTGCCATTTGGGATTGTATGTGCCCTCTACTATGACATTGGGCATCGGCCTTGGCAGATGACGTTGATGGCATGTTATCGTCTATGTCATGACTAGTGGCAGCAGCTTCAGCACTAGGAGGAAGTGGTTCTTGATCTTTCTCTATTTTATTTTTATCGGAGAAAGTTTGGTCCTCCATTTATGTTATATCGATTTGATATATACGTGCGGCTAAACACAGAAAATATTTTTTTTTTTGGTTTGGACTGGAGTGTACTTTGTGGGTTAGAGCACCCTTTAACGGTCAAGCCAGCCGGCCCTTTACTTATGACACAGGCGCACGCTTGGCACTACTTTGTTGATGCACGTGCGGCTACTGCGCACACAATTCACAAACACAGAAAATATTTTTTTTTTGGTTTGGACTGGAGTGTACTTTCGGGGGTTACAGCACCCTTTAACGGTCAAGCCAGCCAGCCCTTTACTTATGACACAGGCGCACGCTTGGCACTACTTTGTTGATGCACGTGCGGCTACTGCGCACACAATTCACAAACACAGAAAATAATTTTTTTTTGGTTTGGACTGGAGTGTACTTTCGGGGGTTACAGCACCCTTTAACGGTCAAGCCAGCCGGCCCTTTACTTATGACACAGGCGCACGCTTGGCACTACTTTGTTGATGCACGTGCGGCTACTGCGCACACAATTCACAAACACAGAAAATAATTTTTTTTTTGGTTTGGACTGGAGTGTACTTTCGGGGGTTACAGCACCCTTAACGGTCAAGCCAGCCGGCCCTTTACTTATGACACAGGTGCACGCTTGGCACTACTTTGTTGATGCACGTGCGGCTACTGCGCACACAATTCACAAACACAGAAAATAATTTTTTTTTGGTTTGGACTGGAGTGTACTTTCGGGGGTTACAGCACCCTTTAACGGTCAAGCCAGCCGGCCCTTTACTTATGACACAGGCGCACGCTTGGCACTACTTTGTTGATGCACGTGCGGCTACTGCGCACACAATTCACAAACACAGAAAATTATTTTTTTTTTGGTTTGGACTGGAGTGTACTTTGGGGGTTACAGCACCCTTTAACGGTCAAGCCAGCCGGCCCTTTACTTATGACACAGGCGCACGCTTGGCACTACTTTGTTGATGCACGTGCGGCTACTGCGCACACAATTCACAAACACAGAAAATTATTTTTTTTTTGGTTTGGACTGGAGTGTACTTTCGGGGGTTACAGCACCCTTAACGGTCAAGCCAGCCGGCCCTTTACTTATGACACAGGTGCACGCTTGGCACTACTTTGTTGATGCACGTGCGGCTACTGCGCACACAATTCACAAACACAGAAAATAATTTTTTTTTTGGTTTGGACTGGAGTGTACTTTCGGGGGTTACAGCACCCTTTAACGGTCAAGCCAGCCGGCCCTTTACTTATGACACAGGCGCACGCTTGGCACTACTTTGTTGATGCACGTGCGGCTACTGCGCACACAATTCACAAACACAGAAAATAATTTTTTTTTTGGTTTGGACTGGAGTGTACTTTCGGGGGTTACAGCACCCTTTAACGGTCAAGCCAGCCGGCCCTTTACTTATGACACAGGCGCACGCTTGGCACTACTTTGTTGATGCACGTGCGGCTACTGCGCACACAATTCACAAACACAGAAAATAATTTTTTTTTGGTTTGGACTGGAGTGTACTTTCGGGGGTTACAGCACCCTTTAACAGTCAAGCCAGCCGGCCCTTTACTTATGACACAGGCGCACGCTTGGCACTACTTTGTTGATGCACGTGCGGCTACTGCGCACACAATTCACAAACACAGAAAATAATTTTTTTTTGGTTTGGACTGGAGTGTACTTTCGGGGGTTACAGCACCCTTTAACGGTCAAGCCAGCCGGCCCTTTACTTATGACACAGGCGCACGCTTGGCACTACTTTGTTGATGCACGTGCGGCTACTGCGCACACAATTCACAAACACAGAAAATAATTTTTTTTTGGTTTGGACTGGAGTGTACTTTCGGGGGGGACAGCACCCTTAACGGTCAAGCCAGCCGGCCCTTTACTTATGACACAGGCGCACGCTTGGCACTACTTTGTTGATGCACGTGCGGCTACTGCGCACACAATTCACAAACACAGAAAATAATTTTTTTTTGGTTTGGACTGGAGTGTACTTTCGGGGGTTACAGCACCCTTTAACGGTCAAGCCAGCCGGCCCTTTACTTATGACACAGGCGCACGCTTGGCACTACTTTGTTGATGCACGTGCGGCTACTGCGCACACAATTCACAAACACAGAAAATAATTTTTTTTTGGTTTGGACTGGAGTGTACTTTCGGGGGTTACAGCACCCTTTAACGGTCAAGCCAGCCGGCCCTTTACTTATGACACAGGCGCACGCTTGGCACTACTTTGTTGATGCACGTGCGGCTACTGCGCACACAATTCACAAACACAGAAAATAATTTTTTTTTTGGTTTGGACTGGAGTGTACTTTCGGGGGTTACAGCACCCTTAACGGTCAAGCCAGCCGGCCCTTTACTTATGACACAGGTGCACGCTTGGCACTATTTTGTTGATGCACGTGTGGCTACTGCGCACACAATTCACAAACACAGAAAATAATTTTCTTTTTGGTTTGGACTGGAGTGTACTTTCGGGGGTTACAGCACCCTTAACGGTCAAGCCAGCCGGCCCTTTACTTATGACTAGGGGTGTGCACCGGCCACTTTTCGTGTTTTGTGTTTTGGTTTTGGATCTGGATCTTTCTTCGTGTTTTGGATCTGGATTGGTTTTGCCAAAACCACCCTTGCGTGTTTTGGGTTCTGGGTTTTGTGTTTTGGATCTGTATTTTTTTGAAAAAAAGCATAAAAACAGCTAAAATCACAGAATTTGAATTACAGAAATCACAGAAATTAGAATTTCTGCTCCTATGCTATTATTAACCTCAATAACCTTAATTTCCACTCATTTCCAGTCTATTCTGAATACCTCACACCTCACAATAGTGTTTTTATGTCCAAAAGGTTGCACCGAGGTAGCTGGATGACTATGCTAAGCGACACAAGTGGGCGGCACAAACACGTGACCCATCTAGGCGTGAAACTGCAGTGGCAGACAGGATGGCATTGAAAAACTAGGCCCCAAACTGTACATAATGCAAAGAAAAAAAAGAGGTGCAAGATGGAATTGTCCTTGGGCCCTCCCACCCACCCTTATGTTGTATAAACAGGACATGCACACTTTAACAAACCAATCATTTCAGCGCCAGGGTCTGCCACACAACTGTGGCTGAAATGATTGGTTCGTTTGGGCCCCCACAAAACAAGCTGGCAATTTATCTGTCCCTGCACAAACTGGCTCTACGGAGGCAAGATGTCATCCTCATCCTCCTCATCCACCGATTCCTCACCCTCTTCAGTGTGTACATCCTCATCCTCACAGAGTATTAATTCGTCCCTGCTGGAACCACAGGTCCCTCTGTACGTTCTGGAGGCTGGTCTCCCTGGAAGAGTTGATAATTCATTTTATGAACATCATCTTCTCCACATTTTGTGGAAGCAACCTCCTACGCCTTTCGCTGACAAGGTTCCCGGCTGCACTAAACACTCTTTCGGAGTACACACTGGAGGGGGGGCAACTCAGGTAAAATAGAGCCAGTTTGTACAGGGACCTCCAAATTGCTTCTTTTTCCTGCCAGTACAGGTACGGACTGTCTGACATGCCTACTTGGATGCTGTCACCGATGTAATCCTTTAACAGACAGACGCACGCTTGTCGCTGCTGCTTTGAGGATTCAAGTGCGGCTACAGCCCACACAATTCACAAAGACAGAAAAAAAAAAGAATATTTTTATTGTTTGTGGAGCACACTTTGAGGGTTACACCACCCTTTAACAGACAGACGCACGCTTGTCGCTGCTGCTTTGAGGATGCAAGTGCGGCTACAGCCCACACAATTCACAAAGACAGAAAAAAGAAGAAGAATATTTTAATTGTTTGTGTAGAACACTTTGAGGTGTCACCACCCTTTAACAGACAGACGCACGCTTGTCGCTGCTGCTTTAAGGATGCCGGGGCGGCTACAGCCCACACATTTCACAAAGACCAAAAAAAAAAGAACAATATTTTAATTGTTTGTGTAGAACACTTTGAGGTGTCACCACCCTTTAACAGACAGACGCACGCTTGTCGCTGCTGCTTTAAGGATGCAGGTGCGGCTACAGCCCACACAATTCACATAGACAGAAAAAAAAAGAACAATATTTTAATTGTTTGTGTAGCACACTTTGAGGGTGTCACCACCCTTTAACAGACAGACGCACGCTTGTCGCTGCTGCTTTGAGGATGCAAGTGTGGCTACATCGCACACAAGTCACAAACACATTAAAAAATAGTTTTTTATTTTTTGGAACATTTTGAGAGTTACACCACCCTTTAACAGACAGACGCACGCTTGTCGCTGCTGCTTTAAGGATGCAGGTGCGGCTACAGCCCACACATTTCACAAAGACCGGAAAAAAAAGAACAATATTTTAATTGTTTGTGTAGAACACTTTGAGGGTGTCACCACCCTTTAACAGACAGACGCACGCTTGTCGCTGCTGCTTTAAGGATGCAGGTGCGGCTACAGCCCACACAATTCACATAGACAGAAAAAAGAAGAATATTTTTATTGTTTGTGTAGCACACTTTGAGGGTGTCACCACCCTTTAACAGACAGACGCACGCTTGTCGCTGCTGCTTTAAGGATGCAGGTGCGGCTACATCGCACACAAGTCACAAACACATTAAAAAAATAGTTTTTTATTTTTTGGAGCACTTTGAGAGTTACACCACCCTTTAACAGACAGACGCACGCTTGTCGCTGCTGCTTTAAGGATGCAGGTGCGGCTACAGCCCACACATTTCACAAAGACCAAAAAAAAAAGAACAATATTTTAATTGTTTGTGTAGCACACTTTGAGGGTGTCACCACCCTTTAACAGACAGACGCACGCTTGTCGCTGCTGCTTTAAGGATGCAGGTGCGGCTACAGCCCACACAATTCACAAAGACAGAAAAAAAAAGAACAATATTTTAATTGTTTGTGTAGCACACTTTGAGGGTGTCACCACCCTTTAACAGACAGACGCACGCTTGTCGCTGCTGCTTTAAGGATGCAGGTGCGGCTACAGCCCACACATTTCACAAAGACCAAAAAAAAAAGAACAATATTTTAATTGTATGTGTAGCACACTTTGAGGGTGTCACCACCCTTTAACAGACAGACGCACGCTTGTCGCTGCTGCTTTAAGGATGCAGGTGCGGCTACAGCCCACACAATTCACAAAGACAGAAAAAAAAAGAACAATATTTTAATTGTTTGTGTAGCACACTTTGAGGGTGTCACCACCCTTTAACAGACAGACGCACGCTTGTCGCTGCTGCTTTAAGGATGCAGGTGCGGCTACAGCCCACACAATTCACAAAGACAGAAAAAAAAAGAACAATATTTTAATTGTTTGTGTAGCACACTTTGAGGGTGTCACCACCCTTTAACAGACAGACGCACGCTTGTCGCTGCTGCTTTGAGGATGCAGGTGGAATCTAGACGGGATTTGGAACCGAGGACACACTACCTCCATCAATTGTCTAAATCCCACTGCACTAATGTCGGATACCGGACGCACGTCTAACACCAACATAGCAGTCAAGGCCTCAGTTATACGTTTTGCTTCAGGATGACTGCTGTCGTACTTCATCCTCATCGCTAGGGACTGTTGGAGGGTCAATTGTTTAGTAAAAGTAGTGATGTTCCTACTTCCTCTCTGGGATGATGAACAACTCCCAGCAGCAGCAACAGCACTAGGAGGAAGTGGTTCTTGATCTTTCCCTATTTTATTTTTATCGGAGAAAGTTTGGTCCTCCATTTATGTTATATTGATATATATACGTGCGGCTAAAGCGCACACAAACACAGAAAATATTATTTTATTTTTGCTGGAGAGTAGTGCACTTTGTGGGTTACACCACCCTTTAAGAAATGAGCCAGCCGGCTCTTTACTTATGGGACACAGGCGCACGCTTGGCGCTGCTCCTTTGTTGATGCACGTGCAGCCACAGTGCACACAATTCACAAACACAGAAAATAATTTTTTTTTTGGTTTGGACTGGAGTGTACTTTCGGGGGTTACAGCACCCTTAACGGTCAAGCCAGCCGGCCCTTTACTTATGACACAGGCGCACGCTTGGCACTACTTTGTTGATGCACGTGCGGCTACTGCGCACACAATTCACAAACACAGAAAATAATTTTTTTTTGGTTTGGACTGGAGTGTACTTTCGGGGGTTACAGCACCCTTAACGGTCAAGCCAGCCGGCCCTTTACTTATGACACAGGCGCACGCTTGGCACTACTTTGTTGATGCACGTGCGGCTACTGCGCACACAATTCACAAACACAGAAAATATTTTTTTTTTTGGTTTGGACTGGAGTGTACTTTCGGGGGTTACAGCACCCTTAACGGTCAAGCCAGCCGGCCCTTTACTTATGACACAGGCGCACGCTTGGCACTACTTTGTTGATGCACGTGCGGCTACTGCGCACACAATTCACAAACACAGAAAATAATTTTTTTTTTGGTTTGGACTGGAGTGTACTTTCGGGGGTTACAGCACCCTTAACGGTCAAGCCAGCCGGCCCTTTACTTATGACACAGGCGCACGCTTGGCACTACTTTGTTGATGCACGTGCGGCTACTGCGCACACAATTCACAAACACAGAAAATAATTTTTTTTTTGGTTTGGACTGGAGTGTACTTTCGGGGGTTACAGCACCCTTAACGGTCAAGCCAGCCGGCCCTTTACTTATGACACAGGCGCACGCTTGGCACTACTTTGTTGATGCACGTGCGGCTACTGCGCACACAATTCACAAACACAGAAAATAATTTTTTTTTTGGTTTGGACTGGAGTGTACTTTCGGGGGTTACAGCACCCTTAACGGTCAAGCCAGCCGGCCCTTTACTTATGACACAGGCGCACGCTTGGCACTACTTTGTTGATGCACGTGCGGCTACTGCGCACACAATTCACAAACACAGAAAATAATTTTTTTTTTGGTTTGGACTGGAGTGTACTTTCGGGGGTTACAGCACCCTTAACGGTCAAGCCAGCCGGCCCTTTACTTATGACACAGGCGCACGCTTGGCACTACTTTGTTGATGCACGTGCGGCTACTGCGCACACAATTCACAAACACAGAAAATAATTTTTTTTTTGGTTTGGACTGGAGTGTACTTTCGGGGGTTACAGCACCCTTAACGGTCAAGCCAGCCGGCCCTTTACTTATGACACAGGCGCACGCTTGGCACTACTTTGTTGATGCACGTGCGGCTACTGTGCACACAATTCACAAACACAGAAAATAATTTTTTTTTTGGTTTGGACTGGAGTGTACTTTCGGGGGTTACAGCACCCTTAACGGTCAAGCCAGCCGGCCCTTTACTTATGACACAGGCGCACGCTTGGCACTACTTTGTTGATGCACGTGCGGCTACTGCGCACACAATTCACAAACACAGAAAATAATTTTTTTTTTGGTTTGGACTGGAGTGTACTTTCGGGGGTTACAGCACCCTTAACGGTCAAGCCAGCCGGCCCTTTACTTATGACACAGGCGCACGCTTGGCACTACTTTGTTGATGCACGTGCGGCTACTGCGCACACAATTCACAAACACAGAAAATAATTTTTTTTTTGGTTTGGACTGGAGTGTACTTTCGGGGGTTACAGCACCCTTAACGGTCAAGCCAGCCGGCGCTTTACTTATGACACAGGCGCACGCTTGGCACTACTTTGTTGATGCACGTGCGGCTACTGCGCACACAATTCACAAACACAGAAAATATATTATTTTTTTAGCACTTGGGGGGAGCACCCCTGATGGACAGAGCACCCCCTGGACAACACTACAGCACCTCTTTAGGACTGGGACACTGCACAGGACTTTGGAGTGGACACAGCCCCTATGGAGAACTGACTGCACAACACAGTCCAGCCAGCCCCTATGGACTTTGAAGTAGTGGACACAGCCCCTATTAACAACAGCAGCACAGCACAACACAGCCAGCCCCTATGGACTTTGAAGTAGTGGACAACAGCAGCACTACACTACACTACACTACACAGCCCTAACTCCCACCCTCCCTCTTCACTGTCCACAGCCGAGTGAGAAAATGGCGCCGACGCGGGTACCTTATATAGGATCCAAAACCCGCGAGACTCGGAAGGCGGGATGATGACGTTTTGCCTCGATTTCAGATCCGAGTCAGGCGGGAAAAGTCGAGCCTGATTCGGATCGGACTCGGATCGGGGGGGCTCGGGGGGGTTCGGATTTCAGAAATCCGAACCCGCTCACCCCTACTTATGACACAGGCGCACGCTTGGCACTACTTTGTTGATGCACGTGCGGCTACTGCGCACACAATTCACAAACACAGAAAATAATTTTTTTTTGGTTTGGACTGGAGTGTACTTTCGGGGGTTACAGCACCCTTTAACGGTCAAGCCAGCCGGCCCTTTACTTATGACACAGGCGCACGCTTGGCACTACTTTGTTGATGCACGTGCGGCTACTGCGCACACAATTCACAAACACAGAAAATATATTATTTTTTTAGCACTTGGGGGGAGCACCTCTGATGGACAGAGCACCCCCTGGACAACACTACAGCACTCCTTTAGGACTGGGACACTGCACAGGACTTTGGAGTGGACACAGCCCCTATGGAGAACTGACTGCACAACACAGTCCAGCCAGCCCCTATGGACTTTGAAGTAGTGGACACAGCCCCTATTAACAACAGCAGCACAGCACAACACAGCCAGCCCCTATGGACTTTGAAGTAGTGGACAACAGCAGCACTACACTACACTACACTACACTACACTACACTACACAGCCCTAACTCCCACCCTCCCTCTTCACTGTCCACAGCCGAGTGAGAAAATGGCGCCGACGCGGGTACCTTATATAGGATCCAAAACCCGCGAGACTCGGAAGGCGGGATGATGACGTTTTGCCTCGATTTCAGATCCGAGTCAGGCGGGAAAAGTCGAGCCTGACTCGGATCGGGGGGGGTCGGGGGGGGTTCGGATTTCAGAAATCCGAACCCGCTCACCCCTAGTGTATACTAGCAGCCATAGAACGCGCTCTTCCAGTAAATTTTGCCATCTCTAGCCCATAGACTGCAATGCCTAACGCCATTTAAAGATTTGGCGTTTGAGCGCTTGATTGCTCAAAAATGGTTCCAAAATTTATGATATCTGCTGTAGCCTCCCAAACATACAATCAAGTGATACTTAATATTTGTGGGTACTTCCCCAAAAAGTGTGTATTTTGGGGGATATCCTGAAAAAATATTTTTTTAAATATGCCCCTTTAAGAGACTCATTTAAATGATCCCAGGTTACAAGGTCAATTCTTTTTCAGCATCTAATGGCATAATTAGTTTAAGGTCCATCTCCCACCACCCAGATGACCTTAATTATTGAATTACTGTCAGAACTTTCCTGATATTAACAAACTGGTGGCACCAAGTGTGGGGCTGCAGCTCAGGCCTAAATTCAAATATGGGAGCCATGTTTGGCAGCATTTAGGGCAGGGGCATTTTAAGAGAGGAGAGGGCCCATGTGCAGCCTCCGTTTGGGCACCCTCCTCTCTGTCATCGCACTGAGCGCTGTCGATTCTGGCTTCATGCCACAATCTACTGTGCATGCGCTGGTCTCCGGGAAAATGGCGCCAGTGCCTTCTTTTCCAGGGACATTTTTTCTGCAAATGCGCAGATCACTGGGAAAATGGGCGCTGCCATTTACCCAGGGAGTGTTTGCTGATCTGCAGCACCGGTCCAACACTGCGGAGCAACACTTCCGAATCTGCGGAGAGGTAAGTATAATTTTAACTATGGGTGCGGTGTGGGCCCAGGGGCCCGTGTGCACTGCACAACTTGCACCCTATTATAAAGATGCCTATGATTTGGGGTGGCTCCCTTATTTGAATTTTGGACTGCACTGCAGCCCCACCTGTGGAGCCACCACTGTTACCAATTCATATCCTCCCCAGACAAAAACTGTTTGGCCTTTGGTGATGATAGTAGGTGATGATAGTAGGAAGGATAGTTGTCACTGCTAAGATTTTGTGAATATTTTTTAGTCTACATCTAAAAGCGAGACTGGCCTGTAAGAGCCTGGCAGTTCCAAGTCTCTGCCTAAGTTATGTAGTACTTTGACAGTAGCAAAATTAAAATAGGCTTGAAAAAAGGTTTCATGCTTTATAGTGTTGATAAAATTTTCCAAGATGTCTCAAATTCAATTAATTTTATAAAATTATCCACTTAAACCTTCTGTGGTTATTTGTGGAATTTGCATTTTTTTCCGAAATGTCTTTTTATTTTCACCCTTATAAGTTCTTGTTGATAAAGCAATTCATAAAATCTTTTTAATATAACTATTAAATCCTTCCTTTGTAAAAGAGATATCCCCTGCTAGTTCCTTAGAACTGTGGTGTTACAGGATTTCCTCTATCCTCTCAAGAGATTGGAGAGACGCCTTCCTGGTTTTATTATCTAATTTAGGAAAACTGGTACCTTCATTTTTCTTATTATATCTATTGCAAATCTGTGATGCAAGGAAAGGAGTAGAAGTATATTTGTGGATGGCTACTGCCAATGCGCATTCAATTATAAGTATAAGTCTTTCTTATTGTGCTGTTTCACAAAAGAAATTATTTCACCTCTTAGTATTGTCTGTGCTGCTTGTCAATGTACTAAGGGCCTGATGCAGAGATGTACGCTAATGCGACCGCAACTGCGTCTCCGTACGCAACGCAGTTGCAAATATATGCTAATGTTAGCTAAGATCACCCAAGCATAAAGACGCCCACTACTGCCTTCTCACCTGCGTACAACTACGCATACCGACTCAAACATCGGTACCATCGAAGTACATCGGCAGCCATTTTACCCCTGCGGCAGGCCTTACCTGACGCAGGCCAGGAAGCTCTTCTGCCACGCAGAGCTGTGTATACAATTATGCACTATGGCTAATGTATGCACACCCACGTAACGGCATTATAACGGCCAGCCACGCCTGCGTTTTGCACCACCTCTGTCTCCACCCCCAAATGGTCACTTCCTGTCAAACAATCTGCAAGGGCCTCCGTGGTCTGCGTGAATACACAGCTGACGCACTGCTGCCTTCGCACATGTGCACTGCGATGGCAAATAATCACATGATCTGCGTGCAAATTGCAGTTGCGTTTATCTCTGAATCAGGCCCTAAAATTTTATTGCCTTGTTCCTGATGGTTTATAACAGTGGTCAGGAACAGTGGTAAATTACCCCACATGGGGTAAAACTGAAATTCCTGGGGGTAATGGATGCAGGGCTGGAGGTGCATGTGAACCGAGTGCGCTGCTGCATCCGGCGCCAGTGACCTCCAGCCCGGCGCCGCAGGGAGACTCTAAACCATACACCAGCTGAGATGTTATTACCAGCGGGCGCCCGGCTCCTTCCCTGCAGCGCCGCGTTAGCCGGAGGCTGGAGTTCTCTTCTGAACTCCAGCTTCTGGCTCTCCCCATGCGCACTATGGGAGAGACGTCATGACGTCTCTCCCATAGTTCCGAGGAGCAGCCGGGCGGACAGGCCGGCGGTGGATGCAGGTAAGTGTTGTTTTTTTTTTTTGTTCAAGTGGCACTACAGAGGCATAACTATGGGGGCACTGCTACAGGGGCATAACTATGGGGGCACTGCTACAGGGGCATAACTATGGGGGCAATGATACAAGGGCATTATATGGGGGCATAACTATGGGGGCACTACTACAGTAGCATTATATGGGGGCACTACAATAGGATTTCCTTCCTTTCAAATCAAGGGGGTAACATCGGCGTATCTAAATATATTTTGGGGTAAAAGGTAAAAAAGTTCTCTGACCCCTGGTTTATAATGTATGTTTGCCACGCAGTGTCCAGAATGTTTCCAAATTTAAGGAAACATTCTGGACACTCTGATTGAAGGTGGGAACCCTTATTGTTTGCATATGCAGGGTGCATTTGGATTTTGTAATTTTAACCAAAATTTGTGCATGATCCCCAGTGTTTGGGATATATTTACTTAAAATTTATTTTAAAAGATTTTTATTGATTTTAATCGATTTTAAATTGATCTAAATTGATGTTGTGTTCTGGGGCTAACTTACACATTTACTAACACTTAAAAAAAAACAAATCAAAAATTATCTGTGAGTAAATGTTTGATTTAGTACCAGAACACAACATCGATTTCAAAATTGATAAAAATCGATTGAAATCAACCTTTAGTAGATTTACCCCCTTTTACTCTAGCAGGTAATCAATTCATGAGAGTATAAGAGTATGCTATGCTGTATGTTGCAGATAAACATGGAAATTTTGAATCCAGCAGATGTAAGTTCTCACGAGCAGGGCCCTTCATCCCTTGGTTCTGACACCGCATTTCCTGTATGCTCCCACTTTGTGATATAAGTAATGATTGTTGATATCATCTGGCACGTGATCACAGAATGCTTCTTCAAAGAATTGTATCTCATTTTGTTGTATATGTTTTTCACAGTTTGGTTTTTGCCCTTGTTTAAGTCTGTATTATCACTTTTACAATTATATTAATGTTGTATTGTTATTTATTGTAATCAGAGACAGTTTAAGGGATGGGCATGGTGCTCCTCTCTCAGGCCAGACCACACTGCTGCACTGTGTAATCCTGTGCATTTTGTAAGGACTTAATAAGTGGGAGAGGGTCAAGCGATGAGTGGGAGTGGGCTGGATGATGAGTGGGGGTGGTTTGGGCTAGAGGAAGAGGCCTGGAGGAGTGGGAAGGGATCCCCTGGTCTTAAATGGCCCAGGCCGCCCAAAGCCTTAATCATCTTTGATTGTAATTCTTATATGGGGGTGCGTACATTTTATAGCGCTATATCAATAAATTATAATAATAATAATAAAGGTGTAATATTTTGGCACAATAATTGGCCACTACTTTGAGTAGCTTTTGCAACAGGTGTGCTTGTTTGCTTTGTCTCTTTTGAAGTATAAAGTACAATGCAACAGTAGGAGATGGAATTGGTATGTAATGCCCGCGGCTGTTTAGTTGCCGGATCAAATACCGACAGCGGCTGCTTGACGGGTCGAAATCCCGATACCTGGAGGTAAGTACCCCAACCCTCCCATCTCCCCCCCCAACCCTCCCTTAAGGGTGCCTAACCCTAACCTCCCCCCTTAGTGCCTAACCCTAACCTCCCTTCCCCTGGCCTAACCATCCCCAGGGGGGTGGCTAACCCTAAGTCCCCCCGGGGGTTCCTAAACCTAACCCCCCCATCCCCGGGCTAAGTGACAACTTACCCGGCAGAGAGGACGATTGGTCCGGCGTTCCGGCGTCGGGGTTAACATAGGCGTCGGTATTTCGACGCCTATGTTAAATCCCTTGCGGCCGCTGGTCACTTAACTACATCCCGTAGGAGATGTTGCATTTTGCCACTAGATGAGGCCAGGTCCGGATTGGCCATCTGGTACTTCTGGCAAATGCAGTAAGGGCCAATTGCCTGATTGGACGGTCCAGTCTGAAACCTGGCCAAAAAGTTCCATCTCTCGGTGCACTGCTCGACTGGGATAATAACAGATGGGGGCGTGCCACGAGGCCAGGCCCCCGTGACTCACGGCACACCCCTGTCAGATCTAACCACTCCCGTGAGGTGAGGCCACGCCCCCTTTTACCCGAGCGCGTGCCGTAAGGCTGATCAAGAGCCCCAGTCCATCCCTGGATGAGGCTGTATTGGAGGTGAGTTCCCTGCCATACCTGTTAATGTAATGATGTTCAAGCGGTCTAGATAATTGTCTATTCTACAGTATTTTGAGTGTTGTTTGACATATATTTTAGACTCTTGCACATGCGCTGGATGATGGGATTGTTCGAACACCTGGATACAGATGTGTTCACATACACCTATCCTCAAATCACTCCAAATAGCCTAGATTTGCACACCACAGACTTTGTAACATAGCCATAGCTATGCCAGGTGACTTTTTCTTAAAATATACGTCTTGATCAGCAACTTTACACCAATTCCTTTTGTGACAAACATACTAATCCTAAGTACTTTGTACATTATAAGCTAATTAAGATGCAAATTTCAGTAAACAGTACACAAACTGGAGAAAAAGGCAAAAGACAGAATCTGATATGAGTGACCCACACTATGCCTCATGCCACTTATCATTATGTTTAATCTGCGACATTATACCAATTACTTTTTCAAGAAAAATACTGATCCTAAGTATCTATTATACTATAAGTGAATTTGTATGTGACTAAGGGGCATATCCAATTAGCGCCTAATTGTCATCTCTGCCTTATTTAACCAGAAGCTGTACAGTATCCCCTGCGCTTTCAGGGCCCGATTCAGACCCGCTCGCTAGGAAGCGTTCACCCGGAGCCAGAAGATTCTCGCATTGTGTGCATGCTTATGCATTGC
This sequence comes from Taudactylus pleione, assembly GCA_031769625.1. Taxonomy (NCBI): domain Eukaryota; kingdom Metazoa; phylum Chordata; class Amphibia; order Anura; family Myobatrachidae; genus Taudactylus; species Taudactylus pleione. Next base: position 5,081,957 of record JAUIMM010000518.1, read on the forward strand.
AGTGCGCGTGTGAAAAACTAGTGCGAGAAATTGGGAAGCGTTCGCTCGCTGCAAATAGACAGCCAAGCATAGTGAGTGACAGGAAAAGCCGTTTGTAGGTGGTGACAGGGGCTTGCTGCTAGAATCAGGGGAGTGGAGATGCGAAAGCAGACGTGCCTGAGCGTCTCAACGCCGTTTCAGAGGCGTGCATAATTTAGACGCAGTGTCATAGTACACATCACCTGGCTGGTTTATACACTGAAGTGCTTGCAGTGCTTGCGGTAGGGTATGGTCAGCCACAAGCGCTGCGATCGCTTACGATGGTACCAGTGGTTGCATACACTTCCTGGAGATGATGCCTGCAAGTGGGCGTCTTTAGACTGGCTGGTGGGCATCTGCATACACAAAGCAATCGCACGATAAGACTTAGTGAGCGTACTAATGCCTTGCCGTGCGATCGCCTGCCCTGCTGAATTTGCAAACGCATCGGGCGAGCGAACGCATCTAGTGAGCGGGTCTTAATCAGGTCCTAAGCCCCAAGGTTGCACTTTTCCTGGCAGCCGCAGGAGCTGCGAGGTAAAATCCACATTAGAGTGCACCCTGTTGGATTTCGTGCTTTGGGAAACACAATGATTCCGCATTTTATTCCTTTTGCATTCCTTCGCCCCTCTCTGGATCTTTGAATTACAAGTCAACAAGACCTCTGTTTAATATATGTGAAATGCATCATACAATTGGCTAACTGTATCTAAGTAAATAACAAGGAGAAGTGAGTTTGTTACATTACAGGGCAGATTCAATTAGCTGGTTGGATCCCATAGCGTTGTAACCAAAATGTAGCACTATTTTTCTTACTATTATACCAAGAAATGCCTGCAGCCACAATGGACTAAGGGCCTGATTACACACGCGGTCTCACTGTGAATATATGCTAATAATTGCAATCACAATGCCGTTGCATCCTAACATAAGTACGCCCCCTTTACCTTACACACATCCGTAATACTAAGCAAGATTGCGAAACCATCGGTAATATTGAGTACAATCTAAGCCTTATGCTCACTTGTACAAGGTCAGACCTAACTCAGGAATTGCTAACCTCATCGCACGCAGTGAAAGCGCAAGCTGCATATGGCATTGCAGTGGCTAATTTATGCACGCCCCTGTCTCAGCGTTCACACGCTCTGGCATGCCTGCATTTCACCGACCACCCACCCCCGTCACCACCCCCAAACGGTCACTTTCTGTCAAACACTCTGCGATGCAGATTGCAGTCCCGATCGCAGTGGAATTTTCGTGCAAGCCCACTGGGATGCAGACGCATGCACACAACGCAACAATCAGCCCATTGCGTGCATAATCACAGTTGCGATCTGTAGTGAATCAGGCCCTAAGGGCCTTATTCAGAGTTGGGAATAGAGTAAGAAACAGCAAGTAACAGTGTACCTGGACAAACCATGTTGCACTGCGAGGGGTGAACATACATACATTTTGTTAACTGCAGGGTAAATACGGGATGCTGGTCACAATCGCGACAGCGGAACGCTGGCTAGGGAGTTATGATAGGCATCAAAATACCGACACCTATCATAATCCCAACGATGGGATGTTGAGGACGACATCCCAAATGAAGCTAAGTCCGAGGTGCCCTTAGCGTTAGCCGCCGGGTGAGGGTTAGGATTAGGGAGTCTAGCAGGTTAGGGTTAGGTTTGGAAGGGACATTATGGTTAGGCACCTCCAGGGGGGAGGGATAGAGTTAGGCACCCCCAGGGAGAGGTTAGGGTTAAGCACCCCCCAGGAGGGTTAGGCTTAGGGAGTGGTAAGGGGGGGTTAGGGTTAGGCACCCCCGGGGGTAGGTTAGGGTTAGGCACCCAGGGCTGCCATCAGAATTGGTGGGGCCCGGGACTGACAAAATAGGCAGGCCCCCCCCCCCCAGGTTATTAGATCCAGTCTCAGCCCAGCATTTTTTTTTCCCACTCCCCCCCCCTTATTAGATCCTGTGTCTGCCCAGCATTTTTTGCCCACTTTCACCTTCCCTTATTAGATCCAGTCTCTGCCCAGAATTTTTTTTTCCCACTCCCCCCCTTATTAGTTCCAGTGTCTGCCCAGCATTTTTTCCCACTCCCCCCCTTAATAGATCCAGTGTCTGCCCAGATTTATTTTCCCCACTTCCCCCCCCCCTTAGATCCAGTGTCTGCCCGATGTGCACACCTTTCTTGTCACTTACCTTAATTCCTTGAAGTTTTCGGTTTCTTCTCTGCCTCTTCCCCAGCACTGCAGAGTGACGCTGGTCCAGCTTCTCCGTGGCTCCTCCTACCTCAGGCTTTCCCTCCAGAGGCACGGCACGACGTAATGACGTCACATGCGCCGACTTCAATGCAGCAGCAGCACACTTTATTGACATTCCAGGGCAGACGGATGTTGGTTGGTGGAAGAGCAGCCCGAGCGGACCCGCTGCCTCTTCCATATGGGGACCGGGGTGGCGGCCGGTACCAGCGGCGCCGGCGGTTGGGCCCCTTTTCTTCTGATCGCGGGGTCACTTTGGGCTGCAAGCTGTGCAGTGCCGAAAGCGGCCAGGCGCCGGCGGGCCCCCCCTCCAGCCAGGGGCCGGGCCCGGGACTCCAGTCCCGGCAGTTCCCCCCTGACGGCGGCCCTGTAGGCACCACTAAGTGAGGGTTAGGGGGGGAAACAAGAGAGGTTACAATACTTACCTGCCTCTGTCGGGATCTTGATCCTATCGGGCAGCCGCTGTCGGAATTTGAACCTGTGGCTAAATAGCCGCCGGCATTTCAATCGCATTCCGGTAAATACTGGCTGCTTTTGCATGTAGCCCTCAAATTCTGGACAGCTTTATTTTTACACTGCAATTTAGGTGTCAGTTAGGACACGCCTCTCCCAAATCTACATCTCTCTGCACATTTTAAATCTGTCCCACCTGCAGTGCACCATGGTTTTACCAAGTTGCACAGTTACTTGCTCTTTCTTACTCTATTGCCAACTCTGAATCAGGCCCTAAGTTTCAACCTTGCAGCTAACTGAATATGCATTCATCGCACTATGGGCCTGATTCAGAGCTGTTCGCATGCGCCCAGAGCTCGCAAGTGGCTCGAAGGAGCCCCACTGTGCACGCGCCGCATCCGGCGTGAGCGTGCGCGAGCCCTGTCCAGCGACTGCAGCTTAGTCGCTGCGGGGCTTGCAGCAAGACGGGGCGGCTGTCGATGGTGACAGCTCGCCCCGTTTTGTAGGCGGGGAGGGGGGGTGGCTGCACAAACGCCTTTGACCCTTAGGAACGCCTGGCGTTTGTGGTAGGCCCTACTGACATCACTAGAGAGCAGGGAGCCCACTCCCTACTGACATCATCTATTAGAGCAGGGAGTCCACTCGTCCTTGAGGTAGCCGAGACCCTACCACAGGGTCTTGTCGCAAGGCCGAAGGTCGCGATTATCGCGACGGCCTCCTGCCCCCTCGCACATGCTATAGGAGGTCTCCCACAGCTTTGCGAGCAGCCAGACAAAAAAAAAACACGCCCACAGACCCTGCGAGCTTCCTGCGGCAGCGAGCGGGTCTGGATCAGGGCCTATTTCCCATGAACAAGTGTTAGTAAACTTCCTATACTCTATTCAGGGGAGTATTAACACCGAGGGGGCGTGTGTGCAGTGGATCCATTCCTCTAAGCATTGGGCCCCACTGCCCCGGCCCCTACATTTCCTTGCTCCAGCATGCGAAGTGGGTTCCTCCTCCTCCTCCACAGCGCCATCTTCCCAGTGATATTCAGGAAGAGGGCACATGCGCACAAGAGAGCAAATGCTCTTGCTTTGTTGACACTTATCTGTCTGGATAGAACATAATAAGGAGCCACATTAAACATATGTATTACTATGATACTAATTAATACTCAATTAAAGGCCCCCCAAATAATACAATTATTGATGAGCCATAATTAGTTAAATGTTTTATTATTTAGGACAATAATGTTTAAAAATTATAACATTTAAAATGCTGTGGACAATAATATTTTATGTTAACTGATTGAAACATCAATTATATTACACATTTGTGTGTACTTTTATAATTAAATAATTAATGGGGTCTCAATCAACATCAAAATAATACTGTCTGCAGAATTTAAAATATTCTTATTTTTTCACATTATTGCCACAGTTATAAATTCATTAAATAATTATGGCCCATCAAGATATTTAAGTCCCCCTTAAAAGAGTATTAAGTCGTGGCAAAGTATTGTGGCTATTTGTTATGTTCTGCCAGGACAGAAAGCATACCTCCCAACTGTCCGTTTCAATGTGACAGTCCTGCTTTTCAGGCACTGTCCCACCTGCAAGCCGCAGTAGCCCGTGGGACACTCTGTCACATGAAGAGCAGCAGTGAATAGATGGCGCTTGCATGCACGTGTAATCCACACTGTTTCGGGGGAGGCTTGGAGCTGCATAGGCAAACACGGGGGGGGGGATTCCGGTTGCCTGGAAAACCCTTTCCCAGCCCACAATAGAAATAGTATATAATACGATTTTACTAGTGCTGCATGTTCTTCTCGGGATCAAAAATAAAATAATTAACACCACCTATTAATCTTTTAACATGTGTCAGCCAGTAATGATTACACCTGTGCACCAATTAGGAGATCTGGAAAACATGCACTGTTAGGGGTGCACTGCTTTAGACCATCTATAGGGTTAACTATTAAAACTGTTATCCAGTGCATAAGGAGACCAATATGTACATACAGTATATGTCCAGGGCAGTGCTAGGCTCTTCTCTTCTCCCCCAGACTTCCATTTCCTCCTATGCTATGGAATGGTCCCCACATGTGAAATAAAGACATTCTGCTCAGGCAAGATGGCCCTGTTGCCAAATCTGATAACTTACTGTGATCGCTGGTCCTGTATATGTTGGAATTATGACATACACTACACTTTGTATGACGCATATAAAAGCTGGTTAAGTACTAATTATGCCATCTTTATGGACTAGCCACACTCACTCTAAAATCAAGCATCTGGAAACCCCCCTCTAGAAAACCTGTGTTTGCCCATGGGCTGCTCAGCAGCTTCCGGAGCACTGAACAAGACATGTAGACATGACATGTGGTCTCGACCAAAAACATCATGTGCAAGGGGGTGTGGCCTCTTAAGCACATACTTGCCGACTTTGCTACCCCCTCCTTCTGGAGGGAGCAGCTAAGTCGGCACAGAGGGGGCATGGCAGCTGCAAAGGTGGTCTGTGCAGGGGGTGTGGTGGCATGATTGCATCATCGTGGCCGCGCCTTTCGTTAAATATCGTTTCGAAAACAGGCATTGTATTGCAGGGGACAGGGCAACGATGAAGCCATTCAGCCCAAATCGCAGTAGGGCCCCCCCGGACTGCCTACTAGTGCTCTGTAAGTGGGCAGCCTCAGGGACGAGCGAACAACAGGCAGGAGACTTGCCCACTTTTTCTCCGATGGCTGGGAGCACCACCCAATTTTCTGGAGCATCCCGGCTGTTCCAGGAAAGTAGGAAAGCATGCATAAGCATGAGACCACACACCCTTTCTTCACTTATCTGCTAGGGTTGGGAGGTATGCAGAAAGCATAACATACATGCCATTTGAGTAAACTCGTAGGCACCTCTTGTGTTTTGCGAGTTTGCAAGTCACAGGATATTACATATGACAACTTGTATGTCCAACATGACAAAAATAGGGACGTGACTTGTATTTAGTGAAGAGTGATTATGGCAGATTTGTGTTGAGTTTACCTCTATTTGGAGGCTATTACATGTGGCCACATCAATCTCACTGGAAAATCATCACGTTTCAAAAATTAGAGGCTATTACATCCCCCCTTAGATTCTTTTCAGCACTCAGGACAGTAACTATTCATAGTTCACCCAATACAGCAGAAAGAAAGATCTGATTATTGTCAAAAGCATCAATTGATTTGGACCTGCCATGTCATTGATTGCACATGACCCTTGTGTATAGCTTCTCCATTTCTCCTGAATCCCTGTATTTCTGAAGTTTGTTTTCTCTTTAAACAAATACTTTCATCATGAATCTGAAATGTTCTAATACATATTATACAATCTATCTTTTAGCTAATCATAGTCTATGTACTTTAGCAACAGAAATATAATCTGTGTATTAGCAATGTCTTTCCAAATCAACCACAATGTAATTTTCATATAAATTTCAATACCAACCTACAGTGCAACTTTCATTGGTGCAGCTGATGGTGGCATCTAAAGATGCACTGATCGGTATTACAGCATCTGAAGACGCTCAAAGCAGGAGTATCGGTCCTTGGACAGTCAGACACATGCCTATACACAAGGGAAGGGCTGACACTAGCATTAGCATATAGTCACAGGCGGGAATACGGCAAAAGCCGCTAAACGGGTTGCAGTAGCATGTGACTCATCCCTAAAAACTCACGTATAAACATGTTTTACCTCGAATGTTTAAACATACAAAAAGAAAATGTTTTCTCTTCTGGCACTGTGAAAAAACTAAATAATTTTCCTTTTGAATCATATTACTTTCTATATTCAAAATTTCTGTGGATTTCTTTGGATTGGTTACAATTTGGATATAATCCAAATTATCATCTATTTTCTTTTGTAAACATTAGACACTTAGGAGTCTATTCATCATCACTTCATTTCTACAAAAGCAAGGGGTGAAAATGAAAATTTTCACCTGCAATTGTAGAAATTAAGTTATGAGGCCATTCCTCAAGAAGGTAAAGCAGGAGATATCACAGACATCTCCTACTTACCTTTCTCTTGCGGAATGTCCTGCTGTCCCCATACACTAGTATCACAGATATCTCCTGCTTACCTTTCTCTCCGGGAATGGCCCGCTGTCTCCATACACTAGTATCACAGATATCTCCTGCTTACCTTTCATTCGCCGAATGTCCTGCTGTCCCCATACACTAGTATCACAGATATCTCCTGCTTACCTTTCTCTCGAGGAATGGCCCGCTGTCCCCATACACTAGTATCACAGATATCTCCTGCTTATCTTTCTCTCGAGGAATGTTCTGCTGTCTCCATACACTAGTATCACAGATATCTCCTGCTTACCTTTCTCTCGCGGAATGTCCTGCTGTCCCCATACACTAGTATCACAGATATCTCCTGCTTACCTTTCTCTCGAGGAATGGCCCGCTGTCCCCATACACTAGTATCACTGATATCTCCTGCTTATCTTTCTCTCGAGGAATGTTCTGCTGTCTCCATACACTAGTATCACAGATATCTCCTGCTTACCTTTCTCTCGTGGAATGTCCTGCTGTCCCCATACACTAGTATCACAGATATCTCCTGCTTACCTTTCTCTCGAGGAATGGCCCCCTGTCCCCATACACTAGTATCACAGATATCTCCTGCTTACCTTTCTCTCGCGGAATGGCCCGCTGTCCCCATTCACTAGTATGGGGACAAAATTCATCAAGCTCCGAAAATATTATATTTTGGGACTTGACTGCAGGAGCATTCGCCATCTTCACATGGCATTTGCTCCTGCTTGCTGCTCGCAACACGCCCCTTTCTAGCTCCTTCCGCTGGACGTCGGGGTTCTTGTGTGCATGCGTGTCCTGTAGGTTACGCATGTGCACTTGTCTCACTGCTCCGGAAGGGGCAGTGAAAAGATTCACTGCTCCGAAAGGAGCAGTGAAGCCGCTCGTGGGGATATTTTCGGATCAGCTGTTTCCGCACTGGAGCAATGATGAATTGCTTCGGCATTCGGCATTTGCAGCCGCTCGTGGAGATATTTTTGGATCAGCTGTCTCCGCTCTGGAGCAATGATGAATTGCTTCGGCATTCGCAGCGAGTTAGTATGTTAATCATCAGGGTCCATTCGGACCCTGATAATTAACATATAGAATAGACTCCTTAGTCCTATTTACTGCTTGTGCTGCTGCATTTTTCTTACATACAGTGTACCATTTTCTCACAGCATCATGTTGCTGTAATAAAAGGGGCTGATTCTGTACAGATGTGAATTATTTACACATTTTTGCAAATGTCCGGTCTATTCTGTCATGCGGAAATTGTCCGGTTCTGTCTTTCTGTGAAATTAGGCTTTTTGGGGTGGCAACAATGAGTTTGCAACCTGTCTTTTGGGAGTGTCATGCAAATGTTTTGAGTGTCTGTCCAAAGCTCCATGTGATACTGTGTCATGCGTATGGGGAAGGTCGTGTGTATGTGGGGAAGGGAAGCCTGTTCCTGATGGACTTCTTGCACTTACTGTAGCATCAGGCTGGTGAAAGTGTCAACACTAATGGTCACAGCTGTGACAGCTGGTGTAAATTCAATGAGCGGCATTGGTTTCTGCTTGCAGATGCACAAAGCCCCCTCCTTAGCCCTACAGATTCTCACATTAGTATAAACCTACGAGCCATGTATTATCAGCATTAGGCCCTAATGCTGATAATGCATGGCTCGGATTAGGGTATATACAGTATGCATATACAGGTCATGGTTAGTAACTTGTGATATAACTGTCTTACAAGCCCTTTGCGCGTGACGCAGAATAAGCCCCAATGTGCGCAAATCTGTATGCTGCATCAATTGGCCAAACTTGCCTTTCAGGTTTTCTGCTTCTTTAACTCAGTTATGGTATATTTGCATACTGTATGTCTCTGCACTTCATTAGATCATTGCACAAAAAAGGAATCTATTATAATCAATGCCACCTCATATCCCATTCTCCTACACTGGATATAATCATTTCAATCATTGAGGCTAGTCCCGGTGGAGCAGATAAGGCATGTTGAATACAAAGTGTTAATCAAGCCACAACAAATATCTCAGTTAAAATTATATTACATAATCTAATAACACTTCACTTAGCTTAGGATATAAATGGTTTCTCCGAGTCCAGGAGCCTCTGTCTCCGGGTTGAGCTGGAATTTCGAGATAACGGTCTCTGGGTGGGATGCAGCAACCTAAGTAATGCCATACTTGCCTACCCTCCCGATTTGGTCGAGAGCCTCCTGAAAATCGGGTGCCGCTCCCGACCTCCCGGGAAGGCAGGCAAGTCTCCCGGCAGCTGCCGACCCTTCCTACCCCCCACCGCAATTACAAGAAGCTCCCCGGCAGAATCGCGTCATTTTGGCCCCGCCCCCTGCTTCACACTGCCTGTAATATCGGCAGTGTGTAGTGGGGGCGGGGCCAAAGTGACGCGATCGCGTGGCTCCGCCCGCAAACTCTTGTAGTCTGGCCGGCCCCGCCCCCATCTGCGGTCCACGCCCCCCCACTCAAGCCGATCTGGCTGCTCCCTCCCGGAAGGGGCAGCCAGATAGTCGGCAAGCATGAGTAATGCTAAGTAATGTTGTCAAAACCCCAAAATGCAGGTTTGACCGCATTTCTCATATGCGATGCACTCCGGTGCTTGGTTGCGGTGGGTAACGCCATCTTCCTGATGCCTATGGGCTTCTATTGGGAGAGTGCTGAGAGAGGGATCCAATCGGATCCCTCCAAGCACCCCCCTGTGGCACTTGCGTCCTTTTGCGCATGCGCAGAAGGACACCAGAGGAGCTTCTGGGTCATGGACCTGGAAGTCCCTCCATCGCAAAGGGACGCTCTTACAGAGAGCCATCCTTTGCTGTGCTTGCCATGCATAACAGCGTTACCAATGCCAGCATGCATGTGAAGGGCGGCAGGATGCATGGCATTCCATCTGCGATGCGTCATTCATCCCGCCCTCTGTCTGCAGGTCAATCTCAGACGAGGCTGACTGGAATTTGCTTTGTACTAACTCTTATACCATCCTGCTATTGGGCTCCAGAAACAACTTACAAATATGGGTATAAACTTGTTCCAACTACATTATTGGTTAAATATTGACAAGAAAACCTAAACATTCTAGCACATGCGTAGATACTGCAAGACAACGCTCTGGATATATATGACATGTCTTGCTTACACATTCCTTGTACCATCTAATGCCTGATATACTCATAGAACACTGAAATAAAACATGGCATTCAGCAGCCATTTTTGCCCTCCCATGACAGAGGCACATCGCATGCACTTGCTTATTATCTTTTCCTTTCAGTCTTTCTCTGGTGTTTCACCAGGTCGTGTCATACACTCATGCCATTCTGTTTCATGAACAATGGTTATAGCATGTCTGACTTGTCTCTGATCTTATATATAGGCATGACTCTTGCTATACAACATATCAGATAAGGGGGTAGAGGTATGATAGCGGCACATAACATGTTGCTATACCGCTTTCCGCTTCGCCTCTTTACCGAGGCAAAGCAGGAAGCACTACCGATGAGATGTAAGAACATCTCATCGGCCGGAGAGGGAGAGCATTAACTCCCTCCTCCGGCGCTACCCACTAGAGACCACAGCGCATCAGCCTAGTGCTGATGCGCTGTGTCTCAGTCCCAGCCGGTTCCACTCAGAATGCGCGGGATCTCGCAAGTATCGCGAGATCCCCGCGTGCAGCCCTGGAGCTGGCAGCAGCCCCAGCAGGGACAGCGCTGTCCCTGCTGTGGGGGTAGGGCAGCGCCAGGCTGTAGCTGTCGATAACGACAGCTACAGCCAGCCGAACGGTCATGCGGTATGACCGTTCGTACATGGCCCTGCCGCTCGGCGCTGCTATCTTGTAGATAGCAGCGCCAATAATGACAGGGGCGCATAGTGCCCCTGTCATTTAACGCCCAGACCCCCGATCATACATCGGGGAGAAGCGGTATCAGCGCACATAACGTGCGCTGATACCGCTTCTAGACTTCGTACATCTACCCCCTGACACAAAAATCTTTTACCACAGCTTGGGGAAAATACCCATGTATCTAGAGCACAGGTTCTCAAACTCGTTCCTCAGGACCCCAAACAGTGCATGATTTTCAGATTTCCTCACAGAATCACAAGTGAAATAATTAGCTTCACCTGTGAATCTTTTAAAATGTGTCAGTGAGTTATGAATACACCAGTGCTCCTGCTGGGTGACCTGGAAAACGTGACCTGTGAGGATACTGAGGAACGAGTTTGAGAACCACTGATCTGGAGATTGATGAGAATCATCTATTGGTGGTACTTTAGTTGAACCCAGGGACATGCCCACTTGTTTTCCTTGTACCAGGTGCCTTTTCAATTATCTTGAAACTAATATTTTAGTTACGTACCTTCATAGTCGCCAGGTGGGATATACCAGAGGCGTTCAGGTAAGTAGGCCTGCAGCTCTTCTGGCTTTCAAGAGACTCGACCGTCTCTCTCTAGAACCTTTTTCTTTGATATGTTTCTTACATCACATTGAACTATCTCCAAGCTTTCCTTTCCAATTAGATCCTTTTAACATCAGGATCTTATTGTCATTATTATTTCTATAATGTTAATGTTAATGTTACGCACTGCTGTATAGAGAAAATTTAATCATTCGCAATAGTCCTTGGCCTAGTGGAGCTTATTTTCTAAAGTCCATATTATGCGCACACAACCTATGGGTCAATTTATTCAGAACCTAATTAACCTAACAGTTTGGTAAACTGAAGCACCGATGTAACCCCCAGGAATATCACCAAGCCTGGGAATATTCCTCCTGTCTCTAGTGCATACCCCAAGACTGAAAAGGGGATAACACAGCCTTTTTACACTCTCAGGATTACCAAGGGTTAATGTGGCTTCCAGGCAATACAATGTTGCCAATTGCCTTGCTTGTTGCCTGCAGCTGATTGGGTGCCCTAAGGGCAGGATGCCCAGATATAGAATGTTACCCTGGATCTGCAGAAGGGATATATATAGCTGCTGCATAGGCTGGGAGGTGTTCAGATACAGCATGGAGTGTATCAGCAAGGAGTGCTGGGAAGGAAAGTTTGTGTGAAGCATTGGCCGGTGTGTGCAGCCACGGCAGCAGCTCAGCATGAAGCCTGTACATTCCGCATCAGCAGTGAGTGACGTGTAAGCAGCCGAACCAAAGACTCAGAAGACAGAGCATCGGCCACTTGCACCTGGAACAACAGCACTGCAGCACTAACCCCGCAGCGGGAGACCTGCGGAAGTGGCCGAAGCAGCCCTGAGACCCGCTGGGTAGCGGTGGTCCAGGCAACTGCTGGGAAGACCGGCATCCGCCCGTCCCATGAAGCTGCAAACAGGAGCCATACAGCGACCATCTGTGGACTCGGGTAAGACAATCACCCCTCTGCTTTTGATGACCCCTGTTGCCAAGGGACACCCCCCATAGTTGCCATAGTGGCATAAGCAGGAATGCTGGGTACAGAAAGTTGGTGTGTGTGGAGAGTGCTGGCTGCACAGAAACTGGGCTGGGAGAAGCAGCAGTAACCTTACATTACAACCTGATAATTGCCAAGCACCCTTAAGCTAGCCACACACTAGACCAACTTTCATCCAACCATCCAACTAGTTGGCTGGTTGGAATGAATATCTGGTAACGTATGGGACTAACTAATGATCAGCAATTTGCTCCTAAATGCCAGAAAACAGATGAAAATGGTAGTTCAGACAAGTTTGTTAAATGTTTGATCTAAACAATTTGTTCAAACAACAGTTTTTGCCCATTTTCCGGCGTTTGGGAGCAAATTGCTGATTGACATTTGCTTTCATACCTTACCAGATTTTCATTCCAACCAATCAACTAGTTGGATGGTTGGATGTAAGTTGGTCTAGTGTGTGGCCAGCTCTACACAGGATTAAAGGCTAGTATTCCACTACTGCAGTAGTGACTCTGATTAAATATTACAGCAAGGTACCTAGTTCTATTTGTAATACTACAGTAGTGACTGACCAAATACAAGAACGATCTCTCTCTCTCTCTCTCTCTCTCTCTCTCTCTCTCTCTCTCTCTCTCTCTCTCTCTCTCTCTCTCTCTCTCTATACAGTCAGGTGCATAAATATTGGGACATTGACAGAATTTTCATATTTTGGCCTCTATTCACCACCACAATGGCTTTGAAATGAAACAAACAAGATGTGCTTTAACTGCAGACTTTCAGATGTAATTTGAGGGTAATTATATCCAAATCAGGTCAACGGTGTAGGAATTACAACGGTTTCTATATGTGCGTCCCACTTTTTAAGGGGCCAAAAGTAATGGGACAAACTAAACAATCCTAAATCTGACTTTCACTCTTTAATACTTTGTTGCAAATCCTTTGCAGGCAATTACAGCCTGAAGTCTGGAACGCATAGACATCACCAGACGCTGGGTTTCATCCCTGCTGATGCTCTGCCAGGCCTCTACTGCAAATGTCTTCAGTTCCTGCTTGTTCTTGGGACATTTTCCCTTCAGTTTTGTCTTCATCAAGTGAAATGCATGCTCAATTGGATTCAGGTCAGGGGATTGACTTGGCCATTGCATAACATTCCACTTTTTAGCCTTAAAAAACTCTTTGGTTGCTTTTGCAGTATGCTTCGGGTCATTGTCCATCTGCACTGTGAAGCGCCGTCCAATGAGTTCTGAAGCATTAAGTATTGTTGAGCTCTTTTATGTACATTTTCTAATGTCTGAAAACTGATTGCTACTGTGATTTACTAAAGTGCTTTATTCTTGAATGACAATATATTTGTATACCCCTGAATCTGTTTTGCACTATTTGATCTTTGATGCAAAGATGTATGTATATGTTTGGATTTGAAACTGACAGTGTACTTGACTATTGTTGAAATATGCATATTAACAAAATAGAGTATACAGTTGCTGATTCTTACAGACCAACATCTTCTTCAAATAAACCAGCTTTCAATGAAGGCATCTGTTAAAAATAATTTTCATGTAGTCCCATCTTCCTCACCTCTCTGAACCGCACCTTAGAACTAGGGATGTGCGCTGGACCATTTTTGCTGGATTTGGATTTGGTTCTAAATCGTCATCCAGATTTGGATTTGGATTTGCCAAACTGCGGTGACTGGATTTGGATTTTTTTTTAAATTGACAAAAAAAGCTAAAATCAAATAAATTGGGCTTTTTTTTCTTCCTAGAGTGTTATTAACCTCAATAACATTAATTTCCATTAATTTCCAGTCAATTTAGACCACCTCACAGCTTATATTATAGTTTTCACCATTATTGGCCAAAGGTTGCAGTGAGCTGACTGGTTACCAAGCGTCAGAGCAGCAGCACAGTGGCACAGACACCACAGTTTAAAGCACATCTATGAAACATTGCCACACAGCAGTGGCAGAAATGAAAGGTAGTGCAAGATGGGATTGTCCTTGGGCCCTCCCACCCAGCCTTATGTTCGATATTAAAAAGGACATGCAGAGTCACAGTGCTTTTATACACAGAGGACTACTGCCCAAAGAAGTCACAGTGCTTTTATACACAGAGGACTAAGGCCCTCATTCAGAGCCGGACGCAATTAGCGCTCGCTCGTCCTGAAAATAGGGGTGGCTATTCAAATGAACCGTTCGCTGTTTGCGGTCTGTTCACGCCTCTAGGTCTGAATGAGCGAACAAAACGTGCGGTCATTTTTGGGAAACTACGCCCCCTGGCCACTCGCATCCTACGTCATGTCCGCTATTTATTAGATTAATCGAGTACATCGAACAGGGTATGAACTGCTCGCTATTCTTGTGGTCGGTTTTTGCTACCACAATTTTGCGAGCAGTTCTGGCTATAAAATAACCCAGTGACGTGGTCAGTGACGCTGCTGTTTTAATTATGCACACCCATAAAATGCCCGTTTTGACATTTAAGCACGCCTGCGTTCTGATTTCCACTCCTCGTTTTCAAGCACCTTCCCCTGTTACCACCCACATACACCTCATTCTGTCACTCAAATTAGCAGGCTTTCACTATTTTGCGAGCACATGAATTTCGACCGCACTGACTGGTTCGCGCATGCATATAACGATCCGTACGCATGCGCAGTTGGCCAAACATCGCTCGGAGCGAACGAGCTGTCGCTTACGAGTGGCTCTGAATCAGGCCCTAAGGCCCAAGGAGTTACAGAGCTTGTATACAGTGGGCTAAGGCCCAAGCAGTCATGCAGCTTGTATACATAGAGGGCTTATGCCCAAGAAATCACAGTGCTTGTATACAGAGGGCTAAGGTCCACGGAGTCACAGAGCTTTGTATACAGTGGGCTAAGGCCCAAGCAGTCACAGAGCTTGTATACACACAGTGGGCTTATGTCCTTTCATGGAACTTGTATACACACAGTGGGCTTATGCCCTGTCATGGAGCTTGTATACACACAGTGGGCTTATGCCCTGTCACGAGGCTTGTATACACACAGTGGGCTATGCCCAGTAAGGTCACAGAGCTTGTATACACACAGTGGGCTTATGCCCAGTAAAGTCACGGAGGTTATTTATTTTTTATATGATTGTGTTATCACAGTCAGAGGGCTAATGCCCTTTAAAGTCCAGCGGCAAGAACAAAAGTTGGAAGAACTAGTCTAGTTACTGCCTTCCTACTACTCTCTCTAGTCTAACTACGTCCGTCCTCACTGTCCGAGAAATGGCACCGAGTCCCGGGCGCCACGCCTTTTATAGAGGCTGAACGTCACCCAGGTCTTGCGAGAATCCGATGCCGGCCGGGTGAGGTTCAGCCTCGTGGTGGAATCCAAGTCAGGCGGGAACACCCGAACTTGCGTTCAGGTGGACTCGGATTCCACCTGTTCGGAGCAGTTCAGATTCTGAGGAATCCGAACCACTCATCTCTACTTAGAACCTGTGCTGGGTGGAGAAATTCAAGTACCAGGTAAAGTGAGAACATTACTGTTTGAAATTACTCTGACACCGTTAACCGGGGTATCACACCTGAGCACATACAGACTCCACACAGATAAGACCCTGTTTGGATTCAAATGAATGATCCTAGTGCTGCGAGGCAGCAATTCCTCCTGTACCACCTTGCCTATGGTGCTCTTCCAGAAACCCCTAGTTTCTAGCTAGCAATTCAATGTGTAGGTTTCAGGCTTTTTACCCCCAAAAATTAAGATACTCGATTAGTTATAATAAGGAGTCTTTCATGGATTGTGCTGTTCACTCAGGCAATAAAAGCATATATTACAGTAAGGGCAGATAAGTTACACTGGACATCACATCCTATTTACAGATACCTACAAATATGGTAGCATCTATGACCAATCACTTTCCTTTAAGAAACATTTCTAACTTTTCTAATTTACTCAATCCTGATGTTAAACACATATACCAGCTTCTAGTAGTCATATCAGGGAATATTGCAAATTGAATTTATCCAAGATAAAGACAATCTGGCTTACAAGGCTGTGTGAGATATGTTGCATGTCCTACTAAAGCGGTTACACACTATGCGATCCATTGCACAATATATTATTCCGACGTGGATTGCGCAAATCATAGTGCATTGTGTGTATTCCCGGTCACGCACAGCACAGCAGCTAAATGCAGCATGGAACTACACATTGCGCTGTCGATCACTGTATTGTGCAGTGTGTACGGACGGCGCAATGTATCGTGCCTTCGCGTTGCGCCGTCGCATCGTGCCATCGCTGGGTACACACATTGTGTAATTGTGTACCTAACTTCACTTTGAGAAAATATGCAGTTTTGGAATAAAAGGTGGTTACAAACAGTGGCCCTGATTCAGAGCCGGATGCTCTGAAAGAGCGCTCACTCTGAATCAGGCCGTTTTTTTTGTTTTTGGAGCAGCCTCCTGGCCGCTCGCATAGTTGTGGGTGACCACAGCTGACAGGGTCTCGTGGCCGCAAGCCCCAGAGAGCTTCTGGCTCTAATAGAGCCGGAAGCTCTCCCACTGACATCCCTGGTGATGTCAATGGGGCATGTCAGTGGGGCCACCCACAAATGGCAGGCGTTTGCATGGGAACACCTCCGTGTGTGAAGCCACCCCCACGTCACTCCTCCAAAATGGTGTGAGCTGTCAATCAAAATCGACAGCCGTCCCCTTTTGGTGCGAGACCCAGAGCGACGGAGCGCCCATTGCTAGCCGGGTCTCGAGCATGAGCATTTCAGAGCCGGCTCCGGCATGCGCATGCGCAGTGGCCTACATCGACCTGCGTTCGCGAGCGGGTCTGAATCAGGCCCAGTGTACATAGATGTAGCAGAGGGACAATTTACTGCTAGAGTTACATTTACATTTATCAAGTATTTTGTTAAGTGGACTTGAACATTATGACTTCATGTGAGTTAATGTAGAGATAATGTGATGTGACTACCATTTAGGTAATTACTTCAACTAAAGCATCTGCCTGAAAATATAAAAACCATCATTAGTACAACAGAAATGCCACTGTTTTATGTGCTTGATAAGGGGAGAAAAAAACAGCCAAATGTATATGAAACGTAGCTTCTCTATTATGTACACAACCTAATCTACAAGTAGTACAGCCAAATAATGCACCACAAATATACACAACTGATTCAAGTTATACCTAATACGTAACATTGTATGGACTGTAAACCAATGTCTACCACAATTAGGTTCAAGAAAAATATATGTTTTCAGTATTTTTAATTAGATTTCTTATTCTTCCTGATAAAATATTGCAGCTAGACACAGTTTATATTATGAATGTTATATGTATATATATTAGGGGTGTGCACCGGCCACTTTTCGTGTTTTGGTTTTGGATCTGGATCTTTCTTCGTGTTTTGGATCTGGATTGGTTTTGCCAAAACCACCCTTCCGTGTTTTGGGTTCTGGGTTTTGTGTTTTGGATCTGTATTTTTTTTTAAAAATGCATAAAAACAGCTAAAATCACAGAATTTGTGGGTTTTTCTGCTCCTATGCTATTATTAACCTCAATAACCTTAATTTCCACTCATTTCCAGTCTATTCTGAATACCTCACACCTCACAATAGTGTTTTTATGTCCAAAAGGTTGCACCGAGGTAGCTGGATGACTATGCTAAGCGACACGAGTGGGCGGCACAAACACATGGTCCATCTAGGAGTGACACTGCAGTGGCAGACAGGATGGCAGTTTGAAAAACTAGGCCCCAAACAGTACATAATGCAAAGAAAAAAAAGAGGTGCAAGATGGAATTGTCCTTGGGCCCTCCCACCCACCCTTATGTTGTATAAACAGGACATGCACACTTTAACAAACCAATCATTTCAGCGCCAGGGTCTGCCACACGACTGTGGCTGAAATGATTGTTTCGTTTGGGCCCCCACAAAACAAGCTGGCAATTAATCTGTCCCTGCACAAACTGGCTCTACGGAGGCAAGATGTCGTCCTCATCCTCCTCATCCACCGACTCCTCACCCTCTTCAGTGTTGTGTACATCCTCATCCTCACTGAGTATTAATTCGTCCCCGCTGGAATTCACAACCACAGGTCCCTCTGTACGTTCTGGAGGCTAGTCTCCCTGGAAGAGTTGATCATTCATTTTATGAACATCATCTTCTCCACATTTTGTGGAAGCAACCTCCTACGCCTTTCGCTGACAAGGTTCCCGGCTGCACTAAACACTCTTTCGGAGTACACACTGGAGGGGGGGCAACTCAGGTAAAATAGAGCCAGTTTGTACAGGGGCCTCCAAATTGCCTCTTTTTCCTGCCAGTATAGGTACGGACTGTCTGACATGCCTACTTGGATGCTGTCACCGATGTAATCCTTTAACAGACAGACGCATGCTTGTCGCTGCTGCTTTGAGGATGCAGGTGCGGCTACAGCCCACACAATTCACAAAGACAGAAAAAAAAAGAAGACATTTTTTTATTGTTTGTGGAGCGCACTTTGAGGGTTACACCACCCTTTAACAGACAGACGCACGCTTGTCGCTGCTGATTTGAGGATGCAGGTGGAATCTAGATGGGATTTGGAACCGGGGACACACTACCTCCATCAATTGTCTAAATCCCACTGCACTAATGGCGGATACCGGACGCACGTCTAACACCAACATAGCAGTCAAGGCCTCAGTTATACGTTTTGCTTCAGGATGACTGCTGTCGTACTTCATCCTCCTCGCTAAGGACTATTGGATGGTCAATTGTTTAGTAAAAGTAGTGGTGTTCCTACTTCCTCTCTGGGATGATGAACAACTCCCAGCAGCAGCAATAGCACTAGGAGGAAGTGGTTCTTGATCTCTCCCTATTTTATTTTTATCGGAGAAAGTTTGGTCCTCCATTTATGTTATATTGATATATACGTGCGGCTAAGGCGCACACAAACACAGAATTTTTTTGTTGGAGACTAGTGCACTTTGTGGGTTACACCACCCTTTAAGAAATGAGCCAGCCGGCCCTTTACTTATGGGACACAGGCGCACGCTTGGCGCTGCTCCTTTATTGATGCACGTGCAGCCACAATGCACACAATTCACAAACACAGAAAATATTTTTTAAATTTTGTTTGGAGTGCCCTTTGGGGGTTACAGCACCCTTTTACAGACAAGCCAACCGGCCCTTTACTTATGGGACACAGGCGCACGCTTGGCACTGCTCCTTTGTTGATGCACGTGCAGCCACAGTGCACACAATTCACAAACACAGAAAATATTTTTTTATTTTGTTTGGAGTGCACTTTGGGGGGTTACAGCACCCTTTAACGGTCAAGCCAGCCGGCCCTTTACTTATGACACAGGCGCACGCTTGGCACTACTTTGTTGATGCACGTGCGGCTACTGCGCACACAATTCACAAACACAAAAAAATATATTTTTTTATTTTGTTTGGAGTGCCCTTTGGGGGTTACAGCACCCTTTAACGGTCAAGCCAGCCTTACCTATGGGACACAGGCGCACGCTTGGTTCTGCTCCTTTGTTGATGCACGTGCAGCCACAGTGCACACAATTCACAAACACAGAAAATATTTTTTTAATTTTGTTTGGAGTGCCCTTTGGGGGTTACAGCACCCTTTAACGGACAATCCAGCTGGCCCTTTACTTATGGGACACAGGCTCACGCTTGGCACTGCTCCTTTGTTGATGCACGTGCAGCCACAGTACACACAATTCACAAACACAGAAAATATTTTTTTATTTTGTTTGGAGTGCACTTTGGGGGTTACAGCACCCTTTAACGGTCAAGCCAGTCGGTCCTTTACTTATGACACAGGTGCACGCTTGGCACTACTTTGTTGATGCACGTGCGGCTACTGCGCACACACTTCACAAACACAGGAAAAAATATTTATTTTTTTTGCACTTGGGGGAAGCACCCCTGATGGACAGAGCACCCCCTGGACAACACTACAGCACCCCTTTAGGACTGGGACACTGCACAGGACTTTGGAGTGGACACAGCCCCTATGGACAACTGACTGCACAACACAGTCCAGCCAGCCCCTATGGACTTTGGAGGAGTGGACACAGCCCCTATGGACAACAGCAGCACAACACAGCCAGCCCCTATGGACTTTGGAGGAGTGGACACAGCCCCTATGGACCACAGCAGAACAGCGCAGCACAGCACAGCACAGCACAACACTACACAGCCCAACCAGCCCTAACTCCCACCCTCCCTCTTCACTGTCCACAGCCGAGTGAGAAAATGGCGTCGACGCTGGTACCTTATATAGAATCCAAAACCCGCAAGACCCGGAAGGCGGGATGATGACGTTTTGCCTCGATTTCAGATCCGAGTCAAGCGGGAAAAGTCGAGCCTGACTCGGATCGGCCTCGGATCGGGGGGGCTCGGGGGGGGGTTCGGATTTCTGAAATCCGAATCCGCTCACCCCTAATATATATATATATATATATTAGGGGTGAGCGGGTTCGGTTTTACTCGGATTTACTCGGATCTTTAAACGGCATTTTATTGGCTATCGCCTATCATGTGTTTTGGATAGCCAATATAATAAATCCGAATTTGCGGTAAAGTGGCGATAAGAACCGAGTAAATCCGAGTAAAACCGAACCCGCTCACCCCTAATATATATATATATATATATATATATATATACAGACCCTCCAACATGACCCGTTCCATTAGATACACAATGCTCTGCTCCTGGATTTCATTCTTAACTGATAATTGCAGCCACCTGTGGTGAAACACCTGTCTCATCAATTAACTGGCTCAACACAAGTGACTGCAATCATAAATCAGGTGGAAGTCCAGGAGCAGAGCATTTTGTACCTGATGGGAGGGGTCATGTTGGAGGGTAGATATATATGTTATGTTTATTGTGACAACTCTCCACTGTTGAAGATGGACATATGGTTATTCGGTTTGCTCATTGCAGGGGAGGCCCCATGGGTAAATGTACAGCACATAAAGTGTTGCTATCTACAGTGGTGTCACAAGGGGGGTGCAGGCCGCACCCAGTAGGTGACACTATAGTGCCAACTCCTCAGTGACAGGAGCATTACTTGACTCCTGACACAGTGAAGGAGCCGGCACTGCACACAGATTGGTCCCCGGGGACAGTCTGCCCCTCCGGGACCCGTCCCAAAGAGATTCAAACAGGGTTTCGGGCCACAAGGCCACGCTCCCTACCGCAAGGCCACACTCCCTACCTGCGAGGCCACGCCCCCTTTTACCGGCGTGCGGTGAAGCCACATGCACTACAGCCCTCCCTGCACCGGCTGTCACCTCAGGGAGGGATGCCACTGGCTATCTGGAGTTCTGGACAATGACATGTAGTCAGGCGATGTATTCATGAACTCATTGGTTTCAGCATGCAGCGTGGGTGATGGGTACCGGCATCATATAGGGATAGTATAAGATCGACATGTATTGTGTGACTATGGGGAAGATGTATCAAGCCTTGGAGAGATATAAAGTGGAGATGTTGTTCAAAGTAACCAATCAGTTTCTGTCATCATTGTCATAGACTGTGCTAGATAAATGGCAGTTAGAAGCTGTTTGGCTGCTTTGGGCAGTTTCACCACTTTATGTCTCACCAAGGCTTGATACATCTCCCCCACTATGTTGTCATGTTGGTTTCTGAAATATTGCCAGGTGGTCACAGGTAAAGAATCATAACCATGCATAGTGACATCAATTTCTGGTAAACTCAATGGAATATGGGGTAAGTCATTGGTTTCCATCATAATATCAAGGGTTATAGCGGGGAGGGACTCATCATTACCATTACCACTCCCCTTCATTAATATCGGACAGTTCCTATGCTTCAAAGAGAGCAGGTGTACTCAGTGCACCAGTCCAGCAGTGGGCACCTATGTCTAGTAAATGAGATAAAAGTCTGCCTATGGCAGTGCTAAGTGACACAGGTGTAACACAATATTCTAACCTGCTATTAGTGTGTGACTGAGCCGCACTGAGAGGTGTAGCGTAGCATCTTTTTCTTTAGCTTTTGTGTCTAATTCGCACTGGAAGTGTACTACAGATGCTGGGCAGCGACTTTAACCACACAGGATTTAGGGGTCTATGTACTAAGCAGTGATAAGTGACAGAGTGAAAAGTGATTAGTCTGTGATAAGTGCCAGCCAATCATCTCCCAACTGTCATTTTTCAAACACAGCCTGTAAGATGGAAGCTGATTGGCTGGCACTTATCACAGACTTATCACTTTTCACTCTGTCACTTATCACTGCTTAGTACAATCTAGCAAAGTAGTTTTGTTGTTTCACAGCCCTACCGAGAGGGGCTGTTTGGCGTGACTGAAGCCACTATTGTATGAGGCAGTGGCGTAACTAGGGGGTCTCGAGCAGGGCACATGCCCTAGGCGCAGTAACAGGCCCAGCGCCGCGGCCAGGGCAGTGTATCCTGAAGTTGCCATTTTACAAGAAACGACTCTTTGCAATGTAACTTTCTGATCTGTGAGGCCCGGGCCAGCATCTCCTCTCTGAGTCTGACACATTTCCTCCCCTTCAGTCATATTCACATTTTAAAATAGTCATAGATGGGAATCAAGCCTGTCCCACTTTATGCTTTGCAGTCAGAGCTGTATGCTCTTACAAGGGAAGCCTGTGAATTCTAACTACAGTATATCAAGCTACTTTACATTCTCCTTAATTTATCGTTGTGGGTCATTTCAAAAGAAACACTGACAATGTTATTGCAAACAGAATTGGGAAATTATATATTATTATTATTATTATTATTATTATTATTATTAGCAAACAGACTGTGGTGTCTATTCAGTAAGAGTGACAATGTTTCAAAGAATTTAATCGGGCAACATCGTCACAATTTTTTATGAATTATTACATTTTAAGTAAGCTATTCAGCATTTATATTCTGCAGGGACAGCGGTTGCGGTAACACGCTGTCCCTGCGATGTTACAGAAGGTATTGTTATTGGTTTCTGAAAACTATACCCTCTGTTCTGCTACTGCGCATGCTCAGTCATGTGCTTCCGAACAGTCTCCGTCCCGGCTTTGAGGTGACCGTGGATGGGTAAGTTCAATTACAGCCTTTCCAAAGTGATTGACATGTGTATACAGGCTTTATATTAGCCTGTATATTTATGTGATTTTATATTTAAAATGTATATACATTTTAAATATAATAGCACATAAATATACATGTATACGGGCTAGTTAAGACCTGTATACACATGTCAATCACTTTCTGCAGGTTTAACATGCTCTAATTGGACTTACCTGCCGGCGGTCACCACAAACCAGGCATGGAGACTGGGCGGAGTTACAGGATGCTGCGGGGACTTATGGAAAAAGTTTCCTCTGTCAAGCCTGTACCACTTTATGCTTTACAGTCAGAGCTGTCTGCTCTTACAAGGGAAGCCTGTGAATTCTAACTACAGTATATCAAGCTACTTTACATTCTCCTTAATTTAAAATACAGTCATGGGGGTATATTTACTAAAGTAAATGTTCTTAGAAGTGGAGATGTTGCCCATAGCAACCAATCAGATTCTACTTAACATTTATCTAGCACCTTCTAGAAGATAATAGCTAGAATCTAATTGGTTGCTATGGGCAACATCTCCACTTCTAAAAACTCTTATTTTAGTAAATATACCCCATAGTTGGGAATTGACCCTGTCACAACATGCTTTGCAGTCAGTCACCTTACCAATTGAGTCACCGGCTACTATAGCAAAAGCATGTAAAGTCTAATTATATCAAGCTGCTACACATTCTTATTAAACTAAAATACAGAGATATGTAGTTGGGCATCGAACTAAGCACCATCATACCTTGCAGTCAGTCACCTTACCAATTGAGCCACCTGCTAGTACAGTGAAGTCCTGTGAATTCTGCCCATATACATACCGACTTTTTATCCAATTTGGCCGATTTCGACGAATCGTGATGACGAATCGTGTTATAAAAGTACAAATCGTGAGTTAATACTCATGAGCACGATGCCGATGCGCGTCCCCGCTCGTCGTACCTCGCATCTTCAGATCTGCCGTGCTGTAGGGCAGATTAGCCAATCTGAGATACAATGCACTGGCTGCAAGATAAATCTTAAGTCAGATTGGACATTTTTAACTCCAAATCGTGACCACGACTGCCTGGGGAGAGTTCAGGGGAAATCGTGTACATCGGCTGATTGGGAGCAAGTCGGTATGTGTGTGGGCACCTTGACTATATCAAGCCACTACACATTCTTATTAATCTACAATACAGTCAGGTAGCAGGTGGGAATGCCCATTTTTGAAACGCACGCTAAAGTGGTAAAGTGGAAAGCACTTTCTCATCTTGCCCTGGGCACCAAATACCTCGGGCCTGATGCAGACCTACTAGTGCTCGCAAGTGAGTTGATGGCCGGGCTGTGCGCACGTGCGGCGTGTGCACTGCGCGTGCATTAGCCCCGTAGCGAGTGAATTTTCACTCGCTGCAGGACTCACTACAAGACTGGGCAGCTGTTGATTGTGTTTGACAGCTCGCCCCATTTTGTAGGCATGCAGGGGGGGTGGCTGGACAAACAGAGGCATTCCTGAAGGAACGCCTGCCATTTGTGGGCGGCACTACTGACATCACCAGTGACATCACACTGTCCTGCTATCCCACCAGCGGACTACAGTGTCCTGTAAGTGGTTGTGAAGTTGGGGGACATTCTTATTAGCGCTGCTTTGCTATGCAGAGCAGTGCGGTGCTGAGGAAGGTGAATGAATGCAGCGCTCATGAACTCGCCATCCATTTAGTACCAGGAGGAGGCTGGGGGCAGCTCAGCAGCTGCCGGAGTGCTGGGCTCAAGCCCAGTGTGGGCTCAAGCCCAGTGTGACGTGAAATGTAGGGCATGACATGTGATTACGCTCCAAAATGGCATGCTACAGAGATTACTCCCCCTTTTGCGCGTGTGTAGGCAATCACAATGTACTATTTACGAATGCTGGGTGCTGGTATGCTAGAGAGAGAGAGGGGGGGAGAGAGAGAGAGAGAGAGAGAGAGAGGGGGGAGAGAGAGAGAGAGAGAGAGAGAGAGAGAGAGATCCTTTGACTTCATGGCAAATGTAATTGTCAGTGGTTTCTAAATATGCCTCACACAACTTGAAGCACTTTGGGTAGGATAACTTACACTGGCTCAAAGGAGAAATGTGTTTATGTTAATTTTTGGGATGTTTTTTAGCAAAGACCTTTTAAATGACTTAGTATATATAAAGGAGATATTAGTTAGGGCAGCAACTCACATCGATAGAGTGGTATAATATCTATAATGTAAAAAAAAGATGACAAAACATTACTTCTCTTACACCACACAAAAACACATTTATTTAAGAGTTTGGAGAATTTACTTACATGTGAAGTACTGATACAGGAGACAGATACATTCAGCTCAGTTGCATTAAGTGCTACAGCTATACTTACAACCACACAGAAGGGAAATGCCCTCTGGGCACGGTTATAGAGGTTTTACAGTATAGAGGCTTTTATGAAGCTTTAAAATGTGTTATAATAGAAGACGTGTGTTCTAGGCTTCAGGTATGAATATACCTCAAACCTTCTGGACAAACGGAGGCGTTCCTGAAGGAACGCCTGCCGTTTGTGGGCGACCCTACTGACATCACCAGTGATGTCAGTAGTGAGCTTCCTGCTCTATTAAAGCAGGAAGTTCACTTGAGCTTGTGGTGGACGAGACCTTACCACAAGAGTCTCGTCGCAAGCCCGATGGTTGCGATGATCGCGCCATCGCCAGGCCGCCCGCTAAAGCTGTGGGTGGTCACCCACAGCTTAGCGAGCAACCTGGAGGCCGGTAAAAATAAAAAACGGCCCACCCTGATTCAGTGCGAGCGCTCGCAAATAGCGAGCGCCTCTGAATCAGGGCCCTAGTTACACCGCTGGTATGAGGACACATCTGTATATCATACCTCCCAACCATCTTGATTTTGGACACTGTCCTGCTATCCCACCAGCGGACTACAGTGTCCTGTAAGTGGTTGTGAAGTTGGGGGACATTCTTATCAGTGCTGCTTTGCTATGCAGAGCAGTGCGGTGCCGAGGAAGGTGAATGAATGCAGCGCTCATGAACTCGCCATCCATTTAGTACCAGGAGGAGGCTGGGGGCAGCTCAGCAGCTGCCGGAGTGCTGGGCTCAAGCCCAGTGTGACGTGAAATGTGGGGCATGACGTGATTACGCTCCAAAATGTCATGCTACAGAGATTACTCCCCCTTTTGCGCGTGTGTAGGCAATCCCAATCTACGATTTACGAATGCTGGGTGCTGGTATGCTAGAGAGAGAGAGGGGGGGGGGGGAGAGAGAGAGAGAGAGAGAGAGAGAGAGAGATCCTTTGACTTCATGGCAAATGTAATTGTCAGTGGTTTCTAAATATGCCTCACACAACTTGAAGCACTTTGGGTAGGATAACTTACACTGGCTCAAAGGAGAAATGTGTTTATTATGTTAATTTTTGGGATGTTTTTTTAGCAAAGACCTTTTAAATGACTTAGTATATACAAAGGAGATATTAGTTAGGGCAGCAACTCACATCGATAGAGTGGTATAATATCTATAATGTAAAAAAAAGATGACAAAAAATTACTTCTCTTACACCACACAAAAACACATTTATTTAAGAGTTTGGAGAATTTACTTACATGTGAAGTACTGATACAGGGGACAGATACATTCAGCTCAGTTGCATTAAGTGCTACAGCTATACTTACAACCACACAGAAGGGAAATGCCCTCTGGGCACGGTTATAGAGGTTTTACTGTATAGAGGCTTTTATGAAGGTTTAAAATGTGTTATAATAGAAAACATGTGTGTTCTAGGCTTCAGGTATGAAAATATCTCAAACCTTCTTGCCTGAGGACAGTCCATTGTTTCCACTGACTTTACAACTCACAACCTATTATATCTGGAGAGTTGTATGCTTATCCTAGTAAAACCTGGGATGTTGACTTTTCTCGCGCCCAGATTGATAGTGGTGCACTTCTGATGAGTTAGACTGTATTCTCATTCTATTACATACGCCAACTTGAAACTCATCTGAAATATGCTGGAAACACGCCAGGTTTGTAAACTCTGACCCTACTACTTTAACCCCATAGTGACTTTATACGTATTCGGCTGTGCATAGGTCATTTGAAATACCTAGCACTTTGCAGGTTACATTATAAACGTGGAGCATATAATGCACATCTAATACTGAGCAATAGAATAATGTACCATATGAAGTGCAGGGCAGTGGTGTAACTACATAGCAAATATGTCTAGGGTTCAAACATGATTTTTAGAGACTCCTGGACTTTTGTAACTCTGCAATATACTTCTCCATTGAGCCATTCGCAGTTTCACCGATTTAATGAGCCATTTGCAGTTTCACTGTACCGTCCTGCTGTAAGTGCCACCTACTCAATGAGCCACAGCTGCTGTCTTGGAAACCAGGTTACAGCAACCCTCTCTTTGAGTCAATCATGGTCTGCTTCCCATTAATTATTATGACAGCAGCCATGGCCCATTTACAGGGGGAGCTTGAGGCAGACAGAGGAAATGAACAGTTTGTCACAAAAGAACTGTATGATAGGGGAGGTGTACTGGAGATTAGAGTATTGTGCACTGTAGGCTACATACTGGATATTATCTATAATGGAGACGGGGCTGTCCGCACTGGAGACATGAAAGTTATGTCTGGTTACTTGTGGTGATATTGGTGGTTGTGTATTTGAGACTGAGGTGCTGTATACTTGAGGCATGGGAGCTGTGTACAAGGGTGATGTTTACTGGAGTATGGGATATATACTGAACACTGCAGAGCTGTATACTGAAGTTTGGGAGCAACAATGTTTAAAAGTACCATGGTCAAATGTGACTGTATCCTAAGCAAATAATACCAATGGTCTAAGTCAACCTTAACCTAACAGCGTTAGCCATAGCAATAGCATTATTAAACCCATCTCTATTAATATTCTCAATATTAATAAACACTTCTACGTATTGTCATTGTCATGTTGGGAAGCTCTGTAGTCCATTTGGAGAAATTGGCAAATGCCTATGTACATCACATGCCTAACTCAGGAAGTGCTTCAGGAGTTTCTAAAACTATGGTGATTATTTTGGAAACATAAATCTTATGAAGAGGGAAACTTATGGGTTCTTTTAAAATGAGTATTGGTGCCAAACTGGTTGTCCCCACGTGGTGCGTAAACAGATGTCCAGGACAAGGATGATAAATAGATACCAGCTGCTATGGCAGTCCAAATGAAAGAAAATCATGGATATTTATTAAGGCCATGTAAAGAACACATACTTTGTACGGTGTCTTTTTGTTTATGTGTCAGTGACCTGCAAATGTGGCATTTAGCAATTTTGCAGAAAGTACAAAGTTGCAAATAATGGTTCTATTATATATTATTATTATTATTATTATTATTATTATTATTAGCAAACAGACTGTGGTGTCTATTCAGTAAGAGTGACAATGTTTCAAAGAATTTAATCGGGCAACATCGTCACAATTTTTTATGAATTATTAAATTTTAAGTAAGCTATTCAGCATTTATATTCTGCAGGGACAGCGGTTGCGGTAACACGCTGTCCCTGCGATGTTACAGAAGGTATTGTTATTGGTTTCTGAAAACAATACCCTCTGTTCTGCTACTGCGCATGCTCAGTCATGTGCTTCCGAACAGTCTCCATCCCAGCTTTGAGGTGACCGTGGATGGGTAAGTTCAATTACAGCCTTTCTAAAGTGATTGACATGTGTATACAGGCTTTATATTAGCCTGTATATTTATGTGATGTTATATTTAAAATGTATATACATTTTAAATATAATAGCACATAAATATACATGTATACAGGCTAGTTAAGACCTGTATACACATGTCAATCACTTTCGGCAGGTTTAACATGCTCTAATTGGACTTACCTGCCGGCGTTCACCACAAACCAGGCATGGAGACTGGGCGGAGTTACAGGATGCTGCAGGGACTTATGGTAAAATTTCCTTCTTTCCCTGCAGTTTTCGGGGAATTTAAGGCATTTTCTTCATATAACAGCATGCTGAGATATAAAAAGTAATGATTTTTTGAGCTTTAAAACTTTCTGCTTGGTTGAATAGCAAAAAGCATTAAAGCACTGTAGAGATCAATGGCTGATCCCTACAGTGCGAGATGGGAATTAATGGAGAAGATAATTGCGGTATCTTCTCCATTATCCCATTGCCGAATAGTGGATTTACATAAAAAAATGCGGAAATGATGATTTCCGCATTTTTTATGTGAGAAAATCATTGCTGAATAGACCCCTGTAAGTGGTAGGGGTGTTGAGAAAATGTATGTAGTTCCTAAACCAGTTTTAAATGAACTGTGGTAGTTGTTAAGAGCACGTATGAACATCTATATTCATTTGCTGAATGAAAAAATCTTGAATGTTTCTTGTTTTAAGGTCAGTGACCAATTCATAGTGTGTGGAAATATAATCAGTGGCCACACACACTTACCTTGGAATGGACATCAGAGTTATTAATACGTAAGGCAAAAAAAAGTCCTAATACTACTATAGTACAACCAGGTAACTATATTGGATTACTTGCTACCTATTGCAAGTAGGCTACATATTCAAACAACTTAAAGTCAATAGCAGCATCATAACCTTGGAACATTTGATTGTGATGAATTAATATTACACTGTATCAGGACATTTTCTGATTTTTCTTGGGATCCAGAATTTGTGATTTACCAGCATATGTGCATTATATGTTTTAATTTGCTAATTCCTATTTTATATATCCATGAAATAACCAGGTTCTGCATATAATAAAAACATTACCTAAAATAAAATTATTATCTTCTGGATATTTATTAGATGTTTTGAGACAAAAATCCAACTATGGGCCTTTCAGAGTATCATGGTAAGTAGTAGCAGCTGAAGGAAAAAGGCGCCTTCTGCCAGCTTCGCAGATCTGATGCCTGCGTCTGAACACACAGCATTGGATCACCAAGTGACCATTCATACACGCAGTCATCGCCCATCTGAGTAAGCAGAGAGGAGCTAAGTGCGCTGTCATGTAGCTGGTAAGAGGTCATAAATATCTGAGAACCAGCACTTATTGGCAGTAAATCTTATTAAAATTGAGAAACGGATACATGAAATAAAATATCAATCCACATTTAATACAATAAAAATTATTACATAATAGCAAAAAAGGAGCTCATCACATGGTAATATTTTGTCAGCTGCTAGGAAAACTCCTGAATGTGTGTGTAAATATTGATGGTAATTAGGACTTGCTCTCAAAAAGTCTCTCAAAGTTCATAACCAGCAAATATTTACCATGTGGTCAATTGATGTAGAATAGTCCTATTAGCAAAGAATCCACAGGTGGTACCGTACAATCCATTTGTAGCTGTATAACTGAATCTGGATAGAGCAGTGCCATCCAAAGTGCACAGTCAAATGTCCATACAAATTCAGGTGTCACATCCAGTCTTTAAGCGGCAATAATTATATCTATAAATCGCTTAACACGTTTTGCTGGATAAAGGACATCCAGCTTCATCAGAAACATAATTCAAATGTCCCATGGAGACTCCTTATATGCCACTTAGATTGGGGAAACATAAATCACCTGTACATACATTATAAATACTAATGAACAATCATTCATTTCTCATATAAAAGTGTTCAATAATCTAAAGGCAATCTTACCTTATTTCCTTAGTGGGTTAGAGAATCAAAAATAATAATATAACATACCTTTTTTCTATGCAGTTGAATGATCTTCATATAAGCCATGATCGTACACTCCCCAGATCATGTAACTCTCTGTCCGGTAACATGATCGCGAGCAGCCAATCCCAAAACCCAACCATATGTTTATATTGTTTTCCAGTAACAGCGAGCTCTCTCGCTGCGTTCTGTATGATGAGTTTCTTTGAACACTTTATTTTTTCTGGCCTATCATCATACCTCCCAACATGACCCTCTCCAGGAGGGACACAATGCTCTGGCCTGGGACTTGCCTGGTAAGAGGTGGGGCTGCAGCGCAGTTCAAAATTCAAATAGGGGAGTCACACCAACTGTCGTTTCACACGCTGCCAAACATCACTGGCTGGGACTCACTGGCAGTTGGTGTGACTCCCCTATTTGAATTTTCGACTGTACTGCAGCCCCACCTCTGGAGCCTCCACCAATCATAAATTACCAGGGAACTCCAGGACCAGAGCATTGTGCCCCTCCTGGAGAGGGTCATGTTGGGAGGTATGTATCATGGGCCGATACTCTATGTTTATGTTCAGAGCGTTTCCTAGCAACGGTCCGATCTTCAGTACTATTCCATAAAGCAGAGTTCCTCAGGATTTATGATTAGATTTTATTCAGTTTATTCAATCATTAATCATAAAGCCCTGATTTCCTCAACACGAGTTTGGTAAGTCTTATCTATTTGCTCCATATAAAAGACAATGATGAATCATATCCAAAAAAATACCACACATTCTCAATTATGGATAATCTGACTGATGTACCAATAGTATTAAAACCTACGATCAGGCCGTAATTAGATTTATAAAAGATCCAGTCACTAAAAGACTGGATATAAACTGAGTATCCTGTAAAATATTAATAGTCTCGACCACATGGTCTGTCATAAACAATCAGAGTATCATTAATATAATCTAATACAGAAGAGGAAACATCTAGTATCTACATTGATCAGCAAATATGTTTCAAATAGACTTGTCATACAGAATGTAGCTAGAGAGCTAGCTGTTACCGGGCAACAATATAAAACATATGGTAGGGGTTTGGGATTGGCTGATCGTGATCACGCAATCATTTTTTATTCTCTAACCCAGTAGGGAGATGGGGTAAGATTGCCTTTAGATTATTGAATACTTTTATATGAGAAACAGATGATTGTTCATTAGTATTTATAATGCATGTACAGGTGATTTCTATTTCCACAGTATAAGGGGTATACTGTATAAGGAGTCTCCATGGGACATTTGGATTATGCTTCTGATAAAGCTGGATGTCCTTTATCAAGCTGAACGCATTAAGCAACTTTTAAATATGATTATTGCTGCTTATAAACTGTATGTGACTCCTGAATTGTGCGGACATTTGACTTTGCACTTTGGACGACATTGCTCTATCCAGATGCAGTTATACAGCTACAAGTGGATTGCTATTACAGCCCCACCACCTGCGGATTCTTTGCTAAGAGGACAGTTCTACATCAACTGGCTGTAAATATTTGCTGGTTATGAAACTTTGAGAGACTTTTTGAGAGCAAGTCCTAATTACCATCAATTTTTACACACTCGGCCTGATTCACTACCGATCGCAACTGCAATTGCAATAGCGATTATGCACACAGTCTCACTGCGATAGTGTGCTAATCCATTCCGATCACTATGCCACCGCAGCATAACATAAGGACGCCCACTTTACCTTGCACACATCAGTAATGTTTAGCAAGACTGCAAACCCATCGGTACAATTGAGTACCATCGCAGCCTCACGCACACTTGCACAAGGTCTGACCTTACTCAGGAATTGCTAACTTCATTGCACGCTATGAGTCCTTAGGCTGCGTAGGGAATTGCAGTGGATTATTTATGCACGCCCCTGCAACGGCGTTCAAACGTACTGGCATGCCTGCGTTTTGCCGACCACCCCCCGCAGTTCCACCCACAAACGGTACTTCCTGTCAATCACTCTGCAATGGGTCTGCATGGTCACTGCAATCGCAGTCCCGATAGCAGTGGCCGGCTTGTGCACGCGCACTGCGATGCATGCGCAGTACGCAACAATCAGCCGATTACGTGCTTAATCGCAGTTGCGATCGGTAATGAATCAGGTCTTAGTCAGGAGTCTGCCTAGCAGCTGACAACATATTACCATGTATTGAGCTCTTTTATTTGCTATTATGTAATAATTTTTATTGTATTAAATGTGGATTGTTATTTTATTTCATGCATCCGTTTCACAATTTTAATAAGATATATTTAACTTTACCCATATGAGTACATCTAAGCCCATCTGTGCAGTGCAAAAAATGCTTCTTTCACTTCTCAGTGATTTAAATCCTTTACACCTCCATAGTATATGCATGTTGTCATGAGAACGTACAGTTTTTATTGTAGAGAAACACAAATTTCTAGAGCAGAATTAGCATTCAAGCCTTTAATTCTTTGCTTAATAAAGCCTTATTGCTGGTTTTAGAGTGCCTGTAAATTAAGCTTTTGGGAATCACTGAAATGGGTGTTCTATTTAAACAAAAAAAATATTATTATTATTATTATTATTTTTTTTTTTGCATAAAGGAAAAGTTGGAATAAAAAATACCTACAATCATAATACATATTTAAAACCTTTTACAGTATATGCTTCCAAAAGTAAACATATAATACAGTAAATACTGTTAATGAAGAGTAAAATGTATTATCAATAGTCAGGACTGTGGACCTCATTCAGAGTCGGTCGTTGCGGCCGCACGGTCGTAAGGGAAAAGGGGCCGGATATGCAAATCATGCACTCGCAAGTTGCGTCCTTAAGATCGGATCGTTAGCTGGCCGACCAAGGGGAGGATGCGGCCGTAAGACAATAAATACGCCCCCTTCTCGTACGCATTACACGTCATCTCCGGCCATATAAGGATTAATCGAGACCATCGGAACTGGTCGTAGAGCTTAAGGTTGACCATACCCTCTCTTAAGCACTACGATCAGGTCAGTGTACAAACCACCCATGTCACGTTTGCCATGACACTACTTTCTTAATTATGTACGTTCGCATAATTAGGCACGCCTGCGTTCGGATCTCCACTCCCCCGTTTTCAAGCACCTTCCCCTGTTACCACCCACAAATGCCTCAATCTGTCACTCAAACTACTGACCTGGCTGTGTTCAAGGAGAGAGAAATTTCTGATCATAGCAGCTAGTTTGCGCACGCGCATTGCGAACTTTACGCATGCGCAGTTTAGCGAACATCGGTAGCGTACGACCGTGCAGCCGCAACGACCGACTCTGAATGAGGTCCTGTGTCCTTTTCCACAGTTATGGGAAGGTGTCAACATGTGTAATATTTAACTATTTGTAGTATTTTTAAAATAAATAGCATCCTTTCATCTGGACAAACTTGGGTAAAAGTTCAACCTAATATTTGTTTTCCTGAATTATAGATGTAATTGCATTTTTTAGGGTACAAATAATTTCTCATTAAACAGATTGTATGCTTGCTTTAAAATGAACCCAAAAAAGGAAATGGGGCTAAACTGCATGTGAAGTGTTACCGGTTTGAGATCAATTGATACATACTGTATGACATGTCATGTAATGTGAGCAGTCTACATGGACAGTAAGAAAATACATGGTACTGATAAGAATGCAAATATATATCTGATATATAAGATCTAATATGATATATAAGATGACAAATATTAATTTACTGCACATAAAGTTTGAATACAGAGTAAAAGTCTGGTGTTATTGTCAGACTATTGACACAGAACAGCTATGGGCTATCTACCCTTTGACCATCCTAATACAATATACATCGGAAGTATGTTCACACCCAGACAAATATCTGCTGAACATAGATTGAGTTTATTAAATGTAATTTCATCAGAGAAGCTACATATCTTTTAAGAATAGTTTAGCTATAAAGCTACAAGCATGTAACTATAGCACAACAAGGTAACAGAAACAGATTGATACATACACAAGCCAACTCCTGGAGTACAATGCAATTGCCACAATGTTTTGTCTCTTTTCCCTGCTGACTGTAACGCCAAACACTAAATTCCCAAAATGAACCTCTAGAACCTGGCCAGTGATGTTCTTTAGTATCAACCTTTCCCTTAGTGCTGGTGTTGGTCACTAGTATTCAAATCTTATTAGATAATATTCTGAATTACTTTAAAAGACAATTTAATAATTATATGAATGCTTAAGGAATTTATAGCTTATAGGTTGCATCATATCTTGCAATGCAAGATATCTGTTACTAATCAGTGCAGATGCGTAATTACCCTACATTTATGCAACTGAATTAAAGTCATTGGCTAAATAGAGTGCCAATAGAGAGGGATGTGCTAATGGAGTAGAATGTGACAATGGAGTATAATGTGACAATAGACAGGTATGTGCCAATGGAGAGGAATGTGCCAATGGAGAGGAATGTGACAATACAGACGAATGTAACAGTGGAATAGAATGTGACAATGGAGAATAATGTGACAATGGAGAGGAATGTGACAGTGGAGTAGAATGTGACAGTGGAGTAGAATGTGCCAATGGAGAGGAGTGTGCCAATAAAGAGGAGTGTGACAATGGAGAATAATGTGGCAGTGGAGTAGAATGTGACAATGGAGAGGAATGTGACAAAGGAGAGGAATGTGCCAATAGAGAGCAGTGTGACAATGGAGAGGAATATGCCAATGAAGAAGGGATGTGACAATGGAGAATAATGTGACAATGGAGAGGAATGTGCCAATAGAGATGGATGTGCTAATGGAGTAGAATGTGACAATGGAGAGGAATGTGACAATACGGAGGAATGTGCCAATGGAGTATAATGTGACAATAGACAGGTATGTGCCAATGGAGAGGAATGTGCCAATACAGACGAATGTGCCAATGGAGAGGAATGTGCCAATGGAGAGGAATGTGACAGTGGAGTAGAATGTGACAATGGAGAATAATGTGACAATGGAGAGGAATGTGACAATGGAGTGGAATGTGCCAACAGAGAAGAATGTGCCAATGAATAAGGAATGTGACAATGGAGAATAATGTGACAATGGAGAGGAATGTGACAATGGAGTGGAATGTGCCAACAGAGAAGAATG
Organism: Taudactylus pleione; assembly: GCA_031769625.1. Taxonomy (NCBI): domain Eukaryota; kingdom Metazoa; phylum Chordata; class Amphibia; order Anura; family Myobatrachidae; genus Taudactylus; species Taudactylus pleione. Next base: position 5,117,982 of record JAUIMM010000518.1, read on the forward strand.
TGCCAATGAATAAGGAATGTGACAATGGAGAATAATGTGACAATGGAGAGGAATGTGACAGTGGAGTAGAATGTGACAATGGAGAATAATGTGACAATGGAGTGGAATGTACCAACAGAGAAGAATGTGCCAATGAATAAGGAATGTGACAATGGAGAATAATGTGACAATGGAGAGGAATGTGACAATGGAGTGGAATGTGCCAACAGAGAAGAATGTGCCAATGAATAAGGAATGTGACAATGGAGAATAATGTGACAATGGAGAGGAATGTGACAGTAGAGTAGAATGTGACAATGGAGAATAATGTGACAATGGAGAATAATGTGACAGTGGAGTAGAATGTGACAATAAAGAAGAATGTGACAATAAAGAGGAATGTGACAATGAAGAAGGAATTTGACAACAGAGAGGAATGTGACAATAAAGAGGAATGAGACAATGGAGTAGAATGTGACAAAGGAGAAGAATGTGCCAATGGAGTGGAATGTGACAATGGAGAATATTGTGACAATAGAGAGGAATGTGCCAATAGATATGGATGTGCTAATGGAGTAGAATGTGCCAATGGAGTGGAATGTGCCAATAGAGAAGAATGTGCCAATGAATAAGGAATGTGACAATGGAGAATAATGTGACAATGGTGAGGAATGTGCCAATAGAGATGGATGTGCTAATGGAGTAGAATGTGACAATACGGAGGAATGTGCCAATGGAGTATAATGTGACAATAGACAGGTATGTGCCAAGGGAGAGGAATGTGACAATACAGACGAATGTGCCAATGGAGAGGAATGTGACAATGGAGAATAATGTGACAATGGAGAGGAATGTGACAATGGAGAATAATGTGACAATGGAGAGGAATGTGCCAATGGAGAGGAATGTGACAATGGAGAGGAATGAAACAGTAGAGTAGAATGTGCCAATGGAGAGGAATGTGCCAATGGAGAGGAATGTGCTATTGTCACATTCTACTCTACTGTCACATTCCTCTCCATTGTCACATTATTCTCCATTGTCACATTCTACTCCATTGTCACATTCCTCTCTAATGTGCCAATAGAGAGCAATGTGCCAATGGAGTAGAATGTGCCAATGGAGTAGAATGTGACAATGGAGAATAATGTGACAATAGAGAGGAATGTGCCAATGGAGTAGAATGTGAAAGTGGAGTAGAATGTGAAAGTGGAGTAGAATGTGACAATAGAGAGGAATGTGCCAATAAAGAGGAATGTGTCAGTGGAGTAGAATGTGACAATGGAGAGGAGTGTGACAATGGAGAGGAGTGTGCCAATAGAGAGGAATGTGCCAATGTAGTAGACTGTGACAATAGAGAATAATTTGATAGTGGAGTAGAATGTGCCAATAGAGAGGAATGTGCCAATGAAGAGGAGTGTGACAATAGAGAGAAATGTGCCAATGAAGGAGTAATGTGACAATAGAGAGGAATGTGCCAATGAAGAAGGAATGTGACAAAAGAGAAGAATGTTCCAATGGAGTAGAATGTGCCAATGAAGAATAATGTGACAATGGAGAGGAGTGTGACAATAGAGAGGAATGTGCCAATGAAGGAGGAATGTGCCAATGAAGAAGGAATGTGACAATAGAGAGGAATGTGCCAATGAAGAAGGAATGTGACAATAGAGAGCAATGTGACATTGGAGAGGAATGTGAAAATAAAGAGAGGAATGGGCTACTTAAATGGTCTCAATAGCTGCTAATTAGCGTCTTTGAAGAAGTGGTGAAGAATAGCATTTGGCAGGTTTTTTTTGCAGAAAATACCTAGTCCCAGCAAATTTGGGGTACACGAAAATGGGTGCAAGCATATTTTAAAGTTGCTAAAGTGAAGTTTTAAAAAACATTAAAAATCCACCGTCCGCAAGCACCTGCAATTTTAAAAACACCTGGAGCATACTTAGGGGCCTCCCTGGAGTCTATTTCGCTAGTTTTTAAGTTTGTCCCCCAACTTTGTACTTTTTCATCCCCTTTTTCAAAGTAATTTTTTGGGGTAATTATTTTTTTTTTAACTTTTTTTGACACAGTTTACCTTTTGGGGGCTGTCCCAAGGGTGCAGGGTGGTTCCCGCAAGTTTGCACCCCAAAACTCCAATTCTGCACTTTTTTTTGACAGCTTTCATAGGTGAAACTTTTTTGCCTGTTCCAGTGCATTGACTTTCCGCACCGGCGAAAAGCCTTTGGAATTGAATACTAGCGAATTGACACCACCGGTGATACTTTTCCACAGAAACTGACTTGTCACACCTAATTAAATATGCCCCTCAGACTAAAAATTGAATATGTACTAAGTCTTTCATTTCATGCATTGTAGACTTCTTATTGATCCCATTCAGGGCAGCTTTGTTCTGAGGACTATGCATAACAAATCAACAATGAACATGGTATTAAAGGGGTGTTTTATAGGGGAGGGAAAGAGGGCTGGTGGTGGCACAGTTTTTTGGAAAGCACTGGAAATGCTTCATGTTTGTATTTTCCTCAATGTAAAAGGTTGGAAGGTATGTATATACTTATGTGTATCATGACCACATAATGTTTTTTGTAAAAAAATACCCAAAAGCTGAATAACTGCAAGTGATCACAGTTTCCATACAGAGGACTTATAGTCTTAGTATGTGTTATTAATATATGCTGATTATTTTCTTTCATCTACTTTAATGCCATAAGAGGTGGAAGGAATACTTGTATACAAGAAAATAAATCGCTGTGTATTTCTGGTCCTCAGAACAATTGTTTGAGAATATTATTTCTGATTTTAGAACAAAACCATTTTTATGCTTTTTTGGGGGCTTTTATTGTCATTTCAGTTTAGAACTGAAAGTTTATTTTTTCTTACACAGACAATTGGTTAAATGATAAGCAGTTTACAGAATTGTTTCAGTGAATGAAAGGAATATCTGTACATGCTTCGCTAAGACAGAAACACAAATTAATCACATACATGTTTACATTGTTAAACAGCTTTAGCTCTCGTGCAAGATTGCCGAAGTGTGTAGAGATCCTGTGACAGAATAAATAAAAATCATTACTGAACGTGGAGTATAAAGAGCTGAGGGAGTTTGTGTATTGATAATTGTAATCATAAAAAAGATGTGCAAGTGATTTTTCAAAAGAAGCATAACCCCATGATGAGCAATGGGCAATAGTGGGTAATTCTAAGTAATTTATCACTCCGCATCACTCTTGCAAGTCATCACAACATAATTAATGGCTAAGGAACATATAACACAAGAGTATGACATTTTCCTACACCCAATAATTATTAAATGAGGTTAGTCCAATTGTAATCTTGGTATGTCAATTAAGTCCTAGTTATAATTTATACTTATTGATTTAATATTTGAAGAATTTAGGTTATTCCATGCAATATGTGGGAACTCAAATGTAAGGTGCTTCCTTTTGCACATCATAGGTTAGCTCCTGCGTCTAATTACTGTAATGGAGTCAAAAGGGGTATATTTACTAAAGTGAGAGTTTTTAGAAGTGGAGATGTTGCCCATAGCAACCAATAAGATTCTAGCTATTATCTTCTAGAAGATGTTAGTTAAATGTTAAGTAGAATCTGATTGGTTGCTATGGGCAACATCTCCATTTCTAAAAACTCTCACTTTAGTAAATATACCCCAAAGAGTCAATTATCAATATGCAAAAACATGTCCCTACATTGCATTTCTCTGGCACAACATACATGGGTGTACATCCACGTTACATTTAAAAAATAATAATATTCTATTGGTTTCAAGAATAGTAACTAACAAACTAAACCATATAAATCAGTGATCCCTAAACTTTTTTTAATCACAGCACTTTAAAGTATCAGCATTTTTTTTCACGACATTCCTTTGTTTTTTTTTAAATCAAGTAAATGGTGCTTACCTGGCATCCTTAGGTTCAGTTATGTGGTGGTGGACAGGGTTGTGCTTCTGTGTGTCCACATATTTTAGGATTGGCAGCATATTTGGAAAGTGTAAAAATTTCACTTTAAAGTCCACTACACAACACTTTATATCATTAGGACCATTAACTTGTTTGTATGAAACATATTGATTTTTTCTAAAATATTACTCATTTGATTATTTATATGTGTTACTTTTGTATGTTTTTATTACTTTTGTATTTGTGCATTTATAAATGTCTGTGACATTCACCCTAAGGGTGAAAAAGCATCCCATTTAGCATACAGGGCAGCAACTAAGTATAAGCATCAATGAGCACTTATTAAAGTTCTTTTGTAGGGTAGAAGAATGTCTTCATCAACTCGCAAACTAGGAAACCTAGATAACTTCTCCACTTGTCCATCTCCAGTCTTTACAAGGCTTGATACATCTCCTCCTTAGTTACAAAGATACTGAACCCCACTGAAGCTACGAAGATCTGTACATGCCTTAACATTTTGCTATAGCTGGTTATGTTTGTTGGAGCATAATGATAATGATCATATTATGGCATATTGCATATTATGTTCTTTTGAGGTTGTGTTATAATTTTGTCCACTCAGAAAAATAAGAAGTTTCAATTACTCTCATGAAGTTTTGTGGTGGTCCTGTGTAGTTTAAATTAAAATGCACAACCCTTATGATGTCCTGTGAGAAGGAAAAGTCAATTACCTGACAGGAGATAGTAAACATGAACTTTTGTCTATGTTTGCATATACTGTAGATGATTAAAGTATGCTTACCTGGCTTCTAACAAAGTGGGAGGCTAACAAACAGTTGTCTGGTGTAAATGGAGATCAAAGGATCAACATATGTTATCTGTTTCTGATTAAACATTTATTTTTTTACCACAGCTATGGGTTCCCAAAATCATTGAAATGTACTTTTAGTTAGTATATTGAACTGCTGTGATTTGATAGTCATTAGGATGTATGGTTTCAGAGACATGAGGTATCTAACTAATCAAACAGCAAAGAACCATCTTGTTTATACACATATTACATAAATAAAATAGATTGAGAACATTTCATATTTCATAAAGCTATTACACAGGGAAAATTATGTACAGGCATTTCTACTTAGGTTAAAAGTTATGTTGCAGTACTGGGATGGACATGGTCATCATGCAGTCATCAGGGACTTGGTCATGACCTCACTATGGGAGGGGGAATAGATGATAAAAAGTATGGCATGTTGCTCAAGGGTCAGACTTAGGGATCAATTTTTAGTTGTAGCCTGTACCTGCATTTTCCTGCCATGCCCCCCAGCCCAGAAAAGCTGAGTGTAATTCTGTATAAGGTTCTTCTTTTTAGTATGAAATTGCAACACAAGTTTGTCTATGTGATCTGTAACTCTTTTTATTTATATTGTTAAGTATTGTACTTTCTTTTGTAAATACAGTGTTCCTTTATTAGTAAATATAGTGTTCCTTTATTAGTAGGCTCAGCAGGGCATCATCCAGCATCAGTCAGCGAGGAGAGAAGGAGCCGACCGGGAGAGGACATGTGTCTTCCCTGCGCATCACACTGCTGAAGGAGGAAGCGACCATGGAGCAGAGGTAAGTCGCGGGGAGGGAGGGGTGTGGGTTAACCTAGGGGGCTCGAGAAAATTTGTTATGAGGCCCCCAAGGTCTAGTTAAACCCCTGTATAGAGTGTAACATTCATGTATAAAGATAAAAGTAACACTTCATGAGGCGATCAAACCATGCAGCCACTGTCCAACACTTCTAGCAAACACTACAAAAATTTGCAATACAGGATAAAAATTTAAAAAACCATGTGAAAAGGCACAGGAGGTGCAGGTGTAACATGCAGATGTATATAAAAAATGTATATACTCAAATGGGTGGAGAATTAATGAGTCAATGAAGAGAATACCCAATTGAAGACACTTCTTGTGATGAGAAATCTTTTCTAGAAGTCAGATACAATCGGCAGCAAGAAGGTATATGTGCAGTCTCAGATATAACTTTCTACCAAGTAATGTCTCTTATAGTACTGGCCTCTTTATTACTCTTTCTGTCACACGGCTTCACTGTCCAGCCTTTCAGGCTTAGGCTTTCATTTCCACTTAGCAAACTAATAAATAATTGTAAAAAAATAGATCAAAATATCTGAACAAAAAATATTGTTAAAAATATTGATCATTGATAAATCCAAGGATGGGGATAACAGAATAAGCAGTATAGTGCATAATGGTAGTTAAAACCAAAGCATGGGGGTCTCTTTAATAACTAAACTCTAACACAAAATAACATTATGAGGTCAAGGTTCTTACTATAAATAGATGCTGCTAAAGAAAATCAATTACAATTTCAAACATAGGTAAAAAGAGACTAAATTACAGCTTTTCACAACTTTGAGCAACACCCAATCTGATTTTTTTAAAACATATGCAATTACCATTAAGTAAAGATTTATCTAGTGCCCTTTTGAGTGGTAATCATTTATCTATCAAACTGAGAAACCTTTAAAATCTCACCCTTTAGTTCACTCACAGAGTAGAAATGAGCTGTTTGGTTTTCCTGAAAACCGAACACACCTGGTATTCCAAGTCTAACCAAGGCATGTCTCGGTTCCCCCAGGTCTCAAATCAAGGCAAAACATCATAATCCTGGAAATGTCAGATCTCGCATGTTTATATTGCAAATAAATCCCTCCCTGCCTAATATCTACTTCCCTATTGCTCCCTGAAGTAGCTCCGCCTTTGTTAAAAGAGCCCACCTGCGCTCGTTTGCATTTTTTTTATTTTGCCACGACAAATGTATGCCTTCTTGGAATGAAGAGGAGGCCACCCAAGGGTTTGGTAAGTATTTTTTTTATTAATTACTTCCATAGTCAGTGTGCAAGTCCTGTGTTTATTATTTTCTTCACAGGCGGATTACAGGTGCCAGCAGGCCCTTAATGTCTGGGCATTCTGGAACTTGTTTCTGGGGCTGGTTCGCTTGCACTTGTAGTCTACCTGTAAAGAACAATATTAACTCTTTCAATTCCATTAATGCTCCACCCAATGTCACCAGGGATACGAGGAATAGCCCTGGGCAGCAGGTAGCTGCTCGGAGGGGAGATTCCATTTATTTTTGGGGACTCCACTTTCTGAGGAATTCCATCCCTGGGCTGACCAGTTTGGGGCTGGTTGATGGTATGTGCAAGCCCCCCGGCTTTTTCAGTCTGGTGCTGTTTATTGGAGAATAGAGGAAAAACCCCACTGTTTGTTCCCCCCTATTTTCCAATAAGAGACTAAAATCAGCGGTCATGGGCTGGTTACACTGGTCTACAAAAATAAAAAAAGAATTCTTTCACAAGAACTAAATAAACTGAATCTAAATGTATTTTTCATGCTGAATTTGAATATGCATTCAGATATTTTCATTGTGCAGGTTTTTTTGTACATTTAAAGTTTTATAAAATTTTTAGTTACGAAAGTCTAAATGATAAAAATATACAACTCATGTGGCTGACCTAAAAACTTGTAGATGATGATTTTCGGGCATATTTTGCCTTTGGGATGTCTCTCTTCATGGTCCAGGAATAGCCAGCCAGCATACTGGAACTCCATTTGCCTTGGTACTGTACCTCTTTTCCATCGCCAAAATCTGCTAATGGAAATGCTTGCCATGATCATCACTGACAGCCCCAAGATATTCTGGGAAGAAGTCTAAGTTGGAGTCCTCTAATACTAGTTGAGCAGAAATAGCAAACAGTTGAATGGTCCTGTGGTTACTTCCAATTCATAGGAATTGCAAATGGTATATGATGTGAACCATTTTTCCAGCCAATGATAAGTCTAACACATGATACACAGCAGGGGCAGAACTATGGGAGACAATAGAGGCGCCTGCCGCTGGGCTCCAGCACTGAAGATGCTGGAGAATAATTTATGGGAATAATTTACGCCACTGATACACAGCATATAGTCAGAGCCCAGTTCTTAGCCAGATCACTAACTGTACACCAGAAATAAAGTTCATAACACTATTTTTATAATTTGGCCTCTGAGATTTGAAGGTTACTTCACCACACACATAACAGAAATTGTCTGGATGATTAAAACAATTTCTTGGCATTATTAAAAATACTCTAACAACTAATGCAACAAATACTTGTGCTAAAAGGCTCCTCTATTATTGAGAGACACACAGTGGTCACAAGACAATATGCTGAGCCCTGATTGGAGGATCTCTGCACACATGCTCCTCTGACCCGACCAGGGGGTCATGGCTACACCAGCAGGTCAGGCTGCATGGAGGAGGAGGAAGCTGCTGAAGGTTCCACATAAAGGTGAGAGGGGAAAGTGAGGAGGGACTACAGGGGGACATATTGTTTGTATGCCCCTGTCTGTCTATCTGTGTGTGTATGATAGGCCATAAAGAACACTAAAATCTGAAAATAGAAAAGTAACTGTCACAAACTTACTATGCCTTATGGGAAAATTCTAAACACATATTTGAATTCAGAATTTAAAACTGCACTATAGTCACTATTCAGTTTTCTTGTGAAAAAAAATCATGTTGACCAGTTTTATTGATTTGGGAGAGACCCCAAACATTTTTTAAAATAAAATTACTATGTTGTTGCTACAAGCAGCAACTAAACTAGCGGTATGTCAGGAGACCCCACTCTGTGTACCTCAGCCAGGTGCTGGCTTTTGGAGAATAGGGAAAACCCACATCACCCCCTTCCCCATTTTCCAATACCAGACCAGGCTCAGTGGTCCTGGTTGGTTATTGATTTCGGGGATTCCCACACATTTTTTTATTTAACTATTTCATTGTTACTGTATGAACAGCATCTAAACTTGCAGCTGTAGAGGAGTGTGTTGTAATATATTATATTTTCTACTAGGCTTTTAATTTTATGTGATAAGTTCTTGATTAACGAAAACATTCTATAGGGTCATATAATTTATTAAACTGCCATCTTGTCTGCCACTGCGGTGCCACTATGTTTTATGCTATATTCTTTTAAACTGCTATGTGTTTGTGCCCCTGCTATGTCACTTAGTTTGCTGCAGCCTTTGGCCGATATTGGTGAAAACAATATTGTGAGATGTTTGACTGGAAACTAATGTTATTGATGTTAATAATACTGTAGGAACAAAAACAGGTCTAAATTACATGATTGTAGCTGTTTTTATCAATTTTTAAAGAAAAACAAAATCAAAACATTTGAGCATGGTTTTACCAAAACACAATGTAGATTTGGAACCAAAGCCAAAACACAGGGGTTCGCGCACACCTCTGGTTTAAAGTAATCTAGTTATGTAGTATACATTTTTTTGCCAGAGCAAAAATAAAAACAAATTTAGGGACAGTATTGTGGATTGGAAAGGCTGCATTCCCCTTCCTAGTAAAATACAGTGGGACATTTTGGTAAGTTAAGTATGAAGACATATTTGATGAACTTTACAACCTTATCCCATAATTTTCCTTCTTGCAGCAGGATTACATACAATACCAGTTTGTGAGTATTTATAGATTTGTCAACAACATAAATTATGAAACTAACACTATAGCAATAATAGCAAAGACATTTAATACTTATGTGACCATCATATATTACTGAGATGCATTTTTGTGACTACCATAAAATACTGAGACAATTTTTGTAACTGCCATACAAATAAATACTGTGAACAATTTAATTATTTAACAGTAATAGTAATAGCATTAATACTTTTGTGACCACCATACAATACTGAGAGCATTTTTGTGACCACCATACTATATTGAGAGTTTTTATGTGACCATCCATACAAGGCAGGCTGTGACCTGCCTTCACAGATCAGTAAGCAGGGGCAAAGTGCAAGGCTAGTGGCAGCTGGTAAGATTTTCAGAGACCTCCTTAGTCTTTGTTTAGGCAAACCCAATGTGCCCCCATAGTAACTGGTGCCCTAAAGCTGCCTAAAGGTGGCGCAAGCATTGTCTTTATCACATTATATATATATATATATATATATATATGTATATATACTTAATTTACTAGCTTCACATGTTGAAGATAGCATTTTGATTCTTCAATAATTCTTCTTCAATTTGGAGTTAAATGATGCATGAACTATCAGGTTCTGACCCCTACCTTGCAATTTCTGATGAACTAAAACCTCTTTAGACCCTATATTCTGAATAGATGGTATAACTGGCCACTGTTTGCACATACTATATTTATTAAAATCATTGGACTTGCCTTAAGATAAATATAAATGATATGAAAGTTTTTATAGCAAATATTGCATAACATTTAGCAGAGAATTCTATTATTGCCTCATGACTTCAGTGGGGACATCTTGAAATAAACATTTTTCCTCTTCCCTTCGATTTTTCTCTGCTGCTTATACTGGCCCAGGGACAGGGGGTACTAGAGGGACACAAAAGTTCAAGGGGCCCCAGCCACTTAAGGTCCAGCACAGTACCTGACCATTGTCGCCTGCCCGAACTGTCTGTGCCACTGCATTAAATACTGCGGCGCACAGACTTGAAGAGAGAGAGTCTGGCCTCAGAGATCAGTGCAATAAATGTTTTTTTTACTAGTAATAGTAATAGTGTAATTATTACTTTATTAATGTTATTTTTTTCTATGGTTTCACATAAGTAGTATCATACAAAGGGGTATAATACATTAATAAAGAACAAAGGTTAGAAATGGCACAGATAATAACATACATATAAATAATTATATAATTGCAGATTCTAGATGGGAGAGGGCCCTGCTCAAGAGAGAGCTAACAATCTATATGCTAACAGTAACAATCTATATGGGCTATGGTTGAATATAAAGAGGGTGAGGGGAATATTTTTATTATATATTTGTATAGTGATTTTGGAGACATAGTCAGAACATTATAGGTTTAGTTAAATATAATTATACCATATAATAAGAAGTGAAAAACAGGGGAAATAAAATTATAATCCACTGTTAAACAGGAGAGAGGAGAAGGGGAGAAAGTAAAAAAAAACAGATTGTGTGAAAGTAATATCTAAAGATATGCTGCATTCTATTCCACATGCTCGGCGAGGGATCATATGGCGTCGGCTGTCCACTCACATGTCTATCACCAAGCATGTGGAACAGAACAGCATAAATCCTAGTTCCTAATCATCCAAACATGAATAATCCAAGGTTTCATTTCATACCTTTGGATATAGCGTATCTAATTTAAATATCCAGGAAGATTCTCCTAGACATAATTGTTTGAATCTGTTGCCTCCTCTTTTTGTGTCCAGAAATCTCTCCACTGCCACAATGGAGAGACTCCGCTATGGCACGAAGAAAAATGTCAGGACACGCTATGTGTATATAATCTTGTTAAAATATTTTATCTATGTTCTCTGAACCTCGATTTAATGGATCTGGTTGCCCTCCCAACATACTGTAGGGAACAAGGACATTCCAACATATTTGCAGTATGTTAAATCGCAGTTAATAAACTGTTTAATTTGAAAAGACTTTCCATTAATGTTTGAAATTATGTTTGTACAATTATTTTCGTATACCTACAAGTCAAACAAACAGGTTTGTTACAGCAGAAGTTCCCTGTTGGTTTAGGGGGCAGCCATGATCCTGACAATATTATAATTTTTCTGATTTTTCAGCTTGACATTCTTCCTAAAAGTAACAACAGGCTTGACCCTGGGAACCTGCTCTGAGCCATCCACCGGATGGATTTGGACAAAAACTTCAGAGTGGTAACATTGGATCACAGAAGACATACTAGGGGGTTGAAGTCCTGGTCGGACCTCCCGTTTGTAGACACTGGCCAGAACTTTGACCCAGGGGATCCTTTTGTGGGCCTTCCACTTGATGGATTTAGATGAAAACTTCACAGATGGGTTTCAATTGCTCTGGGATGCCTATTTGAGTGGTTGGGGTCTCAGTCGGAACTCACAGTAGAGTACTCTGGGCAGACCTGTGACCCTGGGAGCCTGTTCTGGGCCTTCCAGTGCATGGATTTGGACGACATCACAAAACTTAATAACTTGAAGATTTAAACCCGGGCAATGACAGGTACTTCAGTTAGTGTATATATACATATAGTCAAATAAGTCAGGCTCCCCAAGATGGGAGTCAATATGGCCCCGTGCCCGCATAGTAAATAACCATCAAACAGCATACATGAACAGCAACATTTGAGTGCCTCACCAAAACTGGCACTGTCATCAGTCTTGTACAGCCACTGAAACATTGCTGTTCATGTATGCTGTTTGATTAAAGATATCGTAAAAAGTACCTGAGTGCCGCATCAGCTGGATAAGTATAAATATGCTCAATCAAAGTGGGTCTTTATGGAACCAACGGGATCGTTCCTTCAAGTATTAAATAGAGGAATACCAGGACGTACCTGACGTCTTTGGATCAGTCCCTTACTTCCCTCACAACCTTTATGTTCGGCCACTCAGTGTGTAATATATTAATGGGGTACAAAAACTATTCGCTCCCATGGTACACACAATAAAAGATAAAAATTGAACCTTACATGCAAATCAACATGCTGGAGAAAGTGTTGGTACAAAGCCAAGCCTTCAATGCGTTTCATCTCTTATGCCCCGGTTAGGCTAGACTTCATCAGGAGGATGGCTTATGGGATTCAGGGCTCCTATTTATGGTAGGGAGACTTAGGCCCTCATTCAGAGGCGGTCGGAGGATGCAAGTGGTCGCTCAGAAACTGGGCGGCCGCTTGCATCCTGACCGGCCGCCTCTGTTTTGGTCGTTAGGCTGTGGGTTAACACCCACAGCTCTAACGACCGCTAGGGTGATGGTCGCCTTGCTCAATGACCATCGTGACCATCGGGGCACTTGTCGTAAGCCCAGGAGAGCTTCTGGCTCTCTCAGAGCCGGAAGCTCTCCACTGACATCACTAGTGATGTCAGTGGGGCCTCCCCCCCGGCCCACCTTCCAAATGGGGCGAGCTGTCAATCAACATCAACAGCTCGCCCCCTTTGGAAACAGACCCGCCACAACCGGCGCTGTCGGTCGTAGCGGGTCTCACGCATGCGCACGAAGGAGCCGGCTCCCGCATGCGCACTAGACAAACATCGTGGCGGCCGTGCGGCCGTAGACCGTACGGCTGCCTCTGAATAAAGCCCTTAGTGCTATTCCTTCTATGGCACTTCTGCCCGTTCGTATGGCACTGCCATTTTGGAATTCACTGTGCATTCTGTGAAAAACCAAGAGAAATTTGAAATTAAGAGTACAAGAACACATAAGAGCCATAAGAGCCATTAGGAATAAGCTGGAAAATAATACAGAGCCCACACATTTCAGTTTTAAAGCTATTGAAATGTGGAATTAGGGGTACATCGCGCTGATTGTGCCAAAAAACTATCTCAGATAATCTGGATATGCACTCTTAACACCATGTGTCTGCATGGGCTAAATTAATCATATGAAATTACATCCTTCCTCTGAAATCAATGCCTAACGACTTGTATCAAACATTTTTAAACCTTTTTTTCAAATATATTTTTATTATGACTCTTTAGCACATAAACAAAAATAATGTATAGTTTTGCACAATAATATATAACATATCAGCGTACAATACATAACATAATATTGATGCCATACAGATATCCAACAATATAATATATAACACATATCACTTTCAATGCAGAAACTCAAAATTGCATATAAAGTTTCCATAGTTATACCTTGCTACCGTGCGGATAGAAGCCCCTCCCCTCTATATCAATATCGGCGGGTCATAGTCCTCCATTCGTAGTTCGAACCATGATGTAGGAGAGAAATACTTGTGGAGCAGCTGCCTTGTATTCAGTGCCAGAGTAGTTATATAACTCTAAACCTTTTTATACTAATGCTTATGATTTTAATCAAATCAGTGCTATCTGATATTGATTTGCTGTTTTATTTTCATTGATTTTTGCATGTTATTTATTCTGTCACACTATTTTGATGATAATACCCTGTATCAAACTGTGATATATCCAGAGTTTTATAATATATCCATATATGTTATAAGTATATTCAATATCCGAGCAAAAACATATGTTTACTTACTGCTATCCCATACCATTTGGTTATATATATATATATATATATATATATATATATATATAATGTGTTCTTATAATCCCTATATCTATCAGGGAGATTATTAATTATCTTTTATTATGATTTTTATGCATATTTTAAGTATTTTTGAATAATGGATACCTTGTGTATTTATTTTTGCACAGGCACTCTTTTGAGAAATTAACTATCTATACATACTTATGCAAGACTATCTAATGTATTTAACATTAGAAGGGCTAATTATGACATGTTTGATGTATTTAAAGATGGTCACTGGTGCACATCTGCTATTTTGGTGTCTCCCCCTCGGATGGTGTCACCTAACAGCGTTGCAGCGGTGATGGATGACGTGCACATGCGTGCGAGTCATCCACTGTGCTGTGAGAGGTCGGAGCACTGGGCAAGCCCCCAGTGTAATGAGAAGGGGGGGTGTGGTACGTGGACATTGCACATCAGGGGATGCGGCCTCATATTCATGAGGCCATGCCCCATTTTGCACACACCGATTGCCCACACGAGGAGTACCTAGGTACCGCATTGGGTGTCACCACCCATAGTGACACCACATCTTATGAGTTATGGCTGTCTATGTGGCAAGAGTTGTAGCTTAATTTGCACCATTGTTATTCTGGCCCGGCACAAGATAAATAATTGCCTCTTACTCACTGGCGTGAGATTTCCTTTGGTGCTGGCAGGTTCTTTTCCGATCTTTGTGACTCTGTAACAATGTTGCATACAATTGCTGTTTCTTTTAAAGCATCTGGCACTTTATGTTTTTTATTTATCTTTACTTTATTTTTGCACTTTTAAAAATACACTTATGTCTTCCACTTTGTTATTTAATGTACAGACAGTTCCTTTTGTGTCCCTATTATGAAGAACTCCGATTGTGTGCGGAAAAAAAATATAGAGCCTCATGTTTAATGAGTTGTAATGAGATATGTCTGATTTTACTGCAATTCTGAGCATGTGATAAATGACATTATTTAAAGGAAAAATAATTGCACTATCACATTTGGCTTTCATATTAAATCTCATTTACATATACTTGACTGCACTGCAATTTATTTGCATGTTCGCATTGGGAATATAAAGTAATTTTGCATTAAGTGAGGTCTTCATACTTGATAAGATTATGAATAGCAATCAGATTAAAGCAATGGTCAACAGCTCATTGTACTATAGCATAATGTATTACAAGTCACTACACAAAGGCTTAACTCCAAACCAACAACTGTTTCAAATGAAATGAGCAAAACTCAACTTATTTTTAACACTGTATATGAACAATAAAGTTTACTAATCCTGAATAATGAAATATTAACATTGGGTACTAGAAAACAATGACATTAAGGGGGAATCCAATTAGCTGTGGGATTTACTGCACCGGCCAATTCAATTAGCGGGGTTTACCTCGAGCGTTAATACCCAGATGTTGACATTACCTTGCAGCTCATGAATCTGCGAAGAATAGTCAGAGAGAAAAGCCACCCCCTGGGGTTTAACATGCAGGGAAAACCCAATGATTACACACTTTGCGCGTAATCAATGGGTTAGCGCGCGGGGAAAATGTTATTTAATTGAATACCATTTCTGCATGGCGTGATCAATTAGCTAAGGGGCAGATTCCATAGCTAATTGAATTCCATTCTAAGCCTTTCAAATTAAAGGATTTCAAACAATGCATCACATATAAAATAGTATCGTCCAGGGGCCTAGATAATATTTCTGATTTCATTTTAGGGCAGCAGATAATCCCTACTAGGTAATAATTTGCTTGTTACCAGCGACAGCTCCTATATTATCCTGGCATGGGGCTTTTCTCTATTTGACAGGGCTCCTTCCAGTTTCTGTCTTTGGCTGCAGGCCCTAAAAGATGGATAAGGAAGGATAGTGATTTCCCATTGGAAGCGCTCTCTCCGCTAACCGCGGTTCGGACTGGCAGTCCCAGGGGAAGAAAACACCTCCCCAGGGACTTTCTTTCTGGCTGTGATTAGCTGATAGTGCTTCTAATAAGAAGTCACTGCCAGTGCCAGTAAACACTCACTGGGGGTGACGGATATTACTTGGAGTGGAGGCTGCAGCCCCTCGGTTGTTACTGATATAAATTATACTAAATTCCAAGAAAGGAAGCCCATGCCTAATGCAATTGTTGATCCGTTGTGATGGTTGTTGCTGGATGGTGCAACTGATTGTTGATGCAGGGGAATGGTCTTGAGGTTAGGCCATACTAACATCATTGCAGTGATAGATGGTCAGCCAAGTTAGTATAGCCAACTTTTTTCTCCAGTTTTTGTTCTCCTCCATTCACTGAAGTATAAATATAAAACTTGCCAGGTCAAATCTATTCAAGGGTCGGAACCGCACAAAATTGATTGAAAAGCTGCAATTAAAAAAAATTGACCTACAGATGTTTCTTCATACACTGTAGCTCAAGTCGCGGAAAATAGCATGTCTTAGGTCCCGGGGCGGATTGGCCATGCCCAGTGGCTTTTCACTCAAAATGTGCGTTCTATATGAACAAACAAAACTACTGAATGCAACAAAACTGTATTGCTAGTGTACGCAGTCCACTGTGATTTGCAATGTTTGTACATCTTTGTGCTTCCGAGTCTGAATCTGTGTAAGAAGGGCTATGATGCCAATTAACAGCAGCTTTCCTCATGCTAAGTTCCGTTGTCACTTAACTACTTAAATGGCTAATATTTTTTCCAAAAACTGCTCGGAAATTGTTGTTTTTTTATGATTAGCTCAAACATGTGACCTGGAAGTCGGCGCATGTATACAGACTGGAACACGCGTGGAGGACAGCCGAGCAGGAGCAAGGACCATCAGGTCAAGAACATCACAGCGGGACGGAGAAGACCAGTGACCCAGAGACGCCTGCACGGTGAGAGGACCTTGCGGATATTGCTGAGAACAGGACACTTGAATCGAGTGAGTAGAGGTAAGACTCCCTAAGAGGAGGGGGCACCTGGCTGGGATTCCCCTGGAGGGCTAGTCTAGGCGAGGTTGTCTCCTCCCCAGACTACAGCTGCAGACTCAGCAGGATGGTGGTCAAATCCTTGAGATAGGTGACCGGCCATCTATCCAGCAGTTTTGGGCAGCACAGTCCGGAGTCTCCCTTCTTGTTCCATATTCCATAATCCCAAGCCTCAATATACCCGCAGGGGTACCCAAATGTCACCACCAGTATGCCAACGATACCCCCCATTTTTTGATTGTCATAACAGACTAACATCTGGGAGCAGTTTTTCCTCATTCTAAGACCACTAACTTAGATTCTTTCTTTTTCTAAGTCTGACACAACAACTTAGATGTGTGGGACCCCACACCTCTATAGATTGTTACCAACATTTATTTTGCTACACATTACTGTAATATTGGAGATATTGGAGTTATTTGTATATATCTACATATTGTTTATGCGAGAACAATTGTTATCTTAATTGCCCACATACCCACCTTACCTTCAACCTACCTACTTGGCTAGAGTGTATCTTTATAATAAACGATATAATTAATTAAAATACTTCTTAAACATCTTGCTTGTTTTTCCCAATTGTACACTAGGGATGTTCCCATACAGAGTGAACAAATGAAGAACATGTGACATAATACAGGGTACCAACAGTTTATTATTATCAGGCGCATTTTGTCAATTTATTCAATTGTTACATATGATTAGGTCAATAACATCTGTTTAAAACTTATTTGACATGATTTAAAAAAAATATATTTTATTATTTATTTTGAAGCACAATATACCATAAAAATAGCAATTTGTATGGTATACTGTAGTGGTGGCCATCGATGCCTGCACCATCGATGGCTGATGGTTTTAAATCTTCAGTGACAAACAAGGCAGGACAGTTTAGGTAGAGCTATGTATCTGCTGATTGATCTAGAAGTAACAGAAGTCCTTCAAAGTGCATTTTATCTAACTTATAGTGACAAATTATGAATTAGTTATGCAACTTTGTATTTTAAACACCAAAACCTTCCCTGTCACTATAGCTTATAATCAGAATGAGCACAACTGTGTCGCTGTTCTTTAAAAAATGTGTTTTGGCTGCACTGTCAGTAAAGTAAAATATTGATATCCTCTTTTAAATTATTCTGCAAGGGTTTGCTTCTAGTTGTTACATTTTATATGGAAATACATGTTTTATGTGCGTTTACTTCTTTCAGAAATATATGAATCTAGAGCATTTTATTTTTTATATTTTCAAGATATAGCTTGGTAAATGGGTTTTATTATAAAGGAAGTCTTTCCAAAATAATATGATAGACTTTGGTGTAATAAAAAAGTGAAAAAATTAGCTGTAAGAAATAAATGCTATGCTAAGAAGTGGATACTGGAATTGTCAGCGGTTTTTCAATGGTGATTTTGCAAATAAATACAGTATTAGTAAATAGGCTCTAATGTTGGCAAAGGCCTAAAGGGCTTTTATGGTTTTAATGCAATTTTAGATTAGTAAATAAACCAAATTATATTTAAACAATGTTTTGTTAATATTATTGAAAAAAATTACCTAATTTTTTGTTGTGAGCTGAAATCCTTTAAATAAATACAATTTCTTATTTTACAAATATAAGTGTATCTCTTTTGTTTTTGCACCTGTAATAAATACAATTTCTTATTTTACAAATATAAGTGTATCTCTTTTGTTTTTGTACCTGTTTCTCTGAGTATTACAACATGAGTTACATTAAATAAGTCCACCTCCGTGAAATGTTTTTTGTTTTTTTATTTGTAGGAAGGTATAGACCTCTGGTGGCTAGAAAGAGTCCGGTGCTGGTTATGGAATTTACAGGGGACTCCTACTCGTTTTCTCCCATTTTTCCATAACCAGCACTGGCTCATCAAAGCCCTGTGCTGGATCTTAATATACAGGGCACCCCTACACATTTTGTCCCCTGTATTTTTAGAACCAGGACAGGCTTTATAAAGCCCGGGACTGGTTATGCTTTGCACGTCATTTAAAAAAAAACATTTTACATAAGTACACACAGAAACATGCACATATCTCATGGATATGTGCATGTTTCTGTATTAATCTTACCTGCTCAGGATATACACGCTATCCTGAAGCAGGTCTATTATTTGGGGACTTTTGGTTATCTTTTTTTTGCGAGTCTAAAACAGACACCTTATTATATTGGGTGAGTTGATTGTTTTCAACGGAAAAACATCTGGAGTTCTATTGAACTCACCCTATTACATTGGAGAGTTGTGAAAAATTGTGAGTTTAGCACAAAACTCGCAATTTACCAAAACAGACATCCTATTACATTTGGCCCTTTGTCTTCGTTTCTTATGGACGCTAGGTTGTACTTTTCCCCGCCAAACCGTGGACAACGTATCCCCCCAAGAGCCATTGCAACATCCGAGTGGTCTAGCGAGAAGTACAGGGACCGGACTTTCTTCTTGCGGGATAGATTTTCACTGTGCCTCAGGAATATGATATGGTCGTTGCTTTATGCCTACTCATTCAGGTATATTTATCCTGTGCTCTATTAAGCTAGTGAGCCCTGGCAGGGAAGAAAACACATCCTGATTTTTGAGAACTAAGACTTCCGCTTTTTTTCGCTGTTTTGCTGACAAATTCTCTGAAATTGCTTCCTAATATGATACCATAGGGGAGCTTTGGAACAACTGCAGCAACCAACTCATAAGCGCGCCCCTTTATGGTGAGACTCACTCGCACTCTGGAAAAGTACTAACCCTGGCACCTTTTCCACTGGCCTGGGCAGGACAGCCTCTGAGATCAGGGTTAGTTCACTCCCTTGAGTCTATAATAGCTGGGAGTTCTCGGCCATTCAGCAACACAGGAGCTGATTCAGACCATCTCGCTAAGAAGTGTTCGCTCATAGCTACCGATGGTTCGCATTGTGCACATGCGTATGCATCGCAATGCGTGTATGCGAACAACTGCGAAAGATCGAGAAGCGTACACTTGCTGTGCATAAACAGCACAGCAGAGTGAGTGATAGGAGAAGCCATTTGTGGGTGGTAACAAGGGCAGGCCACTAGAAAGGGGGGAGTCGCGATCACAGTCGTGTCTGACTGACTTAACGCAGTTGCAGAGGTGTGCATAATTAACAGGCAGTGTCATTGTACACGTCACCTGCTTATATTTCACACTGAAGTGATCACAGGGCTTGTGGCAGGATATAGTCAACCTCAAGTGCTGTGATCGCATCTGGTGGTGCTCGATGTACCAATGGTTTCAAGCACTTCCAAGAGATGACGTGCACAAGTGGGTGCCTGATGAATTTCTGGTGGGCGTCTGCATACACTAAGTGATCACAGGCCAAGACATAGTGGGTGTGCTAATGCCTTGCCGTGCGATCGCCTGCCTTGCTGGGCGTGCGTAGTATTTGCTTATGCTGGGTGCGAGCGAACTTATCTAGTGAGTGGGTCTGAATGAGCTCCACAGTTTCTCACATCAACGGGGGTCTGGAATCCAAGGGTACCATCATGCAAAAAGTGGGGTACATAGCACCCATACTAGCAACCTCACATTCCATAGGCTCTGTTTTGCTGGGACAGTCCCACCTTATGTGACCTGGCTCTCTGCACTCATAGCAAACTACCCTGGCATCTCCAGTACTGTTTCCTTGAGGAGGGGTGACAGTCTGGGTCACAGGCCAATGGGGTGCCATCTTAATGGGCCACTCATTCCCCGGTTTCATTTCTGGCATTTTTGTCATATTTCCTGTGGTCTCATACCACTCCAACAGTGTACTTAATTCCTCTAGATTTTGAGGATCAGTGTGTATTACCCAGCGCTGCATATTCCACCCTAGGGTTCTTATACACTGGTCAACAACCACCATCACTACAAGCTGAGCGGCAGTGAGGTCTTCTAGCTGGTGCCAACTCCGCCCCTGTCTGGCGAGTTCCACAACCTGCTTCCGAATAGGGACCCTTGTAATAGGGCCCATTCATGGAAGTGCTGCGCTTTCCCAGAAGGAGGGGAAAGCAAACCAGATCTGGACAGAATAGCACTTTGACTAGGTCATATTTCTCTACTTCAGCAGAGGACAAATCAGCATAGGCTCTCTGAGCTTCACCAGTGCGATAGGGGGCAAGTCTATCAGCCCAAGTATCTGCTGGCCATTTTAAAAGCTGTGCCACCCTCTCAAATATCAGCAATTATGCCTCTTGGTCATCTGAGGCAGACACTTTCTTATGATGCCCAGCACCTGTTGTGCCCATTAACTGGGTCACTAACTGTAACATTTGTTCCTCTGTCTTTTGGTGAGAGGCCAATTAACTATAGTGGAAAAAATTTCCTCAATTTTTATAGTGAGGGGGTATGTAAAAGTGTAGGTGCTTTTAGATAACAAGCCAGTTTACACAAATATATATATCTTTCTTCAGCAAAGCAATTGTAATTCACATTTAACACAGAAAAATATAACACTGCTTTTTTTTTCTCCAGCAATGCAGGGTTTAAACAATACATAGGGGAAAAAATGGCTTTCTCTTTCAGCACTGCAGTGCTTAATCAGACCTCAGTAATATGTGTGTCTTGCTCTTGTTCAGTCAACATGTGAACTTAATTAGACAGCATACTAGCTGGTGAAGATACTAATCAGCATTTGTTATATCTCAAGCACCTTAGTAAACACAAAGCAAAGTAACTTTATTTTCTCAGTACACATAAACCAAAGTTTTTGCACAGCAAGTTACAGTGTAAAGCAGGTTACACAATGTCCTTAATACAACTGCAGTTTTTCTGGTTCGCCAACCATACTCACATATACTAAACATTCTGTCTTGTCAGTTCTTTGTCACGCTAGAAGTGGCTGGTGTATGCGCTGCGACAAAGCAGTGCAGAGGTCCCTGTACGGGCCATCACATGTTATACGGGTACTTGAAATGAGAACTCCAGACTACACTGGCACTACAATACTATGCTCGTAGTCCTGATGCTGAGTAGCATCCAGGAACTAGAGACAGAGTGTCGTAGTGCAGGGTCCAAGTGCTGTGCAGGGAGGGCATGCCCAAATTGTGGCTGCAAGCCACTGCTGACTGATTAGCACAAGAAGTGCTGAGACTTTTATGTTTGTTTTATTTTATGTTATGTGCTTGTATGTATGACTGCATTACATTATTTATATGGATGCCACTTGGCATGGAGTAGCTTTATCTGTGTGAGATAAGTGTCTGGGTTCTAGTGTTAATCCCAAGAGTGGCTACTGCTTCTGCTACTGGCCACTGCTTCCTGAATTGCTGTCATACAAGTATACCTGCACAGTACATGAAATGTTTGTTCTAATTCAGATAAATAAAATGAATGAAACCATGAAAATCTCAACCAACTTTTCCCTCACATGCCCTCTGCTCACCAGTTTATTCCTCACATGCCTCTTTCCCCACCATATTTTCCCTCACATGATAGTAGCCTAGCAGCTGCTTCCTCACATGTCCCTCTGCCAATCAGCTTTTTCCCCACATACCTTTCTGCCCTCCATTTTATTATTCACATGCCACACCAGCCCTCTCACGTCACCTGCCTCCAGCTTTTTCCTCACATGCCCCTGTGCCTATAATTTTATTTTTCATATGCCAACTTAGCCTCCAGCCTTTCTCACATATGCCACCTGCCAACCAGCTTTCTTTCACATGTATTTTTGCCCACTAGCTTTTCCCTCACATGCCCTCCTGCTCAGCAGCTTTCCTTCGCTTGCCACCCTCTGCCCATCTGTGAGACCCCATTGCACCATCTACTGATCTTATTCCCTACCATTGTTACTCTACTCTTGTTCTAGATCCTGAAACATGTTTCACCTTCTTGTGGGATATCAGATAGTAATCTGCTCTTCCTGTAAGATGTCCCCAAAATGTGTGTCTCCTGGACATTCATAAAATTTTTGCAAGTATGATTAAGCAAAATAAAGAAAACTACCCCTTCAGTGCACTTTATCTTTTTTACATTTGCATACACATTCTCATTTTTGCTACTGCTTCCATCAAAGCTCCCAGCACCTACTTTTGTGTGTTGTTGTTCAGCTGAAAATGTTCATTTTAGGAGAAACTCTTTATTTTATTTTACTATATTCTTTTTGTTCTCAAATACTACAAATTCCAGCTTCACTGATGTCCTAAATTAGGGACAAATAGATTGTCAGTACTGTCACTATCACACAGTATAATATTTTATTACATTAGGAGACATTTGGCTATAACTTAACATATAAAGTGCACATGGAAGGTGTAAAATGTATCTCATTGAAAGTGTGGGTTGAAACCATCTCAGAAGATAAATTAAAATCGAACTCGTCTGCTTGGAACAAAAGACTTTCTGGTCCCAGTTACTGTAGCTACAGTAGGTAATCCTTCTAAAGCTGCCCATTCTCCACTACCTGAATCTAAATTAAATATCTCTCCCCACAAAAATGAATTTGTACAAATTTTCCACTCTCATAAAATATTTACTGGTGGGGGGCGTGGCAACAGGATCTGCATCATCATGCATCACCCCTGCTTCAAAATGACGCTGGGGTGAGGTGGGGTGGTCTGGATTTGTGACAGTGGACTAATCTCTCAGATGTCCGGGGAACTCCCTAATATTCAGGAATCTCCGGGACAACCCAGGAGAGTAGACACATTAGCCTTTCCTATGTCACATATTTAACCACATTAATATGTATAAAAATTTTCTTCAGAAAGTTTGGTTAAAAAAAAAAAAATCTAATGAACAAATAAATGTATGAAGTAATTAAGATACAGAAAAAAAACATTTAGAACAAAACACTATTTGATCTGACTTTCTACAGAAATCAAAGATAGTTATGTTTTTTGAAAAGTATCAACGCTTTAATTATGAATACAGAGCAGGAATATCTGTAAGCAATGTAATTAGAGGTAACATACTGTACTGTATCAAATCATTAGTTATAGAACTAAATGACAAATGTGGAAGAAAGATAAAAGAGATAAGGCATTCAAGAGAATTTGATTACATTTTAAATAAAATATAAAGAAAATGGTAGAGAAGAAATGCAGAAAATTATATTCTTTCCATAAACATTATGTGGCACATAGTAATAGTTCAATAGTCTTTGACTACTATATGGCACTATCCCGTCTAGTAGATGGAACCTACATTTATGAGAGTGCTCACCATCAATTGACTTGGACCCAATGCTGGCATCTCAGTTTACAGCATAAAGCATAGGGTCATAGAGCAGGAGCCTGACAATCAAGTGTCTGGAGTCACAGAGGAGCTCACCATATCACCGAGGGGGAGTGGGGGGCATCATTGGAGGGGGTGATTTGGGGGGTAGCAGGTGGCGCATGCACGGTCACACGCTCAAGGTATTTTTAGCGAAAAATACCCTGAGAAGTGCAGGGTAAAGATTAGCAGGGACAGAGCTTTCTCGCAACCTCTGTCCCTGCGTGCGATATTTGATACATCTTTACGGTGTAATCAAATATTTTGCCCTATTATATCACACCCCATTCACACCTGATATGCAGATCGTGATAAATATGCCCCTAAGTGTGTTTACTTTAAGTAAAGTCCTTTTATGTGGTTTGTTATTTGTGTAGTCATTTCAAATGTGGCACTAGAGGTCACATTTCTGACTGTCGGGATCCCAAGCCGGCAACCCAGGCAATGCTAGCACATGCAGTTCTAAAAACAACAGTATGCTCTGATAGCCATGGTTATGCTGACACTTATAGTTCTACAACTGCCAGCATTCCCTACCAGCATATTACTTCCTGGGCTTTCTGAAACAAGTAATGCCACATAAACATGTATTACATTATACCCGAGGGCAAGGAGAGCATGTAGGAGCACCAGTGCTTTCAGCTTGGGGCTGTTTCTTTCTAGAGCTTGGTCCTGTATTTTATTTTATGTGCCTGATATGCACAATCCAATCTTGGATGCAAATGTCTAAAACTCTTTTATACTAAAATACAGTAGCTGGTGTAATGATGCACATTGCTCATGATGACTATCTAGCTGCTTTTTCTTTAGTTACATTTTGTATTACTAATGTGATTTGGGCATTTATTAGTAACCGTGTCAAGCCTGTATTCTCTATTTTGTGACATTTCATTATACTATTGTATATACAAATAGGGTATTGTAGCTTTAGCATTTACTGCTATCACTGGGCCTGATTCAGTATGGATCGCAATTGCGATAACAGCTGCGTAATCACATGCAATGAAGCTGCGAAAATTAGCTATTGCTTGTCACCGCTCTATAATGGGTGCAGGGTGTGCGGGGCACACGGGCCCCTGGGTCCAGGGGGGCCCCGCATCGCACACTTTGCACCCATAGTATAACTTACCTCTCCGGAATCCCATGTCGATGCAGGGGTCCGGCACTGTACAAATGATTGGAAAATGGCCTCCGTGGCCATTTTCCCATCATTTGCGCATGCGCAGTACAGGGAAAATGGCAGCCGCATCCATTTTCCCAGTGACCTGCGCATATTGTATAAACTCTGGGCGCACTCTAGTGCCCAGAGTCTATAACTCCGGCGCTGGCCGCACAGAGCTCAGTGCGCTGCCGGCCGCCGGACAGAGAGGAGGGGGCCCGTGTCGGGCCCCCTCCTCTCTATAAACACCCTTGCTCACAGTGCAGCATATACATCGGTAACATCGAAGCCCATCAGCCCATCACGCACAGTTACAGCAGGTCTGACCTGTCACAGAAATTGCAAGTCTCGTTGCACACAGCAGGGTCTCAAGCTGCGTATGCATTCTCAATGGCTAATTTATGCATGCCAAAGCAACAGCGATCAAACAGACATGCACACCTGCATTTCTGCAACCACTCCCCCGTCAACCACCACCAAATACTCACGGCCTGTCACTCATTCTGCGATGGATTCCTCTCTGAATGCGTATTCGCAGTGTGATCATCTCCGCACAAGCAGTGTGGTGCATACACATCTGCAATGGCTAACAATTGCTCGATCTGCAAACGTAGTTGCAATTACGATCCATGCTGAATCAGGCCCACTGTTAGCTACATGTCTACTCTACTTCGACATTATCGTGGGGCACTTGGGATGCAAATTATATTGTTCTATTTTGAGATGTATCCAACTTAACATATAGTTTTTCTATGTGTGTTTTTTCCCTACATACTGTCCATTCTGAGTGCACATCTCCTTTTCCATATCTGCCCCATTGTGTCCCCAGTCACAGTATCTATCTAGAGTGATGAAAGCTGAGGTTGTGAAGGCATCAGACCTGGATTTGGGGAAAAGCCCCATGGGCCCAGGCTTGAGTGGTGGAAGTACAGGAGAAGCATTGTACCCACTTTGCACATCACTGAACTTATTTTGCAAATGTATAAAACAACATTTAAAAACAATTTATAAAACAACATTTATAAACATCTATTTGCATGCAGTATATAAGAGCTTAGTTTCGGCTTGGTTACATCTACATTTGGCATTTTAAACAAATGACATACTCTGTGGGTTAGATCCTTAAATAGCTAAAAAAGGGAGTAAAGAACACAAGTGGCTAAGAGCTAAAAATTTAATTCTTGACTTAGAGCATATTTGGCAACTTTTGTATAACCATCTCCAGGTCCATGTCCAAGGTGCGGATAAGTATGGGTAATGATTGTGCCATGGTGGCCTCACCCAATATAGTTCAATGTTGTGATTTGTGGCATTGTAAAGTTGGGGGCAGAGCCAAGTTGATACAATTCAATAAGAATCATGTAATCAAAATACCTGGTTGCCTATTTCTTTCAGTAAGTTCAGGAAAGATCCCCAAAATGTGTGACTCCCCTGGACATTCCGGAGAAGAGTTGGAGATATCTTCCATTATGAAGCATAGCAAACAATTAAATCAGACTTTGGCACAATCAGTAAAACATACTACAGTATTTTATTATTTTGTGTTTATAACTTATAACTGAACATATAGCTATGGGTCATTATGGCTATGCCATGTAAATAAAATTTATATTTTGTGCATGCTCAGTATTCTTATCCCTGTGGATTTAAGGGCTGATGTAGTGTATGCATATCATCCATAATTACACCAACACTGCGTGCACTGAACTAAGGGCCTGATTCAGAGCCGCTCGTAAGCGGCCGCTCGTTCGCTCCGAGCGATGTTCGCACAACTGCGCATGCGTATGGGTTGCAACTTGCAATACGCATGCGCAAACCAGTAATTGCGGTCGGAAATTGTGTGCTCGCAAAATAGCGAGTGCCTGCTAATTTGAGTGACAGAATGAGGCGTTTGTGGGTGGTAACAGGAAGGTGCTTGAAAACGGGGAGTGGAGATCCGAATGCAGGCGTGCCAAAAGGTCAAAACGGGCGGTTTAAGGGTGTGCATAATTAACAAAGCAGCGTCATCGACCACGTCACTTGGTTGTCTTTTAGCCTGAACTGCTCGCATAATTGCTGTAGGAAAATGCTACCACAAGCACTGCGAGCAGTTCAGATGCCTTTCGATGTACTCGATTAATCTAATAAATAGCGGAGATGACGTAGAATGCGAGCGGCCAGGGGGCGTTTTTTTAAAAATAGCGAGCGCATGTTTCGTTCGCTCGTTCAGACATAGAGGCGTCAACAGACCGCAAAGAGCGAGCGCTCTATTTAAATATCCGGCCCCTTTTTCTGAACGAGTGAGCGCAAATAGCGTCCGGCTCTGAATCAGGCCCTAAATGCGGACTGACCCTATCCATACACTTGGTTTGATACTCGTCATCATCATCAGTGCGGACTTGCGCCACTCTACGCTTGGTTCTGGAGCATACACAGTGTAAAAACATTCAACGGGAGTATGCTTAACCTTGCATCAGATCCTATCTGTTCTCCATAAGACAGGTAATAGGCTGCTAGTTCCTAATCTCACTTTTATTTCACCTCTGTATTAAACAGCATGCATTTACCCAATGATGAGTAACTTATGTAAATGCAGACATTTCTTTTATTAATGAACTGCAGAGAAAAAAGCTTAGAGTAGGCTCGGTATAGTCAGAGATAATAGGTCTATAAACCACCTCTACATTTCCATTGAGCAAATCATTTTAATGTATTAGGCATTAATGTACAAAGGTTTAGCACAAAGTCTTTTTCTGAATTTATTTTTAAATCTCAAAAGCAAATTAATTCTCTATCACCATATTAGTGTTCTACATTATACATGCAGTTTCTTTCATCGTCCATAATACATTGCTTTATTTATCTATCTGAAATATGTCCCCAGTCAAGAAATACATATCGCAATTCATTCTTTTCTTTTGTGCAAATACACTACTTACACTTGTTAAAGATTGTAATACCACAAATTGATCACCCTTCTTCATTGTGACTCTATGGTTTGTAAGGAGCAGCTTTTATGAATAAAATTCAGTAATACTAATGTAGCAATATTATTAAGCCATGTGTGGACATGAAGTCAGTCTTACTAAATACAATATGAATACCCTTTTTTGTAGAAACTTTTGTAGTTTATTTTTTTCTATGAATAGTTTTCTAGACTGAATCTTGCCCATAGAAGATCTACACTATTGTCCTGGACTCTTTGAATTATACAGAGTTGGAACCCTAGACCGTCACTTCACAGAAGGGAAGCCTGGCAATGTGGTCCATCCTGCTGCATGGACTGTTGTCCTGGACTCTCTGAATCAGGGCCGGATTAAAGGGGGGCAAAAGGGGCGGTCGTTCCTGGGCCCCCACACACAGAGGGGCCCCCTCACATGGTTGATGTGACCCTGCCGAGAAAAGATGTCCAGCGGCACCTGTTCCTGGGTAGAGGCTCTGGAGACGCGCTGTTCGACAGACCACATGCAGCAGTACAGTCAGTGCTGCTGCATCAGCTGTCTAATGGAGAGAGAGAGAGGGTCAGCTTTACTGTGATTAAGCCGTCCGACCTCCGCCAATGCCCCAGCTGGCCGCATTGGGGGCGGGGCCAATACGGCAAGCCCCGTCCCCATATCCCCACGAATCGCGCAAGTAACTTCGGGGGCAGAGCCTAACGAATTGAGGAGGTGTCGGCCGGGTCCTTTTGCAACCTGCTGCTTCTTCAAGTGTAATTGTACTGTTTTAGTGTGTGTATGTATGTATGTGATATTGTGCATATGTGTTGGTGTGCATACTGTGTATGTATGTGTTAATGTGTATATATGCGTTAGTGTGTGTATACTGTTTATGTGTATGTGTGAGTGGTGTCTTTGTGTGGGATTTTTGGGGGGTGGGGAGGGGGGTAGGCTCGGCTCTGTGTGGCTTGAAGGGGACTCCCACAGCTAAATTGCCCTGGGGCCCCCACAAGCCTTAATCCGGCCCTGCTCTGAAATATATACAGTATTGGAACCATAAATTGCCAGTTCACAGAGGAGGAGCCTGGGGATGTGGTCCGTCCTGCTGCATGGACTATTGTCCTGGACTCTCTTAAATATATGCAGTATTGGAACCCTAAATTGCCAGTTCACAGAGGGGGAGCCTCGGGATGTGGTCCATCTTGCTGCAAACTCCACTTTTGGCTTCACTGCACTTGCTCTAAAATGATCGTGAGTGCAGGCAGGGGGTTTTGTGGCTCCAGGAGCCAAAGGCTCTATCATAGCCGCTGTACTAACTGTAACAGCAATAATTCCACCACTACATTATGTTAGGCTTATTTACTAAGCCTTGGAGAGAGATAGAGTGGACGGAGGTAAAGTACCAACCAATCAGCTCCACATTGTCAGTTTACAGGCTGTGTTTGAAAAATGACAGTTAGGAGCTGATTGGTTTTTACTTTATCTCTGTCCACTTTATCTGTCTCCAAGGTTTCGTTTATAGACCCCTTAAAGTTTTATTTTAAAGTCATCATAATCAGTCACTTTTTTGCATCTTGTACATGTAAAGACATTCCTAAAACTACCTATTATGCAATGGAAGAAAGATAATGTCTTGAATTTTCTTTTCTTTTTATCAACGTCTAAATGGTGTTGCTCAACAGGGGCTGATTTAGGGGTCAAGCCACCCAAAAGCACAACATTAATGGCTTCTCCCCACCCTCAATTTTATTATTTTTATTCTTAGGTTATAAGTCCATATTGCTGATTTTCAGCCTAGTTAATAATAAACAAGTCATGAGCTGTTAATTTATTTAAAATTTTCATTATTAATTAGGTATGTACATTTACTAAGCAGGACTGATTACAGGGGCTTCCTTCTTTCTTTAACAACTCTAAATTCTTTAATGACGTCCTCATAGTAAAATGGCTTCAGAATTCAGCTTCAAAATTAAGTAAAGCTAAAGAATTAAGACATCTCTCTTCCATGGTTGCTTGTAGGCAAACCTTTATCTTCAAGGCCGATAACAAGTGTTCAGGTTGCTAACAGTTTGACAACTTGACTGGAGTGTGGACGGGTTACATAACTCTGTCCACAGACTGGCCAGGCCCCATGCTGATTCATCCATTTTTCAGCAGCTACAAACTATTTCCACTGTGCGCTATCCTGAGTGGAGTGTGCATGGGTTGGTCTGTCTCATCTTAATTACAGATAAGCCTTTTCGTGTTTTTAAAACTATATGTGAATTAATTGGTTCAATACATTTCTTATATAGATTTGGTATGCTATGATCCTCTTTATAAATCTTTTATGGATTATGCATGGAGAATTTGCCAGGATTGGCTCAGATAAGCACTAATTTTATTGATATTATTGGTATGGGTTTACACCTAGCGCATATATTTTGTATGTGGATGGCGTTTTTTTAATTTAAATATTGCACAATGAGACACCTTATATTTATTGTTTTATTTTCCATAGACACAAGGATTTACAAGTCGGGCTGACCCTTTGATGTTGATCGGATTGGTGCTTTTGGTTTGATTTCTAGCACTACAGGTTTATTTGTTTTTGTGTGTGTAGATTTATATTAGGGGTGTGCACCGGCCACTTTTCGTGTTTTGTGTTTTGGTTTTGGATCTGGATCTTTCTTCGTGTTTTGGATCTGGATTGGTTTTGCCAAAACCACCCTTCCGTGTTTTGGGTTCTGGGTTTTGTGTTTTGGATCTGTATTTTTTTGAAAAAAAGCATAAAAACAGCTAAAATCACAGAATTTGTAGGTTTTTCTGCTCCTATGCTATTATTAACCTCAATAACCTTAATTTCCACTCATTTCCAGTCTATTCTGAACACCTCACACCTCACAATAGTGTTTTTATGTCCAAAAGGTTGCACCGAGGTAGCTGGATGACTATGCTAAGCGACACGAGTGGGCGGCACAAACACGTGACCCATCTAGGAGTGACACTGCAGTGGCAGGCAGGATGGCAGTTAGAAAAACTAGGCCCCAAACTGTACATAATGCAAAGAAAAAAAGAGGTGCAAGATGGAATTGTCCTTGGGCCCTCCCACCCACCCTTATGTTGTATAAACAGGACATGCACACTTTAACAAATCAATCATTTCAGCGCCAGGGTCTGCCACACAACTGTGGCTGAAATGATTGGTTCGTTTGGGCCCCCACAAAACAAGCTGGCAATTAATGTGTCCCTGCACAAACTGGCTCTACGGAGGCAAGATGTCATCCTCATCCTCCTCATCCACCGATTCCTCACCCTCTTCAGTGTGTACATCCTCATCCTCACAAAGTATTAACTCGTCCCCACTTGAATCCACCACCACAGGTCCCTCTGTACCTTCTGGAGGCTGGTCTCCCTGGAAGAGCTGATAATTCATTTTGATGAACATCATCTTCTCCACATTCTGTGGAAGCAACCTCCTACGCCTTTCGCTGACAAGGTTCCCGGCTGCACTAAACACTCTTTCGGAGTACACACTGGAGGGGGGGCAACTCAGGTAAAATAGAGCCAGTTTGTACAGGGGCCTCCAAATTGCCTCTTTTTCCTGCCAGTACAGGTATGGACTGTCTGACATGCCTACTTGGATGCTGTCACCGATGTAATCCTCCACCATTCTGTCAATGGTGACAGTATCATATGCAGTGACAGTAGACATGTCAGAAATTGTTGCCAGGTCCTTCAGTCCGGACCAGATGTCCAAACTTGGTCCTGCCTGCCCTGCATCACCGCCAGCGGGTTGCTTAGGATACCTAAGTTTTTTCCTGGCAGCCCCAGTTGCGGGAGAAAATGAAGAAGGAGCCGTTGACGTGTCACGTTCCGCTTCAGCTGACAGTGTGTTCACCAGCAGGTCTTTGCACCTCTGCAGGCTTGTGTCGGCCGGAAAGAGAGACACCACATAGGCTTTAAACCTAGGATCGAGCACGGTGGCCAAAATGTAGTGGTCTGATTTCAACAGATTGACCACCCTGGAATCCTGGCAAAGCGAATGAAGGGCTTCATCCACAAGTCCCACATGCCGAGCGGAATCGCTCCGTCTTAGCTCCTCCTTCACTTTCTCCAGCTGCTTCTGCAAAAGCCTGATGAGGGGAATGACCTGACTCAAGCTGGCAGTGTCTGAACTGACTTCACGTGTGGCAAGTTCGAAGGGCTGAAGAACCTTGCACAACACGGAAATCATTCTCCACTGCGCTTGAGTCAGGTGCATACCCCCTCCTTTGCCTATGTCATAGGTGGATGTATAGGCTTGTATGGCCTTTTGCTGCTCCTCCATCCTCTGAAGCATATAGAGGGTTGAGTTCCACCGCGTCACAACCTCTTGCTTCAGGTGATGGCGGGGCAGGTTCAAGAGTGTTTGCTGGCGCTCCAGTCTTCGGCACGCAGTCGCTGAATGGCGAAAGTGGCCAGAAATTTTTCGGGCCACCCAAAGCGTCTCCTGCACGCCCCTGTCGCTTTTCAGAAAATTCTGCACCACCAAGTTTATTGTGTGAGCAAAACATGGGACGTGCTGGAATTTGCCCAGATGTAATGCCCGCACAATATTGGTGGCGTTGTCAGATATCACAAATCCCCAGGAGAGTCTAAGTGGGGTAAGCCACTGGGCGATGATTTCCCTCAGTTTCTCTAAGAGGTTGTCGGCGGTGTGCCTCTTACTGAAACCGGTGATACACAGCGTAGCCTGCCTTGTAACGAGCTGGCGTTTCTGAGATGCTGCTACTGGTGACACTGCTGCTGTTGCTGCGTAAGGTGATACATCTACCCAGTGGGCTGTCACAGTCATATAGTCCTTAGTCTGCCCTGTTCCACTTGTCCACATGTCCGTGGTTAAGTGGACATTGTGTACAACGGCATTTTTCAGGACACTGAGGACACTTTTTCTGACGTTTCTGTACAGTCTCGGTATCGCCTGCCTAGTGAAGTGGAATCTAGACGGGATTTGGAACCGGGGACACACTACCTCCATCAATTGTCTAAATCCCACTGCACTAATGGCGGATACCGGACGCACGTCTAACACCAACATAGCAGTCAAGGCCTCAGTTATACGTTTTGCTTCAGGATGACTGCTGTCGTACTTCATCCTCCTCGCTAAGGACTGTTGGAGGGTCAATTGTTTAGTAAAAGTAGTGGTGTTCCTACTTCCTCTCTGGGATGATGAACGACTCCCAGCAGCAGCAGCAACAGCAGCAGCGGCAGCAGTAGGCGTAGCAATGCAGGATCCTCCGGAGGAATCCCGGATAGGAGAGTCAGTCATGCCAGTGATATGGCCTGC
Organism: Taudactylus pleione; assembly: GCA_031769625.1. Classification (NCBI taxonomy): domain Eukaryota; kingdom Metazoa; phylum Chordata; class Amphibia; order Anura; family Myobatrachidae; genus Taudactylus; species Taudactylus pleione. The sequence continues at coordinate 5,151,535 of JAUIMM010000518.1, forward strand.
AGGACTACTTCCGATCCTGACTAAGGAGGAAATTGACGAGGAGGGAGTTGACGGTGTGGTTTGCAGGCGCTTGGATACAACAGGACAACGGGATTTAGGTGTCCCTGGACTGCTTACGGTCTGAGCCAAAGTTTCTGAACTTGACAGTAACTTTTTATGAACGCGCTGCAGGTGCCGTATAAGGGAGGATGTTCCTAGGTGGTTGACGTCCCTACCCCTACTTATTTCACCTTTACATATGGTACATATGGCAAGACAGTTGTTGTCCGGATTTGGATAGAAATATTGCCAGACCAAAGAGGTGGAATGTTTGGTCTTCTGCCCAGGCATGACCGTGATGGGCTTTTTCATCCCACGGACAACAACTGTCTCCCCCGGAGCCTGATTTAAACAAACCACATCACCATCAGAATCCTCCTCGCCAACTTCCTCCTCAGCGCCAGCTACACCAGTATCCTCATCCTGTTGTACTTCAACAGTGACATCTTCAATTTGCATATCAGCAAGTGGACTGTGGGTGCTCCTTTCAGCACTTGCAGGGGGCGTGCAAATGGTGGAAAGAGCCACCTCTTCCCGTCCAGTGCTGGGAAGGTCAGGCATCGCAACCACCACCACACTTGGACTCTCTTTGGGGATTTGTGATATCTTCTTAGAAAGCACAGTTCTTCGCTGTGCTTTTGCCAGCTTAACTCTTTTGATTTTTTTAGTGGGAGGAGTGCTTCCATCGTCATGTGAAGCTGAACCACTAGTCATGAACATACTAGGGATCGACCTTAGCCGTTCCTTGCCACTCCGTGTCGTAAATGGCATATTGGCAAGTTTACGTTTCTCTTCAGCTGATTTAAATGTCTTTTTCAAGGTCATTTTCCTGAACTTTGCCATTTGGGATTGTATGTGCCCTCTACTATGACATTGGGCATCGGCCTTGGCAGACGACGTTGATGGCATGTTATCGTCTATGTCATGACTAGTGGCAGCAGCTTCAGCACTAGGAGGAAGTGGTTCTTGATCTTTCTCTATTTTATTTTTATCGGAGAAAGTTTGGTCCTCCATTTATGTTATATCGATTTGATATATACGTGCGGCTAAACACAGAAAATAAATTTTTTTTTGGTTCGGACTGGAGTGTACTTTGTGGGTTACAGCACCCTTTAACGGTCAAGCCAGCCGGCCCTTTACTTATGACACAGGCGCACTCTTGGCACTACTTTGTTGATGCACGTGCGGCTACTGCGCACACAATTCACAAACACAGAAAATAATTTTTTTTTGGTTTGGACTGGAGTGTACTTTGGGGGTTACAGCACCCTTTAACGGTCAAGCCAGCCGGCCCTTTACTTATGACACAGGCGCACGCTTGGCACTACTTTGTTGATGCACGTGCGGCTACTGCGCACACAATTCACAAACACAGAAAATAATTTTTTTTTGGTTTGGACTGGAGTGTACTTTCGGGGGTTACAGCACCCTTTAACGGTCAAGCCAGCCGGCCCTTTACTTATGACACAGGCGCACGCTTGGCACTACTTTGTTGATGCACGTGCGGCTACTGCGCACACAATTCACAAACACAGAAAATAAATTTTTTTTAGGTTTGGACTGGAGTATACTTTCGGGGGTTACAGCACCCTTAACGGTCAAGCCAGCCGGCCCTTTACTTATGACACAGGCGCACGCTTGGCACTACTTTGTTGATGCACGTGCGGCTACTGCGCACACAATTCACAAACACAGAAAATAATTTTTTTTTTGGTTTGGACTGGAGTGTACTTTCGGGGGTTACAGCACCCTTAACGGTCAAGCCAGCCGGCCCTTTACTTATGACACAGGCGCACGCTTGGCACTACTTTGTTGATGCACGTGCGGCTACTGTGCACACAATTCACAAACACAGAAAATAATTTTTTTTTTGGTTTGGACTGGAGTGTACTTTCGGGAGTTACAGCACCCTTAACGGTCAAGCCAGCCGGCCCTTTACTTATGACACAGGCGCACGCTTGGCACTACTTTGTTGATGCACGTGCGGCTACTGCGCACACAATTCACAAACACAGAAAATAATTTTTTTTTGGTTTGGACTGGAGTGTACTTTCAGGGGTTACAGCACCCTTTAACGGTCAAGCCAGCCGGCCCTTTACTTATGACACAGGCGCACGCTTGGCACTACTTTGTTGATGCACGTGCGGCTACTGCGCACACAATTCACAAACACAGAAAATAATTTTTTTTTGGTTTGGACTGGAGTGTACTTTCGGGGGTTACAGCACCCTTTAACGGTCAAGCCAGCCGGCCCTTTACTTATGACACAGGCGCACTCTTGGCACTACTTTGTTGATGCACGTGCGGCTACTGCGCACACAATTCACAAACACAGAAAATAATTTTTTTTTAGGTTTGGACTGGAGTGTACTTTCGGGGGGTTACAGCACCCTTAACGGTCAAGCCAGCCGGCCCTTTACTTATGACACAGGCGCACGCTTGGCACTACTTTGTTGATGCACGTGCGGCTACTGCGCACACAATTCACAACCACAGAAAATAATTTTTTTTTGGTTTGGACTGGAGTGTACTTTCGGGGGTTACAGCACCCTTTAACGGTCAAGCCAGCCGGCCCTTTACTTATGACACAGGCGCACGCTTGGCACTACTTTGTTGATGCACGTGCGGCTACTGCGCACACAATTCACAAACACAGAAAATAATTTTTTTTTAGGTTTGGACTGGAGTGTACTTTCGGGGGTTACAGCACCCTTAACGGTCAAGCCAGCCGGCCCTTTACTTATGACACAGGCGCACGCTTGGCACTACTTTGTTGATGCACGTGCGGCTACTGCGCACACAATTCACAAACACAGAAAATAATTTTTTTTTTGGTTTGGACTGGAGTGTACTTTCGGGGGTTACAGCACCCTTAACGGTCAAGCCAGCCGGCCCTTTACTTATGACACAGGCGCACGCTTGGCACTACTTTGTTGATGCACGTGCGGCTACTGCGCACACAATTCACAAACACAGAAAATAATTTTTTTTTTGGTTTGGACTGGAGTGTACTTTCGGGGGTTACAGCACCCTTAACGGTCAAGCCAGCCGGCCCTTTACTTATGACACAGGCGAACGCTTGACACTACTTTGTTGATGCACGTGCGGCTACTGCGCACACAATTCACAAACACAGAAAATAATTTTTTTTTGGTTTGGACTGGAGTGTACTTTCGGGGGTTACAGCACCCTTTAACGGTCAAGCCAGCCGGCCCTTTACTTATGACACAGGGGCACTCTTGGCACTACTTTGTTGATGCACGTGCGGCTACTGCGCACACAATTCACAAACACAGAAAATAATTTTTTTTTAGGTTTGGACTGGAGTGTACTTTTGGGGGTTACAGCATCCTTAACGGTCAAGCCAGCCGGCCCTTTACTTATGACACAGGCGCACGCTTGGCACTACTTTGTTGATGCACGTGCGGCTACTGCGCACACAATTAACAAACACAGAAAATAATTTTTTTTTGGTTTGGACTGGAGTGTACTTTCGGGGGTTACAGCACCCTTTAACGGTCAAGCCAGCCGGCCCTTTACTTATGACACAGGCGCACGCTTGGCACTACTTTGTTGATGCACGTGCGGCTACTGCGCACACAATTCACAAACACAGAAAATAATTTTTTTTTAGGTTTGGACTGGAGTGTACTTTCGGGGGTTACAGCACCCTTAACGGTCAAGCCAGCCGGCCCTTTACTTATGACACAGGCGCACGCTTGGCACTACTTTGTTGATGCACGTGCGGCTACTGCGCACACAATTCACAAACACAGAAAATAATTTTTTTTTTGGTTTGGACTGGAGTGTACTTTCGGGGGTTACAGCACCCTTAACGGTCAAGCCAGCCGGCCCTTTACTTATGACACAGGCGCACGCTTGGCACTACTTTGTTGATGCACGTGCGGCTACTGCGCACACAATTCACAAACACAGAAAATATATTATTTTTTTAGCACTTGGGGGGAGCACCCCTGATGGACAGAGCACCCCCTGGACAACACTACAGCACCCCTTTAGGACTGGGACACTGCACAGGACTTTGGAACTGACTGCACAACACAGTCCAGCCAGCCCCTATGGACTTTGAAGTAGTGGACACAGCCCCTATTAACAACAGCAGCACAGCACAACACAGCCAGCCCCTATGGACTTTGAAGTAGTGGACAACAGCAGCACTACACTACACTACACTACACAGCACTAACTCCCACCCTCCCTCTTCACTGTCCACAGCCGAGTGAGAAAATGGCGCCGACGCGGGTACCTTATATAGGATCCAAAACCCGCGAGACTCGGAAGGCGGGATGATGACGTTTTGCCTCGATGTCAGATCCGAGTCAGGCGGGAAAAGTCGAGCCTGACTCGGATCGGACTCGGATCGGGGGGGCTCGGGGGGGTTCGGATTTCAGAAATCCGAACCCGCTCACCCCTAATTTATATATATATATAAATTTAAATACAGATATGGCACACAGTGTGAGTCGACCTGGAAGAGGGGAGCATGGGATCGGCCCAGCGGTACCTTGCCTGCTTTGCCGGTGGCCCAATCTTCCCCCTCTTTATATATTTGAAAAATCTGTTTTATTTTTTTTACAATTATACAGTAGCTATATATTTCAGCATCTTTATTTTATTGTTTAGTTACAGAATTATTTATTTGCCCTAGTTACATTTCCTGTGCTAATTGTCCCTATAATACAGGAGGAATATTTCATAGGAAAGAAAATTTAAGAAATGTTCAAAAGCTTGCATTTTGATCTGACACTCTCTAATTGAATGTGCATTCCCAATATAGCAGATTTGCATAACTATAATGTAGTTAAATATTAAGTAACTGAATCACAATAGAATCATGCTCATTTGGAATGCAGTGGACAATACACCCTGGTCTGGTCACTTCCATTGGGCAAAAAAAATTCACGTTGGGGTTCTAAGCCGAGATGTGTTTATATGTAAATGAAGCAGTGATGAAGTAGAAAATTAGTCACACATTTTAATATATGCCCCTATAGTTCACTGATTTTCAATGGAATGCAGCGATTTTATCCTTCATGTTACTAATCATTTGTGAAAAACTAAACTGTTCCCACACCTCAAAAGTATGCTGTAGTGCAAGGTTTGCTTTACAATAATGTAGCTCTTTAAAAATCAAAGTAATTACATTAAAATATACACATAAAACTACTGCAAGTGTCTGGCTTATTTCAAAATAATAATATTAATAATAAAATAAGGAAAGAGTTTGAAGAATACAGTTATGTTCCCCTTGAATACTTCAGTGTATGAATAAAATTATTTTGAAAAGACCCATATAATGTGTACTTTCAGGAATTAAGAGTACTAGGCTTCTGTTTCAAAAGCACTTTAGCAATCATCTTTCTAAGTGCACAGTAGTTGCTGTAGAAAATGCATTACATAATTTGTTTTTTTATTCTTAAGAAAAAAGAAATGTCTGTTAGTTCTCTGGAAAAAAATAAAATAATTTTATTTTTATTTTTTTAATTATGAAATTATTGAATCATGTTTTATACTAGCTCATTATTTAACCAAAGGTGTCAACCACCTTTTTTGTTATCTTAAATGGCAAGTAAACTACATACTTAAAACTATATGAAGCTTCAGTTAAATTTGAAATGAAAGTGTTAATCATTGAGATGCGTGCACCGATTATACTATTTAGCACATGATTTACTAAAGCAACAATATTTTTCAGGTAAAAATTTCCCAAGTGGTGATTTTGCTATTTCGGTGGATTTATGGCGGGATTGTATTCTACTTATTTACTCATGGCTAACATCTGGAAATCCGCAGAGTCTAGACTATAGAATTGAACTTGACTTGATAAGCTTTCTAGCATTTGGATTCCAGAGTCAATATTCTTTACTCTCATGGCAATAACCAAGCATAATACACTACATGGTCTTTGAATACATTTTGCGTCTTCTTTCTTTTGGTATGTGTTCCTAGGCGGTAGTCCCAAAAACTCTAAGATGTTTGACACTTCTTCTTCTTTCCTGACCACACTTCCATTGGTGTTTTGTCTTAAAAGGCAATGTGGAAGCATGATTCTTCAATAAACTGCTGTGGACACTGCTTCCACCCAAAAATATTTGTTTAGGACTGCATCTATCAACATACATCTGCCTCTCTCCTTTAATGTGTGATTTGCACGTTCACTTACACCATTCTGCACTCACGTGTAATTGATGGTCAATTGTTGCTCTTTTCCATTCTTCTTTAGGAAGAATTCCACATTTTTTATTAGATATTCTCCTCAGATCTCAAGACCTTTAGTGTGTGATTGGTTTAATTTTCTACCAGTTTCTTGTAGCCTGCAATTTTATTCATCACTTCACTCTTTTCTTTGATTAAATAAATGTGTGCCATTCTTGTGAAATCATCTATGAATGTTATGAAGTATCTGTATCCACTTACTGACTTAACTTCCATCAGAACACACATATCTGTATGCACAAACTCCAGGGTTGCCTCAGCTCTGCTTGCTGATCTTGGGAAAGGACAATGCCTCTGCTTTCCTGTTATACAGTTTTCACACATGGACTTTTCTGTATCACAGATACATTATTCCGGTAACCATCCAGTCTCTGGACACTGTCATATTCAAGGTGACCGAATCTTCGGAACTCCATAGACTATGAGTCAGAAGTCATCGCATAACACTGTGTTGTGTCCAGGATATATCATTGACGGCACCGGGTATCTGTTGCTTTTACAGTCCCTCCTTTATTCTGTACAATGCACTTTCCTTTTGTCAACTGGACTCTGTAACCCCTTTGCTCTAGAATACTTATAGCTATGTGGTTTGTTCCCATATCTGGTATATAAAGCACATCTTGGATTTCAGTGACTTTTGTTTTAGTCCCTATTTTCAAGTGGATAGTGACTATCCCAACTTTTGCAGCTGTAAAAACATATTTTCCTATGCCTTTAATTGTTATACGATCACATTTGGTTAATGTAGTAAACCACTTTTCACTGCAGCTGAAATGCCTAGTAGCACCTGAGTCAATATACCAGCAATCTTTTCTGTGACTGCCTGTGACACTCAAACCTGACTGATCTCTGCAACTGCACTTACTTATTTGCATAGCATTTACAGTCTTCAAATTACATTCAGATGTTTTATGACCTATTTTGTGACATATATAATACTTGTACTTCAAAGTTTTGGGCTTCTTACTTTGTGTGTATTGCACTATTTCCAGAATTCAATTTAAATGGTAAATATTCTTGGAACTGTAGCAGTTTTGTCCTGACAATTTCTGTAGTTAGCTTGGCTCTGTTTGCTTCTAATGCCACTACCAGAAAATCAAACTAAGTTCTGTTGTATTGCCATGGCGATTTCTTTGTCATTTCCTGTACATGCATGCCTACAGATGTTAACTGCTGGGATATGGACATAATTTTATCAATTTAGTCACTCATACTTGTGCATTCATATATCTTGGTATTATACAATACTTCAATTCTTTTAATCAGACACCCATCCTCAACACTGCCTGCAGTGCTGTCCTAATGTATTTTGCTGACACTTTACCATGTATGATAGAATACACATATTGTTTCTGCCAATTGTTCACATGGCTCTCTCTATATCATCTGTCACCTGGGTCAACTGTAACTTTCCATAACCTTTCACGCTTTGATTTCATTTGCATTGCAAATTTCCATGTGGCAAACTTTTTGCACCTGCAAATCTAATAAACCCCACCATTGATACTGCTACATATATGTTGTGCACTGACATAGTTATGCAACTACACTGCTTTAATTCTCTGGTTAACACTCTGGGGCCTCTTCATCATAACATAATTATCACTAGTGATAATTATGTTTCAAACTCGCTACGAGTTTAAAAAGTCTTTTGTAAGCACTCATCATGCCTCCCTAACAAAAGTATCACTTCCGAAAAGCTGCTCTTTTTGCGGAGTCAGGTTTTCAGAAAAGTAATAGTTTTCCCCATGCAGCTGAGGTATCCATTAGGATATCCTCACTGCTGCATGTCTCTCCCCCCCCCCTTCCCCAGCTGCCAGTGTCCGTCCCGGCCCCTCTTCCCTCCTACGGGCACTGGTGTTCATACTAATGTATGGAGACTGTGGAAATTATCAGGGCATAATTGTAACCAGGATATAACTGTGATATCTCCTGCGTTACATGCTTAATGAATAGCCCTGATTCTTAATTTTTACAAAAGTAGCGGCAAATGTTAATTATCACCCACTTTTGTAGAAATTAAGGGACGATGAATAGACCCCTCTGTGCCTGACATGCTCTGTGCTGGAAACAATATGCCCCTGATTCAGAGCCGGACGCTCTGACAAGAGCGCCGCTCTGAATCAGGGCCCTCCTCCATTAAAATGGAGCGTCCTCCTGGACGCTCGTATAGCTGTGGGTCACCACCCACAGCATATACGAGCGTGCAAAAAGATGGTCGCGATGGTCTTGACCATCGCGACCATTGGACTTGCGAGGGAAACCCTGCGGTCGGATTTCCCAGCCGCAAGGCCAGGAGTGATTTTGGCTCTATCAGAGCCAAAATCACTCCCACTGACATCACTAGTGATTTCAGTGGGGCCGGCTTCAGAAGGTAGGCGTTCCCATGGGAACGCCTCCGTCTGGCAGGCATGCCCCCGGCACGCCCACCAAAGGGGGCGTGCTGTCAATCAACATCGACAGCACACCCCCTTTGGTGCGAGACCCCGAGCGATGGAAAGCCTGTTGCTTGCCGGGTCTCGCACATGCGCACGACGGAGCTCCCTCCGTCGTGCGCATGCGCAGTGAGGAACATCGACCCACTTGCAAGCGTACTTCCGCTCGCGAGTGGGTCTGAATGACCCCCATGTGCTTGTTTACTATGTGCGTGCATGTGTCAATAGCATCTGTGTGCTGTTGGAGAAGAGGATATGACTGGGGTGTGAGGCAAAGAGGAGGGTGGTGGAGGAGAGGAGGGGCCAGAGTGTGAAGGAAGGAGATGGGTGATGGAGGAGAGGATGTGTGCGGAGTGTGAGGGAAGGAACACAGTGATGGAGGAGAGGATGTGGCTGGGATGTAAGGGAAAGAGCAGGGTGTTGGAGGCTATGGGAGGAGGTCAATGGGGGTGACACTCCGCAGTGTCAGAGAATGTTACGGCACAGCAGCCATCTAGCACTAGGACCCACCAGCTCTTTATTGAGGCGCAACCTCTGACATGTGCCTTTTGATCCAATGTGGTTCCCTGTCGCATCGTCTCTGTCCAGCATATACAGATGTGCCCATGAGTAGTCCCACAAGTGTGGGAGCCCCATGAGACTCCAATATCTACTGTGCTGCTACTAAATGGGGTCAGTGCAGACAAGAGGAAGGGGGCAGGCCCCCCATTTTTTTGGATGTTCCAAGCCCCCAAAGGTTTAATCCGGCCCTGACCAGTAGTGTGATTCATCGAGTTATAATAGATTTAAACAGCCGTAGTCATTGTTAGATGCATTTAGTATCTGAATAGAGTGGAGTTTCATATATAAATATATAGAGCACTAGTCTGTGATATATGTGGGTAGCGGTGCATATACAAGTGGTGACAGCACGTATGCAGTGCATAAATTGCAGAGTCTCAGTGAAGCTAAGTGGATCATGTCCGTTTCCCACTGTAACACAGTGAAAGATGGCACCTCACATGTGCAGAAGATCAAACGGTGGCCATCATGGTAAGGTACAGATGCCTCCAGTGGCAAACGCAGGATTTCCAGAGGGGGGTTTCCAAATGCGTGATTTTAGAGCAAATGTGGACAGTCCATGAAGCGGGCAGAATTAGTACTTATCCAGCTTTAATATGTTACATACAAAGTATATTGTGTTGCATAATTCCGGCATATACAGGATAACAGTAAACCATTAGATACGGCAGTAGGACCATCCTGTCTGAGCAGAATGTTTTTCTTCAGATGTGGGCTCCATTCCAGAGCATTGGAGCAAGTCCAGGAGTCTGGGGGAGCGGCAGAAGAACCTAGCACTGCCCTGGACATATATGTACATATCGGTCTCCTTATGTACTGGATAGTGTATTATTATACAGTATTAATAATTAACCCTATTGATGGTCTATAGCAGTGCACCCCTAACAGTGCATGTTTTCCACATGTCCTAGTTAGTGCACAAGTATATTTATTACTAGCTGACACATTTGAAAAATTCCACAGGTGGTTCTAATCATTTCATTTGTGATACTGAGAGGAACATGCAGCACTAGTAACATTCTATTATATTACTATTTCTATTGTGGTCATGGTGTGTGCTGGGCAGGGGGATTTCCAGGCAGACGGAACCCCCCCCCCCTGCATTTGCCTATGGCCTCCCTAAAGGAGCATCATGGAGACTGTGCAGTAACGCACTCCATACTTCAACAGATGCACTGGTTTTGAAGCAGGTTTATGGAATTTGTCTGCTCACCAAGACTTTCTTAAAAAAGGATCCATAGGCCCTGATAACTTCCTTGGATCAGCTGATCTTAGACTGTCTCTTGATTGGTGAGCACAGACTCTGCTGACTAAAATCAAAATGGCAATGCCAATGCATCACTGATGTAAGGAATGATCCCAGAGATATGATAACATCCAGACTGATTGGCATGCACCAGACTAAGGGATGTCTTTGGCAGCCGGTGGGGTTACCGAAGACCAGAAAGCATCAGCACCACGTCAGGTAACGGTTTGGAAGCCCAATGTGTGACAGGAGGGAAGGGAAGAGCCATCCAGCATGCTTGGAAAAGTTCATAAAATCCCTCTCCAGTTGGCCATGATGATGCGAACATGCCACCACATCCCTGCACCATCTCCAATGCCACGTCATGCCCCCAAACTACCACCCCCTTTGCCATGCCATGCCCTCTGACCAACTCACCACTGTGCTGACCTGGCTGCCCATTCCCAGAGAGGGACTACAGGATGTCGGAAAGTATGACTTTGGTGAACAGCTAACCATTGAGATGCATCTGCACTGTGAGTCAGTTGCATACGCAGGATGAAAACATCGGCCACATGCGTGCGGCATTGACAGTGTGTACACCTCTGAATCAGGCCCATTGTGTTATATTTTGTGTGTTTGTCAAAGGTAAACTTGTTGGGAAAGCTTAAGTCAGCCTATAGCAATAATAGATTTGGAAAGTGTTTTTAAGAGCATTAAAAAAAGGCAACAGCACTGTGAAAACTGAAGGCATGTGATGTTATAGTATGCATACAGGGCTATCTATACAGATATTTCATGTAAACATTTGTAAATCTCCACTATTGCTTTAATATTCTAGTGCTATTGTTGGAAATTCTAAGACATTTCTATTACAGAAAGCAAACACTTGAGCATATGCTTATGGGTGCGGAAAGCTCTATGATTTTTCAAAAGAAGCCTGTTGTAAGTCTCGAATAGAACAGAAGAGATACATTTCTGTATTTTCTAACTGCATTTCGGGATTTCCTAATGCCAAGATGTAATTGTTCATTATCTTTTTCACTTGTTATAATATTGTCAGTTTTAAAGGAACATAGGCCCTCATTCAGAGCCGTACGCTCTGAGCAGAGCGCACGCTCTGAATGAGGGCCGGGCTCCATGAAAATGGAGCGTCCTCCTGGACGCTCGTATAGATGTGGGTTACCACCCACAGGCTATACGAGCGTGCATTTTGATGGCCGCGATGGTCGTGACCATCGCGACCATCGAAATTGCGAGCCGGAGCCTGCGGTTGAGGTTTTCAACCGCAAGCTCCGGAGTGATTTTGGCTCTATCAGAGCCAAAATCACTCCCACTGACATCACTAGTGATGTCAGTGGGCCGGCTTTTGACGGGAGGCGTTCCCGTGGGAACGCCCCCATCAGGGAGGCACGCCCTCGGCACGCCTACCAAAGGGGGCGTGCTGTCAATCAACATTGACAGCACGCCCCCTTTGATCGGACACAATGAGCGAAGGACTTTCCTTCGCTCGTCGCGTCTGGCGCATGCGCACGACGGAGCTTCCTCCGTCGTGCGCATGCTCAGTCCATAACATCGACCCACTTGCGAGCGGACAGCCGCTCGCGAGTGGGTCTGAATCAGGCCCATTGTTCTGTTTTCATGACTGCACTGCCAATGCTCATAGGATTCTGATCCACTGAGGGTATGTGCTTCATTACCTGATTATAGAAAGTTACATCACACACTTTATTCTATTCAGACTTAATAGTAGAAAGTTTGCACCATAAAATTAAATTTGTAAGGAAAGATGCACAGTGGCAGTTGTATTGCAGTGGTGCTGTCAGACGTGGATTTTACCTAGGGGCTACAGGGCAGCCACTCTCCCCCAGTAAAATCAGCCACCCACGGTGAGGCAGTCCATGCATTGGTTTCACTGCCAGTGGCTTCCCATTAGAAGCGCTACCTGCCAATCACACACAGTACAAGCAGTCTGAGGGGGAGGTGTTTTTTCTCTCCTTGGGGCTGCCATTAACAGAGAGCATACTTCCAGTGGGGAACCAACTCTTCTGCATTTTGGGCATCCCTACCCAGCTTCTAGGGGCTGCAGCCGATGCAGTCCCTAGAAGCCTTTTTTGTTTGTGCATGTGCAGTCCTACTGGCTCATGTGCACATGCAATGGTCCCGCTGCCTGCCAGATCCATTGTGCAGGCCCAGGACTGTCTCCTCCTCTCCGGATCACAGTGCAGCACAAGCAGCACTCTCATTCAAGAGGGTAGGAGCCGCTGCTGGGTACTACCAATTTTAAAAGTTTAAAAATGAGTGCTGCCTAATTCTACAGAGATAAGCATTGCTATATCACAGTACTGAGGTCATGGGTTTGATATTTATCAGGGGCCCATCTGTTAGTTTGTATGTTCTCCCCACCTTTGCATGGATAACCTTTGGGTGCTCCAGCATTCTTTCTGCATATTAACATCTTAATTCAGCTTAATACCAGCCTAGGCTTATAGGTCCGGTAGTTATGCATTTTTTAGGAGGGGGGGACCCCACACATTTTTGTTTCGAATTTTAACAATTTATTAACATCTACAGCTAGTGATGCCTGCACAGATCATAGTTACTAACCAGGCAATATTATACATTATTTTTTATAAGAAGAACAGACTTCTGAAAAAGGTTAAAAACATCTGTCTGCTGTTAGTGGCCCTGTGGTGAATGAATCCAATGCTATCTACTATACGTGCAGCAGCCTCGAGTATTCATGGGATGAATAAATGGAGGTCAGGTTAAGCCCAGATAGGCTAGCAGTAGAATTAACATACTGAAAAAAAAGAAAAATAGAACTGTTCCAGATGCAGGTTTTCAGATGATTGGATGAAACAGGATTGGAGGGAGAATTAGGTGCAGTTTGCTCTTATATAAGATGTGGAACTGCTGTTCTCATCAGCAATTTAGATCAGACATTAGCTCTGTCCTCTCTTCCCATATACACCATTTATTTAAGGAGGAAGTAGTTAATGAACTTAGGAGTAGATTTATTAAAGCTTGGAGAGATATAAAATAGAGAGAGCTTATGTACCACCCAATCAGCTTTTAAGTGTCATATTACAGTATGTGTTTAAAAAGTGACAGTGAAGCCGCATACACACTAGACGATTTCTCTGAACGATATAGACGATAACGATATCATTCAACAATATGTCATTCATATCGTTCAGTGTGTATGCAGTGAACGACCAACGATGCGCGCTCCCTCGGGTCATTAATGATGTCTTTTGTCGTCCATACATGCAGGCCAACCTGACAATATCGTCAAAAATTGCCTGTTCAGAGATGTGACAGGATGACTTCACTGAAAGATATCTTTAAAGATATATTTCGGTGTTTAAACCCAATATCGATTTTGTCCTGCACTACAGAAAGTTCAAGGGAAATCTTTCACCAATATCATTCATATAGCACATCGTCTAGTGTGTATGAGCCTTTAGGAGCTGATTGGATGGTACTTTATCTCTCTCCACTTTCTCTCTCTCAAAGCTTTGATAAATCTCCCCCTTGCAAGTATGGTTATTTAAGTTGTGACTGATGGTTCAAGTTCTAAGTGTTGGGGGGGGGTTGTTGAAGTGTTAATAAGTGGTTATACAGCTATGCTGTGTGGTTTTGATGTATGAAGCTCTGGGAAGTGATAAAATGGAGAGTGATAAACGACCAACCAATCAGCTCCCAACTGTCATTTTTTAAACACAGCCTGTGACATGATAGTTAGGAGCTGAATGGCTGGTAGTTTATCACTCTCCACTTTATTCCTTTCCAGAGCTTCATACAACTGACGCACAGTGTGGATGTACTGTATCAAGCTTTCTAAAGTGTGGACCTGGACAAATGGAGAAGTTTCCCCTAGCAACCAATCAGCTTCTAGCTAGCATTTATCAATTACATTCTACATAATGATAGTTGAAGCTGATTGGTTGCTATGGGCAACTTCTCCACTTCTCATCTTCTCCACTCCAGGGGGTATATTTCCTAAAGTGAGAGTTTTAGAAGTGGAGATGTTGCCCATAGCAACCAATCAGATTCTACTTAACATTTAACTAGCGCCTTCTAGAAGATAATAGCTAGAATCTGACTGGTTGCTATGGGCTACATCTCCACTTCTAAAAACTCTCACTTTAGTAAATATAACCCCTAGGCTTGATACATCTCCTCCATGGTGGAAAGATCCAGTTTGGGTTGGTAAAGCTGAGCTAGGGTTTGGTTAATTCCATGTTTGTTTATGGTGCGTTATGATGTTTACATACCTCCCAACTGTCCCACATTCAGCGGGATAGTCCCACCCCCGGGCCGAGTTGGGGAGAATGCGGTGGGGGGGAAGTTGGGGTTTGCAGAAGGTGAACAGATGCCATGCCCATGCGCACGGCATCTGTTCACCTGTGTAGGGAGAGCCTGGGGGCTGCTCAGCATCTCGGAGAGAGCTGGGTACACCCCCTATAATGACACAAACGGGTTTTGCCGTGAGGCTCCACCCAGTTTCCGAGAAGCCACACCCCTTCAAGCGAAGTCCCGCTTCCTTTTCGGGTGCGCGCGCCTCTGGCGTGAAAACTGTCCCTCTTCGAGGAGTAGAAAAGTTGGGAGGTATGTGTTTATGCTATTTTATGTTAATCGAACCTGAACAATAAAGCTCAGTGAGGCCTTTTTACTAACCATACTACTATACATGTTTAATTATTTTCAATATTATTATATAATAGTTTTATGGTAAGGAAGCAGGCTTGTCAGTGGGGAACTGACTCATACATCTGCCATGTAAATGTTATTTCAGAATCTTCTTTTGAAGACACTTATTTTAATATTTTTCCCAAGGAAAATTGGTTGAAAGTCTACTATTTTTTTCCAGTGATGCCATTCTTTTATAGCCCCAGTCCGTACTGTAAAAAAATTAACATAGATGGGAATAAATAAACATTTTAAGCGACAATATACAGTAGTTGATCAATCAACAATCATACCACTATAAAAGAAAGCAGTGCTCATGAATTTAAATGTGTTTATCAGCAGCATGTTAATTATGCAAAGTGTAGAAAAAAAAAAAGATAACCGTTACATTAAAGATTTGCTGAGAGATATAAATGAGAAAAGAGCACAGTAATGAGACCAAGGAAAAATCTAGCTGGTGTCTGTACTTATGAATACTTATTAATAAAAGAAAATTACATCAATTAATGTATACAGCCTAATTATGCAACTGACTACACTATTTAATTTATTCCACATTGCTGGAAGGTTTGTTTTCCTTAATGTTTTCAGATTTAAAAATAAATTAAAAGATTTGTATTTTTATTTTTAGGTTACTTAAAGTAGACAGAAGCTAGGATGATGCATATTATACAATGTAAAGAAATGTTGAAAAACATTAAGCTATAGAAAGATATCACTGACTGTTTCTGTACTGTACAGTACAATGATATGTCGAAGCTGGATAATTGGCTGAGACAAGATCAGTTTAAAATTGGATCGCAGCGATGCCATCTTGCGACTGGCCACAAGACGCCATCTTGGAAATGAGATCGCAAGACGCCATTTTGTGAATGGCCGCCCAAGTGCCATTTTAGATAAACTCACACTTTAGTACATGTGGCGATATTACTATTAGCATTATGCGATTGCATCTTTCACCATTTCTCATACACACATTAATACGCACAATTGCGCTGTTAACTAGTCGCATATTAGCGAATGCATAAGATCCTGTATGAAAACGCTGATTATTAGCTTCATGCACACGCATCTGCCTCAAGTTAACTAGCGTCTTTACATCAAACGCCACATACTCACACATTACATATTCACATACAAGGTTCCATAAGGTTTAAGGTATAAGATTCAAGTATGCACATTTATTATAATTGCTAGGAAATAAAGATTATTTCGTAACTAAGGTTTTATAAGTGATAAGTAAACCATGTTTGGTAGTGTCATGATGCGTACTCTCTCAACAGTATTCCGGTAATATCGATGGAGAGATCGCAACATGCATTCTCAATTTATAGACCGCAGAGACTTCAAGCAACAAAATGTACATTATATGACCAACTGTTAGGATTTGCATGAGGCGGGAAACCAGAGACCACCAGTTGTTAGAGGCTGGACTGTGTCTATTTGAACCAACCTGTTAAATGCCTTGTAACATATGCCCTCTCCTTTAGGACCAATGGTATTAGCAACAAACTTCTCTACTGTGTTGTTTATTTCTGGGGGGGTATAAATATGTGTGCTCTGACCCTGGGTTCCTGGTCTTCGTGCTGAATTCTGATTGACGAGGGGTTTCTTGCTGATGCCTACATCTGGTCCAGAGCGCTGCATATGTATAACTGTACTTGGGTCTGTATAATTCCTTTATGCCAAATTGTACTTATAACTAGCGTGTAACTGACTGTACTTTTACTTGAATAATACTTTGTGCTTTGGAACCACAGGTTCTAGGTCTGGAGTCTTTATTTACTGTATAACTGCATACGCAAAATACCGTCATCCTTAGAGGTTTATAGGCAGGATATCAGAAGGTATAGGCAGGGGTGTATAGAGGTTCAAATTCAGTATCGTTAGTTGGGGGCTCGTAGTGAAGTCACTTACCCACTCACACGGCACATACGATTATCGATATCTCACCAAAGGGTAGAGTGGCCACATGCAGGGTTTACCTGCAACCGCTCGATGCTGAGAGATCGCTACCCATTTTTGTGTGAGCCAGAGATGCTGACTAGAATCCAGGGACAAGAGAGGAAAAAGTTTGTTTTCCTTTGTTGATAGAACCTAACATTTATAGGGGTGCCACAGTATTGAACACGCGGCTGAGTCGCAGTTTTGCGCACAGTAAAGACACACTTTTGTGTACGCAGCTAAAGATTGTCATACGGTTGTGTGGTAGTCGCATTATTGTGTATGCGACTGGTCGCACAATAGCGTATACGCACTTCCGGTTGTGCTGCCACATGTTTAAACAAAGCCATTGAGTTTACATTATCAATTGTTGCCAATAATAGGGTTAACGTGTAGTTTTCTGCGCAGGAAAAGAGTGTGTGATTGTGAGTATTTGTTTAGGGTGTAACACGGGACCTAAAGGTTAAGGGTATTGTATGACCCTTAAGTACTAGGTGCAGGAGTTGGCCTAGTAGCTCGGTAAGTAGCTTACCATTCTATACACATCAGCAGGTGTACATGTTGTCTTTGTTGTAGGGACCGGCTCTCAGTGTGATTGCAGTGTTCAATAATTAGGTTGGGTTATTTGAACATTGTAGATGAGCCACACTAGGAAACTTGTGATTGTGAGCTGAGAGATAATAGGTGAGCGGGGGCATCTAGAAATTTCTTCTGTAGGTGAGTGGGGACATCTAGAAATTTCTTCCGTAGGTGAGCGGGGGCATCTGGAAATTTCGTCCGTAGGTAAGTGAAAGTATCTAGACTGTCTTTCACCAATTTAAATCTTTATTGAAAAACTTAGGGATCTCCCAGAATGAGGGCCAAGCAAACTGTAGAGATGTTAAATGATTTGCTGCTGTTGGAAGCGCCACTTGGGTCGGCGCGGCATATTATGCATATTAGGTACGGTGCCAATGCAACCAGGTATTGTGATTTATGGTTTAATATGACGAGGAAGAGTGTTAAACTGTTTCCTTGAATTGGTAGTTTTGATAAAGTTGTATTGAATAATGTCCGAGACCACATCAGTCTGATGCGCTCTCGAGGTAAAAAGGTAAAATATTATGAATGTTTAAAGTTGTGGCAGCATAAAGGGGATGCGTGACTTAAAAATGCGCAAGCAATGCAAACTAGCATTGTGAGCGCATTGCCAGAGAATGCATCCGCGACGCTAAATTGCAATACGAGCGAGCCGCAAAATGGCGCGCACGTGCGGCAAGGTAGCATTGTAGAAGGTATTGCCAGCAGTTCACGCACACCACCTCCACCTTATGTGGATGGAGGTGCAAGTACAGTTATCAAAAATACCCATAAAAATGTAACAAGCAATTTGTACCGTCTCTTAAGCAACCATAAAGAAAATGTTCATGATGTGAATGATGAGCCTATTGTAATGTCTGCCATTTCCCATGCTGTACAGATGATAGATGCTGCACCACAACAATCACGAGTGGTGCCGTCATCTCCATCAGTAACAGTAAGGGAAGTACTAGCCCCCTCTGCACCCGTAGAGGAAGTTGTTAATATCATACGTAGCAGCAGCAGACTAAACCCCCAGCCAGGTAACAAGGTCAAAGGTAGCAGCGCTGCTGGTCTGCATCCCATTCGGACTATAACACTTCCGAATGGAAATGCAGATGTGAACGGTGTAGTGCCACGAGGGAAGTGGTAATTAGGGATGGGCAGATCGATTCACTACACTGAGTTGAGCCTCATGGCTCAACTCAGTGAAGTGTCTCGAGACACGGCTCTTTAGATAGAGCAAGTGCTGGAGCCAGCAGGGGAGCCAGCGACTCAGAGTGAGTCGCTGACAGCTCCGCCCCCCGCAGCCCAGCACTACAGCTCAGGGTTCTCACTGACTCTCCTGAGTCAGTGCACTCCCCGAGCCCTGGCTGTATCTGTGCGATTCAGTGAGTCGCTGACAGCTCCGCCCCCTGCAGCCCAGCTCAAGCCTCTGCACTGACTCAGGAGAGTTAGTGCACTCCCCAAGCCCTGGCAGTAGCTGCACGACTCAGAGTGAGTCGCTGACAGCTCCGCCTTCTACACTGCTGATCTGATTCCGTGCACAGAAGTATAATCAGGTCGAATCAGCAGTGTAGGGGGCGGAGCTGCCATTCACTAGCTGCCACTGACAGAGAGGCTGGGGAGGTGGGTGTCTCGACTCACCAAACACTGAGCAACTCGAATCATTCGCTCATCTGAATGATTCGAGTCAGTGTGTTGAGACACTCACTCGCTAGCCATCTCTAGTGGTAATGCATTGTCCTTGGACAAGAGCAGAACTAAATTCCATCATAACAGATTTCCCCGATCCCAAAAAGGAACTTGCCAAATGTCAAAGATTTTTGAGGAATTTGGGTATTTCTCATGAGCCAACTAATAAAGATTGGCGTGTGGTGTTAAGGGCCTGTCTACCACACAATACCGATGTGACAAAATTTATCTCGGATTGTGTATTGGATGGTGACGTTCCCTTAACAGACCAAGTAAACCAAGATAATATTTCCCGCATCATAACTCAATTGGGTATATATTTTCCAGTAGTAGTTAACTGGAACAAAATTTTCACCATAAAGCAAAAGGAGAGTGAATCTGCAGAAGATTATTGCGACCGGGCTCTGCAGACTATCACCCAGTACACTGGGTTAGAAGATGTTAAAGATAGCACTCACCACAGGGGAATGATTGTCACCATACTCATGGATGGCCTTAAAGAAGACTTAAAGACTCGGGTTCAGACCTCACAACCTGGCTGGAGGGGAGTCACAATAGATACCCTCATAGAATCTGCCATAGAACATGATAAAAACATCTCAAAGAAGAGAGAGACCCAGAGCGAAAAACTAATGGCTGTCAGTATCCAAGCTCTGGAAGGAATCACTGTAACATCACAGCCAGTAGACACACCTGCACCTATACACACACTTGCACCTGAACAGTTACACGTCCTCACCAATCCCACTCCACAGCAAACACATCCTTACCCCACATATCATACACAACCACAGGTCCCATGCTACCCACAAACTTCATACCTCCCACCATACCCTTATCCTCCATATTCCTACCCACTATCTTTCCCTCTTGCTCAACTCCCACAACAATCCTTTCATCCACCCCATTCAAAAACATGTTATAACTGTCACCAAGTAGGACACATAAGTAAGTACGGCAAAGTGAAGAACAACCCACATGAACACGGGTTTCCCATGGGTTCATAGGCAACCCCAGTATCTTCTCCTAGGCCTTATATGACTGTTTACAATCTTTTCAACCTGCCAATGGATCTGTTTTAATGTAAAATGTGGACGATTTATTGTTGTATTTAGGTCATGTTTAAATGATATTAAACTGTTGTGCTTTATCTCTCACACACAGGACAGAAGGTCGCTAAGGATAAACAGCAGCCATGCCAGGCTAAGGTCAAATACTCGGAATACTATCCAACCCAGGGGCCCAGGCATTATTTAGAGCAGTAGCTATTAATAACAAGATTTAATTGCAGGAACCTGTATGTAGATACTATATCCCTAGAATTATTCAAAGTGATAGTGGGACTCATTTTACAGGTGACGTTTCCCAGAACATGTGTAAGGTGATGGGTAATAAAGCCAAGATCATTCCAGACTGTCATTTCTTTTATCTGTCCCCCCTTTGAGATACGAAGATGAATAAGAATAACAGAAATTGAAAGTGTTATTAACTAACATGTCTAATGCAAACTGTCATGATGTCAAACCTGAGGAATTTGTTATGATCCAAATTTTTTTAGCTCAGGTCGTTTGACTGATCAGTGGAAAGGTCCATATCTGACAATTGTTGACAAAGTACCACATCCTCAAAGGGTGGCCGGGGAAGATACGTGGGTCAATTCCACTCACTATAGGGAGGTTAACCAACCGGTGGAGATACAAGGCAGAGACGAGGCCGATAATGTGGACCTTCAATTGCGAGCTTGTGCCGGAAGGATTAAAAAGGTGACGGTGAGATACCTGAGCTAAAGAAATGTGTAGATCAGTGCTTCCAGCAATGGAGTGGTCTGTTGTGGTCATCGTAGTTCTTTCATCCAGAGTTTCTGTTGTGATGATCTGTTTGGGGATACCCAGTTTCTGTGATGGAGGACCGAAAGAGGAGATGGGAGCTGATTTGCAGTGCTGATGGAGTGGAGTCAGGAGGAGTGCTATGCCAATCAGGGGAGTGTCTGACCAATCTTAGTACTGTTATTGTTAAGAGAGCTGTTATTCCAGATACACGGGGACGGTGTGAAAATTTGTCGTCTGAAGATTCCTGTATTTGTGAGCTTTGTGGGTCCCTAGTTGATGAGAACTGTATCCAACGGTGCCAACGTTGGACATTAAATTACCAACGGGTACATTAAATTTTAGATTTATTCAGGAACTTGCTAAATTAATAGATAATATCACCGAGATGTACGATGACACATTCAGGTATACAGGGAGAGAATTGCAAGCGTACAAGAAAGAACTGGTGCAACACAGGCTAGTGTTAAATAATTTAACTGCTGTTACTGGAGGGTATTGCATAATGTTGGCCACCCAATTTGGAGTAAAATGTTGCACCTATGTCACCAATGATACCAGCAACCCTAAGGAAGTGATAGACCGGAAGATGGATGAAATTCTGCAGCTAAAATGGGAATTTCGTAAGAACCATAATGCTTCAGTGGCTGAAGTAGGGGAGAAGATAGAAGAATGGGTTCATGGCTGAACCCAGTGAAATGGTTCTCAGGTCTGAGGGGAATGGGTCCAGGAAGTGATCGCCAGCATAGGCAAATTCTTAATCCTTATACTGATAGTCATCATAATAATTGGCATATGTGTTTCCTATTGTGTTGAAGTGTGGAAAATGTAAAAATAGAGTAAAATGAAAGAACGAAACCATGATGATGGCCAGTTTGAATACCGAGGTAAATACAGAACTGCATTACAACCCTGAACTAGGAAATACCATAATTTAATGTA
Source organism: Taudactylus pleione (assembly GCA_031769625.1). NCBI lineage: Eukaryota > Metazoa > Chordata > Amphibia > Anura > Myobatrachidae > Taudactylus > Taudactylus pleione. The sequence continues at coordinate 5,173,692 of JAUIMM010000518.1, forward strand.
TTATATTTAGACCTGCATATAATGTATTATTGAAATATTATTTTAAAAAAACACCTCAGATAATGTAAAGTCTCAAATTCCCCTTCAAGACTGCCTTTATAGGTCTGGTGTATCCCCACACCTTTCACATGATCCACAGTGTGCGTATAATAGTAGTTTTATGTCCCCACTCAGAGACACATTATTGATGGATTAAGAACCACCTTGTGCCATCCCATAATAACACTAAATAGTATATAAATATTAGCCTAAATTATATTTTAAAATCAGATTGTGATAGCATGTTGTTTACTATCAAAGGGTGGACTGTCGAAGCTGGATAATTGGCTGAGACAAGATCAGTTTAAAATTGGATCGCAGCAATGCCATCTTGCGACTGGCCACAAGACACCATCTTGGAAATGAGATCGCAAGACGCCATTTTGTGAATGGCCGCCCAAGCGCCATTTTAGATAAACTCACACTTTAGTACATGTGGCGATATTACTATTAGCATTATGCGATTGCATCTTTCACCATTTCTCATACACACATTAATATGCAGAATTGCGCTGTTAACTAGTCGCATATTAGCGAATGCATAAGATCCTGTATGAAAACGCTGATTATTAGCTTCATGCACACGCATCTGCCTCAAGTTAACTAGCGTCTTTACATCAAACGCCACATACTCACACATTACATATTCACATACAAGGTTCCATAAGCTATAAGGTATAAGATTCAAGTATGCACATTTATTATAATTGCTAGGAAATAAAGATTATTTCGTAACTAAGGTTTTATACGTGATAAGTAAGCCATGTTTGGTAGTGTCATGATGCGTACTCTCTCAACAGTATTCCGGTAATATCGATGGAGAGATCGCAACATGCATTCTCAACTTATGGACCGCAGAGACTTCAAGCAACAAAATGTACATTATTTGACCAACTGTTAGGATTTGCATGAGGCGGGAAACCAGAGACCACCAGTTGTTAGAGGCTGGACTGTGTCTATTTGAACCAACCTGTTAAATGCCTTGTAACATATGCCCTCTCCTTTAGGACCAATGGTATTAGCAACAAACTTCTCTATTGTGTTGTTTATTTCTGGGGAGTATAAATATGTGTGCTCTGACCCTGGGTTGCTGGTCTTCGTGCTGAATGCTGATTGATGAGGGTTTTCTTGCTGATGCCTACATCTGGTCCAGAGCGCTGCATATGTATAACTGTACTTGGGTCTGTATAATTCCTTTATGCCAAATTGTACTTATAACTAGCGTGTAACTGACTGTACTTTTACTTGAATAATACTTTGTGCTTTGGAACCACAGGTTCTAGGTCTGGAGTCTTTATTGACTGTATAACTGCGTATGCAAAATAACATCATCCTTAGAGGTTTATAGGCAGGATATCAGAAGGTATAGGCAGGGCTGTATAGAGGTTCAAAGGCAGTATCTTTAGATATATAGCAGTTTGTTGCTGCAATGTAGGGTGCATAGTGGTAGCACTGCTCAGTGTGGGGAGAGAAGCTGCATTGTACAAATAATAGATGCAGCATTGTACAGTGTACATATATGATAATATAGTAAACCCAGCGCTAAACCTGTCACAAGTCACCAGCGTGCCTTGTTACTTACTCGTGCTCCAGGTGTCTCTCCTCCAGGTCACCAGTCACTCTCCCGGAATCCTGCTCCTGGACAACGTACACACCGCACTGGGCCGGCATCTCCAGTTGCTAAGAGATTGGAATGCCGGTCTATGGCTCATGAACTGGTTGACGTTTCCTTCTCACCTGTAGATTCCATTAATCACCTGCCTCGCATCCATTGGTTCAGCACCTTTCTTAAGCCTGTTGGTTCATCGCCGGCTTCCTGGCTTGCCGGCTATAGCATATCTGTACTTGTCCTTCCGGGTTCCTGCATGTCGTGGTCCTGCTCGTCTGTGCCTGTTCTTCTGAGTTCTGGAACTCTAATCCTACACTCTCACTCCGTCATCTAGAGTGTTAATTTTGTGCTAGCTATGGTGCTCTTGGATTGTGCTATTCCTGCGGCCTCGCCGCTCATTGTAGTTATCTATTACCATCTCAGCCTGTTACCATCTCGGCTATCAAAGCCGTATCCTGGCCAGGGCCGGTTCTATAATTACGCATGGTACGCGGCCGAGTAGGGCGCCACATAGTGAAGGGCACCGTGGCCGCGACCATGCTGATTTATTACTTCACAATAGCCAGCAGCAGAGACTGGAGGCAGACTGTGTCACTGTGACATACTGTAGCTGCACTGCGGTTGTAATGGGCGGCTGTCCGATGCAGGTATGGGGCGATGTGACGTCATGACGTGATGTTGCATATTTGCAGGCATATCGCGCTAACAGGGCTAGGGAGAGAGCATGGTGGTGGATTCTGGGACGGGAGCCATGGCCCACATTTGGATAGGAAGCGCCCATCTTTCTGCTTCGCGGCGCTGTAAAACTGTCTTTGTTTTGTTTTTTCCCTCAAAGGGGGTGTGGCCACACCTCCCGCAACTAGGACATCCCCCTTTACCCGGGCCCGCCGCGGCTCTCTGCGGGCCTGAATGTCGGAGAGATGATGCATTCACAGCTGACTGATGGTCCCTGTAGGTGCTGAGCATGTGGAGGACTCCCAGCTGAAGCTGGGGACCATACACCTCCCTGGGGGAAGGGGTTGCTGCTGAGTCCCCCTGAGGTAAGAAGGTTTTGTGAATGGGAGCTGGCTGGTATGGTTCCTTAGACAGCGGGGAGTGGGGATATGCCTCCATGACAGGAGCAGGGCACGTTTGGCACACTTTGCCAGTTTGTGTTTGTAGGGGTTTGCTGTCACACTTTTTGTATGTGTAGTGGGGTGAGCTGTCTCATTTTGTGTGTTTATTTTAGGGAGTGCTGACACTATTTGTGTATGTAAGGGAAGGGAGGAGAGAGTGTTGTCACACTTTGTGTAGAGAGGGTGGGGGTACTGTTACACTTTGTGCAGAATGGGGGCTGATGTCACATTCTGTGTAGAGGGGCTGGGGGTACTGTTGCACTTTGTGTTTAGGGGGAGGGGGTGCTGTCTCACTTTATGTGTATGTATGGGGAAGAGTTGTCACGCTTTGTGTATGTAAGACTAGAGTGCTGTCACACTTTGTATGTAGGGGGTGGGCATGCTGTTACTGATTGTATGTGTGAAAGGACTGTATCTGTTGCAGTGTGTATGTGTAAGGGGGTATGCTGTCACACTTTGTGTATGTAGGAGTAGAGGCAGGGCCGCTTCTATAATTACACATGATACGCAGCTGAGTAGGGCGGGCACCTTGGCTGCGACCATGCTAATTTATTATTTATAACACAAGGCAGCGGGCCGCTGGGCGGGCAGCTGTGTCACTGTGACACAGCTGCATTACACTTGTAATGGGCGGCCCCTTGCTTGTAAGGAGCGACATCACGTCGCAGGTGCAAACAGGCCGATGGCTGGACTATGCGATGGGACTCGTGGGAGCTGCAGCCAACATTTGAGAAGGATGGGTGACTGTTGTGTGACTGTTGTGTGTGTGTGACAGAGAGAATGGGGGACTGCTGTGTGTGTGAGAGAGAATGGGGGACTGCTGTGTGCGTGTGTGAGAGAATGGGGGACTGCTGTGTGTGTGAGAGAGAATGGGGTACTGCTGTGTGTGAGTGAGAGAATGGGGGACTGTAGTGAGTGTGTGTGAGAGAGAATTGGTGACTCCTGTGTGTGAGACAATGGCTGATTGCTGTGTGAGAAAGAGAATCGGGGACTGCAGTGTGTGAGAGAGAGAATGGGGGACTGCAGTGTGTGAGAGAGAGAAAGGGGGACTGTAGTGTGTGTGAGTGAGAGAATGGGGGACTGTAGTGTATGTGAGACAGAGAGAATGGGTGACTGTAGTGTGTGTGTGTGAGACAGAGAGAATGGGTGACTGTAGTGTATGTGAGACAGAGATAATGGGTGACTGTAGGGTGTGTGTGTGTGTGAGAGAATGGGTGACTGTAGTGTGTGTGAGAGAGAGAATTGGTGACTGTAGTGTGTGTGTGAGAGAGAGAATGGGTGACTGTAGTGTGTGTGTGTGAGACAGAGAGAGTGGGTGACTGTAGGGTGTGTGTGAGAGAGAGAATGGATGACTGTAGTGTCTGAGAATGGGTGACTGTAGTGTGTGTGTGAGAGAGAATGGGTGACTGTAGTGTGTGTGTGTGTGTGAGAGAATGGGTGACTGTAGTGTGTGTGTGAGACAGAGAGAATGGGTGACTGTAGTGTCTGTGTGAGACAGAGAGAATGGGTGACTGTAGGGTGTGTGTGAGAGAGAGAATGGGTGACTGTAGTGTATGAGAATGGGTGACTGTAGTGTGTGTGAGAGAGAGAATGGGTGACTGTAGTGGCTGAGAATGGGTGACTGTAGTGTGTGTGAGAGAGAGAATGGGAGACTGTAGTGTATGTGAGACAGAAATAATGGGTGACTGTAGTCTGTGTTTGCCAGACAGAGAATGGGTGACTAGTGTATGTGAGAGAGAGAATGGGTGACTGTAGTGTGTGTGAGACAGAGAGAATGGGTGACTGTAGGGTGTGTGTGAGAGAGAGAATGGGTGACTGTAGTGTCTGAGAATGGGTGACAGTAGTGTGTGTGAGAGAGAGAATTGGTGACTGTAGTGTGTGTGAGAGAGAGAATGGGTGACTGTAGTGTGTGTGAGAGAGAGAAAGGGTGACTGTAGTGTGTGTGTGAGAGAGAATGGGTGACTGTAGTGTGTGTGAGACAGAGAGAATGGGTAACTGTAGTGTGTGTGTGAGACAGAGAGAATCGGTGACTGTAGTGTATGTGAGACAGAGAGAATGGGTGACTGTTGTGTGTGTGTGAGACAGAGAGAATGGGTGACTGTAGGGTGTGTGTAAGAGAGAATGGGTGACTGTTGTGTCTGAGAATGGGTGACTGTAGTGTGTGTGAGAGAGAGAATGGGTGACTGTAGTGTGTGTGTGTGTGTGTGTGTGTGTGTGTGTGTGTGTGTGTGTGTGTGTGTGAGACAGAGAGAATGGGTAACTGTAGTGTGTGTGTGAGACAGAGAGAATGGGTGACTGTAGTGTATGTGAGACAGAGAGAATGGGTAACTGTAGTGTGTGTGTGAGACAGAGAGAATGGGTGACTGTAGTGTATGTGAGACAGAGAGAATGGGTGACTGTAGTGTGTGTGTGAGACAGAGAGAATGGGTGACTGTACTGTGTGTGTGAGAGAGAGAATGGGTGACTGTAGTGTCTGAGAATGGGTGACTTTGAGTCATTAGCGTAACTGTAACAATATGCTGTAGTGTGTTGATACAGTGTGTCCGGGGCCCTATTTGGATTACTGCGGAGAACATCGTGGGACAAAAGACGAGTATTGGATCTTTTTTTACAGGTACTTCCATTGGATACTTTACGTTGAGAAGGGGAAGTGAACATCTGGAAGAAGGTGAGTATGTGTGTGTATGTATGTATGTAATAAAACTTTATTTTCACGGTGTGTGTCTTGTGTTTTTTTAAACATTTCTTTACAGGTGAACTACACGTACCAACAGGCCCTTAATGCCCCACATGCTGGTACTTGTGGTTCTCCAAGTACCAGCATGCGGGGGAGGCTTGCTGGGACCTGCAGTTCTATTGTAAAGACAATGGGCCTGATTCATACCCGGTCGCTATCTGCGTACGCTCGCTAGATGCGTATGCAAATTTTTAAAAGTGGCGCCACGGGAAGTGATCGCTCACCAAGGCATAAGCACGCCCACCATGTCTTAGCGTGCGGCCACTTTGTGTATGCGTACGCCCAATCGCACAGGCAGAACCACCCACCAGCACCCCGCCATCTCCAGGAAGTGTATTAAAACATAGGTACATCAAGCACCATCGGATGTGAATGCAGTGCTTGAGGTAGCTTTACTCTACTACGAGCATTGCGAGGAAATCAGTATAAAAAAATGGCAAGCAACGTGTACTATGACGCTGCCTGTTAATTATGCACGCCTCTAAAATGGCATTGAAACACCCAGGCACATCTGCGTTCGTATCTCCAACCCCCCGTTATTAGTGTCCTGCCCCTGTTACTGCCCACAAACAGCCTCTCCTGTCACTCATTACCCTGGGCTGCCTTTGCTGAGTGAGCGAGCGGTATGCGATCACAGTGAGTAGTTTGCGCATGCGCATAACAAAGCGTGCTCATACGCATACACAGAACATCGAGCCGCTTGAGAGCGCACACACATACAGTAGCAAACGGGTCTGAATCAGGCCCAATGTTGTTAATTCTATTTTTAACACTACACCTACACTATCAACCCATCACCCACCACCCATGGGTTGGCGGGGATAGCCCCGGGCTATCAGCCTAGGCCAGGGGTGCCCTGGAGAGGGGAACCTCTTTATTTGAGGGGTCCCCAACTCCCCAGGGATCCCTGGCCCGGGCTGTCTAGCGGTCAGGGCTGATGCTGCAGCACCTGGGGGCCCGGTGAAAGGGCTTCCCTGGCTGTGGCATCAGTCCCCCTCTAGAAAGGGTCCAGGGTTGGTTTTAAATATACGGGGAACCTCACGCCAATTTTTTTCTCTGTAAATTTAAAACTATCTTTGTCCCTGCTGCCTAGTGCTGGTTCTTAAATTACAGTAGAACCCTACACATTTCTTTCCCTGTAATTTTAAGAACCAGGACTGGCTGGCAAGTCCGGGGCTGGTTAGTCTTTTGGGGGGGGGGGACCTCACATAATTTTTTTAAAGTATTTAGCACTATTTAAACAAGTTACAAAAAGAAACATAGACAAAACACAATGATTTGTGTATGTTTCAGCCAAGCTCGCAGCTCTGGAGGTGAGTGTTTAAAACGTCAATTTGGCAGAAAGGCATCTGACCCGAGATTGTCATCTCGATTCTTGGTAAATTTGCGAGCTGTATCTTTTAGGTGACAAGTTTAGGTCAAAGTTTGACCGATGGTGAGAAGATTCGAGTTTGCTAGCTCTCCCGAGTTTTGCGATTGAGATGAGAGAAATCCCTCTGTAACTCACCCAACTTTCCCTTTAATAAATTTGCGATTTGAAAAACATGCCTCATCTCACCCAAGATTGCAATCTCACCCAAACCTGATTCTTAGTAAATTTACCCCTAGAGGTCTTACACGTTGAGTCCTAGGAGACTGTAACAAAACCTTTGTATATATTGTTGATCATGAATGCATAAAGGCTCATGCAAGGGGACTTGCCCGGGCCTTTAAAAGTGCTAAGAAATACCGGTGAGTGTTCTTGTCACACATTATGCCCCAAACCCCATATTCTTATATAGTGATTAGTTGCTGCATTGTCAAGTGGTTCGAGACTGCATTGCATGGAAGTTAAGAGAAACCGAAAGATTGCATAAGAAAAGAGGTGTTTTAAACCTCTAGGATGGGGGCAGGCATGTATGCAAATTACTTGTGGGAGTTAGCCTATGGCAAGCAGGGGCGGGTTTGTAACAGGAACATTATATAGTCGGCTAAAAGTGTGGGCCAAAGCCTCTTTGTTCCAGATTCCTCCAGGACAGGGAAGTGCATTTTGTCAGTTGTCATTTTCCTTAATAAAACTCTCTTAGTGCTTCTCCTCCTTCTCTTCTTCTCTCCTCCTTTTCCTTATTGTATTTAGTCTCTTTTCATTTACTTCATATCATTGCTTTTACTTTTCCTTTCTGTCCTCAATCAGTGTCTTTTCTGATTTCTTGTTCTGCTGGGGGTGGGTGTAGCTATGTCCTGCCTAGTAATGAGCCTCCCCAGACCCTGATCCCTGGCTCCACAGTGCCCCCATGTTATTAGGAGCTGCAGGTGTGGTTCCCCTATTGATAGTTCTATCCCCCCTCAGGCTGCAGCAGCTTTGTGGAAGGTGTGCCAGTGCGGGGGAGGGGTGCTTCCCTTCAGTCCTTAATGCCCCTGGTCAATATTATCTTTGTGGCTGCAGTGGCCAGCACCATAGGCAAATGCAGGAGGGGTTTATGAGTGCCTTACCTGAACCCCCCCTCAGCACACACCATGATGACTACAATAGAAATAGCATATAATACTAAAGTTGCATGTTTTTTAGGATCCCCTCAGTGTCACAAATGAAATAACTAGCACTACAGTCCCTGTTGATCTTTTAAATGTGTCAGCCAGTAGAAAAAGTTAAAAGCCAGTAATGAATATTGTTGTGCACCAACTAGATCTGGAAAACATGCACTGTACGGGGTGCACTGATATGGATCACCTATTGGATCAATTATTAATACTGGATAATACACCATCCAGTACATAGGGGACCAATCTGTGCATCTATGTCCAGGACAGAGCATGGTTTCTTTTTCTGCCCTCTCCCAGATTCCCCAACTTGCTCATATGATCTGTAAAGGAGCCTGCACATGAAATAAAAAGATTCAGCTCAGACAGGATGGCTCTACTTCTACATATAATTGCTTACTGTGTCTGCTGGTCCTGTATATGCCAGAATTATATCATTCAGTACATTCGTATGATGTATTTTATAGCTGGTCTGTGCTGATTATGCCCTCTTAATGGTAGAAAACAGTTGCAGCAAACAGTGTCAGTATTATGCTGGGCATTGAGGTATCATTGGGGGAATAGAATGCTTTAGTGATGCGTTATCTGACAGTAAGGGGTAATGGCTTTGACTCTGCTTTATTTATCTATAGCACCTAAGATCTAGCTTTTATCTCCTTTGAATCATATTATCAGTCAATAGAGGAGATTGTATTATATACTGTATTCTGAGCATTTAACTTACAAAATAGACAGAATACATGTGCTACAGTGAATTTCTACAGGGTGCACAGCTTATTATTGCAATCACTGCCCCAAGCAGCTATCACCGGGAAGCTCCATTCTCAGCTATGCTCCTACTTCCACAAATATACATTGCTGGAGGTCACGCAGCCTTCGCGTCCTGCCTATGAGGGGTACAACGCGTGCAAAGCAGCTAGTTCAGTTCGTCAGGGCTAACAGCAGGCGTCTGGGGAAAATGCTTCGCCTTTAATAATTCCACCTGTACGCAGGGACGAAAATGTCATTTTCGTCACCTCTGCTTGCGATGTGGTGGCAATCACCCAGTTGCCAAGTGTTTCAAGGGGGGTGCCCAGCAGCAGCCTGCACAGCCAGCAAAAGGCACAAGTGCTAAGTAAAGTTCCATCCCCTGTCCGTGTCACAGCGATAGCAAAATGGTTGAGTTGGTACCCGGTTCTGCAGGACGCAGAATTTTCGTTAAAAGGCTTCAGTTTTGGTTTTCGTTTACCTATTTGCAGGGATGTCGACACATATTCGCCTAGAAATTTGAAGTCTGCCTTTGAATTGCCTCACATTCTTAGGGAAAAAGTGGCTGGCGAGGTTAGCGTCAGGCGCATTGCAGGGCCTTTTGCAGAACCCCCATTAGGGATCTTGTGAATTCCCCGGTGGGAGTGGTTCCCAAGAAAATTCCAGGAAAATACAGGCTCATGCAACATCTGTCTTATCCGCCAGGCTCGTCAGTAAATTTTGCCATACCAGTTGAGGTTTCCTCGGTGGTGTACCAGTCTTTTGACGATGCTTTGGATGTCATTAGGTGTTATGGTCCGGGCGCACTGATGGCTAAGATAGATGTTGAGTCAGCTTTTCGTCTACTTCCTTTGCACCCAGAGTCATTCCAGTTTATGGGTTTTTAGCTTGGACAACGGATATTGCATAGACAAATGCTTGCCTATGGGGTGTTCTGTGTCCTGTGCGTTTTTCGAGCATTTTAGCACCTTCCTACACTGGTGCGCGGAATTTATTTATTTAATTTTTGCGGTAGTCATGGAATAGCCCACTATCTCGATGACTTTCTGTGTGTCGGCCCTTCCGGTTCAGGCAGATGCAGTTATCTTTTGTTTTCTTTACGAGCGCTGTTTTTTCATTTGGAGTTACCGTTGCTGCGGACAAAACGGAGGGCCCTTCCCCTTGTCATTCCTGGGTATCGAGATCTGTACCTCGGCGGGTTCTTGTCGCATTCCTCTCAATAAGCCTGTCAAGTTGCGTAATGCCATAGCGGAATGCACGGCTTCCAGTAGAATTACCCTGCGGCAGGCGCAATCCCTCCTGGGCCTGTAAAGTAATTCCAATGGGCAGAGCTTTTTCACGTAAATTGGAAAGGGCCACGGCTGGTGTCACTAACCGAGACATTTGCTACGTTTATCCTCAGAGATTAAGCAGGACCTCTCTGTCTGGGTCTCGTTTCTTCGGGATTTTAATGACGTTCGGTTGTGGATGTCTCCAGCCGCTGACAATTTGCAGCTGCAGCTGTTCACCGACGCAGCAGGCACCACAGGGTTCGGATGTTACCTTGATGGCTCCTGGTGCGTTGGCCGTTGGCTGGAAGAATGGGTGGGAAAGGGTTTGACTAAGGACTTACTCCTTCTCAAACTCTTTCCCATAATGGTTTCCTTGGAAATCTGGGGGGAATGGTTACGCAATCGCAGCATCATTATCAGGTGTGACAACCTGGGCGTGGTCCATGCGATACAATCAGCAATATGCGGCTTCCCTGCTGGTTTTGCGCTTGCTAGCGCAGCTGTGCTCACATGTTTGCGCTGTAACATCATGTTTAAGGCAAGACACGTTCCTGGGGTGGAGAATGAGATAGACGATGCGTTATCACGTTTCCAGTGGGCTAGGTCCCGATCTGTGGCCCCTGGTGCTGACGTTGTGCTTTGCCCCTCTTATGTTTGGCAGGTGATCGAGCCGGCATGGAGGGCTTAGCAGAACAGTCTTTAGCCCCCTCCACGTTGCGAGCATATCGGCAGGCATGGAATGAATGGGAAGATTATTCCCGTAGCAGCAAACAGGCAGGTAAGAGTCAGCATCATTCGATGCTTTCTTTTATTTGGAGTCTCCATTTGGCTGGCAGATCCAGGGCTTCTGTTGTGCGCTCTTTGGGGGGCATTGCATTTTATTGTAAATTGAAGGGCCAACCTGACTTTACTAAAAGTTTTCTGATTGTGAAGGCTTTAAAGGGTTGGGCACGGGTCTCCCGGCCAGTAGCTGACCTTAGGAGACCTGTGGACGCTCATCTGCTTCCGGCAGTATTAGGGGCGGTTCTCGGAGTGGCTCTTACTGCGAATGAGGCGGTCCTGATTCAAGTGGTGTTTTCAGAGGCTTTTCACGGCACCTTGAGGGTATCGGAGCTGGTGGCATCATCCAAATGGGTTGATGCCGCCATGCTCCTCTCGGATATCCTGGTCAGTGAGAGGTCTGTTCTCTGTAGGATTCGGCGGTCAAAGACCGACCAGACTGGTAGGGGTGGGTGGATCTCGTTGGGTCCATCTAGGTACGAACAGATCTGCCCCGTGGCACTAGCTATGCGGTATGAGTTATTGCGGCCGGATGTTCCTGGTTCATGACTCATGCATATGGACAGGACTCCGCTTACCAAATACCAGTTTGGTTGGTTTTTGAAGAGGTGTGTATCAGTTTTAGGCCTCCCGCCTCAAGATTTTGGTACACACTCGTTTCTGATTGGAGCCGCAACTTCGGCGGCAGCTGCGGGTTTCTCGGCATCAGAAATTAAGGCCCTAGGACGTTGGAAATCGGATAGTTATAAAGGTTACATTTGACCTAGGCGTGAAGGCCCTTTGTTTTAAAGTCATTTCACAGTCTGTTCCGGTTACGTTTATATTTTATGCTTGCCTGGTTTTTGTCTTGTCTCATGTACTGTCCTGTCTTGTCTGTTACCCCTGTCCGTCCTACTCGGGATTAGCTACTCGCCATTGCTGGCAATGGGAGTCTTGAGGGATTTTACAATTTTTACCTGAACTGACGGATTCAATTCGGCTATTCTCAATCATTTAATTAGGCCTTAGTCCATCCCTCAGCAGGTTTTTATTTTACCTCTTGCCGAGTTCACCTGTTTTTTCCCAATTCCCCCCCACCCATTCTTTCCCTTTGTGTCTTCTGTTTGTCTCAGCCACTTCAAATAGTAAAGTCGGCGACCAATAGAAAATTTTTCTTTTTGGCAGATACTCACTTATGTTCTATCAGATCCCACTAATACACCATAAAATTTTATTGTTTTATGACAATTACTAATTTTTTATTTACTGCTTTCCTCCACCTTTAGGATTGCTCTTTGACACGCAGGAAATTTGGGTTATAGGCCACTCATATATTTTCTGGGCTGCTAGGTTTGAGTTCAGATCAAGCTCCAATTTTTGAATATTCAGCTAGGGTCCGTTGCATAGGTTCCAGAGGTATGAGATGGCATTCCTTTTGTCCTAAACTGTTAGAGTATGCAAGGCTTTTTGGTAGGCCACGTATTTTGGTGGCTTTTGGCGAGGGTGCTATCGGCCTGGCCCTTGTGTAAATTAATTTGGTCTTGCATTGTACCTCGACAGGTCTGGCGTGGGGTTAGGAGTTTTCCTGCTAATGACGAAGCTAGGAAGAAACTTAATTTCGCAGTTGCCAAATTTGTGATGGCCAATTATGGCCGTTTCATTTACCATAAGAACATTCAATTTCGATTTAGTTATATGTATAGACCTGATGGAGTTCATTTAACAGAGGAGGGTGTGTCATTGTTTATTGGGGATCTTTTTGAGGAGTTGGCGTTATTGGGGTAGTACTTGGTATGGTGGCGGTGCGGCGGTTCTATAAGCAGAACCTTGCTGTGGCGGGAAAGAACGGCAGGTCGCCAGTCCGGGTGCAATTATGATTTAAGGGCGCTACCTTCGTTGACTGGTAGTTGGCTGTACCAACCTAACGGGGGGCAGTATCACCACCTAAATGGGTGGGAAGTCAAGATGGGGGTGAGCGTTACCTTTTGTTGTTGACATGATTTACATGGTTATGTGTATGCACTCTGGGCGATCTACGCCTGCTATGCCTTTTGTTGTTTGTGTGTGGGCATAGCAGATCTGGCTGATTTCTGGCCGTCCTTTCTTTGCCACCATACATCCTTAAATAAATAATAAATAAATAATAATTATTATTGCTCCAATAAATCGCCATCAAGTTATCTGCCAAATCCACGTCTCAGTGTCTTTATTTTATCTTAGTATGATAAGTGGTTTGCACACATGACAACACCTCATCCGATAGAAGGTTTAGAGAAACCGAAAGATTGCATAAGAAAAGAGGTGTTTTAAACCTCTAGGATGGGGGCAGGCATGTATGCAAATTACTTGTGGGAGTTAGCCTATGGCAAGCAGGGGCGGGTTTGTAACAGGAACATTATATAGTCGGCTAAAAGTGTGGGCCAAAGCCTCTTTGTTCCAGATTCCCCACCCTCCCTCCCCTATAAATTTTGTATGTGGTGGGTTTGGTTTTGGGTGGCGGGAAAGAACGGCAGGTCGCCAGTCCGGGTGCAATTATGATTTAAGGGCGCTACCTTCGTTGACTGGTAGTTGGCTGTACCAACCTAACGGGGGGCAGTATCACCACCTAAACGGGTGGGAAGTCAAGATGGGGGTGAGCGTTACCTTTTGTTGTTGACATGATTTACATGGTTATGTGTATGCACTCTGGGCGATCTACGCCTGCTATGCCTTTTGTTGTTTGTGTGTGGGCATAGCAGATCTGGCTGATTTCTGGCCGTCCTTTCTTTGCCACCATACATCCTTAAATAAATAATAAATAAATAATAATTATTATTGCTCCAATAAATCGCCATCAAGTTATCTGCCAAATCCACGTCTCAGTGTCTTTATTTTATCTTAGTATGATAAGTGGTTTGCACACATGACAACACCTCATCCGATAGAAGGTTTATTAACACATTTCACAGAGGATAGTGACATAATTGCACACAGTGGTTAGTTACTGTAAATATTAATCCCTCATGCGCTAATGTTACCCTCCTTTCTTCATCATCTTTCATTAACCATAACTCATTATTGTTCTCAATCATTAATCCCATTCCATTATCTTTGATTAATTCCTTTTCTCGTCATCATACTTCATTAACCCTCTATCTACACCATTGCCACCGCTTCTCCCCTTCTATATAATAGTACTATATGGATGAAACACCAAAACATCCTGGGATGCTGCACTGCTATAGAAGGGGAATCGATCATACAAAATATTACCTCTGAGTATTTCCGTGGCAAGACCGATGGCTGGTTCTGCATGAACAGAGTACAACTGATTAATTATGCTGGCTATACACTAGCACGATTTCTGTCCGATTGCTCGATTTTAGACGAGTCGTACGATGAATTGTCTCGGAATCGTGTAGTATTTAGGTAGGGTACAATCCGATGCGCACTTCCGCCGCTCTTAAAACATATCACATGATCAGATGTGCTGCTTATGTTATCTATCGTAATCGTATGCAGATCATGCCGTGTATTTGTGCATGCGATGCATTGTGCGTCCAACCGGCATCATTTGAGTTACATTTTGAAGAAGTGTGTGTTCTTTCCATGACCTTCCCTCCTAAACTGCAGATCGATCGTATCATGAGATCGTATGTACATCGTGTGTCAATCGTGCGGCCGGGACTGCCAGGGAGCTGCTGGGGAGTTCAAGGGAAATCGTAAGATGAATCTCATCTTATGCTGGTCGTACTCGTGTATGGCCAGCATTACCCTCTGAGCAAGTGTAAGTTTGGCCATATTGTGCCCACAGTGTCACAGATACCAGTGTCAGCAATGAGAGCTGGGTGCTCTACGACTGTTTCATTTAAAATATATATTGTAGGGGAAGGGCATAGGGCCTGACATTATGCTCCTGTCACATCCATAGTACACACCTATGAAGGTAGAGAGTCTGAAAGCTTCATAGCGCACAGGCTAGAAGCTGCCTTGTATAAAGACTATGGGGTCTATTCCTTATTACATAATTATCACTTGTGATAATTATATTTTAAACTTGCTGCAAATGTAAAAACTATTTGGAGGCATTCATAAAGCCTCACTGCCTAAAGCAGGGGTGGGGAACCTCAGGCCCGGGGGCCGTGTAAGGCCCCCGGAAGCATTTGGTGTGGCCCTCAGAGATTTTTTCGGCTAGCCTCATCTGGCTAGCAGGGTGACTAGAATGGCACGCTGCAGCCAGAATCTATGCAGCAGTACCACCTGGAGCGTCCTTAGGATGCTTCAGACAGTCACACCACTGCCCTTACAGCTCCCTGGATGCTCCAGACATTGCTGTAATCACTTGCGATTGTGGCCCCGCCTCAGTGTGGCATCACATGGAGGGGTGTGGCCTACACCGGGCCCGCGAATAATGTTATGTATATAAAATGGCCCTCGGCAGAAAAAAGGTTCCCCACCCCTGGCCTAAAGTATCACTTCCAAACAACTGCTCTTTTTGCGGAGTCAGCTTTTCGGAAAAGTTATACTTTTACTCCTACACCTGCCATGCCCTATGGATTTCTCCGCAGCTGCCGGGGTCTGTGCCCCCCCACGCCACAGCTGCTGACGTCTGTGGCCCCCACTGTTGTGTGTAACCCTCCCCTCCTCCTCTGTGTCATCCTGCTGCTGTGTGCCACTCCCCGGTGTCCGATTTGTCAGCCCCCCCACCCCATGTCCTCTGCTGCTGTGCCTCATAATCTCATAAGCTTTCCCCAATGTTGGCTCTGTCCTCACCCCCGCTGCTGTGTCCCTTAGCTTTCCCTGATGTCCAGTCTGTCCCCGCCCCCTGCTCCCTTTCTCCCCCTCCTATCTCAGGATGGCATTCAGTAACACCATCAAGTTCCGAAAAAAATGCTTTTTCGGAACTTGAATGGCCCTGACATTTAATTTATACAAAAGTATATGAAAGTGTTAATTTTCACACATGCTTTTGTATAAATTAAGTGATGATGAATAGACCCCTATGGGCCGAATTCTGAGTTGCATGCAATCAGCATGCAGTTGAGCAATTATTTGCAAAAAGTTCTGAAAACCCCTATACTATGCACAGTGTGATGAACTACACAAAGTGTATGCACAAATGTGCTGTTGCAAGTGGGATAGATTGTATCAGAAAGGTGGTGAAAAAGTGATGGACGTTCCTTGGCGGTTACTGGGAGGTGGCTACTAGTGCACTCAAAATGGGCCATTCATTGGGCGTACTATGGGCCTCATTCAGGTTGGTTCGCAAGGCTGCATTTGTATGCAGCGCACGCGAAAGGCTGCTGTCATCAGAAAGTAATCGCAGCGAGCACGCAGTCAAATCTCATAGTGATTGAGTGACTGGGGGTGGAGATGGGGGGTGGTCGGCGGAATGCCTGTGCATATGAACACTGTTACAGGGGCGTGTATAATTTAAGCCCCTCCGATTGCATAAGCTGGCAGAGGTCTAGATGGTGACAGGAAGTTTAGCAGTTTGTGTGAGGTAGGGTGAGGTCAACCACAACTGTGTGAATGGTTCCGATGTTACCAATGTTTTCGCTGACTTGTGGATGCATGTCATGGGAAGTAGGTGGCTTTATACAGTGATGGGCGTCTTGGTATAGTGCCGTGCGATTGCATTCATTAGCATAGTTTTGCAGCTAGTGAGTGTGTGCTGAATCAGTCCCTATATGAGTGCCGCAGTGTTCTCCTATGCTTTTGGATGCATTCACAGCCACAAGCATAGGAGGACATGGTCAGATGGAAAGACTGCACCTGCCATAGGGCTGGTGGAATTTTCGATGTTGCGTATAAGAATGCAACAATCGGTATTACAGGGTACATGGATGCTAAAAGTGGGCATCTCAGATCTGCACATAGGGTCGTATGAGAGCCAGTCTGCCCCGTTACACTAGAGGGGCATGGCCTAATCGTGGGAGGTGTGGCCAAGCCCTCTTAGAAAAAATATTTGCAGCGCCGCAAAGTGGTGCTGCATGACGATGAGGGGGGCGCTGTGATCCCCTCAGCCATTGACAAATCCAAAGGGAGCGCGATCAGTGTGATCGCTCCCTCCCACCCCCAGTATTGGCATAGGAGAGGAGACTCCTGCTGCTGCTATTCAGTGGCAGCAGACTCCTTGGTCCCACTGCAGCTCAGCACACAGCAACGTGTGCTGGGAAGCCGACAGGTAAGAGGGAAGGGGGGATGGCAGTGGACCCGGGCCTCTCCAATAAGACCAGGCCCGGGTAATTAGCACCCACCCCCCCCCTCTCGGCAGCACGAATGTAAACAAAGAAAATAGTTTTTAGGGAATTTGCATAAGGTCGTAGGCGGCGACCACTAATACACGCTGCTGCATTCGCTTTGCGTGTTACTCAGAATCAGGCCCCAGAGGCTGTGTTTTACAGAGGTTAGAGGTTGCATTGCTGAGATGTTAGTGGTGCATTATACAGGGGTCAGTAGCTGCATTGTGCTGTGGATAAAGATTGCATGGTCCAGAGTTTAATAATAATAACTGTATTTTAAACAGAGCCGCAATATAGGCAGTCCGACAGGGGCGGTCATCCTGGGGTCCCCACACACAGGGAGCACCCACACACTGTCCCTGGCCCCCGGCCATGTCCCCCTGATGAACCTTTTTATTTTAACAGAGCCACCTGCCGCCGCCCTCATTTAAGCCCCACCCCTGTTGGCATTTGGCTCCGCCTCCTCTTCAAAGACCCACAAATCGCACTTGTCCAACTTCTGCTGCTGCCTCTGATACCAGGAGAAGTAAGCAGTAATGTATATGTGTATCTGTGTCTATATTAGGCATGTGGGTCGACCCACGTGTTTTGGTTTTGGTTTTGGATCTGTATCTCATTCAAGGTTTTGGATCTGGATTTGGTTTTGCAAAACCGCCCTTGCGTGTTTTGGTTTTGGTTCTGTATTTTTATCAAAAAATTATAAGAGCTGCTAAAATCACATAATTTGGGCCTGTTTTTGTTCCTACAGTGTTATTAACCTTAATAACAATAATTTTCAGGAATTTCCAGTCATTATTAACCACCTCACAGCTCACAATATTGTGTTCACTACATTTTTCACCAATATAGGCCAAAGGCTGCAGCAATCGACTGGCTAAAGTAAGCAACAGAGCACTGGCACAAATGCACGGCAGTTTAAAAAAATAGATGACATCTATGAAACATTACCAAACAGCAGTAGCAGATAGGATAAACGTTTAATAAAAATGTCAATCGGCTATGTGCAAAATGTAAAGAAAAGAGGTGCAAGATGGAATTGTCCATGGGCCCTCACACACACTTTTATGTGGGATATTAAAAAGGACATGCACAATTTAACAAATCAAGCACTTTAGCAACAACTTGTGACTGAAGTCCTTTGTTTGTTTGGACCCCCACAAAACAATATTTTGGAAGGACTACCTCCAATCATTAAGGAGGAGGTTGATGATGAGGGTGTTGGTGGTGATGATTGCATGTGCTGGTTTATATCATTACCCCATCCTATACCATCACCCCAGATTATACCAGCACCCAGGCCTATATCGTCACCCCAACTTGTGTTGTGTATAAATGGGATGCAGTTAATTTACCAGCATCCGGAATGTTTTTCATCGGAATCCCGGCGCTGGAAGCCCAACTCTGTATTAAAGATAAGTGTCTAAATACCGCTGCCTATTTTTAGCCAGATGCCAAAATCCTGACACCGAAGGTAAGCGGAGACTGTTAGCTGCGGGGGGGGACTTAGGGTTAGGCATCCCATTGGGAGGGTTAGGGTTAGGCTAGGGGATAGGGTTAGGCTCCACTGGGGCGGTTTAGGGTTAAGCACACCCCCGGGAGGGTAAGGTTTAGGGTGTGGGAAGGGGGCGTTAGGGTTAAGGCACCACTAAGGGAGGGTTAGGGTAAAGGGGGGAGAGGGGAGGATTAGGGTACTTACTAGTCCCAGTTGGGATCCTGATGGTTGGAGCTTCCAGCATCATTATTTAGTTCACTGGCAATACATCCGGTGGTATTACATAGCGATTCCGTATAAATGACAGCTGCGCTCCCTGTTAGATTGGGGATTCATTGTACACTTCAGTGGGTGTGAGCTTCATTTTAGTCCATATCATGACACCCCCTACACATCTTCTTACCTGGGCTACAGGAGGAGCAGATGCACTCTGTAATACGGCTGCATGGAGTTGCCCCTCTGACTCACTGCAATTCATGTATAGGGGCCATGGGTAGGGGCACTATATCAGCGAATGCAGTTTTAACTGCTTTATTCTGTTTTTTAAACCGTACCCTCTAATTTCACCTTTTGCATTTCCTCTTACAGTGACACAAGATTGTTCTGAATAAAAAGAAAAGAATAACACATTGCATTACCACTTATATTTTTATATATTACCACAATATTTTTTATGAATAAGAAGAAAAGAATAACACACTGTGCTACCACTTACAGTGTCACAAGATTTTTTATGAGTATAACACTGTGCTACTACTTACAGTGTCACAAGATTTTTTATGAATAAGAAAAGAATAACACACGGAGCTACCACTTACAGTGTCACAAAAATGTTTATGAAGAAAAGAATAACACACTGCATAGCTTACTTACACTCAAAGTGTCACAATATTTTTTATAAATACACTGCGCTACCACTTACAGTGACTCACAATACGTGTTGAATATTACACTATGTGTTGAATATTACACTGTGTTTCCACTTACAGTGTCTCAATAATTTTTATGAATACACTGCGCTATCCCTTACAGTGTCACAATACGTGTTGAATATTACACTGCATTTCCACTTACAGTGTCAAAATATTTTTTATGAATACACTGTGCTACCACTTACAGTGTCACAATACGTGTATGAATATTACACTGCGTTACGACTTAGTGTCACAATATTACACTGTGGTCTAACCTGCAGCAATACAGTAAAAAAATAATAATAATATAGTACACTGGGGAATAGCACAAAAAAAAAATTATATTATTTAGCTTTTATTAGCTTTTATTTTTTTTACACTGGGCACCCTGGCATGAACAGAGCACCCCTGGATGGGTACAGCAGCCTCTGCTCCTGGATGGACATAGCAGCCCCTTGATGGGCACAGCAGCCCCTGCACTGGATGGACACAGAAGCCCCTGGATGGACACAGCAGCCACTGCCCCTGTATGGACAAAGCAACACCTGGATGGACACAGCAGCGCCTGCCCTGTATGGACACAGAAGCCCCTTGATGGACACAGCAGCCACAGCCCCTAGATGGACAGAGAAGCCCCTGGATGGATACAGCAGCCCCTGTCCTGTATGGACACAGTAGCCCCTGGATGAACACATCAGCCATTGCCCCTGGATAGACACAGCAACCCCTGGATGGACACAACAGCCCCTGCCCTGGATGGACACAGCAGTCCCTGGATGGACACAGCAGCCGCTGCCCCTGGATGGACACAGCAACCCATGGATGGACACAGCAGCCCTTTCCCTGTATGGACACAGAAGCCCCTTGATGGACACAGCAGCCACTGCCCCTGGATGGACACCGCAGCCCCTGGATGGACACAGCAGCCCATGTCCTGGATGGACACAGCAGCCTCTGGAAAAACACAGCAGCCCCTGGATGGACACAACAACCCCTGATGGACACAGCAGCTCCTGCCCTGGACAGATGCAGCACCCCTGGAAAGACACAGCACCCCTGGACAGACACAGCACATCTGCTCACTTCACTCTCCACAGCCGGAGTGAAATGGCCCCACTGACCGGATACCCATATAGTATCCAAAACCAGCAAGAATCCGACAGCGGGAGGATGAAGTTTTGCCTCGTTTTGGGATCCGAGTTAGGTGGGAAAATCCGAAGTTCTCTGAGAACTGGACCCGTTCATCTTTAGTCTATATATGTGTGTGTGTGCGTGTGTGTGTGTGTATATTAGGGATGTGCGCCGGACCATTTTTGCCAGATTTGGATTTGGTTCTAATTCGTCGTCCGGCTTTGGATTTGGATTTGCCAAACTGTGGTGACTGGCTTTGGATTTGGATTTTTTACAAAAATGATAAAAAAAGCTAAAATCACATAAATTTATTTTTTTTCTTCCTAGAGTATTATTAACCTCGATAACATTAATTTCCAGTCAATTTAGACCACCTCACAGCTTATAATATTGTTTTCACCATTATTGGCCAAAGGTTGCAGTGAGCTGACTGGTTACTAAGCGATAGAGCAGCGGCGCAGTGACACAGACACTACAGTTTAAAACACATCTATGAAACATTGCCACACAGCAGTGGCAGAAATGAAAAGCTTTGCAAGATGGAATTGTCCTTGGCCCCTCCCACCCACCCAGTGTGGTACGGCCAGCAGAATCACAGTACTTGTTTACAAAGTGGACTACGGCCCAAGGAGTCACAGTGCACAATCTTATTCACATTACACTGCACATAGGGTCTGATTCAGACCCGCTCACTAGTTGCGGCCGCTCGCTTCCAGCGTATGGAAATTCAGTTAAGTGATGTCAAGGCAGGTGATCGCACAGCAAGGCATAAACACGCCCACTATGTCTGGGCGAGCGATCACCTTGTGTTTCTAGATGCCTACCAATCTTTAACCGCCCACTTGCATATGTCATCTCCAGGAAGTATATACAACCATCGGTACATCGGGATCCATCGAATCTGACCGCAGCGCTTGCGGTTGTCTGTACCCTGCCACAAGCACTGCGAGCAGTTCAGTGTACAAATCAACAGGTGACGTGAACTATGATATGATGCTGCCTGTTAATTATGCACGCCACAGAAATGGTGTGAAAACACTCTGGCATGCCTGCGTTTGCAACTCCACTCCCCCATTACTACTGCCCTGCCCCTGTTACCACCCACAAACGGCCTCTTCTGTCACTCATTCACCTGGGCTGTCTTTGCTGGGCGAGCGAGAAATTTGCAATCACTCGTACTAGTTTGCGTACATGCACTGTGAACTACACGCATGCGCACATTAGTGAACATCGTCTGCAATGAGTGGCCGCAGATAGAGGTTAGTGGCTACATTGTACTGAGTAGAGCAAGTGTATGGTATAGAGGTTAATGGTTTCATTGTACTGAGTAGAACAAGTGTATGGTAAAGAACTTAGTGGTTACATTTTACTGAGTAGAACAAGTATATGGTAAAGAGGTTGGTGGCAACATTGTACAGAGTAGAGCAAGTGTATGGTAAAGAGGTTAGGGCTACATTGTACTGAGTAGAGCAAGTGAATAGTACAGAAGTTAGTGGTTACATTGCACTGAGTAGAGCAAGTGTATAGTACCGAAGTTAATGGTTACATTGTACTGAGGAGAACAGCTGAATGGTACAGAGGTTAGTGGTTACAATGTACTGAGTAAAGCAAGTGTATGGTACAGAGGTTAGTGGCTACATTGTACAGAGTAGAGCAAGTGTATGGTACAGAGGTTAGTGGTTACATTGTACTGAGTAGAGCACATGTATGGTAAAGAGGTTAGTGGTTACATTTTACTGAGTAGAGCAAGTGTATGGTAAAGAGATTAGTGGTTACATTGTACTGATTAGAGCAAGTGAATGGTAAAGAGGTTAGTTGTTACATTGTACTGAGTAGAGCAAGTGTATTGTAAAGGAGATTAGTGGTTACATTGAACTGATTAGAGCAAGTGAATGGTGAAGAGGTTAGTGGTTACATTGTACTGAGTAGAGCACATGTATGGTAAAGAGGTTAGTGGTTACATTTTACTGTGTAGAGCAAGTATATGGTAAAGAAGTTAGTGGTTAAATTGTATGGAGGAGAACAGCTGAATGGTGCAGAGGTTAGTGGTTACATTGTACCGAGTAGAGCAAGTGTATGGTAAAGAGGTTAGTGGCTATAGTGTACTGAGTAGATCAAGTGTATGGTACAGAGGTTAGTGGTTACATTGTACTGAGTAGATCAAGTGTATTGTAAAGAGGTTAGTGGTTACATTGTACTGAGGAGAACAGCTGAATGGTACAGAGGTTAGTGGTTACATTGTACTGAGTAGAGCAAGTGTATGGTACAGAGGTTAGTGGTTACATTGTACTGAGTAGATCAAGTGTATTGTAAAGAGGTTAGTGGTTACATTGTACTGAGGAGAACAGCTGAATGGTACAGAGGTTAGTGGCAACATTGTACTGAGTAGAGCAAGTGTATGGTAAAGAGGTTAGTGTCTACATTGTACAGAGAGCAAGTGTATGGTAAAGAGCTTAGTGGTTACATTGTACTGAGGAGAGCAAGTGTATGTATGGTACAGAGGTTAGTATTTACATTTTACTGAGTAGAGCTAGTGTATGGTAAAGAGGTTGGTGGATACATTGTACTGAGTAGAGCAAGTGTATGGTACAGAGGTTAGTGGCTACATTGTACTGAGTAAAGCAAGTGTATGGTACAGAGGTTAGTGGCTACATTGTACTGAGTAAAGCAAGTGTATGGTACAGAGGTTAGTGGCTACATTGAACAGAGTAGAGCAAGTGTATGGTAAAGAGGTTAGGGCTACATTTTACTGAGTAGAGCAAGTGTATGGTAGAGAGGTTAGTGGTTACATTGTACTGAGTAGAGCAAGTGTATGGCAAAGAGATTAGTGGTTACATTGTACTGAGGAGAACAGCTGAATGGTACAGTGGTTAGTGGTTACATTTTACTGAGTAGAGCAAGTGTATGGTACAGAAATTAGTGGTTACATTGTGCTGTGGAGTGCGATCTACAGTAGAGAGATTAATGCTTACATTGTACTGAAGATCTGTGGCTAGTACCTGCATTTTAAAAGGGATAAAGTGTCCAGATACAAGAAGGCTGCTGTACTTCTGCACAGAGGTTATTTGTTGCATTATAAATAATTTGGATAGAGAATGTAGGAACACAACATTGGCCAGGCATTTGTAAATATAGGCCATAAAACATTTCTGACACTAAAGAAACAAGCATCCCGCTCCTGAGCATAGCAAGCTGTCATTTCTTAAGAAAATATATTTTGTAGAATAGAGCATGTTACATCAGACCTGTGACTTTCTCAGTTGACACTAAATTATTAAACACAGCTGAGTCTTTAAATCACTATTTATTATTTGCAATTAGGTCATTTTTATATAAATCCATCTGCTCTGTCTATTATCCCAAGTTAAAGCACTCACTTCAGTGTAGTATTTGTAAGTGGTTGCCCTTAACAGGAAAGGCTTTAACATATAATACACAGTATAATATACAGTAGTGCTTGAAAATTCAGAGTACACCTTAGCTCAGAGTATAATGATTACCAGCACCAGGGCTGCCCAGAAGCAGTTTGGGTATCAGTACTATGATAGACTTGCAAAAGTATTGGGGCATTGTTAATACTGGGGCCCTATGTATATGGAAACTGCACCACTGAAGAAGCTTGGCTTCAACTCCGAGGACCCCAGAATACTTAAAGTACACCTCACCTATCAGGTTATAGTATTTACTAGGTCTGTAGTATCATGGTTGCTTACAACATTTATGAAAATAACAGTTAATACTCTGGTCCATGCCCCAGCTAGACATGCTATTGTGATCCCCAGTTAATTGATATGATTCAGTCAAGTCGACTGTGAAAGCTCAGAAAACACATATTGCCACCCTCATCTGGAGCATCTTGGTCATGTGCAGCTGCAAAGAGAGCAACCCTTGTGCTCACACACCCCTGTACTCACATGATTCAGCCCGATTCAACCCCGTTGACATTGTGTCTTTGTATGCAGCAGAATTGAGAAGATATGCTAACCAGGATGTGTACAGAGATGGCCATTGGCTGCATCTCTAATCTGCTGCTTGCATACAAAGATGTACAATTGGTCGCACACTGGTTGCACCATGGATCCTCTGGGCAATGTTATAGTTGCACAGAATGTCCATTAGAACTAGCAGTTGCTGGCTCCGATGCCCCCGAAACAGTGGAGACATGCTTGCGTTCGCCACACCCTTTACCTCCCATAAGCATAATCTGTCAAAATCCACACTATGCCAGCCAGTTT
Organism: Taudactylus pleione; assembly: GCA_031769625.1. Taxonomy (NCBI): domain Eukaryota; kingdom Metazoa; phylum Chordata; class Amphibia; order Anura; family Myobatrachidae; genus Taudactylus; species Taudactylus pleione. The sequence continues at coordinate 5,198,485 of JAUIMM010000518.1, forward strand.
ATATCCATTGTGGCACATTGGGGTCCATCCAATTAGCCGTGAAGGGTGCGAGTTGCTATTTCCACAGTGTTAAAACTCTGGCAGTGGCACCTCATCTCGCAGCCCTCGTGGCCGGCTCCTAGCCCCAATTCATTTTGTTCAGAGCCCTAATGTGCTGTGAACACTTTTGTGCGAGTACAGGCTGCCGTAAAGTGCGGCTATTGCCGTGATGACTCGCACCCTCGAGATCATCTTACTGCGAAAACATCAACATTGTGTCCACCTATAAATCAGGCCCAAAGCAACAAAACACAGTCTTGCTGACCATAGTGGTTCCTAACCTTGACACAAACCAATCAGCAACTACAGTATATATACAACTATATAAAACTAAAAGACATGGCATCAGTTATTTAAGTTTAATATGTGTGAAAGAGCACAGTATATTGTAGTGTATTTCTGTTACATATGGGTGTTGCAGCCAAACTATTACTGTTGCTCCTCTCCCCATCCAATTATCCAACCTATTGTATGTCAGGTGATTACCGAGATGTCTGCTGCTATTTCTTGGGATGTACTGACCTTTAAAAGCTGCCATGTTTATATCTATATTGTGTGTAGAACCAAGCAGAAGGGGAAGACTTTGGCGTAAGTTGGTCAGACCACAGCTTTAATATAAAGTACGACTTAAATAACATTAACAAAGGGCTGACGATCTTTGTCTTTTATTTTACAATGTGGTTACAACCTTGTTGCACACAAGTATTTCAGGAAAAAGGAAGCATCATGATCAGCAACAAAAATACACACATCATCTACGATTCTAATTAACAGTGACTTCATGTATATGTATATATATATATATATATATCTATATATATATATATGGTGTTGCTCCCCACAAATAGTCCAAAACTTGCAAAAAGCCAGCACTCAGAGACTTCAATATACCGTGAAGAAAGACCCTCTCCGGGGTAACTTTATTATGTCATAGTCGATGATTCGGGGAACTTGTCCCCTTTCTCAAGACAACATAAATGTGGGGGTTTAGGAGAATCAGGGCCTGATTCAGAGCCGGACGCTCTTTCAGAGCACTTGCTCTGAATCAGTGCCCTCCCTCTCCTTTTTTAGAGCGGCCCCCTGGCCGCTCGCATAGATGTGGGTGACCACCCACAGCTATAGCGAGCGGCCAAAAAGATGGTCGCGATGGTCAAGACCATCGCGACCATCGGGCTTGCAACAAGAACCTTGTGGTAGGGTCTCATCTGCCGCAAGCCCTGGAGTGCTTTTGGCTCTATCAGAGCCAAAAGCACTCCCACTGACATCATTTGTGATGTCAGTGAGGCCAGCCCCAGACGATAGGCGTTCCCATGACGATAGGCGTTCACTCAACATAGACAGCACGCCCCCTTTGTAGTGAGACCCATAGCGACGGCTTGCCCGTCGCTATGCGGGTCTCGCACATGCGCATGACAGAGCTGGCTCCCTCGTGCGCATGCGCACTTGGCCAACATTGACCCGCTTGCGAATGCTCAGCGCTCGCAAGCGGGTCTGAATCAGGCCCTCAGTTCCAACGCATTTTGTCTCCCTGAGGAAGTCTAGAGAGACAAAATGTATTGGGACTGAATCTCCTAAACCCCCACAAGTGGACTGTTACCTGCTACTATACCAAAAGATAAGCTTTTACCACTCTTTTATTTTTTGTTGTTACCTTGTCTTTGTGCTTTATATATGGTCTTAATTAAACGATTTACGGAGATTCTTCTCCTTTTCCGGTCTGAGGTCTTCTAATTGATTGTTATGAAGTCAGATTGGCATTGATTGCGACCTGAAGCACTATGGAGTGATATCATCTATGCACTGACTAACGCATAATCTGGTACGCAGATATTTGTATGTCCAGTGGTGTTTCTAATTATTGTAAAATACTACACTATATACGTTCTCTTGATGGGCAAAAAATTATAAGCCCAAATTTAAGGTTATCACAGAGGTGTATTCCTTGGAAACCTGGAAAGTGATATTGATCCAAGCAACCTGACCATTGAAGTATTGCCTGACTACCAGATAAGCTTTTGATTGTTTACTTTTTGGTACACACATTACTTATTAATTTGAGCACTGATTCATTTGTTTCTAAAATACTACACTATTAGGCGCACATTTTCATTATTATTTTTCAGCACTATTCTTCTCCGATTGCAACACGGACTATTCTGGAAAACTGCAGCCACCTGTTATTTTCAGGAGTGTCCTACACGACATATCATCAATTTTTTCAATATATGACTATATATTCTATATAAGGAATTTAAAATTTGTGCGCTAGTACTCACCACCCCTTTTTTATATATATATATATATAACAGCAATACTCGAACAAAAAGACACCTTACGGCAGGTAAATAACCAAAATAGGTGTTATTTACTTGCCGTAAGGTGTCTTTTTGTTCGGGTGCCACTGAGTATTGCTGTCACATTTGGGGCTCCAGATTGGGGTGACTTACAGAAGGCACCAACAATTATGTTTGTTGCAACGAGTGTGCCGCCCACCAAGACTTTATATATATATATATATATATATATATATATATATTATATTTATAACCAAACTTCACTCTTCCCCAGCTCATCTATGAGTACAGAAGTGAATACAGTAATAGGTTTCTTGCTGGGTTCCATAATAGGACTTTGGCTGCAGGAAAATGGTTAGAGCAGAGGTTCCCAAACTCAGTCCTCAAGACACCCTAATGGTCCAGGTTGTAAGTATATCCATACTTGACCACAGTACCTCAGTCAATTTGATTTAACCACCTGCGCTCAGTCATGGATATTTAAAAAATCTGAACTGTTGGGGTGCCTTGAGGACCACTTTTGGGAACCTCTGGGTTAGAGTAATGTTGGTGTCAAGGGTACTTAGATTCTCCAGACCAATGTCTCCTCTTTAGCTAAATGGAGAATATTGTTGAGGTACAAATTGCCTGTAGAGGAAGCGTGGCACAAAATAAAGGTTGGTCAGATGTACCCGCAGGATATGGGAAATAAGAATTTAGTGATGAACTGTACTACAGTTTTGGTGGGACTTAATGGTAACCATAAAGATGGGATGTGTCTCACAGATTTAATGGTTTAACAACTCAAAAAATATTACTTTATTCACTTAAGTCCTTAGATTGTTTTCATTATACCATCAGACCAGTTTAGATGGGAGTATACGCTGACACTAGGTACAAGAGGAGCAGTCTATTCTTTACCTGTCCATATTACTGAGAGAGGCCATATAGAAGTTGTGTGATGTATTCATCTACCAAAGAAACAACAGACTGAATAAAATGTATCTCAGAAAACTGTCACACTTATGATTTATGACTTATTGTATCTAAACTGCAGAAATTGAATTGCCTTCATATTAAAATGACTGCATTAGCTTCACTTTGTCACACATGTATTCTTAACAACCTTTTTGATATGTTTATTACGTATACCCTGTCTTGTTTTTCAGAGGACATACTCATTTATTCTGAGTAACGTTATTCAAAATTAAGACAGCACCAATTTATTGTTATTTTGATGAATTTTACATTTGCCAAAGAAATCAAGCAAGTACTGTATTCTACTTTTCTGCCATGATAATTTGGACACTGTTATGCTTGCATCAATTTGCATCATCTATGAAACAACTGAACAGTGACTTCATGTATCAGATGAGACTTTAAACCATCTAAATCATGCCACACTGATTTGCATGGCATTTGTATGTTGTCTTTTGTGAACAAGCAAATGTACCCCAGGGGATATGGGAATCTCAAAGTTAAACAGTTGCAGTTTTGCCCTAGAATATAGAGCGTTATTATTCAATGAGGTTTAGTTTTGCAAATGAGATGTTAAAATGTGCTTTAAAAGTGTGGTTAGAGCATACTTGAATGGTTCTACAGTATTGCGGAGCTTTACAAATGCATTTTAGGTGCAAAATGTCCCAGTTTTAAAACAATCTCATATGTGGTGTTATAAACTAATTTCAGCTTGATACTAACAATTTGGGGCCACACCAAAGTGCGACACATTGAGGGCATCATTAAGAAGGAAAATCCGTTGAATGGCTTAACAATTGGATAAACAAATTGGTCCCCTATTAAGCATGCACATGTTCTCACGGACCTAGCACTCCGAGAAGAGTAGCATACCGTACTTTCTCTACATTTTACATCTTACTTGCATCACAGATGCAGTATTAACACCACTCATAGGGGGAAATGTACTAAGCTTTAGAAAGTGATAAAGTGGAAAGTGACAAAGTACCAACCAATCAGCTCCTAATTGTCAGTTTATAGGCTGTGTTTGAAAAACACAGGAACTATTTTACATCTGGTTTTCAATGCTGAGCTGTCTGAACTTTCTACTGAGCTTTCCAGGGCAAGAACATCTTGTAAACTAGCTACACAAAGAACAGGATTCCCATAGAAAATAGTAAGCTTCACCAATTCCACTATAGCAATATATGCTGTATATCTTTGCAGGTCAGTGCACCGTAGCAACCATGTTAGTAATTGCAGAGTTGTATAATTGCTCTGGAGTGAAGTTAGATAACAGCTCTTCTTATCTGGCAAACAGGTTTCAGCTGTGATACATGAGGAAACCCTAAATCCTTTGATAGCAACAGGGCCAGCAACATAAATTCTGGAGCCCGTACATGAAGTCCCTCTTCACCCCCCCCCCCACACATACACCTGCTGAATGAATACAGCTAACAAATGCACATGTAATTAATTGATAGGAAAACTGTACTCACTCCTTCTTAAGGTTGGACCCTGTTAATTTGCAGGTCAGATGTTGGCTGGTAAGTCACAGACTCACACTGTACTGCTGTGTACTGTGGCTGTCAGGAATTCCGGGCTCCAGGCAGTCTGTGTGTGAATAATGTAGACGCAGCTTACTAGCTCTCAGGTGGATGGCTAATGGTGTGCATGATCATTCTTCTGCATACCAAGTGAAGTGCCACACGTGACGTCATCATGCCGACTCAAACAGATGCACTACATTCTGCACTATGCAGGGCTCTGCCGCAGGGGAGTAACCAGGGGGGTTAAAATAGTCTAACAGATGGACCCACTGCCAGCATGCCAAGTCTCTCCTCATTATATTGTTCTCGGCCGATGCCGGCACACTAATAATATACTACCACTCACTGGCTACCACTGGTGTTTTCCAGCAATGGGAATCTTAGGGTCCCTCTGAACCTTGGGACCAGGTACAGGTGTCCCCCTAGTCCCCGCTTGTCGCCTGGATAGCAGTGCAGAAAGAAGACTTAACACTAATACAGCTGCACAACTGACAGAATTTCCACACTTTACGTAATTTGTTCTTGTTTCAGTTGTGCCCTCCAGTATTCAGAAAGTAAGCTTTGTCATAAGCAGTGCCCTCCCTAACTTTGATTTTCTTATATGTACTTAGGGGCATATGTATCAAAGCTTGATGTGAGATAAAATTGTGAAATATACATCACCAGCCAATCGGCTCCAAACTATCATTTCTTAAACACAGCCTGAAAAATATAAGTTAGAAGCTGATTGGTTGGTGATATATATCTCACAATTTTTTCTCACATCATGCTTTGATACATATGCCCTTTAGTTTGTCCACCTTGTATGTTGCTGTTTTATATTATGCCCTGTTCTTGCCTGTGGGGAAATGTGAGGTCTTTCAAATCTATGATAATAAAAATCTTTCCCAATCACACCCAAATTAACTCCTGTTTGGAGGAGACATGCCCATCTCTGAGTAAAGTTGGAGGAAAACCAAAATTGGTGGCAAGTATGGGTGTCAAGCTTTCAAGAGTATAGTTGAAGACATAGGACATTTTGGGGGAAATTTATCAAAGCTTGATGAGAGATAAAGTGGACAAAGATAAAGTACCAACCAGTCAGCTCCTAACTGTCATTTTGCACGCTGGGTTTAAAAAAATGACAGTTAGGAGCTGATTGGTTTGTACATTATCTCTCTCCACTTTATTTTTATCCAAACTTTGATAAATCTGGTCCTTATAACTATCTAATGAAAATATGCATGAGCTTGATGTCAATGACCAATAGTTTACCCAGTAAGCCGCTAAGTATTTCTTCTCACTTCCAGTTCAGACAAATAGGATTAATTGCTGGTAATCAGCTTTTGGTAATTTTACACAGTAGTATTTCACATACGATATACAGAGGAACACAAAACCTATTTAATAATTAAAGAATGTCTACTATTTAATATTTGTGAATGACTATGCACTAGTGACATTTATTCTAAAGAGTAAGTAAACGGATTTCCATCCAGTGTAGCTTACTGGCAAACCAGAATAATGAATCAATATAAATGATTTGAAGCTCACTGCACAGTTCAGCCTTGGTAAGCCAAATAACCTGACCTTTTCTAAATAAACATTTCTGAATAATTTTGTACTGGAGGTTGATGGTATAAAAACCCAAAGCAAATAAAAAGCAGTAATTATACTGTGAACGCAAATCTATAAATTAATAAATAGACATTGTTTTAATGTTGCAACCTACAATTTAAATTCCGTATCATAGCATATAAAAATTATGCTAGATTCCAGTGCTAGTGAAATACTTATAATGAAATAAATTAATTTCATGCATTTATTTTACAGATAAATTGTTTTGTTCTATCTCTAGATAGAACATATAACTTTATTGGACTTTGATGTAATAAAGAAATTATTGTAGCTTAATATATCTATATCTAGACCGGGGAAGATGCATCAAGTATATTTTCATTAACATTTTACAAAAATACCACTTTATGCATGGTTATTGTGCTAATTTATTTTTCTTGATATGTATTAAATTATTAATGCATTATATATCGCTAATATCTGCCACAAGAAATTTCAAACTGAGATATATTGCCAAACTTAGCCATTTTTTTTCAAAAAATTATATTTTTTCAAATGTGTCAAACAGGGAAAATTACTTTTATTTTCAAATTTGATTGCTTTAATTTTTGCTTCTTTTGATGGCGAGTTAGCTAGAAGTTCATGAAAATGCATAGAGGTTACACATATCTTCTCATCTCTACCCTTAATCTCTATGTTCTACTCCTTTTCTGGCACTGAACACATATTTTGATGGCATCAGATGATTACATAAATTTACTCCACTTTTCAAAATATCTAATATTTTTCAAAAAACCCTACCTATACACCCACCAGCTCTCATTTTAGTTAAAATTAACACTGTCCTCACTAGTGACTACACTTCCCAATATAACATGATCCCTTGAATATCTTTAATTTATTATTTGCCATATCCAGGTGGATCTACAAAAATAATGAAAAATAGTATTCTTTCAAATAATAGTGTAAAATTTAAGTTTGAACCCCAACTCACTCCCTTTTCATGCAGTTTGTTTATTATTGTCCCCAGTTGGTGCCATAAAATATTTTTTTACTATTTCCATAATTTGTTTTTTAATATAAAAGTGTTAAATAGTAAAAAAAATACTGTTTATTCCATTTTAATCACCTTTGCTATAGATGGTTTTGGTGGTCTTATGATGACTCAATTTTTTTACTTTTCTACTTAGAGTATCACAGCAACATATACTTTTTATATTTGAATTCACTTGATACATTTGGGTGAAAAGCCCTTTATTATCGTCACAATAATAAGTGATAATTTTTGTATGAAAAATATGATTAATTTAATATCCTCTAATAAAATTTGTCTCAAGTAGAGAAAATGGTCAAAGTGGGAACATAGAAGTGTTGCTATGGTAAATGAACTGATAGCAATGGGCTCTGTGCCCCTATCCTCTCCCATTTCATAAGACACATGAGTCGGACATAGATAGACCACCTAGTCTTGGTCTATCACTAAGGTTAATGATAGTGGATTGTGTGACTCTGTCCCTATTTGATTATTTCTGTAAACCTGTGTATCTTATATATAAAATTAATTGGTCTGTTTGCTTGTCTGTTCAGTTATGCATTTGGATACCCCTGCACCAATTGGGATGAAACCAAAGCAAGGTGGTCCAGTTGGATCCTTCCAGGTTTTAGGGGGTTAGGGTCTCGGTCGGACCTCCCGTTGGTGTACGCTGGGCAGAACTTTGACCCAGGGAGCCTATTGCAAGCCCTCCACTGGATGAATTTGGATGAAAACTTGGCAGAGTGAAAACATTGGATCTCAGAAGACATACTAGGGGGTGTTGGTGTACACTAAGCAAAACTTTGACTTAGGGAGCCTGTTCTGGGCTTTCAACTGGATGGATTTGGATGAAAATTTCACAGAAGTGTCCCAAATGTGAGGTGGTCCAGTTGGATGCTGGACAGGTTTTAGCGGAGTTAGGGTACAATCAGACCTCCTGTTGGTGTACGCTGGGCAGAAATTTGACCTAGGGAGCCTGTTCTGGACCATCCACCAGATAGATTTGGATGAAAATTTCACAGAGGGGTGGCAATATGTCTGGAATGCCTAACTTAATAACTTGAAGATTAGGTCCTTGTTGGACCTCCAGTTGGTGTTCGCTGGGTAGAACTGTGACCCAGGGAGCCTGTTCTGGGCCTTCCACCTGATGGATTTGCATGAAAACTTCATAAAGGGGTGGCAATTGGGCTGGGATGCCTAATACAGTGGTTGGGGTCCTGAGCTCATGGCGCAGTGTGCCGGGCAGAAATTTCCTCTTGGGTATGTCGGAAGTGCTGCTAAATGTTGACAGTTACATCCAACTCATTGATAACATAATAACTTGAAGATTTAAACCTTAAGCTAGTGTTTATATATTATCCAAGCTAAATGCTTTGAAAAATAGAGTTCACATGTAGTGACATGCAAAGACAAGGGTATATGTAGAGACTTTCTGTATAATGAATACATCTCATCCCTTTTGCCTGCAGCCAACTCGTATGGTGTCTAGGATCTATGTTCTTTAATCAGTGTGTCTATCTTAGTTAGACAAAAGGGACTCCACAGGAATCATTGAAGAAGCTGATGACTATGAACTGCTTTGAAACTAATCTTAGCTAAGTATATCTTTAACTTTTGATATATATCACTTATTAGTAAACCTTATTTACTTATATTCTTATAACATTGTGTTGTTTCTTTATTCAATTATGTATTATTTTCACTGATATCTTATGTTAAATATGTCCCACTGATAACACATATGTCCTGATATACAGTAGATGGTGAGAATGGTGTTGAACAATGAAGAAATAAATAGTAAATAGTAGAACTCCAATAAATAAATAGTAGAACTCCAAAGTTTGCTCATTCTGCTTAAACATAGTTTTGCCAGAACATCAGTTTCAGGTGAATTAACTGCTATCTGAAGCCAATGTAAATAACTCATCCACTACAGCTGCATTAAAGAAACATTTAATTGCAGCAATTTATCTACACTGAGAGAAGGAAAGAGGTGCCAAAGTAACATACCTACTGTTGCATACTGCTCACTTTTACCACTGTATTTCTATCTATCTATCTGATACAAAAACTTGACATTCATATTGTTGACATTGACAGAATATCGACATTGTGAATGTCAACAGTTGGCATGTTAACAATGCTTTTTTACAATAATTTTGAGGCTAACGCTAACCCCCCACTCCAACCTAACCCGAAACCTGTCCGTGTCAATATTGTGAATGGTGATAGTCTGTCCTTGTCAACATTCTGAATATCGACATTCTGGGGCTTGTCCGTGTAATAGAAATGAGCATGGTAAAAGGGTAAAATCCCAAATGGCAGTGACCACGGGGGTGATGGGGAATACAGTACTTAGTACGTCTGCAATGCAAAGCCGCCTACTAGTCTACAAAAACAATGTTTTTTGGCTGCATGCACTGGAGACATCTACCCTCCATGCATGCGTCAGGGAAAACCACCAAGTCCTTCTCAGATTGGGATGCATGTGCGATATTGCAGGATGACGGGACAGTCTCGTAAAATTGGGGCTGTCCCAATGAAAGAGGGATGGTTGGAGGTATGTACTGTAAGTGAAAAATAATAATACACAAATAAGATCAATGTAAAATTTGTTATGCAGATGATGTTTTCATTCCTTTCATGAATTCTTAGCCTGGAAAATATTCATCTTGAAATGGCAGAAAAAAAACACATCTGGTTCCTGTTTTGGTAAATGGAACATGCCTGGGCATCCGTGCTGCATACTATTATGCTACAACAAGTTATTTTTCCAGATATGACATCTCTATGAATATGTCTTCATTGTTTTGCACCCTTATCATACTCTCTGTTTACCCTTGTATCACTTAACTCTATCCAGACAAGCATCTTGGGTCGGAAGTACCTTTACACATGTTAGGAAATTGGCCTTATGGATTTGCGATCTTCAAAAATCCTCCAGATGACCTTGATATTTAGTATTTTGTTTATTTTGTATACAGTATTTGGACACAGTTGTTTTTATTTTACAATATAATCTTTATAATCGATTATATTATTTTGCTTACACACATACCTACACAGGTATATCAAGCAAATAAATAACGTAGAATCATTTAAGATATTTTCTACTCTATTTCCCATATAGAGGTTTATTTTTATATTTAAAATATAAAAATATAGATGTCTTTGATATATTTTTACCATCCTTCGAATATGTATGTCCAATTGTTTAAATATATTAAGATTACATTTATATAAATTGTTTATTTCTGACCATGATTATTTTTTATTTCATAAACAGACATTCTGCTGGGCGTTTCCTTAATAAACCAAAGTATCTATGTAACAATAGTGAAGAATAACTCATTTTCTATTCTTGGCATGGATTCTAATTCTTCATTGTTGTTGTTTAACCTTTTAGCATCAAGGTGCTGCCAAGCTATCTTTCCACTTGTATTGATTTTTTTGACAATGCAATTCTTTTGTGCAATATTGCTGCCCTCTTTATAATACATGTTATTACCCAGATATATATGGCAATCTATCAACTTTTGTGTTGCTCACTCTTAAGACCCTTTTAACAGGAACTAAACATCTTGTACAGAAAATTTTCTAGGTTACTGAGCTCATAGTTTGGCAGACCAATTATATAAATTATATGGAATAATTACCAGCTGTAAAAGGGACTTTTAAATATTCCAGTTGGTGTGAATGGAGACTATTGCTACTATGTAAATGACATATCATAATGAACACTGGCTCTAACAATATTCAGATATGTTTCATGCTTTCAGGCTGGGGTCAAATTATTCTGCAAGCATTGTTTTTACATATATATGCCAAATATCATGCAATTTTTTTATTCAATGTATCTGCCAATTATATATATATATACATATATATATATATATATATATATATACCCAGGGTCTGTTCTAGGGGTGTTCGCCTTAGTGGTCGAACAGGGGCGCCACCCATAGAGTGTACACCCTTCCCCAGCATCCCGCCGAAGTGGCCCACGGGTGGTCAAATCAAGGGGTTGGACCCCCACTGCAGCAGCTGTGCAGCGGTGCCGGGACCCCGGAGTCTGAATGGATGCTGCGCGCACGAAGCCCTGCTAGTGATGCTCCCCCCAGCCTGACGTTATTTGGAGGCATGCCATGCAGGCACGCCCCTCAGATAATGTCACGTAAGGAGGCATTGTCTATAATAATTAGGCAACGCCCCCAATTTTGGTCGTGTGCAGCCGGCACAGGGCGCTATTAGTCCTGGGGCTGGCCCTGTATATACCCCACTAACAGGTGGGTTATAAAGACCAAGATACCTCACAGGAGCCATATACCCTTGAAAAAGTCTGCAATCCAGATGAAACGCATTGGCAGCTCCATGGTCTTATCTTCATGAACTTGCTTTTATTTATGTGTATTTATTAAAGAACATGTGTTTCTTTCTGTCTAATGCTAAATGTTGAGCACTATGTGGGTGCAAATCCATGTTTTTATCTTTATTTTAGTACATTGCTCAACTTAGTGATTTTGTGCTAAAACATGGTTGTGGGAATACCGAGGACTATTGCCTCCTCACTTTGTTTGCAGCACTGATGATTTGAATATTTTGCCGTTCTGCACATTGCATTTTTTTAACAGTGTTTACATTACATCACATATGGTCACTTTATTTAGCTTGTTTATGTATTTATTGATCTTTGTGGTCTTAGCACTTTTGGCGCTCTCTATCAATTCTATTGTTTGCATTTGCTATCTATATAGCAGATTGCCACTGCTATATTGGTATTGATTGAGCTGACACCCACATTTATTGGGTAGCGCAATGTTGGAATTTTACACCCACTGGATCCACTAGATCAGGCATGTCAAACATGTGGTCCGCGGGCTGCATGCGGCCAGAATAAACATTTTATGAGGCTGACACTGTGGGCCCACATATATATAATATGCGTTCCACACCCCTGCCACGATCGGAGCTCAGCTCCGATCGGCAGTGTCTACTTTATTTAAAGCTAGCAACCCTGGTCTCTGAAGTGATCAGAAACCTTAGATTGCTTCAGAGGCCAGTGATGCAGTGCGCGGGTGATGTCATGACGCCACCTGCAACTCCCAAAATGAGAGGAGCCTGCACCTGCTGCTCTGGATCTAATTAGATCCAGTCAGCGGCAGCGTCTACACGGGATGGCGTGGGCTAGAGCGGTGCCCACCAGTGGCCATCGTGAAGACAGGTAAGTACTGCACAGGTGAGTGAGGCCTGTTCTATACTGGGAAGGGGCACAGCATAAGGGGCATTACTGGGGGCACAACATAAGGGGCTCTGCATAAGGGACATTACTGGGGGCTCAGCATAAGGTGCATTACTGGGAGCTCTGCATTAAGGGGCACTACTAAGGACATTAATGGGGGCTCTGCATAGGGGCCATTACTGGGGGCTCTGCATAAGGGGCATTACTGGGGGCACAACATAAGAGGCATTACTGGGGACACTACTGGGGGCATTACTGGGGGCTCTGCATAAGGGGCATTACTGGGAACTCTACATAAGGGGCATTACTGGGGGGTCTGCATAAGGGGCACTACTAAGGACATTACTGGGGGCTCTGTATAATGGGCATTACTGAGGGCACAACATAAGGGGCATTACTGGGGGCACTGCATAAGGGGCACTACTGGGGGCTCTGCCTAAGGGGCATTACTGGGGCTCTGCATTAGGGGCATTACTGGGGGCTCTGCATAAGGGGCATTACTGGGGGCTCTGCATAAGGGGCACTACTAAGGACATTACTGGGAGCTCTGCATAACGAGCATTACTTAGGGCTCTGTATAAGGGGCATTACTGGGGTACAACATAAGGGGCATTACTGGGGCACTGCATAAGGGACACTACTGGGGACATTACTTGGGGCACAAAATAAGGGGCATTACTAGGACACTGCATAATGGGCACTACTAGGGCACTGTATAAGGGGCATTGCATATTGGGCACAAATTCAGGGGGCATTGTATAAGGGACTAAGGGGCACTACTACAGGGGGCACTGCACTGGTTTTTATTAATAATAAACCTTTCAAAATTGCATATAAGACTTTTTATTTGTTGCGGCCCACACACTCTTAAGACTTTGAATATTCGGCCCGGTTGGTATTTTGAGTTTGACATGCCTGCACTAGATAGACATCTATAGCTCATGAAATTATCTGTATTACCTGGGTGATTTTAGGTATATTTTTCTTTGCTTGCCGCTGTAATTACCCACAAAAAAAAAATATTTATATACACACAATGCCGGTGGTCACGATACCAACAAGGGTCAGAAGCCCAGCTCGACAATCCCGGCGGCTGCAATTCCAAAGGTAAGTTTTAGGGTTATGGTTAGGCACTAGGGGGAGTGTTAGGCTTAGGCTATGGGAGGGGAGGGCTAGGGTTAGGCTTCAGAAGAGGCGAGGGTTAAGGTTAGGCTGCAAGAGTGGAGGTTTAGGATTAGTCTGCAGGTAAAGTAGGGTTAGTTTACTCACCTGCAGGTTTCGGCATTTGAATTGCTGGGACTCCGGGGGTGGTATTGCAACCGCCGGCATTCTGTGTGCCGAGATTGAGTATATATATATATATATATAGTATAATTTTTTTTTATTTTTTTTTCTTAAATACAACTTGAAGGGATTGGAGTCATTTTTTTATGAAAACTGCTCCAATTGCCCTTTAATAGATATATGTGATACTAAAATAATGTGTAAAGGATGTAAAAACACCCATTTTTAAAAAGAAATGTGTAAAAATAATGTTAACAAATATGCCCTTATGTCTTTACCTCAACTTCAGGATAGTATCCTGGCTTGTAAAATTCTGCTTGAGACTATACCACTCCAGAACAAATGTGCTCTGTAGCTGTACAATACAACATTCGTCCTCCATCTTCTTGGTAACAAGCAATAAATCCATATTGCATTACTTGTGCAGCTGTACATATGGCCTTCTACAGAATGCAAGGATGGCCAATTTTTAAGCTAGCACACTTGACAGCTCGCCATAATTTTTTACCATTTCATCCAAATCTACCGGCTGATTCTGTTCTGCCTTTAGCTCAAACTCAGCAATTTCCTGTGTGTTTTTCTCATCCTCTTGCATTGATACCCAAAATGTGTATAATTTTCTGCTTTAGATTAAGACAATGCAGATCTCTCTCTCTCTTTAGATTCAGTTAGCAGGTTACAATTTCCGCAATTTCTATGTATTCAGGTTACAATCTGAAAATGTACAGTTCAGAAAATAAAACAAACAAACAAACAAATAACAATCCTACAAAAACAGTATTCCCAATATTTTGAGCTTATCAGTATCATACTACCATGATACCATGCTCATAGCAGAGCCATGTGAAATAATTTGGATATACAATGAATGTGTTAATTAATGGCTCAGGTATACTGGTGTATCAATGGAGTATCTATAATGGGTGCAGGGTGTGCAGTGCACACGGGCCCCGGGGGCCCACACTGCACATCCTGCAACCATATATAGTTACATTTACAGTACCTCTCTGCAGTCTCTAGAGTCCTGTGTCTGCCAGTGACCTAGAGCTGCAGAGCAGCAAAAATGACAGGCAAAATGGTGTGATGAACAAAAACCCCACTGTTCATTATGTTTATTATTATTATTAGTTATTATGGTGAGTGCAGAGCCCCTGTGATTTCTATTTAAACAATGTGGTCACAAACCATGTTGCACCCCAAATCTAGAAATGATGAGTGCCATGGATTAGTGCTTTTTGTTTATTTTGATTAATTTTTATAATTAATCATTTTTGTGATCACATTTTCTCATGCACCCCTTTTAACTAGTTTAATCTAACTTGTGTCAGCTGTTTTCCTAGATGCTTTGCAACAGGTGTGCTTGGTAACTGTCTCACGTTTAAAAGCAAAGTTGCTGTGAGCTTTAAACCTTGATAGCATACCCTGAGTTTAATACTAATGTGATAGCTATTTCCATGTTATAATTCTGAGCAATAGAGTAGGGACTTGCAGTAAAGTGGGGTCCCGTGACGATGGGCTGCAAGCTTACATGCATTGATCAATTCATGAACCAAAACCCCACTGTTCATTATGTTTATTATTATTATTGTTAGTTATTATGGTGAGTGCAGAGCCCCTGTGATTTTTATTTAAACAATGTGGTCACATACCATGTTGCACCCCAAATCTAGGAATGGTGAGTGCCATGGATTACTGCTTTTTTATATATATATATATATATATATATATATATATATATAATCAACATATATATTTTCTGCACACATACCTAGAATAATACAGTATCTTGTTTCTTTTCCCTGTCAATACATTTTTTTCAGTCTGTGTTAACTTCTGATGGTGCTGTACAGAGAGGTTGCAGACTGTGGACTACAATTACATTAGGGAGCCTAATGTAGCTCTAATGTAAATGACTTTAATGCTGTAGAGAATGTTTATTCTTATGGCATGCTGGGATAGCGTGGGTTATTGCATTAATTAGCTGGTTGATGGCACAGCTGACCACATAATGCTTGATTTTACCTGAAGTATTTACTGGATCGTTTCTGGAATTATTGTCACTGAATCTTCATTATATTTGGTACTACATGACTTCTCATGCTATTAGTATAATCCTTAATGAATCCACACACAGTATACTGTATAGCCTTAGGTAATATTTCATTCTAAAGTCTTGCTTTGTAATAGCAACTAAGGTGTTTTTATTATTTGAGCAAATTGCTGCTTTTAAATCATCCCTGTGTTGTTCATCCAGATATTTTCAAATGAAAACCATGGGATGCCCATTTGACAGGAAATATACTCGACCCTAAATGTTACCCCTTCCATCATTTTTGGTGCCTTAAACAGCAATAGACTTATTTTGAAAAATATCCTATTTACCCCTTATTAGAGCTTCATCAGGAGCTCTCCAAGACCCCCCAACTTTGACTTGGGGAATCAGGAAAGATGTGTGCACACTTCCGCTCTGCTATGAATGGGCCTTGGTCATGTTTCATGGTAGTGTAGTGTAGCCAGCACTTCCAACTCAGTGCAGGGTTCAGCACTTCCAACAACTTGGACCACTCCAAGCACCCTTCAACTCAACTAAAAACACCCTGTCAATGCTGTGCGCACAAGTGTTAATTGTGTCTGCCAGCCATTGACTGCTGCTCTTCTATACAGAGAAGCAATGACCAAGACTGACCACCCAATCTTCCAACCCATTTGGGATAAAACTGCACCAGCTGGGACAGCAATAGAGAGCCCTGAAATCAGGACAGTCTCTGCTAAATCATGACATTTGAAAGATATGCCTTAGTAAATTAGGACACATATATTGGCATGAGCTACAGTTCCTGACTTACCATGTAATGCAAATCTTGTATGCCCTGAAGGCATCATGGTTAGCATGCAGGGGTCATCACTTAAAATTACACTTCTTAAAATTGATGCGGCAGTTCATCGGATTTTTAGCGCTGCCTTACACAAAAAAATTACTATCTGGTGCTACTGTATTTCCACTTTTGTTTTTTTTGTCCCGCTTTTCCAGGTTTGCAGCAGCCAGTTTACTGGAGATGTTAAGGTATAGTGTCCTTGTTGGATAGAATTACCGTTTCAGTTTTCAATTTTTTTTTACTGCACTTAGTTTTGCAAGTTCTCCTGTGGAATTCAGTTAAGATCTCAGCGGACGAAATGCCGGACGTCAGGGGACCAATGCCAGAATCCCGACGCTCATCAGAATGCCAACACACGCATTCCGAAGGGATCAAGATAACGACTTCGGCATCCCGAAGTTAAGTATGTGGGTTAGGCTTAGAGTTAGGCTGTGGATGGGGGGGTTAGGTTTAGGGACATGCCAAGGGGGGTTTAGAGTTAGGCACCACCGGGGGGAGGTTACAGTTAGGCACCACCAGGGGAGGGATAGGTTAGGGGGGAGAGGGGGAGGGTTTGGTTACTTACCGGTCTCTGTCAGATATTCACCATCGGAATGCCGCTGTTGGTCTTCTGATCGCCAGCATCCCATCTGCCGGTAAATCATATTGATTCCTCTCCTGTTATTTTAAGAAAAAAAATTGCTAGGGATAAAAGAACTGGTAGAAATAGAAACCAGGAAATCTGAACATTTGATAGTGGAAACACTGTGCTGGACTCAAACCATGCACTACACTATTATTATTATTATTATTATTATTATTACCAGTTATTTATATAGCGCACACATATTCCGCAGCGCTTTACAGAGAATATTTGGCCATTCACATCAGTCGCTGCCCCAGTGGAGCGTACAATCTATATTCCCTACCACATGCTCACACACATACACACTTATGGTCAATTTTTTTGAGGGGAGCCAATTA
The DNA here is from genome assembly GCA_031769625.1 of Taudactylus pleione. Classification (NCBI taxonomy): domain Eukaryota; kingdom Metazoa; phylum Chordata; class Amphibia; order Anura; family Myobatrachidae; genus Taudactylus; species Taudactylus pleione. The sequence goes on from JAUIMM010000518.1 coordinate 5,216,256, forward strand.
ACCTGCCAGTATATTTTTGGAGTGTAGCCTCTGCATAGTGAATCACAAACTCAGAGAACAACCTACAGTACTACACCCTTTTCATTATCACTTCATCTGAGCAGACCTGCATCAGGGAAAAGCCTAATGACCAGCTGCTGATATAGCATTGCCAGGACATTATTATTATTATTATTATCCTTTATTTATATGGCGCCACAAGTGTTCCGCAGTGCCTTACATAGTACATAAACATAAACTGACTTACAGTACAAAATGGGACAAGGACATGGATAATATACATTAAGCTAGTTACCTCTTTTACACCGACTTGAAAATCCCGGGTTTATGCAGGTGAACACTCATCAACCTGGGATTTTTGTCAGTGCAAATGGATCCACCCGGGTGAGGGGCCCTGGTATCCAACTCGGGTAGCTTGCAGGATTGGCCACGGATAGTTTCCATGACCCCCTGCAGTGTAAATGGCGCAATCAGGGTCACGCTGACCGGTATCATGCCTCCTGCTATTCGATTGGGTGGCTTCAGTGGCACTCCAACTCCAAGCATCCACTGCAATTCCACAAGAGCTGGATCACTGCAGACTTGTCTCTGGTGTGAACGGTGCTGACCCAGCCATACCCCGGGTTGGCGCAGTAGTAGGTAAGTATCTGTCTCAGGTCTGATCCGGGTTGGAAACATGTTCCAGCCCTGGGACTTCGGTGTAAAAGCAGTAATAGTTAGACTACATAAGCAGCTTCCTGTGAGCAGTCCATGGTCATTTTACTGAGCATTTCACTCTGAAACTATTAGTAGAGTATAGCGAAGTGCTCATGGGCACATGACCTATTGGCAGAAGTGACCAAGGGAGGACACTGGGGTCTGTAACTTAATAGATGGTGTGATGTAAATAATATATATATATATATATATATATATATATATGTGTGTATATAACAACAGACAGTACACTGAGCCCTGGGTCTGATCAGCAGAGGTGCTGGTAGTGGTTAGTCCACACTGGTTACAGCTTAACCAGGTTTCAGGTTTATTTAACCACTTGCTTGGCATGGTCAAATTTTTCCGACCACACCAGGCAGTGCTTTATCTGATCAGGTCGCAATATTTCAACCAGTCAAATACACAGTGTGGGTGGCTGCAGGAAGAGAATCTTCCCGCAGCTGCTGCTCTCAGAGGGACCTTCCGGTCCGTCTTCTTGCCTGCACCCTCCCCCAGTGTCTGCTGTGCTGGCAATCACTGCTGATCAGTTAGCACAGTAGGGCCGCCCCCTCAGTGGCTGCAGAGATTAGTAGCCAATTAAAAATAATTTTTTACAAATATTTAAAAAAAGGTTTTTTTTTTTTAATGAAATCATTTTGGATACTAGATGTTCTTCGCCTAATTCACTAATAAAAAAACCTGACAATTTCCAAGCCATTGTCAGTTAAGTGGTTAATTAGGTAGAACAACAAGAATGCATAGAGACACGTGGATGAACAGGTACAATACCAATCCTGGAGCAGTCTGGGGCATAAGGGTATTGCTGGGCATTGTAGTGCACTGGTTGGCAGGATGGTGTATGCCCCAGTGGTTAGAAGTGCTATGGCTCTTAGTCATAGTGGTGGTGGCATAGGGTACTTGCAGTACCCTGTAGTGCTCTGTATGGCTCTTGTGGCTGGCAGTCTCAGAGGGCACAACGAGTCGCCTGGAATGCTGAGGAGGAAAGACACACCAGCAAGGTTCACATGTTCAGTAGTGCGTGTCTGAGGTCAGACCTCCTGCTGAGCCACTGTGGATGATTTCTAGAGACTGCCTACTTTACTGCTATATGGATATGAGGCAGCACAGAGCACTCCCCATCCAACAGAACATCAGTCTGTATCCTGTAACCTTCCGTCTACTTTCTTGTGTCTGACCCATTGGTTTCAGTGACTACCTCTCTGGCTCCTGACCCTTGTCTCTCAGATGACAACTCACTCTGGCTCTTGATCTTTGATTGTTCTGTGGAATTGCTAGAGCTTGAGTCCCAAGACACACCACCTGTACTAATCCTGCAAATGGAATCCACCAATCAGTCTCTGCTATACAATGACTATATTCCCTGCCATCATGTCTGTTCTAAACATGATTTACTTCACTTTAAGGATAGTGGGGGAGATTTACTAATCTCTCGAAAATGATAAATTGGAAAGTAATAAACTACCAGCCACTCCCAGATTTAGACCTCAAGGGGCACTAGGCAAGATATCGGTCTTGCCCCCCCTTAAACAATCCATAGCACAAAATTTAGTTGACACTATTTATCATTTTTCCTCCATATATACATAATACAACATATTATATTTCAACGTTTAATGCCTAATATCATAGAAAGTGCAATAAATGTACTGTATATACTCGAGTATAAGTCAACCCGAATATAAGCCGAGGTACCTAATTTTACCACAAAAAACTGGGAAAACTTATTGACTCGTGTATAAGCCTAGGGTGGAAAATGCAGCAGCTACTGGTAGTAATCCCCCCCCTGGTACTGCCCCAGTAGTATTCCCCCCTGGTAGTGCCCCCAGTAGTAATATCCCCTCCTGGTAGTGCCCCCAGTAGTAATCCCCCCCTGGTAGTGTCCCCAGTAGTAATCCCCCCCCTGGTAGTGCCCCCAGTAGTAATATCCCTCCCTGGTAGTGCCCCCAGTAGTAATCCCCCCAGGTAGTGCCCCCAGTAATCCCCCCCTGGTAGTGCCCCCAGTAGTAACCCCCTCTGGTAGTGCCCCCAGTAGTAATCCCTCCCTGGTAGTGCCCCCAGTAGTAATATCCCTCCCTGATAGTGCCCCCAGTAGTAATATCCCTCCCTGGTAGTGCCCACAGTAGTAATCCCCCCTGGTAGTGCCCCCAGTAGAAATCCCCCCCTGGTACTGCCCCCAGTAGTAGCCCCTTCCCCAGTAGAGAGAGACGTAATTAAAAAAAAAACCACTTACCTGAAACCCCGCTCCTGGTCCCGACGCTGCTACCGGCTCCTCCAGCCGCTTTGCATTAAGGGAGAGGTCATGACATCATGATGTCTCTCCCATTACCCACTGCGGGAGCCAGAAGCTGGCTCCCGCAGTGGGAGCAGCAGCAGCCAATGAGAGTCTGACAGACTCTCATCGGCTGCTAATTACAACAAACACACAGCTGCCATTGCCGGCGGCTGTGTGTTTGGCACTGTGTAGTGCTGACCGAACTCCATCCGGTCAGTGCTACACAGGCGGTGCAGCTGTGTCACAGAGACACAGTCTGCACCGCGGCCCGCTGGTTTTGGAGCATCACTCGAATATAAGCCGAGGGGGTGCTTTTTCAGCACATTTTTTGAGCTGAAAAAGCACCCTCTCGGCTTATACTTGAGTATATATATGGTATGTAAAAATAGCCAACTTTGAACATCCCTGAATAGCTATCCTATTCAGTCTGATCTTTCCAAAATAGTAGAGACAATGCACCAAGGATTCACATTTATATTTCTCATAGATATAGGCCAGGCTAGACTATAAGATTCACAACTCACAACTCATCAGAGCCAGGCTTCATGGGAGTTGATAGTTTACTTAGTTAGGGCTTGCGGCTTGCCTACATTAGGTTAGTGTTCGGCGCTCGATTGCGTGCCTTCCCATATTATTAAACCCCTAACTCACAGGCTCAAAGATGTTACTTTCCCCCTTCACTGATTGCACCATGTCCCCTTCTTTCTAATTCCCATTATTACACCCTCACTCACTGACTGTCCTCTCTTCACTGATTGTACCAGGCCCGTATCCCCCCTAGTTACTATTATTATACTGTACCCCTCACTCACGGACTGTATTATATTACTGTCCCACCTACACTGATTCCACCATATACCTCTAATTTCCATTATTATACCACTCAGTTACCACATTTTAGACCAGTGACTCCCCCCGCCCCCTCACTGATTGTAGCAGGCACTTACACCCATTAATGACCGTGTCGTCGTGCTCACTCCCTCTCACTGATTGTAGCAGGCAGTGGTATCCATCCCTTAATACTTATCATTACACCCAGGGCCATTAGTGAATGCTCTATATATATCAGGGCCCCTCTCCCCTCACTGATTGTCAGGGCCGCTCCCAGGTCTATTAGCACCCCATGTGAGAAATTTGGGGCGCCTCTCCCCTCCACCCAAATACAGCTCTTTTCATAATTAATACTTGTATTAACCAAAAAAGATACTCTCTAGTTTTTAATCAAAAAAATTATTCCACAGAAGATGAGAAGTCAAGACACATTGTCCATCTCAGGAAAAACGCACACACACACAATGCCTGCCTCAGGAAAAACACACACACAGTGCCTGCCACAGGAAAAACACACACAAACACGCAGTGCCTGCCACAGGAAAAACACACACATACACACACACACACACACACACACATTGCCTGCCACAGGAAAAACACACACACATTGCCTGCCTCGGGAAAAACACAGACACATTGCTGCCTCAGGAAAAACGCACACACACACATTGTCCGCCTCAGGAAAAACACACACACACATTGCCTGCCACAGTAAAAACACACACACACACTCCCTGCCACAGGAAAAACACACACACACATTGTCCGCCTCAGGAAAAACACACTCGCACACATTGCCTGCCTTAGGAAAATGCACACACACATTGCCTACCTCAGGAAAAACACACACACATTGCCTGCCACAGGAAAAACACACACATATTGCCCGCCTCAGGAAAAACGCACACACACATTGTCCGCCTTAAGAAAAATGCACACACACACACACACATTGTCTGCCTCAGGAAAAACACACACACACAAACATTGCCTTCCACAGGAAAAACACACACACACACACATATTGTCCACCTCAGGAAAAACGCACACACACATTGCCTGCCACAGGAAAAACACACACACACACACACATTGCCTGCCTCAGGAAAAACACACACACATTGCCTGCCACAGGAAAAACACACACTTTGCCTGCCACAGGAAAAACGCACACACACACATTGTCCGTCTTATGAAAAACGCACACACATTGTCTGCCTCAGGAAAAACACACACACACACACACACACACACACACACACACACACACACACACACACACATTGTCTGCCTCAGGAAAAACACACACACACACACTGCCTGCCACAGGAAAAACTCACACACACATTGTCCGCCTCAGTAAAAATACACACACACATTGCCTGCCTCAGGAAAAACACACACACATTGCCTGCCTCAGGAAAAACACACACACACACATTGCCTGCCACAGGAAACACACACACACACACACACATTGCCTGCCTCAGGAGAAACACACATACAAATTGCCTGCCACAGGAAAAACACACACACACACACACACACACATTGCCTGCCACAGGAAAAATACACACACACACACAGACATCGCCTGCCACAGGAAAAACACACACACACAGACATTGCCTGCCACAGGAAAAACACACACACACAGACATTGCCTACAACAGGAAAAATACACACACACAAATTGTCTGCCTTAGGAAAAATGCACACACATTGCCTGCCACAGGAAAAACACACACACACACATTGCCTTCTACAGGATAAACACATACACATTGCCTGCCACAGGAAAAACACACACACACACACGTTGCCTGCCACAGGAAAAACACACACACACACACATTGCCCGCCTCAGGAAAAATGCACACACACACTCATTGTCCTCCTCAGGAAAAACACACACACACAAACATTGCCTTCCACAGGAAAAACACACACACACATATTGTCCACCTCAGGAAAAATGCACACACACATTGCCTGCCACAGGAAAAACACACACACACACACATTGCCTGCCTCAGGAAAAACACACACACATTGCCTGCCAAAGGAAAACACACACACACATTGCTTGCCACAAGAAAAACACACACACACACACACACACACATTGCCTGCCACAAGAAAAACACCTACACACACACACATTGGCTGCCTTAGGAAAATGCACACAAACATTGCCTACCTGTGGAGAAATACACACACTTTGCCTGCCACAGGAAAAACACACACACACACACACATTGTCCGTCTTAGGAAAAACGCACACACATTGTCCGCCTCAGGAAAAACACACACACACATTGCCTGCCACAGGAAAAACACACACACACTGCCTGCCACAGGAAAAACTCACACACACATTGTCCACCTCAGGAAAAATACACACACACATTGCCTGCCTCAGGAAAAACACACACACATTGCCTGCCTCAGGAAAAACACACACACATTGCCTGCCTCAGGAAAAACACACACACACACACACACATTGCCTGCCACAGGAAACACACACACACACACACATTGCCTGCCTCAGGAGAAACACGCATACAAATTGCCTGCCACAGGAAAAAAAACACACACACTCACATTGCCTGCCACAGGAAAAACACACACACTGCCTGCCACAGGAAACACACACACACACACACACACACACACATTGCCTGCCTCAGGAGAAACACACATACACATTGCCTGCCACAGGAAAAAAAACACACACACTCACATTGCCTGCCACAGGAAAAATACACACACACACACAGACATTGCCTGCCACAGGAGAAGCACACACACAGAGACATTGCCTGCCACAGGAAAAACACACACACACAGACATTGCCTACAACAGGAAAAATACACACACACAAATTGTCCGCCTTAGGAAAAACGACACACACACACACACACACACACATTGCCTGCCACAGGATAAACACACACACACACGTTGCCTGCCACAGGAAAAACACACACGCACATTGTCCGCCTCAGGAAAAACACACACACACACACACACACATTGCCTGCCACAGGAAACACACACACACACATACACATTGTCTGCCTCAGGAAATTAAAAACAGAAACATTGTCCACCACAGGAAAAAAAATACATACTTTGTCTGCCAAAGGAAAAATTCATTGCCCGACAGAAAAAAATAAAACATACATTCATTAACTGCCCCCACATAAAAAAACTTATGTTATTTCTTTGTACCCCACCCCTCCTAGAAAACTGAGTGACCTCACTGAGTTACAGGAAAATTTGCAGGAGGAGCACCATAGTGACCCATAGGCTCAGTGACCAGTCATCTGATCACTCACTTCCATTTAACCCACCATGGCACCGGCATGCAGCAACAGCCTCAGTAACTAGTCACTGGCTGCATCTGCACTATGTGCATGGGCTGGACAGTGTGCGGCAGTGTGACCTAAGATGTCTCGCCGCTGCCTATAGGTCATGCACAGCCTGCACTATATCTACACAGAAGAGCCCAGGGCTGCCTGGGTGAGTTATTTACATAATAGCAGGCTCAGCCATGATGCCTGCAATGCAGTTGCCAATTCTGGGTAAATGGAGCATGGGCATAGCAGCGGTTCGCCAGATACGTCCTGGCAGCCGCACTATGCACCCATTCGGCCGCTCCACAGTTACGGCTCTTGAGCCGGCCCTGCCAATTGTACCATGCAGCATACTTGCCGACAAACAGCTCCAGCCTTCTGGGAGGGAGCTGATTGTCGGCTAACACTGGGGGGGCAGGGGAGGTCATTGACGGCACATTGGGGGCTGGGAGTGGCACCCGAAATTTGGGAGGCTCCCGGCCAAATCGGGAGGGTAGGCAAGCCTGGCATGCATTGACACCCATCCCTTAATACTTATTGTTAGTCCCATGGCCTTTAGTTATCACTGTATATATCAGTGTGTGTATGTGTGGGTCTTTCACAGGAAAAAGGTCACCGATGGCCTTGGCCCCTGTGTGTAGCAAGAAGTATTAAGGTATGGGTGCCCGCCCACCACATATAGAAGTCAGCTCCCATCACCTGAACAGTATTTTAAAATCAGCCAGGTATTCAGCACCATCCAGCTGACCACCCTCCCTCCTCCCACCTCCCATCATATAGCAGCAAGCCCTCATCTCCTATAGTAGCCGTCTGCATGCACCTTACTGCTTGTCCTCCGGCCCCTGTCACTTCTGGTCCTGGGCCCGGCTGAGGCAGGCTCCTCTCTGTGCATGTGACATCATACGCTTGTGCATCACATTGTCACATGCACAACACAGCAGAAGGGAGTAGGGACTAGCGTGTGGCCGTGCGCTCCTGTATCCGGCACCCGGCAGGCTGTCAGCACAGCGATTAGACAGCTGCCGGATCCCTCAACCACTGCGCAACCTCTGACATTTTTGGCGGACCTCGTGATCCGCTGGTACCGCCCTGCATGCAACCCTGGCCACGGGCCCCCTGGGTCCCGCTGGGCCCTAGACAGGTGCCTTTGTTGCCTAGCGGTAAATCCGCCCCTGCTCCTAGCTGTCATGTTACAGGCTGTGTTTAAAAAATGACAGTTAAGAGCTGATTGGTTGGTAGTTTACAACTCTCCGGAGCTTAGTACATCTGTCAAAGTGTCACAATGGCAAATTTCCAAATCAATTATATCAATAAATGTCATGGATGAAAATCACTCTAAATATATGTTCCCACAGACATCCGTTAAATAATATTTGAGCTTGACACCAGCGATTTTCCCCTAGTGATCCCTTGGCAGTCACTGCTGACAGCAGTTTAGCTCAGCAGATAAAACACTACTTGAAAATGCAGCTTTATTGAAATCAATGGTATCTGACAGAACAAATTCACTTCTGTTAAGCAGTCATTTGCAGCTACACTCTTCTCTAAATATAAAACCTAAAGATCATCACAAAACGCTAAGTAGTGAGTTTCAACAACAGGACGACATGTTGTATAATACTGCATATGGGAAAAAAATAGAGACTGGCACTAACCTTAGAAGTTATTTATAATCAATGAAAGTATTTTTGTATCCTGCACAGGAAAGAGATATCACAACCAAATATGCAAAGGATGTATATTAGAAAACCAACTTATACAGAAAATCAAGAGAGCTATATATTAGCTATGAGATCAGCATTGTTGGTGGTGCTCTCCTGGGTCAGGCATCAGTATATCCAAATATTTATTACAGTATTATTGACACAGAGAGGTAGCAATAATACTAAAAGGGAGGGCCCATTGCGGGGGCACTGCTTAGAAATGTGCAATATAAGTATAATTAAAATATAACTTTTAATATTATATATTAAAAAAAAGAGAAACAATAGAAAAAAAGACACGATAACCACATATAGAAGCTTTACATACAGAAAACAAATGTCTGATAAATCGATAACTAAAATTTATAATATCTGCAGGATATATACCTGACAAAGACACCTACTTGGTTTATAACTATTAGTAGGCATCGCAACAAAGGGGATCTTGGCTAAGTTTTAAGTCAAATTTCCCGGCTGGGTGAAATGATATTTAATGCATAGAATAATTCCTAATTATACATAATATGACTGATTTATTTTTCTCTAAAATCATTCAGATCTAATAATCGAATCCCCTTTGTGGGACGCCTACTAATAGTTATAAACCAGATACAGTAGGTGTCTTTGTCCTGCAGCAGTATAGCAAATACAGCAAAGCCTGCCTAGGGGCAGATTAACTAAAACTTCTAAAAAAAAAAAAAAAGAAAAGCCCTTATCAACCTATCAGATTCTAGCTATTATTTTCTAAAATGTAATTGACAATAATAGCTAGAATCTGATTGGTTGCTCAGTTATTGTTGGGCAATATCTCCACTTTGCCTTTTTAGAATTTTTCACAAATATATCCCTTTTCATAAAATTAAGTGTATTATTATTATTATTATTATTATTATTATTATTATATAATCCTATAGATTGTAAGCTTGCGAGCAGGGCCTTCCTCCCTATATATCTGTCTGTTATTACCCAGTTTTGTTCTATTAATGTTTACAATCGTAAAGCACAACGGAATATGCTGTGCTATATAAGAAACTGTTAATAAATAAATAATATATGCAAATATTCTATATTGACATTTTGCTACCGTTGCTAATGTTTTTTATAAAGCACATTTTAGAAACTTTTTTTTAAAGTAGGCAAATTTATGAAATGTGGTACAAAGATACAAAGTATGTAACCCTCAACATCCAATTACATTTTAATTACATATTAGTAACATTTAGAAAATCAAAGGAATGTTTTATTAGTAACATTAGTAGTTACAACACCCATTTTACACTATGCACCAGTTCACAATAATTTCATTCATTATGCTGTACTTACAGTAATTCTATGAAACATAGACTAATGCATATTCTAAGAACTGCATCAAAATGGGCCGACTTTGCTGACTGGTGTAAAAATACATTATCAATAAAGCAGTTTTATAATTGTTTTTTTTCTTCACATAAAACTAGAGCAGACAGGAGCTAATAGCAAGTCCTGAAAGATTAACAATTGCTTTGTCTTTTTGCTATAAATTCTATTTTATGACTTTCTTATTACAACTTTATAACATATAACTTTCATTTCCTTTAATTCAGTGGCGATCGCAGCTGTGTAAATGCGGTGCCTTTGGAAATGACCTTTGAGCAGTATTAGAATTAGCCTTTCTTTTTTAGCCATTGTTTTAGGTTATGTTCTTAGCTTACAGTTAATAAAAGCGAAAATTGCTGGTCATAATACTTGCATGGTAGAAATCACTTGCTGTAGTAACATTCTGAAATAATTGCCATAATATTTGTTCTAAGTGTATAAATAGGTTTAGCACCAACTCTCTATCCATAAGTCAGTGTGATGCTTTCTGATGGTACATAAATATGACTTTCTTCTGTAATTTCACAATAATATCCTACATCAATACCATTCAGTATTGCTCTTCTTTTTAACCAATGTACAGAATGTCATTATGCCCTTGAGATGAGCAGCTGAAAAGCTAGGATGACAAGGTGCTCTGTTAAATTACCTCACCACATATTTCTAATATTAGAGCGACTATCCTGCAAATGACTTTATAACCATGTAGCACTTATCGTAGTGGACTAAATATATGCGTTCATAAATCTGGGTTTGGTGTGGAATTGCAAGTACGATTAGATGGAACTTGGATCATTTATAAAATCGTACACATTCATTCCTATGGAAAAGTTACGATCTCCAATTAACATCACTTTGCTACTTTTCTGCATCTGCAATCGTCCTTGTCACTTAATAATAACGGTGTCTGGCAATAACAACAAACGGCTCCCTAGGGTTGCTTCATCTTCCGTTTTAGACCGTGGAAAGCCATAAAAAAGGAATTGCAGCGCAAACTGTGTGATAGTGTCGCCATAGCGGCAATGATTATGTAAATTGCTCAACTGAAAAGGTTGAAATTTACAATTTAATTTATAATGAAGTCCACACACTGTTATGTTTTTATTTTGTAGAATTTATTTTCTACTATAGAGTTTATTAATTTTCTCTGAAGGTTAGGAGACTATGAACTAAGGAAGAAATTTAGGGGCTAATTCAACATACTGAGCGTACGCAGGACCTGTTCTGCATGAATGATCGCACGCAGCCCCTGCTATGCCTCTGCCTGATTGTGGTTTGGCCCCGTTTTCCGGGAGTGGCAATGCCAGGGGGCTGCTGGCCAACCGGAGTAAGCTGAGGCTCACTCACCATGGTCGCAGTGGTAATCCCAGCCTGCCACCTCAGTCGCAATGCTGGAATCGCAAATGCAGCAGAGGGTGTCAGACACCTCTTGCTGCATTTGCATTTTTTGCAAGGACAGAATTGCAAAGCTGCTTGCATGCAGCTTTGCAATTCCATCCACTACTAAATCACCCCCATAGTGTAGACAGTTTCAATGCATCTGCGTCCAAAAACAGCAACTAAATGTATATGCCAAATTGCAAAAATTGCAAGTTACATGAAAACTTATCAGTACAGTAGCTCATGCGTATATACAGCCAATTTTTTAAAAAACATTTGTTTGATAGTGAAACATGAATTTTTTATTTAGGTTTAAATTAAATTAAAAAAGAACATCTTACTCTTGACTACAGCAAGTATAACTATCCCTCATGGGTACAAAAAAAAAAATCTTGCTAAAAGATGCTCACAATACTGTGTAAAATAAACAAGAGCAATGAAAAAAGCACCTAACAGACTGAGGGCCTGATTCAGACCCGCTCGCAAGCGCTCGCAAGCGGGTCGATGTTGGCAAAGTGCGCATGCGCTCGAGGGAGCCGGCTCCGTCGTGCGCATGTGCGAGACCCGCATAGCGATGGGCAAGCCGTCGCTATGGGTCTCGCTACAAAGGGGGCATGCTGTCGATGTTGAGTGACAGCACGCCCCCTTTGGTGGGCGTGCCGGGGGCGTTGCTGCCCAGACGGAGGCGTTCCCATGGGAACACCTACCATCTGGGGCCGGCCCCACTGACATCAAAAATTATATCAGTGGGAGTGCTTTTGGCTCTGATAGAGCCAAAAGCACTCCAGGGCTTGCGGCAGATGAGACCCTACCACAAGGGTCGCATCGCAAGCCCGATGGTCGCGATGGTCTTGACCTTCGCGACCATCTTTTTGGCCGCTTGCTATAGCTGTAGGTGTTCACCCACAACTATGCGAGCGGCCAGGAGGCCGCTCTAAGCTCTAAACAAAGAGAGGGAGGGCACTGATTCAGAGCGAGCGCTCTGTAAGAGCATCCAGCTCTGAATCAGGCCCTGAGGCCCTGATTCAGAGCCGGACGCTCTGACAGAGCGCTCACTCTGAATCAGGGCCGTCCCTCTGAATTTTAGAGTGGCCTCCTAGCCGCCACCCACAGCTATAGCGAGCAGCCAAAATGATGGTTGCGGGTCAAGACCATCGCGACCATCGGGCTTGCGATGAGACCCTTGTGGTAGGGTCTTGTTGCCGCAAGCCCTGGAGTGTTTTTGGCTCTATCAGAGCCGAAAGCACTCCCACTGACATCACTTGCGATGTCAGTGGGGTGGCCTCAGACGGTAGGCGTTCACATGGGAACGCCTCCATCTGGGCAGCCACGCCCCGGCACGCCCACCAAAGGGGGCGTGCTGTCACTCACCATCGACAGCACGCACCCTTTATAGCGAGACCCATAGCGATGGCTAGCCCGTCGCTATGCAGGTCTCGTGCATGCGCACGACGGAGCCGGCTCCCTCGTGCGCATGCACACTTGGCCAACATCGACCCGCTTGTGAGCGCTCAGCGCTCGCGAGCGGGTCTGAATTAGGCCCAGAATTTCTAAACCAGCCATGAATGCCTGCATTGGCTGTATAATTGTATGGGAGAACAAAAAGAGCATGGAAAGACTGAGAGGACTACATAAGTGACAACTGAATTTGAGGACTATGGGGTCTATGTACTAAGCCTTGGAGAGAATTATAGTGGATGGAGGTAAAGTACCAACCAATTAGCTCATAACTGTCATTTTTCAAACACAGAGACGTGACAGGAGCTGATTGGTTGGTAGTTTATTTCCAATCCCTTTCTCTCCAAGGCTTAGTACATAGACCCCTATGTGCTGTTATGCCTTTAACAGTACTGTTATGTAATGCCAGTTAATTTAATGGCATTTTCAACATGTGCAGTATAAACACCAACATTTGGAACGGGACACACTGGCATATGCAGTGGTGGGATCGCGCGTGCATGTGCAAAACACCGGCTGCTAGAGACTACATCAGCTGCAGCCTCTAGAAGCTGGGTAGAGCTACCCGAAAATGAAGATAAGTAGCTTCCATCTGGAAGCATTCTCTCTGCTAATCAGAGCCCGGACTGGCAGTAGTGTGTGTGATTGGTAGGTAGTGCTTCCAGTTAGAAGTCACTGACAGTCACTGTGTAGCCAATGCATTCACAGAGTGCAAATGGCTCACTGAGGTTGCAGATTTTACTGGAGGGGCTGCAGCCCTGCAGCCCCTAGGTAAAATCTGCCTCTGCTCATGAGATAATTATTAAAAGTGTACTAAACACAGTGGAGGCAGCAATGTTGAGGGATAAATCAGTATTCATGAGAATGCAGCCTATGTATTCAATAAGTATTATTATTATTATTAGTATTATTATTAGTATTATTATTATTAGTATCCTTTATATATATGGTGCACAACTGTATCCGCAGTGCCTTACAAAGTACATTGACTTACAGTACAATACAATACAGGACAAGGACATTAGTGATTAAAACATTCAATATAAGCAGCAAGGAGACAGCATTCAAGTGTTAAATGCCCTTGTGGGGAGTAAGGAGAAGAAAAAAGTATAAGGAGAAGAACGTGAGGGAAGAGGGCCTTGCTCATCAGAGCTTACATTCTAAATGGAAGGGGCAGACAAACAGGCGTGACAAAGATGGAGTAGACAAGGAGGAGACATAATAACTATTGACATAATTCAGGAACGAGACTGATTAATGGTTCAGACCACAAAATGACTGCCACGACTGTGTGTTTGTTGTTCCATCTTTGAACCTAAAGTATATATTTTTATTATTTCCTAAATTTCAAGCAGTAGTTCCTAAAATTTAGCAGCAGTTCCTTAGTCTATTTATCAATGGGAGATAGGCTTCCAATATTTAAGAAGCAGTGACAGCCTATTTAACAAAGACAATGGTGGTACAAGTCCAGCCAGCTATTTTCCTGTCATTACAATCTCAGGATGAAGTGTTTTTTTTACTTGCAAACTATATAAATGTATTTTTCTACTTTTATATATTTAATTTTTTAGATTTTTATTTTATTTTTAGTTGGAACAGTCACTGGATGCCCACATCTGGGATTCCAGTGCAGTGTGCATGTGTGACTCAGCAAAACCAAATCATGCATGCACAGTAAGAACAAGGTCTGGCCTATGAAGTGGTCAGTGTCTTCTTACCCCTGCCAGACAGTATTGACAACATTTTTTGAGAAATCCTGGCAATAGAATATTTTCTATAATTGCTATTTGATGAATAGACCCCTCAATCTGTCTATATAGCATTAAGTACACACTCACATCTCTAAAGGTCTAGATGAAGAAGCTTTGTTCTCTTGTGCTCTCACAGTGCATACATGTAGAGCAACCAACAACTCTTCACTTATTGATGCTCTAAACTGAAAATCGTTTAAAGCTGATCAATTTTAATAATTAACATTCTCAAAGTGCTTGGATTCATGTCAGGGAATACCAATTTACAGTTTGCATCCCAGTATAGTACCTAAAATCATGATTGTAATGTAATGCATAAGACATAAACATAATTAACAAATGTATCAACATATAAAAGTTAAATATGTATATAAGTTACATGTTATGCTGCATCCTAGACAGTTTTTAGTTTCATTTGACATTGTCCAATTGTAATAGGGAAGGATCTTGAGTGGCGGCCTTTCAGTGATTTGGCACAAAATCACTTTGAATATAAAAATGCTTTATTGTCAGCATAAAGGAATCAGGATATAAAACCCTCCTACCCTGCTAACTCACTAGTTGACTCTTCTCTGCTGACCACTCTATTTCTCTAGTGGCTGAGTCAGTCCTTTATATTTTAGAAGACCCCTACTCGGGCACAAACTTCAGTCTCTTTCTCCAGGGACACGGCACCATCTTGTCTTTAACTGAAAAGGCATTGCAGCCTGTGGTATCAGCAAATACTCTCAGTAGCTGCCTGAAGGAGACATACTGGCCCCTCAATGAGCATTCTGTTCAGCTCCATTCTAAAACCTATACTAAGCTCTCCATGCTTCCCATAGATGTCATCAGCAGAAACAAAGCTAAGGTGACT
Source organism: Taudactylus pleione (assembly GCA_031769625.1). Lineage (NCBI taxonomy): Eukaryota > Metazoa > Chordata > Amphibia > Anura > Myobatrachidae > Taudactylus > Taudactylus pleione. The sequence continues at coordinate 5,231,946 of JAUIMM010000518.1, forward strand.
GGCAGGGCTTGTGCCAGATGTGGGGGTCACCAGCAGGGGCATCGAGTGCAGGGTAAGAAAGTTATTAGCTGATGTGACTCTTCTGATCCCTGTCTGGGCTAATTGAGGCGATGTAAGTCATGCAGCCCCACAACAACCGCATGGCCCTCAGAAAGGAAGTGTCTGTGTTCACTTGTTTGATTTAAGCAGCTCAGAAGTATAGAAAGAGCAAACAGCTAGCGGACTGGAGTGGCAGCTGTAACAGAGAAGCCTGTTACAGGCAAGGTAAGTTTTTAAAGGTGCAAAGAGAGAGTTTAGGAGGGAGCAATGATAGATACATGGAGGGGGCGTTGTGAAATATGGCGGGGACAGTGATGGTGATGTGGAGGGGCAATGAGAGAGCCAATGAAGAGGCAGTGAAAGATATGCAGGGGGCAATGAGTATATGGAGGGGCAATATGGAGGGGCAATGAGATGTGTGGACAGGGTACTGATAGAGCTATGGAGGGGCAGTGAGATAGATAAGTAGGAACAGAGAGAGATATGGAGGGTGAAGTGACAGAGATGTCAAGGGGCAATGAGAGAGGTATGAGGAGGCAGTAATAGAGTAATGGAGGGGACAGTCGTAGATATAGAGGGGACAGTGACAGAAATGTGGAGGAGGTGATGAGAGAGATGTGGAGGGGGCAGTGGCAGATATAGAGAGGACAGTGACAGAGATGTGGAGGAGGTGATGAGAGAGCTGTGGAGGGGGCAGTGGTAGATATAGAGGGGACAGTGACAGAGATGTGGAGGAGATGATGAGAGAGCTGTGGAGGGGGCAGTGGTAGATATAGAGGGGACAGTGACAGAAATGTGGAGGAGGTGATGAGAGAGCTGTGGAGGGGGCAGTGGGAGATATAGAGAGGACAGTGACAGAGATGTGGAGGAGGTGATGAGAGAGCTGTGGAGGGGGCAGTGGTAGATATAGAGAGGACAGTGACAGAAATGTGGAGGAGGTGATGAGAGAGCTGTGGAGGGTGCAGTGGCAGATATAGAGAGAACAGTGACAGAGATGTGGAGGAGATGATGAGAGAGCTGTGGAGGGGGCAGTGGTAGATATAGAGAGGACAGTGACAGAAATGTGGAGGAGGTGATGAGAGAGCTGTGGAGGGGGCAGTGGGAGATATAGAGAGGACAGTGACAGAGATGTGGAGGAGATGATGAGAGAGCTGTGGAGGGGGCAGTGGTAGATATAGAGAGGACAGTGACAGAGATGTGGAGGAGATGATGAGAGAGCTGTGGAGGGGGCAGTGGTAGATATAGAGGGGATAGTGACAGAAATGTGGAGGAGGTGATGAGAGAGCTGTGGAGGGGGCAGTGGGAGATATAGAGAGGACAGTGACAGAGATGTGGAAGAGGTGATGAGAGAGCTGTGGAGGGGGCAGTGAGAGATATAGAGAGGACAGTGACAGAGATGTGGAGGAGGTGATGAGAGAGCTGTGGAGGGGGCAGTGAGAGATATGGAGGGGGCACTGACAGAGATATGGAGGAGGTGATGAGAGAGCTGTGGAGGGGGCAGTGGTAGATATAGAGAGGACAGTGACAGAAATGTGGAGGAGGTGATGAGAGAGCTGTGGAGGGGGCAGTGGTAGATATAGAGAGGACAGTGACAGAGATGTGGAGAAGGTGATGAGAGAGCTATGGAGGGAGCATTGGTAGATATAGAGAGGACAGTGACAGAGATGTGGAGAAGGTGATGAGAGAGCTGTGCAGGGGGCAGTGAGAGATGGAGGGGGCACTGACAGAGATATGGAGGCCAGTAAGAGCTATGGAGGGAGATGTCAATGTGAGAGGCCCATGCATACTAATGCAGTATGTTGGTTGGTGACCAGAAGAGGTGATTTATGAAATGTTATTATGTAAGAATACAAATGTCTCGGAAAACTAATAAAAAAAAACACTTGTTATATTGATGTCAGAGTATTAGAACACTTCTAAAAGGCTATGCTCAGCATCAGGTGTCTTCTTTTTCACAAACAAGATACTGTAACATATATATATATATGGATGTTAAAGGTTATTCAAAGCCAGCCTTATCCTCTCATCTGCTCGTTTACCAACTTCTTTATACTGTTTTTATCTCCAAAGACAGAATGAACCATTTGTATTTGTAGCATTACCCACCCATTTAAAAAGCCAGTAGTCTAGCTTTTTAGCTGGTGCACTGATAGCAAAAAGTTTCCAAATTCTGTTGAACCCTTCAAATCTGGTCTAATACAGAGCCCCTACCTGCACACAATAGCACAACAATGACAACATACTGTATGTGCACTGAATTTGGAGGCTGTGGCATTTATTTCTTTCCTTTTACCAACATAGGTTTCTGGCTTCCACAAGAGATCTCAGGGACTGAATTATATTTTTTCAGAAGTCGAGGACATAGACATGCTTACTTGACACCTGAATCTCTTCACACACTCCTAGCATGCCTGGGGGGTAAAGGGTACGTGCCGGTCCCTCTCTACATTCACATTCTTTTCTTTAATTGTCTCACTTGTGTTTGTATTGGTTGACTGCTTCACAAAAATGTCAGGATCTTACATCACATAATATACAATGTGTTCTATTGGGACTTTTTAATGTTTAATGTTGCCAACTGATGTAAGCCTTAACTTACTTAAAAAGTGTGTGTATTAGGGAGGGTGGCATACTGAGTCTTTGCCTAGTTTAGCCCTTGGTGGTAGCTTCTTTTTCACCTTGATTAAGAGGCCAGAATTGATAGCAAACTACTGCAACCTAGCAGCCTGCCAGCTGTAAATCACAGTGGGCAGGCTGCTGTCTTGTAAATACCCTTGTTGTAGCAAAAAAATTCTAAGATAAAGAAAAACAATAGTGCCCAATTGTGAAGTGTGTAAGAAACATTTACTAAGTGGAATATATCATTATGGTGCTTAATTGTTTGGCCTCGTAACAGATGTAAAGAAAGAAGTGCTTATCTGAAGTCACTTTCTCCGAATGCAGCTGATTATGCATTACGTTAATGGAACCTATGAGGAGTCTTCAACTTTTTCCAAATGTTATCCTCCATATAATAGATATACAGTAACATAGCATATTGCTGTATACAAGTTTTATTACATAATAAGGAAATAAGAATCACACTCACATGAATAACAATAAAAATAGGTTTGTTTGAATTAGACCAGAAACTGGCAGATATTATACCTAACTCCATGTGGCCTTGGAAGAACAGGATTGTGGCAGAACAAGGTTTCAATTCGAATTTTGTCCCGGTGAGATTTTTCATAGGTTGCAGGCCTCAATGCTTTCAACTTGTAATCCAGCTATACTCATCAGAATGAATTGACTGTTTCCATCCGAGCACTGTTTATTCCTCATAATGTGAATTTAGAAATATAATAGGAAAGGAAAAGAAAAACTGGAACATAAGATTAAATCGCACCGCTGTGACATTGCTGTTCTGACGCAAAAATCAATTTGAGAATAATGTTACCACAATTATTGTCATCTCTACAAAATATATAGCACCTAGATGGAAGGAGATCTATTGTGATAGCTTAGAGATTACAAAGATGACTGGAGCAGTATATAAGGTATGAGAGGGAAGGGGGAAGTTATTAAATAGTGGAAGCGATTGAGAACAGTTAAAGCAATTGACAGTGAGAGCAGCTGTCATTTTGGGATAGGCACTGTAAACAGTGTACAGTGTGTGTGCGGTGGACTAGGGTTTTTGGTTTGTTAATATCCGAATACCATTGGATGCCTACATAGAAGGAAGAGGAGGCCATTCATGGATTTGGTAAGTATGCAATTAATGTAATTGGGATGTGCATTTTTTAAATTAAAATAAGATACTGCCACATGTGATGTGTGTGTACTGTTTTTATGTTAATATTTTGTTTACAGACAGACTACAGGTGCCAGCGGATCCTTAATGTCCAGGAATGATGGCACTTGTTGTTCCACAAGTGCCGGGATGCTGGGGCAAACTTGATGGTACCTGTTGACTGCCTGTCAAAAAACAATATGATGATCTGTTCTTTACACATTACCCCAGCACCCACCACCACCAGGGTGTGGGGAATAGAGGGTTGGTCCCACTTTTTGGGTTGAACAGTTTGGGACTGGTTAATGTGATGCAGGGGGACCCCACACTATGTGCCTCCCTGCATTATCCCCATGTCTGGTTCAGCCTGGTGCTGGTTATAGGAAAATAGTTTACTATTTATTTATTAACAGTTTCTTACAGCGACATATATTCCATTGTGCTTTACAATTGAAAACAACATTAATAGAACAAAACTGGGTAATAACAGACAGACATAGATGTAAAAGGGCCCTGCTCGCAATCTTACAATCTATAGGGAAATAGGTATTGAGGATAGGTGCTTCATATTGCATATTGGTCCAGCCAGATTGCAGATACTGTACTTGGTGGGCTGTATGATCCAGTCACACAGGAATGTTGACCTAGGGTTAGGAGGATGTGAAAGTGAAGAAAAAGAAAATATGTGAGGGTATGTATTGACTGTAAAAAGAGATGTTTTTAGATAGGGAAGCTATAAAGGTTATGTAGGTGGATTTGGAATCTGAAAATCTTGTCTGAAGAGGTGAGTTTTCAAGGAACGCTTGAAGGTTTGGAGATTAGCGGAAAGTCTTACTGTGCATGGGAGGGCATCCGAAAAAAGTCCTGTAACCGTGAATAGCAGTAAATAATGTGTGTGGATGAGAGACACAGATCTTGTGCAGATCAGAGAAGGCGGGTTGGGAGATATTTTCAGATAAGTGAAGAGATGTATGTTGGTGTGGTTTGGTTAATAGCCTTATGTATAAGTAAAAGTATTTTATATTGAATATGGTAGAAAACAGGAAACCAATGAAGGTACTGACAGAGTGGATCAGCAGGCAATGAACGTTTGGCGAGGAAAATCAGCCTCACAGCTGCATTCAAAATTAATTGTAGTGGCAAGAGTCTGTTTTTGGGAAGACCAGTCTAGAGACTATTTTAATAGTCAATGCGGGAAACAATGAGTGCATGGATTACAGTTTTTGCAGTGTCTTGTGCAAGATGTGGTCGAATTTTCGATATGTTTTTTAGATGTGCAGTATGTAACAAGATTTTGTTACATACATCTAAAAAAAGATCAGTTCAGAGTCAAGCATAACACCTAAGCAGCGGGCTTGTGGGGTGGGGTTGATTGTCGAGTTATCAACAGTGATAGAGATATCAGGTTGGTAACTACTATTGGCCGGTGAAAAAATGAACAAGATTAAACAGAATTTGAAACAGTGCGCAGTTAAAACCACCATGCAGCACAAATGTTGTGAAAGAAGTGTACATCCACATATACAATAAAATTATATGATAGAAGATAGAACTTCACAACAAACAGGCGCTCATAAAACTAAAATATCACCTCAGTGAGACAACAGAAAAAAATATAATAAACAATATTCACCAATAGATAATAAATTGTTTGGTACATGCAGATCCCAATACCGTTTCTTTCTGCAGGTCTGCAAAGACAGATGTCTCCCCTGCTCTTATAGAGCTCAGTTAGGGAAGACACAAAAAATCGAATATAGTGCAGTACCTTTTTTTTTTTAAAAAGAGTAGGTTTAATACATCAGTGCACTTACAATAGACAAAAAATATATCAGCATATATAAATACTCCAATTAGGCAGTGCGACTTCAGAAGGAATATCACTGTGGTCCCAGATATGGAATATGGGAAGGCTGGGTCTGGTCTCCGGATACAAGATCCACCACACTGGTCCTTCTGTATTAGTAATTTCCCTGGAGTGTCAGGTAAACGTGACCCGTTTCCGACCTTAATATGCTCCCTTTATAAACCCTCAAATTCGCCTGCTGAATTTTTACAGCTAATCAGCATCTTCTAATTAGCGCAGCATGTGCAGGGGAGCCTAGAGCCGGAAGTGACATGGTCACCTGCATTTCAACAAGACCCGGAAGCGGTCATATTTCCTCCAACCCGACTCCCACACCACAACTAAACATTAATAAAACAGACAATCTTTCTGGAAATGACGAAACCGCTTGCGTTCCTTTCAAACCAGGAAATAGCTGCATGAAATCAATCACCGTTTTCACATAATAAAAAAAAATATATATATAACAATTTAATTTGTTACAACAAAAAAACAGTCTCCAAAAGTTAAATTCATTATTCTGTGTTCTCCTTTTATGTTCACATTTTTTCCATAGATATAGCCTCCAGTTTGGTACAAATGCTCCAAATAGGTGCAAAGGAAAGTCCATAATAAAAAATTGGATTCACGAAGAGCATACAATGTAAAAATTAAAAAACAGTATCAATAAAAAACTATTTAAAGTCATACATATATATGTACAATATTGCGAATATTTGTGCAAAGAATGTAAAGATGAAAAATATTCCACAGGGTGTAAAGATATAATATAAAAGTGCTGGTGCATATAATAGGTGCAAGCAGTAGAAGCAAACCTACTGTATACCATAAAAAACTCTTTAACTCAAATTCACCGTTTAATCCCCTGGGAACAAGGGTACTCAATTGGTGGATCCACCTCATGGAGAAAATAATGAAACTGACCTTAAAGAAATAAAGATTTTTTACTTAAGTGATAGGGTTTTAACAGATAATTAAATTACTGTCCTTCAAAAAGATCTTAAGTTTGCCCCTTCACATCAACACAACTCTTTTAATGTTTTTTTAGACATACAGAAGTTCATAAGAAAAATTACTATTAAACGTTTTTTTCTTAAATAAAGGAAACGAGGAAGGATCTGTGGAGAAATCTAATTTTAAGTCCCCCTCATCTTTTTATCTGGTACAATCTAAAGGCAGTTGTAAAGATTGTTTTAACAAGGTTGTTTGTGAAGAAATTGATAAGGTCATATCAAAAGGGAACAAAAAAAAGAAAAATAAATTAAATTTAAGTAAAGAGGAATTTGAGACCATGAGATCCTTGAGAAAGGATACAAATCTGGTTATAAAACTGGCTGATAAGGGGGGTGGGGTGAATGAAATGCATAAACAATTAAATGATGGTAACACACAAGAAATTAAAGAGTGATCCTACAGTGTAGAAAAAGCATTGGTTGAATTTACAACCAAGGCTTTGGGAGATAATGTGATCACACGAAAGTGTTTTATTTTTTAAATATTAAAAACCAGACTATTCTGACCATTTATGTACTCTCTAAGATTCACAAAGACACCCTCCACCCCCCTGGATGACAAATAATTTCTGCCTGTAGTAGCCTTACAAGTAATTTATCTGCAATGGTAGACTTTTACTTACAACCTTTTGTTCAAGCTACAAAAGCTTACCTAAAATACACTGGCGATGCTATCAGGAAAATGTCAGAATATACATGAAAGGAGGGTGATTTTTTGTGCAGTGCAGATGTCAGCACATTATACACCCTCATAGAGATGGATAAAGGCATCCTGGCAGTATCCTATTTCTTGGACAAGAGTAACTTAAACTTGGAGCTTTTATCTTGGAACGTATGAAGTTCATTTTACCTAACATTTATTTTTATTTTGAGGGCACATTTTACCTACAGCAAGTGGGAACTGCAATGGGCACCAGGTTTACCCCCAGTTATGCAAATATTTTTATGGCATACTGGGAGGACCACCACATTTGGTTGAATTGGGTCCTTTTGGCAAACCTGGTGTCCTGGCAATGTTTTATAGATATGCTTTTTATTTGGAGGGGAAGCGATGAGTCTTTTTTAACATTTTGTGAGAACATCAATTTTAATGTTTTTTCAATTAAATTAATATTTTCATTAAGCAGAAATGAGGTATTGTTTTTAGATTTAAATATTTATATAAAGAATGGAGAGGTTCATACCAAAACTTTTAGAAAACCTACTGATTCAAATGGATTTATTGATTTCTCTAGTGCAATGATTTTCAACCTTTTCAACTTGAGGCACACTACAGAAGATTTTAAAATTGCCAAGGCACACAAGTTGGCGGTGTGCGTGACCAATGAAAAAACATAAACATTGGCTACCACATAAAAATGTAAACATTTTGGCCTCCACAGGAATAAAATACACTACATTGGCCTCCACAGGAATAAAATACACTACATTGGCCTCCACAGGAATAAAACACACTACATTGGACTCCTGAGGTATAAAATACACTCTACTACAAGTGCCCTGAGCTGACTGCCGCAGCAAACTTGACAACCACTTGCGGCACACTAGAGTGACATGGCACAGTGGTTGAAAAACACTGCTCTAGTGAACATCATGCTAAGTGGCTTGAGGGAATTCCCTTTGGCCAATTGTCTAGAATTAAGAGAAACTGTACAGAAAACAATATTTGTGAGAAACAATTGGAAGGAGCCTCGAATCACTTTCTTATGAAAGGCTATAAAAATGAGACTTTAAATAAAGCAAAAGTGAAAATTGACTCAATTGAAAGAAGTGAGTTATTGAGAACTAAAAGTAAAGAATCTAATACAGCAAATTTAGAATGGGCTTTTATAAGTCAATATAATAAATGTTTTAAAGATATAGAAAAGGTATTCAGAAAGTATTGGAATCTATTGAAACAGGACCCCATAATAGGGGAGTCCATACCGGAAAACCCAGTCTATATATAGAAGAGCCCTTACATTAAAAAATCAACTTGTAAAAAGCAGTTTAGAAAATGAGAATAGACAAAGCCAAAGAACAAAAGATTTCCACTGGTGTGGAACCTGACTAATGCGTAGAACGGTGAAGTCTGCCACTTGCAAAATGATAGACTTCACTGTTAATAATTGCACTTACCCCATCCGAGAATTTATCACGTGCCACTCTAAAAATGTTATATACTTGTTGGAGTGTGCATGTGGATTATTCTATGTGGGAAAAAAGTAGATGCTTAAAGACTAGGTTAGCAGAACATATATATATATATATGTATATATGTAAAAGTTTACATACCCATACTGTATCAGCCCATTTTAAGAAAAGTCTTAATTCAAATGAATGCGAATGAAAAACATTTTTTTACATTCAATTAATTCTGCCGAAATGGCGTACTAGAGATATGGAGAAGATTTTATCACAGGCAGAGATGAGGCAGATCCACAAATTGAGCACCCTTGTTCCCAGGGGATTAAATGGTGATTTTGAATGAAAGTGTTTTTGCTATAGGTTTGCTTCTACTGTTTGCACCTATTATATGCACCAGCACTTTTATGTTATATCTTTACACCCTGTGGAATAATTTTCATCTTTACATTCTTAAATATTCGCAATTTTGAACATATATATGTATAATTTTAAATTGTTTTTATTGATACTGTTTTTTATTTTTTACTTTTTATTCTCTTCGTGAATCCAATGTTTTATTATGGACCTTCCTTTGCACCTATTTGGAGCATTTGTGCCATACTGGAGGCTATATCTATGGACAAAAATGTGGACATAAAAGGAGAACACAGAATAATGAATTTAACTTTTGGAGACTGTTTATATGTTGTGACAAATTAAAATGTTATATATATTTTTTTTATTATGTGAAAACGGTGCATGGAATGCAAGCGGTTGCTTCATTTCCAGAATGATGGCTGTCTGTTTTATTAAATGTTTAGTTGTGGTGTGGGAGCCGGGTTGAAGGATATACGGCCGCTTCCGGGTCTTGTTGAAATGCAGGTGACCGTGTCACTTCAGGTTCTAGGCTCCCCTGCACATGCCGCACTGATTAGAAGATGCTGATTAGCGGTAAATGTCGGCAGCTGAATTTGAGGATTTATAAAGGGAGGATTATGTAAGCACAACACGCTTTTGATGAAGGACCTGTTAAGGTCAGAAACGCGTCAAGCATAGCTCACGTTTACCTGACACTCTGGGGAAATTGCTAATACAGAAAGACCCGTGTGGTGGATCTTGTATCCGGAGACCAGACCCAGCCTTCCCATATTCCATATCTGGGACTGCAGTGATTATTCCTTCTGAAGTCTCATTGTCTAATTGGAGTATATATATATATGCTGATATATTTTTTGTCTATTATAAGTGTACTGGTATATTAAATCTACTCTTTATTAAAAAAAGTTACTGCACTATATTCAATTTTTTTGTGTCTTCCCTAGCTGAGCTTTATAAGAGCAGGGGAGACATCTGTCTTTGCAGATCTGCAGCAAGAAATGGTATTGGGATCTGCATGTACCAAACATTTTATGAACTATTGGTAAATATTGTTTATTATATTTTGTCTGTTGTCTCACTGAGATGATATTTTAGTTTATGTGTTAACCACTAAGCACCTGTTTGTTGTGAAGTTCTTTCTTCTACAATTGGCCGGTGGAAATATAATTAATTCTGTTTTGGTATATATTAAGTGTGAGGTGGTGAGATGACATCCAAGATGAAATGGCAGAAAGACATTCAGTGACATGGAACAGCACAGATGGTGACAAATCTGGGGAGGAAAGGTAGATGTAAGTATCATATGTGTACAGATGATACTGAAATCCAAAATAGTTGATTAGTTTGCAAAGAGAAGTAATATAGATTGAGAAAAACAGAGGACTTAAGACTGTGCTTTGCGGTACTCCAACTGAATGAGGAAGCAAAGAGGAGGCAGAATCACTAAAGCGAAAAGTAGAAGAGCAATTAGATAAGTAGGATGAGAACCAAGAAAGGGCTGTGTCCTGAAGACCGAGGGATTGCAGTGTTTGGCTGAGGACGAGCACACCATTCAATTTTGCATGTTATCAATCTTAACCTTGAAAAGAAAGCAACATCTCTTGCACTGATAGTAGCAGATGGGTTGGGTGAGGGAGGGCTAAGAAATGATTTAAATGTATTAAAAAGTCACTTTGGGTTAGAAGCATGGGCATAGATGAGAGATTGTTTTTTTCACCATATTTTCCCATAGCAGCCCAGGCTGAAAGGTCTTAGGCTGGTATGGAGGAGAACAAATGTAACTACTTGTATGTTGTTACACCTAACGAAGCCTGCACACATCATAGTGATCTGTGCAGTGCTTCTCCCAAACTTGTCTGCCTCAGGCCGTCAATTTGTGGTCAGTTTTTGGTTGTTTTTAAAATTACCATTAGTAAATCTGCAGATTCTATTCTTGTCTATGTAAAAAAGTTGATTGTTGGTCCCATATTCTATTTTTGGTTTGTTTTCCATGGATTTCCATTTAGTAAATGGCAAAACTGACGGAAAATCACCCAAAAAAGCCAAAACCGACCTTTAGTAAATTTACCCCTGAGCATCTTTACATCATACAGTGTGAGATGCCTGGCACAACTGAGATCCAAGACGATGTGTATCATATTTTTCTTTACATTTTGCTTCTTAGTTGCATTTCAGACACAGCGGAAAAGCCACTCACAGTGTCCCACAGATGCTAGGCTGCCACAATAACTGCACAGGAACTGGTTCTACACAGTACAAAGTCACAGATGATGCTCAACATAACTTAGAGTGAGGTAAGTTGTGGCTGCTATCATCATAGCCCTTTTTTTTTTACTTCAGACTCAGGCCCTGATTTAGAATGGGCCGCAAATGTGATCGTAGCTGCTATTTCGCACAGAATGCAGCTGCGAAAATATGTTCCAAAACTTACCCTAGCATAAGGATGTCCACCGCTGCCTTCTCATATGCATATGACGTCGCTTATCTGCGTAAATATCGGTAACATCGACACAGTGGTGTAACTTGATCCCAGGTGCCCGAAGGCAAGATAAATGTTGGTGCCCCCACCGCTGCCCACCTATGCAGTTCCTTTTATACAATGCCCCCAGTAGTGATCCCCCTATGCAGTGCCCGCCTATGTAGTGCCCCCAGTAATGGTCCCCCTATGCAGTGCCTCCTGTAGTGGTCCCCCTATGCAGTACCTCCAGTACTGGTCCCCCTATGCAGTGCCCCCAGTAGTAAGGCCCCTGTAGTGCCCCCAATAGTAAGGCCCCTGTAGTGCCCCCAATAGTAAAGCCCCTGTAGTGCCCCCAATAGTAAAGCCCCTGTAGTGCCCCATATGATGCCCCCAATAGTAATGCTGCTGTAGTGCCCCAATATGATGCCCCCAGTAGAAAGGCCCCTGTAGTAAGCCCCCTGTAATGCCCCCAGTAGTAAGTCCCCTGTAATGGCCCCAGTAGTAAGCCCCCTGAAATAAGCCCCCAGTAGTAAGCCCCCTGCAGTGCCCCCAGTAGTAAGCACCCTGTAATGCCCCCTGTAGTAAGTCCCCTGCAATAATCCCCCTGTAGTGCCCCCACTATTAAGCTCCCTGTAAAGCCCCAGTAGTCAGCCCCCCGTAATAAGTCCTCAGTAGTAAGCCCCCTGTAATGCCCCCAGTATTGAGCCCCCTGTAGTGCCCCCCCGCATGCACTCATGCATGCACACACACCCATGCAAAAAATATATATATACTTACCTTAAGCCCCCCTCCAGTTGCTGCTGCCATCCATCCCCGGCGCCCGCTTCTCGGAACTATGGGAGTGATGTCATGACGTCACTTCCATAGTGCACTGCGGGACCCGGAAGCCGGAGCTCAGGAGGGAGTTCCATCCTCCGGCTAACACCGGGGGGAGAGAAGGAGCTGGGCACCTGCTAGCAACACACTCAGTGGGCGCCCGGCAAATGGAGGCTGCAGGGGTTGTCACCCCCTGCACCCTCCGTAGTTACGCCATTGGAGGTGGAGCGCCGATCAGCGGTGCTCCTTATCCATGCAGCTCCAGGTGACATTGGAGCCAGGTGCCCCCTTCAGGGCTGGCACCCGGCGGCAAATGACTCCATTGTCTCAGGGAGTTCTGCCACTGCATCGACACACATCGAGCAGCCATCTTGCCCTTGCGGGAGGTCTGACCAGACGCCAACACTGCAGCTCTCCTGACACGCAGAGGACTCTCATGCTGCTTATGTAATCGTAATGGCTAATTTATGCACGCCCATGTAAGAGAATTTAAATGGTAAGACACACTTGCTTTTTTTTGAGCCCCCGTTACCTCCCCCAAATGCTGACAACCTGTCACTCACTTTGCGAATGGGTTCTCTGTGCATGCGGAATTACAAAACAATCAGTGCACAGTCCAGCTTATACACATCTGCAATGGGAAACAATTGCTTGATCTGTGTAATAAGTAATCACCATTGCGTCCTTCTCAGGCCCTCAATCACACACAGATGTACAAATGTTGCAAGCCCCAGTGGTCTGTGTACACTAACAATGCAGTTTTGCCGCTTCAAGTAGTTTATTTTAACTCTTGTAAGCAAAATGGGCGAGCTCAATGGTAGCATAATGATTTGATTGGTGATGCTTAAACATCATTGTACAGTTGACACAATTAGAATATGTCTGTAAGTTCAAAGTGATCTGAAAGTAACTAATGAAGGATTATGTTCTTAATTGAAAATGTCATATTGCTGAAACAGTAGTGGTGGCATTTCACATAGGTATAAGAACTGAGAAGATAACTGTTGGAGTGCGTTATAAGGCATGCTACAAGCAGCGGCTGAGGTTTTGAGAGTCCCAAGGGGCAAAATTCACTCTCAGCCACTAAATAGTTTTAATATATACCGTGATTTGCATAATTAATGCAGCATTAATCAAAAACTACAAGGTTATATGGGATCTGTTGCTGGGGATTCTATAAAAAGAAACAATAAGTTCTCAGACTGTTCTAATAGGTGACAAAGGTTGAGACTGAGACTTAAATGAAGATCTTGATGTGTGGAATGAAAATTACATTCGACTAATCTTTGGCTTAAGTAAAGGTGATTTATTTATAGAAGTTAAAAAAAAACAATCTTTAAATGTGACATTGGTGAACATGGCAGAAAAAAAAATGGAACGTAAAAAGGTAGCTTATTAAAATATGCCAGCTAGAATGAGGAGGGAATTGATGTAATTCTACAGTGTATGCTGTATTTTTGGAAGGACCAGTAGTATGCACTAAAATACACAAGCAAAGTCCTTGTCCTTGGTGAGGTCCTCCGCTGGGCTGTTGGCAACCTAACGCTGCCAGCGATGGGGATCCAGCGTTATGCACAATCGCGGCGGTCTGTCAGCGCATGTGCATGACACGGGGACTCGGCAATGCCTGGAATGTTTCGCTGAAGCCAGAAAGGCAATGCTGAGCTCCATTGCCGGCGATGGGGACCGCATTGCCGTCGCCATCTAAAAGATGCAGAGAGCGATACTGCGACGAACAGCGGTAATCTTAGATTACCGATGTTTGTTAAATGCAGAAATGAGGACATAACCGCTTTAGTGAGCGCTAAAGGGGTTATGCTTCGTTGGTAAATGGGGATCTCTGTTTGAAAAATGTCAGGAACTGATTGGTTGTTAGTTTATCACTCTCCAATTTATCACTTTCCAGAGGTTAGTACATCAAAGATCAAGTCAATGGTTTGTCAATGTTTGCTGCTGCGAAATAAAAGTATTTATATAGAAATGTACAGTTTTGAAATTTGCAGACAAGGATTTACAATAACTATGCTAGAGTAGTGGAACCCACCAGCATGGGCTTAAATATTAATAAACAGGCCTAAAAGAGGCCGAAAAGATTTATCATCGGAAGATGTTATTTTGAATATTAAATATTTAGCCACATTTAACTCAATAGTAAATTAGTGAAAAGTTTAACACTGTTTGTTATTTTCCTCTCATTCTGGGCAAAATTTCCATTTCTGATGGAATTTGGCTTTGGGGGGTTAGATGAACTAAGTCTTGGAGAAAGATAAAATAACAAACTGTCAGTTCCTGTCATTTTTCAAATACAGCCTGTAATGTGACAGTTAGGAGCTGATTGGGTGGTATTTTATCTCTCTCCACTTTATCTCTTTCCAAGGCTTAGTACATTTCTGCTATAATATTTGCTCTACATGTATTTCTCTATTATTATACCCCAATTAACCATAGGATAGAATGAACTGACACCACTGTTGCTGTTGTTGTTGTCATCCCAGGTCTATATATAGACTAAAAGCAGAATTTACAAAACCAGCATGAACTTGAAAATTCAATTACTGTAGAACAAAATTCTGCAGAATTACTCTATTTAAAAAAATCCAACACAATAATGGTCTTTACTTTAATAGGACCACTTTCTTACTTAGAAAAAAAAACTCCTTTCTGCTATGCAGCTAAAACAAGCATGTGATAAAGATAATTCCTTGCCTGCCTAGCACAGTGAGCAGAATTTGGTTTGTGTGGCTATTAATATAAATGGGAGTGGCTTCCTAATCCATACTAACACACTGTAACATATTACATGCAGCACTATCAATTCATCCCATTTTAGTTGCACCCTCTTTATAAATAACTGCAGGTTGTACTTTCAAGCCTGACACTTCCTTCCATAAAAAAGTGTACAAAATAAATTTTTAGTTTGGAAACATTTTATTGAAACCCTCCATCCCGCTGCCAAGTTGCAAATTAGAACATGCTTTCAATTGACAGTTTGGTATGAACCAAAGTAGCTTTTAGAAGACCCGCTAATCCCACTCTGAACGCTCCCTCAAAACTAGATTACTACTCTTATTACCTTAGCTCCCGAAAATCACGTGGTGCTCCCAGCAGCCCAGAAGTCTCCCGGCCGCCGCCAGTCGGTAAGTATGGTTTGTACATATGGGATGTAGTTAATAGATCGGCAATGCCGCCGGTCTAATTCCCGACACGACCTGCCCGACAAGGGACTTAAGATAGGCATCGATGCATATCTTAATCTCGATGCCAGAAGACCGACCCCCGCTATCCTGATCGTCTTCTGACGGGTAAGTATAACACTTAGCCAGGGGATGGGGGGGTTTGGTTTAGGCACCCCAGTGGGGACTTAGGGTTAGGCATCCCCCCTCGGGGAAGGTTAGGGTTAGGCTAGGGGAAGGGGAGTTAGGGTTAGGCACTAGGGGGGGAGGTTAGGGTTAGGAACCCCCCTGAGAGGTTAGGGTGCGGGGAGGGGGGTTTAGGTTTAGGCACCGCTGGGGGAAGGTTAGGGTTAGGCAGTAGGAGGGGAGGTTATAGTTAGGCACCTTTAAGGGAGGGTTAGGGGGGGAGGGGAGGGTTAGGGTATTTACCAACACCCGTCGGGATCTCGATCTGTTGCACTGTCACTGTCGGGATTTGAACTGGCGGCTGTTGAGCTGCTGGTATTTCAATCCCATTCCATACATATATGATATGTTAGTCATTATGGACCCCTGAGAAGAACATTATCTGCTTCCTATCCAATGAGGCAAATGGCAGCTCTTCACCGCTAAATGAACTTTTTTCACATGTGCATTGTAAACATTTTAAAAAGTGTCTCTTAGCTAGAACATATTCAAGACTCAGATATGGTCCCAATGACTGTCACAGGAATTTGGGGCTATTGGCAGATACTGTAACAGCTCCAGAAGCCACTGAGCTGTTCAGAAATCATTTTGCCAGCAGACTAAACTAATGGCATAAAATTGTATTGTGGTGAACTAAACATCTATTCTCACTCTGCTTTGCAGCAAGTTCATTATATCTTATTCTACTTTTGTGATTCTGTTAGGTCTCCCCAGATATGGTTTATGAGCATTAATTCATGTTAAAAGGAATTATTTTCAAATGTAGAATTGTGCTTAAAAATATCTGCAAGCTGACCTCTACTGTCTCTTCCTGCTCCCAAGTATTTATTATTATTTTTATTACCATTATTATTTTATTACCAGTTATTTATAAAACCATACATACATTCTGCAGCACTTTTACAGAGAATATTTGCCCATTCACAACAGTCCACGCCCCAGTGGAGCTTACAATCTATGGGCCAGATTCAGAGCCGGACGCAATTAGCGCTCGCTCGTCCAGAAAATAGGGGTGGCTATTCAAATGAACCGTTCGCTCTTTGCGGTCTGTTCACACCTCTAGGTCTGAACGAGCGAACAAAACTTGCGGTCATTTTTTGGAAACTACGCCCCCTGGCCACTCGCATCCTACGTCATGTCCGCTATTTATTAGATTAATCGAGTACATCGACCAGCGTATGAACTGCTTGCTATTCTTGTGGTTGGTTTTTGCTACCACAATCTTGCGAGCAGTTCTGGCTATAAAACAACCCAGTGACGTGGTCAATGACGCTGCTGTTTTAATTATGCACACCCATAAAACGCCCGTTTTGACCTTTAAGCACGCCTGCGTTCTGATCTCCACTCCCCGTTTTCAAGCACCTTCCCCTGTTACCACCCACATACGCCTCTTTCTGTCACTCAAATTATCAGGCACTCGCTATTTTGCGAGCACATGAATTTCGACCGCACTGACTGGTTCGCGCATGCGTATAACGATCCGTACGCATGCGCAGTTGGGCAAACATCGCTCGGAGCGAACGAGAGGCCGCTTAGAGCGGCTCTGAATCAGGCCCTTTATTCCCTACCAAATGTACACATACATACATACTAGGGTTAATTTTTTTTGTCAGGAGCCAATTAACTTGCCAGTACATATTTGGAGTATGGGAGGAAACTGGAGTACCCGGAGGAAACCCACGCAAGCACAGGGAGAATATACAAACTCCACACAGTTAGAGCCATGGTGGGTATCGAACCCAGAATCTCAGTGCTGTGAAGTAGTAATGCTAACCATTACACCATCCATGCTGCCCAAATTATTATCATTAAGATTTGATTTATGGCACCAGCATGTTTCTTTACGCCGTCAGATTCATGTTAAATCATAAAGTGCAAAAAGGTAAGAGTCCGCACAAGTTTAACCAATAAATAATTATACATAAGATATACCAACATTGGGGTCTATTAAAGTGATGAATTTCATTAAATGACACTGGATTGGTGGTGCACCCACGATATTTGTGTAAAACACATGAATAAATATAATTTTGCAAAGACACAAAAAAGAAAGAAAAAAGACAAATATGCCTTACATGGGGCACTCTTGCAAGATATGTGAACAGTCAGAAAGTTGCTAAATGAAATAATTAAAGCTTAACATTTAATATTATCCTTAAAATAAATTCTCTAATGATGAAAAAAGTATATTTATGAATGAATCAATCAGGTTAATACTTCTCATAAATAGATGACAATACACCACCTTGCTGATAGGGAAATATGCAATGTGAAAAATTAACACATCCTCTTCCAAAATCACAAGGTGTAAAATGAAAACGGTTTACTGTACTATAGGTCCTAAATATTACTGAGTGTACAAATAAATAATCAAAAGGACAAGTATAGTAAACAGAGCAGTTGAAAACGCAATATCTGCTCATATGGTCCCATTATAATCATCACTTTATGCAGTAACCACGATGTCTCTCTACTTTGTTTACATATGCTAATTAATCTCATTAGTCACTCCCTTGGATCGTAGTGTCTGTCTGTGATTTGTCAGAATCCCATGTGCTTGTGGATAGGGCGATGTCTCTGTCACTCCTAGACACAGCCATTTGATTGGACTTCAGTCCTTTATTTACCAGTATGTCAGAGGAAATTCCTGGCGATCAGGTGACCAAGCTCCGGCGAAACGCGCGTCCACACGCTCACAGCAGCAGGAACTTCTCAGCACACCGCTTTGCAGCTATTGATTCACTAATCAGGTACTTTTCTATCTCTCTCTAGTGCTCTCTCATCTGGGTTTTCAGCTGCTGACTCCCCCTGCAATGCCCTTTGGTATCAGGGGAGAGACGCAGCCCTATCCCAGACAGCAGAAGCGCTGTCTGTTGTTTCACCTGGGATCCACGTGGCTGTCACTCTCTCATCCCCCTTATGATTCAGATAGGGGACAGTAGAAGTGATCCCACGCTGTTCTTCCCCAGGCCTTACTTCCTTCAACAGTGGTTTATTTCCACTTATAGCCAGGTGACAGACATTAACGCTGAGCATATCTCATTGTTCATTATTCTACAAGATGTGGCCACTAATCTGCTATTTGAATTACCTATTGTTTGGGTTTAATTTATATTGATTTTGTCACTGATATATTGCTTTATTTATATATCTTGTTCATGTCAATTCATCAACAGACATCAAGATTATTTAAATGTTACAGATGCCTTATTTATAGGATATATCTACTATATGCTGCAAACTATATGTTGTACTATATGTACTGGTGCCTTGATTATATAAATATTGGCACCATATCCGTTTTTTCTTTGGTGTGCTAGCCCATTATAATTTTTACCAAGGGCTCTGAGATTGAAGTTCATTACATGTATATTTTCGCCATTTTCGCACACGTAATTTATGTGTGTATTCTCAAATAGAAAATTTGCGTTTTCAACTGCTCTGTTTACTATACTTGTCCTTTTGATTATTTATTTGTACACTCAGTAATATTTAGGACCTATAGTACAGTAAACCATTTTCATTTTACACCTTGTGATTTTGGAAGAGGATGTGTTAATTTTTCACATTGCATATTTCCCTATCAGCAAGGTGGTATATTGTCATCTATTTATGAGAAGTATTAACCTGATTGATTCATTCATAAATATACTTTTTTCATCATTAGAGAATTTATTTTAAGGATAATATTAAATGTTATGCTTTAATTATTTCATTTAGCATCTTTCTGACTGTTCATATATCTTGCAAGAGTGCCCCATGTAAGGCATATTTGTCTTTTTTCTTTCTTTTTTGTGTCTTTGCAAAATTATATTTATTCATGTTAAATCATCCCTTCTATAATCACCCATCATTTTAGTACCTCCAGCCCCTGCTTTGCTTCCTGTTGTCAGGACCTTTTCTCCTCTAGCTTCATTTTAGATCATAGATGTATAATTTATAACTTATTTCCAGATAGACCTGTCTCCAACCCACTCACACCTGTCCTCGTTGTGCCTACCTCCCTATAAATAGAGAAAAATGAGGTTCGAGTTTTATCTGCTTGATCTTTATATACATCCTACAGGATTTTATCGTACATGACCCTGCTGTACAATGATTTATATACAGTATGTCACTCATGCTTGAATTGTCTTTCTTATTTGGTGTTTGTAACCAACAGAGGTAAAGCATTATAAATATTTATGTAAGAAGCATAGCCAATGTGAAAAACTGTGTGATATCTATTGGTGAAGGAAGCAGAGCAGTTTTCATGTTTTCTGAGCGTCAGTCAAGAAACAGCCATATAGGAAGGCTTTGTTGTAGTTGGCTGGCTTAACAAATAATGCAATATTTTGTAACTAACAATCCCTGAACATAAAATGAAATAGTTTGGAATGTAAATTGGTGATTGCCCCATCCTCTATATGGACATTGTTTTAGGTTACAGCTATTTAAAAATTCTGCTTAGCAAATTCCTGTAGATATATTGTAGCTGTCTCAGACATTATGACTAGGATGTTCCAATTGGAGTTCAGAAACTAAAACCCCCTGATTTCACCCACAGGGGAGGGGCATTTAGATGGGTGAATGCAAATCAGATCATCATGGGGCCAGCTGTTGTATGTAAATAGAGCCCACATGTTATTGACATACTCAAGGTTATACAGTCAGAGAGGCAGAGCTAAAAATAGTTTAACATCAACTAATTTTTTTTCTATTCAACCTATTTTCATATTGAATGTACAGTAATGCTATAGAACATTACATTCAGAAAAGAGTACACAGGGGTCAATGTATTACATGTTTGCCCACTTTTGAAAAAGCATTTCAGGGAGATTGTGAAAGCAACACCTATGAGCGCGGTGGTAAAGTGGGCATGTACAGCTACATCTGAGGGGCGTGTCATAAAATTGATTTGCATCCAAATGTAAATGAGCCCTAAAGCAGTTAGTAAGATCTACTTGTTGATGAAAACACACTGATACTTTTCAGAAAATGCATGTAGCCATAGGGATCACTGTGTCTTATAACCAACACAGGAAAAAGATACTAATGATCCTTTTTGAATGTATATATCTCTGGGGGGGTTTTATATAAAAGTTTCATAATGGGGGTAAGGTGCAATCAGGGAGATTGCTACATTCTTCAGGGAGTCAGGGAGATTGCTACTATTTCAGGGAGCCTCCCTGACAATCAGGGAGAATTGGCAAGTACAGTAAGATGTATTAACATGTCCCTTACCACTGAGCTAAGAGACATTCTGCATCGCTGCTTATTGCAGCAATGCAGGATGTCTTACAGTTTAAATGTATTAAAAATAGTCACTGGAGTGGTGCTATGGTAACTCACCTCATCTGCAATTTCTGCCCTGCCTGGAAAGCTCCTGTGTGGCCACTTAGCACATGTGTGAGAATTCGGTAAACCATGAGGTCTCATTACGGCACATGTTCAAGGACAACTGGTGACAGGTCTGGTATTTTAGAGATGTGCGCCGACCCCCGTGTTTTGGTTTTAGATCTGGATTCACCTATGTGTTTTGGTCTTGGTTTTGCAAAACCACCCTCAGGTGTTTTGGTTTTAAATTTGTATTTTTCTTAAAAAAAATACAATTGAAAAACAGTTAAAATTACATCATTTTGACCTGTTAGCATGCAATCCAAAACCCGAGTTTGGTTTTTAAATCCGAGTTCCGAACTGCAGGAAGATCCGACCCAGGACTTGGCTTGCCTCGGTACCCTTGTTACGGATTACTAGGTTGCTCCGTGTAAACCTTTAGAGCCCTGGCTAGCGAGGTCTTCCACCTCTAACAGCCGCCCGCTGTTCCCTTAGAACTGGTAGACGTTCACCGGTACTTAATACTCAAAGTAGTAGAGGTTTAAACTGGTTACCTTCAGAAACCAGAAAATAACAGAAGATACTGGAAACTGGAAGAAAAGTCCGTAGTACAGCTAAGAAGCCAATGGTGCTGCTATGAGTGCTGATGGAGCAGCTAAAGCCGGTAGTACAATTTAAAGAGTTTATGCAGTGACTCGGAAGCCAATGATGTGACTTTGAGAGCCGATATTGTGGCTGGAGAGCTGGTGGTGAGATGTTACTTAGAGCCAGTAGTGTGGCTGGAGAGCCGGTGGTGAGATGCAGCTTTGAGAGCTGGTAGTGTGGCTGGAGAGATGGTGGTGAGATGCAGCTTAGAGCTGGTAGTGTGGCTGGAGAGCCGGTTAAGCGATGCAGATTTGAGAGCCGGTAATGCAGCTTGTGAGCCAGTGGTGAGATGCGGCTTTGAAAGCCGGTAGTGTGGCTTGTAAGCTGGTGGGGAGATGCAGCTCTGAGCCGGTTGTGTGGCTGGAGAGCTGTGATGAGATGCAGCTTTGAGAGCCGGTAGTGCAGTTTTTGAGCCGGTGGTGAGATGCTGTTTTGAGAGCCAGTAATGTGGCTTGTGAGCCAGTGTTGAGATGTGGCTTTGAGAACT
Source organism: Taudactylus pleione (assembly GCA_031769625.1). Classification (NCBI taxonomy): domain Eukaryota; kingdom Metazoa; phylum Chordata; class Amphibia; order Anura; family Myobatrachidae; genus Taudactylus; species Taudactylus pleione. The sequence continues at coordinate 5,254,178 of JAUIMM010000518.1, forward strand.
GGTAGTGTGGCATGTGAGCTAGTATTCAGATGCAGCTTAGAGCTGGTAGTGCAGCTTGTGAGCCGGTGGTGAGATGTGGCTTTGACCCGGTAGTGTGGCTGGAGAGCCAGAGAAGAGATGTGGCTTTGAGAGACGGAAGTGTGGCTTGTGAGTTGGTGGTGAGATGTGGCTTCAAGCCGGTAGTGCGGCTTGTGAGCCGGTGGTGAGATGCAGCTTTGAGCCATTAGTGTGGCTGGAGAGCCAGTGAAGCGATGCGGCTTTGAGAGCCAGTAGTGCGACTTGTGAGCCGGTGGTGAGATATGGCTTTGAGAGCCGGTAGTGCGACTTGTGAGCCAGTGATGAGATGCAGCTTTGAGAGCCGGTAGTGTGGCTTGTGAGCCGGTGTTGAGATGTGGCTTTGCGAACCAGTAGTGCGGCTTGTGAGCCAGTGGTGAGATGCGGTTTTGAGAGCCGGTAGTGTGGTTTGTGAGAAGTGGTGAGATGCGGCTTTGATTTGGTAGTGTGGCTGGAGAGCCGGTAATGAGATGCAGCTTTCAGAGCCGGTAGTGCGATTTGTGAGCCGGTGGTGAGATGTGGCTTTATGCCTGGACTTCCTCTCAGATCAGTAGGTGGTGCAGCTTTTCAGGCTCAACCACACAAAGCTCCTGAACTCATATGAGCAGGTGAGAAATGATGTAGAGCCTTTGTCTAGCAGTAATTATGCAGTGTCTGGCCTACACTAATTATTGTGTGACTTGTACTTTTTAGCAACAGGATCCTTTCAGTCTTTGGGGTGTAGGGTGTTCGGGATTACACAGGCCACTTTTTTCCAGGCATTTCACTCAAGTATTATGTTCCTTGAAGAAAATATGGCATACACATATCTCATTCCCCAGTTCTGATTCAGAGTGGCAGGACCTGAAGATCAACTTCTATAGGCTTACAGGATTCCCAAATGTCCCTGGATCCATAGATTGTACCCACATTTGCCCCAGAGCACTACACTTGAGGGGGGAGTGTATGTGAATAGGCATCACTACCACTCCCTGAATGCACAGGTGGTATATGATATTCACCTGCAAATTCTTAGTGTGGTGTCAGGTTATCCAGGATCTTGTCATGATGCCTAGTATCTCCTGTGTCAGTCAACCATAGAAGTTAGAAGGTCGAGATATGCCGGAGTGCTAACTAGTAGGTATGTATTACTTGCTTTTCATAATATAATTTTTTTCTGCTGTAGCAGCTGTATGAAAGTTTGTGACTGCATGGCCCCTTACGAGAATATATGTAAAGTGAAACAGACAATCTGCTTTACATATTCTTTGTTTATATTTGATGCATGTGTATTGGGATTAATATTTGGCCACCTAAATACCCTTCCTGTGAAGTGTCTTGAAATAGATTACACGTTAACCTTAAACTTGGCTGGTGTTTTATGTATTCAATGTAAAGGCTACACAGTTAATTTTGTATTGTTATCCCCCTCGTTAAATCCCAAGGTGATTCGGGATATGGGTGTAAAACCTGGCTTATGACACCTCTTTCTATTCCACATGGTGTGGCTCAACATAAATACATTGCTGCTCACTTTGCTACACACAACTATATAGAGTGCACCTTTGGACTATTGAAGAGCAGGTTAAGCTGTTTGGATAGGTTTGGTGGAATTCTTCTATATTGCCCACAGAAAGTTGGTGACATCATTACTGCCTGCTATATATAGTACTGCACAACATTACCCTTGGATAAGATAGATCTGATCTTGGGGACATAGAGTAATACAGCTAGGAGACTTCTGACCCATCACCATCTCATGCTTTTATAAATACACAAGGGGGGAAATGAGGTTCATGAAAGTATCATACGCCAGTACTTTACATGTGAGTTTCTGATATTACAAATCTGCAAATGGTGATATGTTACCTAGGTATGGTTGTATTAAATATTTTTTAATTTGTTGTCATTACAGAGGGTACTTATATTTTCCTATGTGATGTGCTAGCATATATATTTTCTTATAAAAATGCATATGGTAAGTTTGGTTGAATTGTACACTTGACGAAATAGGTATTTTTTGTGTAAAATTGTACAGTAATTCCATAAGAATTGTTTCCATGTGAACAATATATAAAATACAACCCATGTTTTTGTAATCACTAATTTGTTGCAAAATACAGTATATACACATGCATGTGTTAGTTAATTTTGAAAATAAAAACACTGACTTGTATGTGTGATCATGCCATGGCCTTTAGGCCGACCACTATGTGTGCGTACACTGACCTTAGGGAGAGTGTTGGCAGCAGAAGTTTGTGGGGTGGTGGTTTGGCTGCTAGCAGTGGATGTGGTAGGAGCAGCCAATGATTCTCTTAGGGCCATTGTGGCATTTATCTCAAGAATAATCTCCAGGAATGATGTCATGTGAATGTAAATATGTATATATATATATGTGTGTGTATCAAAATGGTTTCTAGGCGGTGTCCTGTATTTGACCTGTAGGAATACAAGGCTTGGACGAGATTTGTCTCCCTGGAACCAGGCATCCAGATAACCATCTCTTATCTCTACAGGCCATAACATTTGGGGAGAGATACATCCTTAATGCAGATGGTCAGCTCAGGTTATGGGATATAAAATCCTTTAGGAGGGAGATGACAGGAATGTATGGTGTGTTACCTGCTTACTGGTTTCTAAAACCCCATCCACCCTGTTTAAAGACCCCCTACTTCCTATAGACAATATGAAAGGGTGTGACCGATTTCTTAATGCCCAGTGTCCAGTAAAGAAAGAGTTAAAAATCCAAAGGTGGGGGCTAGTGCAGCTGTGAGGGTATAACTGTGCTTCTCCCTCAATGATAGGTGTTATTGTGCCTAAGGAGAGTCCTGATGACTGGCCTGGATCCAATGTTTCTGTGTCTCCTTCACAACAGAAGTGTAAAGACTCTGGGTTTTCTATCATTTTAATTCCTTTTATTTTCTGAAACGTATTTGTGATATTTTTGTAATGTCCATTTTTGTATTACCTTTTTCTGTAATCAATAACCTTGGAAATATTTTTCGGATTAAACATTCTTAATTCAGTGTATTCTCCGTGTTCTTGTCGAATTAATGAGGCTGTGAGGTTAAAGCTACGTACCTGTATGTACAGTAAGTGAGTATGCAAATTGATTTTTGAGGGGAGAACCTAACGACTCCTGTGAACTTTGTTGGTGGTGGCAGTACCGTGTTAGATTAGCCGCATGTGCTGAGGTAACCATAAATCACTGTTGGCGATTCTCAGATTGAGGAATCTGGAGAATCGGCTAGCTGGTCGTGACAGCCATATTTTCTCTTTGGAGGCTGAGTAGAGCCTCTGTTTGAGCCCTAATTTTCTGGGACATTTCTGACATATGGCGATCTAGATTAGCCGCCATTCTGGTTCTAGCAACTTGTGGAACTCTATTAGTGTGTGCAATTTTACCTAATTGTGATGTAGCTTCTCAGTTTTGTGGCTTGCACCTTCATGAATTTTATCAACATCTTTTGGAAGGTTTCCAAGGGCTATGACATCTCTTCTACAGTTGGGATGGGTAGGGTTGTGGGTATGGACTGCTGGTATTGCTCTGTGTCCTCAACTGTGTCTTCTGCTGTGTCATCTGCAGGTTCTTGTGAATAGACCTCAGTGATGATGATGTGGATTGGGCCACCAAAAGTGATGCAGTTGGCAGATTTGCTTGTGATGGTCCTGAAAAGAGTTAAGTACATGTCATTAATCAATTTATTTTTTAATTTTGGGAAGAGGTTTAGGTTACTGCAAAATATTTACATTGCAAAATGTCATGCTGTTAATATGTAAACTATTATGTGACAATATTGCAGAACTGAACATGGCTGCTAAATCACGGGCTGATTTCTTTTTATACACTTTTTTTTGCACTCACCAGCATCATCATCAGCAGGAGCAGCAGCAGCAGCAGCTTGGGTGCGTTGTCTCTTGGAAGGTGCCTTTTTACAGTGTGCAGCTAAGGAAGAAAAGAAAATAATGTTAAAATTCCCTTTTATATGGAGAAGTTTGTACCAAAATACACTTCATTACCTTGAAGAAACAGGCAACCTTAATTGTTGATTTCTTAGTCTTCGCAAAAAACCCCACAAAACTGTATTTTGTAAATTTTAAAAAGGAACATCTGCACATGGACGTTCCTTTGCTATGTTTGGTCACACTCATCAGGGTGTTGCTCTAAGATTGTGCAGTTTATGAAATTCATGACAAAAGAATACAATACGTTCAGAGTCATTTAGTAAAGAACTCTTTAAACATTATTTATTTATCTTTACTCACAGCTGCTGTTTGAGTGGATGGATGGTCCATGTCCTCAATTAGTGTCCCTGGGAGGATATGAGGTGGGATGACTTGCTTCAGCTCCTCTGCAAATTAAGTGAAGTGGACGCAGACTCCTGGGCCACCCCCCATCTTCCTGCTTTCCTGCAGCTCCTTTGCCATTTTAGCTTTCATAACCCTCTTAACATCAGAGAAGCATTTCTTGTCAACACACTGCTTGTAGGAAGTCACAGCATTCACTGCTTTGCAAACCCCCAGTCATAAAGCCTTCTTGTGGGCCAGGGATGTGCAGTCTCTCATGCAATGGCACAATTGCATGCACAAGAGCACAGTTTTTTTCATAAGAGAAGCGTATGTTTTGCCCAGTTTTAGTCTTGCCTGGGGCACACACTGCAGCATCTCTCTCGACCTCCTCCTCCTCTTCCACAACCTCCACTAACTCTAGGGGAACAAAATGAACATTATCCTTCTCCTCACTGCTCACAGGACCCTCCATCCTCTTCCTAGTAGCCATTCTGCAACAAACCAAACACACCACACTAACTAACTTGTTTCTACCTTTACAAATCCTATCAGTGAGTTCAGGTGAAAAGTTATACTTTTAAAGGGCAAATGAAGTCTAAATCATACGGCTTTGAAAGTGCAATTACTACACCACTTTCAAAGCCAAGAGCCCACATATAATGATATTCGCTTTATTTGTGGGATTTTCACAGGATTTCTCACCAGCAAACCCATATGGCAATGCATGCGAGTTACATAGGAATCTTGAAACTCGAAGCCTATTACTGTACATGCTGCAAGTTTCAGAAGAAATTTGCAGCTAACTCACACACATAATCTTAATCTATTCCATTTCCCCCCTTGACTCAGCAGCCCTGTGGACCCTATCAAAGTTGGTTTAATTGTTGGGGTCCTGGGCAAGAATCTAATTGTTTTAAGTTTTCAATATCCTCTGTTATCAAGATCTTCCATTCTGTTTTGCAATTAAGTTCTGCAGCCTGTATAGAAGCAAAGTCCCTAAACTTCGCATATAGGTTATCTGTAAAGCTTAAGAATCATGTTGCAAGGTGTGAAATATCCACCTGAATGGCAGCAGCATCACTTTGCATAGTCTACTGTAGTCTACATTCCAGGACTGGATTACCTGCAGGTGAATTAGGCACTCACCTAGAGCCTGGCGGTGACTGGGAGGCCCATCCACTGCAAGCATCCCTGACACTGGACTGTGCAGGGGCTCATAGGGGGCAAGTGCCCTGCCCCTCCTGAAAAGGGATCCCTCTCATAATCATGACATGCTGCTGTGCTGTGTGAGAGTATGCACACTGTCACACTCTCCTTCCTCCCCGCGACTATGCCCCTTCATTAAACACACAGGGGTCCCAAGCTAAGCCTAAGGCCCCATGTAGTCTTAATCTGGCTCTGCTGCTTTATAGTTTTCGAAAATGTTAAAGAGGATCTTGCAGATCTCATGCATTATATTTGATGTCAAGTGGTAATTTGACTCCTCCTACTGAGTCATTGATAGTCACGTTCCCTCATAAAGTTAAATAGCACCTTTAGTATGATGGTGATATGCTTCTCATTTATTAAATACACATCTACCTGTCAGCAGTCCTGCACAGGGCAGGTTGGATAGTGATTATCTTGTTGATATGCTTGATATCAAGCTTAGGGTTGAAACGGATTCAGTGTCTGGTTTAGCAAATATAAAAGTATATTTAGCTAATATAAAAGTATATATAATGCAAAACCTTTGCTCACAATATATTTTATAACCAAGCCTCTATTTAACAACTTATATGTTTATTATCTGTATGTTAGGAGTCTCTGAATACATTGGATGGCTTGCATAGACAGCAAGAACATCAAATTATTCAAATTAAATATAAAATATTACATATACTAACACATGAAAGCCCTGTGTCTCTCAAATAAATAAACTAACAAAGATTTATTCGTTTTGCATAGATTAAGTAATTATAAAGTTATTCTCACTGTAACTGATTGACTCCTCTAATGGCAATTTTGCTTTGCAGTTAATGATAGTTGACAGTCTATATAAAATCTATACACAAGGACATTTTCCTTAAACATTTCTGAATAAGAACAAAACTAATTATGACTCCAGTTTGCATGAAGACTCCAACACAATGGAAATGATCCCTGTACTGTAGCTTCCTTGTTCTGGCTGCTGAATTTTAAACAACCTATGTATAAAGTAGAGGATGAAGCTGAAGTAAATACTGAAAGTAGGATGGTGAATACAGTTTAATAAACATTATTTCTGAAGTCTCCAGATAGTTAAAGAATTTTATATACAGTACACATTGGTTAACGTCACGTTCTATCTGTAAGTACAGTATGTGATTTCTATTTACCTGCAGAACACTAGTTTCCAGATTTGACACGCAGAAAGTCTGACAGTTCAATATCCTAATAATAGTGCTAATTCCTGGACAATCCTGTGACAAAATGAAATACAGATACTGAAGACTTGTGAAAGGTACAAAGTAAACATTTATGTAAAGCAGAATTAGCATCTTTAGTTCAGTACTTATGTTGTTATAATGAATTGCTGTCTAGCCTGTGGAGAAAGGACTGCACTTAGACACTATAGACTCTAGTACAGAACTTTATGACAATGCATAATATAGAAAAGCATGATGTACAAAAAATGCTATTTTCAAATGTCACACATTTATTTTTGGGCATATACTTTTAGTTCTCCAGGTTATTGGATATATTTGTGGAACACTATGGTCATATTTGCAAGATACCCAAATCCCAAGATACCCAAATGCCAGCCTAATGTCATGATTTGGGTGGAATGTAACTTCCTTGCTAAGTATAGATCAGGTGTACCTTCAAGCATTGATGAGCAAAAAGAAGATTTAAAAAATGTTAAATAAACTGTATATATGGAAAAAACACTGTTTGCAAATCACACTACAATTAAAGTACTAGCACCCTTTACACAATATACAGTATCTACCACACTATACTGCTGCAATACAGGGAATGATCCACTGTACTTAGCAGAGCTTGTATATTTATAAGCCATAATTCGCAGTTACTTAGCCAAAGTATTAAGATAAATCTATTACTATTGATGAGATTACAGTGGCTATTAATTATTTTCAGTTACACTAAGTACTATGCCCAGATGGCTGTGAGTTTATGTGCATAATTATTTCAGCTTATACTTTGCTCAAACTTTTGAACTGTATTCTTCTTAATAATACATAATAATGCTGTATGTAAGCTTCAAGGTTCTCTCATGAACTATACAATAAAACTTTTTGTCATTAATAAGCAGAGTTGAAAACACTGTAAGTATGGAAGGAATACAAAGTTAAAAAGCAGCAACTAAATTGTGTAACCTCTTTAAAAACAAAATCATTGTGAAATCAAATTGAACTAGAATAAAAAACTGAAAATAGACAATACAAGGCTGCGCTGTATGTGATACAAAGTATATGTTTAATAATGCAAGCAATAAATACACACAAATGTGCTTTTATATCTATCTACCTATATGTGTGTATATAACATGCTGTATAGTCACATATATATATATATATATACTGTATATAATTATATATATATATATATATACACACATATCTGTGTATACATTTATAAATATAAATATATATAATATATATATATATATATATATACAAAAAAATTTCCTTATTTTGCGCTAAGATATGTGCCGCACCTCAAAGAGAACCCCTGTTAGTGGGAACCAATTCTAGACAACAAAAAAATAAACATATGAGGGTGCAAATCACAACAATATTTCAACCATTGATAGAATGGAAAGAATGTCAGACGTATGGAAAAATTTGTGATCCACACCAATGGAAATGTCCAATATAGTATACTATATTGGACATTTCACACCAACCTCTGACATTCTTTCCATTCTATCAATGTTTGAAAAATTGTTGTGATTTGCGCCCTCATACGTTTATTTTTTTTATATATATATATGCATACGTAAATACGTAGGTACTTGCGTACGTACACAAAACACATAACTCCAGTAAATGCACATACACTACTGGTCATAATTTTACAATACCCCATATTTTCCAGTTTTTATTGAAAATTAAGCAATTCCACTCCTGAGAATATTCTGAAATAGTACAAAGGTAAGCAATAAACTGCTAGGGATTAAGGAAAAAATTATGTTAGAAAAAACTAAAACATACTGTAATGTTCAGAGTACAAGTAAAGGATTAAGAACTAACATCAGTTCAGGAATAATAAAAAAAGGCTTGTCTTAGCCATGAAGTACTGGAAGAATGTCTTATGGACTAATGAATAAACATGTTAAATCTAAGTTCTTCATAGAGTGTTTTTGTATACCATCTAGTGTGTGGTGGCTTTAAAAGCATGTTTTACTATTTAAATCATTGCCCTTTTAAATGTCAGGCTTAACCAAATGAGTTAGTAAATAAACCCATGTGACACCAACAGTCAAGTATAGAAAAGAGGAAGCCTAATGGTCTGGGGCTCATTTATTGGATCCCAAGTCGGCTACTTGAACAGAGTGACTGGTACCCTAAACCAAAAGGACAACCATAGCAATACCATCTGGTCTATGCCTAGCTGGTCAAGGGTTCATCCTACAGCAAGATAATAACCCAAAACATACCTTAAAACTATTTCAGAACTACTTTTCAGGAAAAGAAAGGATGGTAGGCCAGCACAGTCTCCAGACCAACCCCATTGAGCTGGTTTTGGGTGCACTGGATAGAAGAGTGAAGGCAAAGTAACCTACAAGGGCAACAGATATTTGGAAACTTTTGAAACAGCGTTGGGATGAACTTCCAGAACAATATTTGATCTCTATTGTAGAAAGAACACCACTAATGTGTTCGTTGGTCATAAAGGTGGCTTCTTTGAGTTAAACATTTAGTTAACATTTTGTTAAACAAAATTATTCTTATTATTTCTTTTCAGAGCACATTGAGTCAGTAAACTGTGTAAAGTTCAATAAAAAAACTGGAATAATGTGTGTGTTCTAAAACTTTTGACTGGTCTTATCTATCTATCTATCTATCTATCTATCTATCTATCTATCTATCTATCTATCTCAGGGGTGGGGAACCTTATTTCTTGGTTTAGGGCATGCCCCCCTCTGCGTGATGTCACATGGGGGCAGAGCCACAATCGCTGGTGATTACAGCAATTCTTTCGGGGAGCTGTAAGGGCAGCAGTGTGACCATCTGAAGCATCCTAAGGATGCTCCAGGTAGCACTGCTGCATAGATTCCGGCTACAGTGTGCCATTCTAGGCACCCTGCTAGCCAAATGAGGCTAGCAGAAAAAAGCTCTGAGGGCCAGACCAAATGATACCAAGGGCCCTATAAGACCCCCGGGCAGGAGGTTCCCCATCCCTGATCTATCTATCTATCTATCAGAAACAAGAACAAGGGGACACTAATTGTATCCCATATAATTTACACATATAAAACTGAATATTAATTACACGTAATTTAGAATAACTTGCTCAAAAAGCTTATTCGATCATGTGAAGCTACATTTATCCATTTCAATCAGGCCATATTCAAAATCTCTTGATGTTTCTAGGCAACCTGTGTAAGGAAAGGAAAAGTATAAGGTAAGGTAATTCACTAGTGCACTACAATTTTAAAACTATTTTTTTTTAAAATGCCTACATAAAGTATGCTCACAAGAATGCATATAAATGTCAGCTTATATGGGTGACAGAGATAACAGCTCAAATGAACAACAAGTACACAAATCACCCACATACATTGCTAATACTGTTTCAATGTGTATCATCTACAGATGAGCAATTTGGTTTTGCTGAAAACTGAACACACCTTATTGGGTTCAGATTCAAACAGAGTCCGGCTTAGATCACTTTGGTGTTCCAAGTAGAACTGAGTCCTGGCTCGGTCTTCTTGCCAAGTTTGGAACTCGAACTTAAAAACCGTATATTGCGTAATTTGAATTACATTTAAGTCCCTGCCATGTGATATCAGGCGCTGTGAGTTGGTCAAAATTGACTGGAAATGACTGGCATTGAATTATATTAATGTTAATAATACTATAGGAACAAAAACAATTCTAAGTTATATTATTTTAGCTGTTTTTATGAAGTTTTTAAAGAAACCAGAACCAAACCAAAACACTTGAGGATGGATTTGCCAAAACCAAAACACTACGATTATTTAAAACCAAATTCAAGACACGGGGGTCTGCGCACGATTTCATCACAGAGACATCATCAGGGGTATGGCCTCCTACCTCTGACAACACCCTTATAGGTGTATAATTACCAGCAATAAAAAGCATCTGTATAATCAAGGCTGCTGAGACTGCAGCATAGTTCAAAGGGCATTGATGTAAAACATATACAGTATACATATGATCAATCAAATTTAAAAAAGGTAAAAAAATAAGATATACTGTAAGTTTGAACTAAGATACATATGTAACAATATACATATACTGTAAAATAAACCTTGGGCATCATGCGGAAAAAATGTGGGAATCATAATTATCAGTGTTAACTTTTATTTATAAAACGCCAGCATACTATATTAACGCAGCATTATAGCAATATAGGGTATTAAAAATAGACCAAGACATAATAGGGCCCTATTCAGAAGTTTAAAATCTATAGGAAAATAAGAGTTTGATACATAATGTCACAGATTGCATATTGGTACAACCAGACAGCAATGGGAAAAGTGCTATGATCCCATCACAGAGCAGTAATGACTTGGGGTATTATACCTCATCTGATTGATTGGGTTCCCACTTTGCCACAACGGCTGTTTCAACCTGGTGCTGGTTACAGGCGAATAGGGCGGACCTCACACCAATATTTCTCCCTATTTTCCTGTACCAGTCCAGGTTGAGAGGTCTGGGGCTTGTTATGGTTTTGGGGAGCACCCCACACTATTAGTTTTTAAAATGTAACTCTTGCTTTACTCACAAACCTAAGAAGTCTGCCACAGGCAGATGTATTTTTTGGGAGAGCTTTATGGTCAGTTTTGTTCAGTTTTCGGTCATTTTACAAATCAACCATTAGTAAATCTGGGTGCTTCTATAGTCAACCATATAAAACTATCGATTGTGTGTACGATGTTCTAAAGTGTTCTAAATACCAGTTTTTTAGAATCCCATCGTGTTTGACTTTAGTAAATTTGCGGTTTTGGTCGGTTTGCAATTTTTTAAAAACTGTTGGTTAGTAAATATACCCCCGGTGTAACTGAAATATAAATCAGTCTATAGAAGAAAAGAAAACCAAATGCACTGGATGTAGATTATATCATGTAAAATTATAGAACCCCTACTGCCATCTTATAGGATATAAGTGTGTATTGGGCTAGGGGGCGCTACCACTTCACAATAAATTTGGATACAGAAAAATTGGAAAGGCAAAGAATTGTGTTCTGTGGTGCACAAGGACAAAATTCAATAAAATATAACTGTCATTACATATATTAAAATACAATAATTAAAGATAATTGCGAAATAAAACTCAATTATAGAAAATGTGAATGAAGATAGAAATGTTGATTAAAAACTGCTGTGCAGGAATGCTGCTGTGTGTGTCTCTATTAATATAGTATGGTATAAAGAAATTGATATTACAATAGCAGGTAAGGATAACATGCATTGCAGAGGATGCCCACAGTGTGGTGTGACATCCATTGTGTTACACTATTATTTAAATGGATGGTAACATTGTTGCCAACATCAAAGAAAATTCTTGTATGTTATATGGGTGATTTCCTTCAAAGGTTCAGACAGGATATTCTATGTTCACAGATATAAATATGAATGTTACAGACAGTAACAGGGGCTACTACTGGGGCCACTAAAAGGGGGGATTACTACTGGGGGAACTACAAGAGGGGGATTACTACTAGGGTCACTATAAGGGGGGACCACTACTGGGGGCACTGTATAAATGGCAATACTGGGGGTACTGCATAGGGGGGAACTACAACTGGGGCCACTGTTTAAAGGGCACTGCATAAAGGGTACCACTATTGGGGGCACTGCACAGGGGGACCACTACTGGGGGGAACTGTAAAAGGGGCACTGCATATACTTGCTTACCAAAAAATTTGGGCTAGGGCTGGCCCTGGTTACAGAGAGCAATTCCCCTCTGCTATACACATCTATTGAACTGAATCTATATTTAAATATCAATAATCTTTCGTTAATAAACAATGCACTTCCAAAGTCCAGATATTATTGTAAACGGAGTGCTGTATGCTGCTATACACCTGTCACAGTCAGATCTGCATTACATAGCTGTGGATATATTTCTTATATAGCTATAGTTCCAGCTCCCTCACTTCTGTGTTGAAACAAGTACAATCCCTCCCAGCTTCGGTGTGTACAGTAGGTGCAGAACATCAATACTAGTAATTATACATATATTAGGACACAGCAGTAGAGCCCACACACAGCTTCAGAAAGCCGGCACGCGCTTCGCAGTGCCCGCTTCGTCAGGCCTGGTCTCAGCTCTTGCAAGCCCGAGTTGACCTCCTGCTCTAATAGAACAGGAAGTCTACTACTGACATCACTCGTGATGTCAGTAGGGCTGCCAACAAATGCCAGGCGTTCCTAAGGGAACACCTGCGTTTGTGCAGCCACCCCCCCTCCCTCCCTACAAAACGGGGTGAGCTGTCAATCAACATCGACAGCCGCCCCGTCTTGTAGCGAGACCCATTGCAACGGAGCTGCCATCGCAGTACGGGTCTTGCGTACACTGGAGGCGTCGCATGCGCAGTTGGGGACCATCGACCCGCTTGCGAGTGAATCAGGCCCCCAGTCTGATGTCATCAAAGGTCCCATCATACCCTCATTTTTACTCTTATTCCCTGACATTTACCCCTTAGTATCTATCTCATTATAACTCTTGCACTCTCTTGTCAAAGTACCATCACACAGCTCCAATTGGTCCTGATTCATAAGTGAATGCACCCTTGTCTGAGTCCGTTTGCGTCTTTATGCAAATGCCATTACAATGTCCTTCCCTGTTGTATATCTGCATGTATGAACATGCCCACTTACAGCATCCGTAGATGCTGTTATACTGACTGGTGCATTGTTAGACAGCACCATCAGAAGCACCATCAAAATTTTCACCTGCACCATAGTGGGTGCAGATTTTCCATCAGAATATGGCATCCTATGTGAACGATTGAGCATCTGTGTAAGCAAACACTCCAGCGACACTCGCATAATAACACGACCATAGGACAAACCATCTCTGTGCATCTGTTTAGCCACCTTCCAGTCATCGCCCAGGAGCACCCAGCACCCGGGCCAGCTCCAGCAGGCCGAAAAGGGAGTGTGACCTAATTATCATAGGCCATGCTCCCTAAATGACGCTATGTGCAGGCATACCCGTATGGTACACCTCCCATTTAATGTCAAGCTGGGGACAAGCCCAGCACTATATCAGTATTTAGGCTGCCCCCAGCTCCCTCCCTGCACTGAATGGATACCATGCGCATGGAGGTTCCCATCGTTCCAACCGCCCGCAGGACACTTCGTCCCATAGGTGGAACAACGGGGCAGTGCCCAAAAAATGGGACTGTCCAGCAGAAAAAGAGAATGGCTGGGAGGGGTGTGCCCTCTATCTCTATTCGACCACACTGATCGAACATGCCTCGAGCCGTCCATGCCCAGCACTTTTAAAAAACAATTCTGATACGTGTTTCTCAATTGCAACAGCGCCTCTGTGTGTACACTCTGTGTAATGCATGCGCCATAGGAATTTTTAGGAATTTTCACACACACGCAGTAGCAAAAAATCCCTCAACTCTGAGAACATCAACATTGCATGTGGCTGTGACTCATTCCCATTGTGTTTGACCTTTTAATGAAATGGAATCAGTAAGGGAGAAGTCTGAGTGAAATGATAGTGATTGAAGAAATTCCAGGTTGCACAAATTGCACTAGAGAAACTGACAAATATTCAATCAAATCATTTGTCAGACAGTTTTAAAAATTTTGCTCATCACTAATTTAATGTTCATAGCTGTGTAAATGACTGTATCATTGTGATTTTTGGTTAAGAGAACCTTCTGGATAAAGAATTGCTAAACGATACAATACCTGTAAAAGATGTAAGGATATGGCAACATGACCATAATGTAAGTCAGTTCTGTTTGTTGTCATTTGGTTTTTTTCTTGCCATTTGCTCCTAAAAGTGAAATTTTAAATTAATGTTCTGTTTCATGCCTCAAATTTGTTTTCATTGTGGATTCTTCTATGTTCTTAGCCATCTCTAAATGACTGAATTTGAGAGCATTTAAAGCTTTGCAGAATAAAATAAATTATACAAAACCATGATCCAAGAGTGTTAAAAAGTGTTACACAACAACAGTGATTGATACATTATTATTATTATTATTATTATTATTATTATTATTATTATTATTATTATTAATAATAGTAATAATAATATTAACATTACTTATTTAGAGAGATGTGCACCGACTCCAGTGTTTTGGTTTTGGTTCTAATTTATTGTTGTATTTTGGTTTTGCCAAAACCAGTCTCACTTGTTTTGGTTTTTGTTTTTGTTTTGGATCTGTATTTGTTTTTCAAAAAATTATAAAAACAGCTAAAATCACATAATTTGGGCCTTTTTTTTGTTCCTACGGTATTATTAATCTCAAAAACAGTTTCCAGTTATTTCCAGTCAATTTTGACCACCTCACAGCTCACAATATTGTTTTCACTTTTCACCAATTTAGGTCAAAGGCCACAATGAGCAGGCTGGCTAAACTAAGTGACATAGCAGTAGCACAAATGCACAGCTTTTTAAAAGAATAAGGGACATCTATGCAATATTGCC
Source organism: Taudactylus pleione (assembly GCA_031769625.1). NCBI lineage: Eukaryota > Metazoa > Chordata > Amphibia > Anura > Myobatrachidae > Taudactylus > Taudactylus pleione. The sequence goes on from JAUIMM010000518.1 coordinate 5,269,349, forward strand.
ACACAGCAGTGGCAGACAAAATGGCAGCTTAATGAACAATAAAAATGTTTGTTGTTTATGCAAAAAAACAGTCACCAATGCCCAAAACAGCGCATAATGCAAAGAAAAGGGGTGCACAATGGAATTTTTCTCGGGCCCTCCCACCACCCCTGTTGGAAAGTACATGCTCAGTTTAACAAACCAATCACTTCAGCAACAGGGACTGCCACTTTTGTGGCTGAAGTTTTTGGTTTGCTTGGGCCCCCACAAAGCAAACTTCCAAAGTGCTTATGGCAGCTAACAATGTTGTTAATGATTAGCTTAAGGCAGCTAACAGTACTGTTAGTGATCTCTTCTCTCAGTGGCAAGATATTGTCTTTGTTATCTTCCTCCTTACCCTCATCAGTGTTAATACAATCTTCACACAATATTAACTAATCCAAGCTGGAATCCACTATTACAGAAATCTATTTAGTTTGATGTAATTGGGGGTAAAGATCTTCCTCATTGAATTTATAGTTAATTTTCCACATTTTGAGGAAGTATCCTCCTATGCTGATTGCTGACAAGGTTCCCGGCTGTGCTGAAAACTCGTTCAGAGTATACACTGGACGGTGGCAAAGCCAGTTTGTACAAGTGCCTCCAAATTGCCTTTTTTCCCTCCCACCAACATATCTCCCAATCCTCTCAGTCTGACATATCTATTTTTACACTGTCATTAAAATAATCCTGCACCATTCTATGGATGATGACAGTATCAGATTGTGTTACAGTAGAGGTGGCACATTTGGGCAATTCTTTTAGACCTGACCAGATATGAAAATGTTCTGTTGACTCATTTGCATCACCAATGGGTCTCTTGGGAAAGCTCAGTTTTTACCTGGAAGCAGAAGTTGCCAGAGAAATTGAAAAAGAGTTGTCATCGTGTTATGTGCTACTTGAGCTGACAACTTGCTCATCAGGAGCTCTTTGTATCTCTTAAGATCTGTGCCAGTTGGAAAGAAAGACATGGCATGCAGCTTAAACGTAGGATCAAGCATGGTTGACAGAATGTAGTGATCCAAATTTCAGTATGTTGACAACCCTTGGATCCTGGCGAATGAAGGACTTGATCTTCAAGTCCAACATACTTAGCGCAATCATTTTGTTTTATCTCCTCCTTCAGTTTCTTAAGCTACTTTTCCAAAAGTCTTATTAGGGAAATCACCTGACCCAAGCTGGCAGAGTCTAAACTCACTTCACATGTGACTACTTTGAACGGTTTTGCACATTGATCAACATGGAAAGTATTCTTCACTGTGCTGGAGTAAGGTACATTCCCACTCCTCTCCCTATGTCATGACTTATTGTGTAGGGTTGGAAGGCTTGTTGCAGTTCCTCCATTTACTGAAGCATATAAAGGGTGGAATTCCACCTATTGCTTCAGTTGGTAGCATGACAAATCTAAGTTTTCTTGCAGCCACTGCAATCTTCTACATGCAGTTGCTTAATGGCAAAAATTTCCCAAAAATTATCAGGCCACAGACAGCATTTACTGCACGCACCTTTCAAAAAAAATTCTGAACCACCAAGTTGATTGTGTGATCAAAACATGGGACGTGTTTGAATTCACCAGCTGTAATGCTCACACGCTATTTGTGTCATTATCAGAAATTAGAAAGCGGGTTAAGCCATTTGCTATGACATCCCTTAATTTTTCTAACAGGTTGACACTGGTATGCCTCTTCTCTTAGTGAAGCTGGTGATACAGAGAGTAGGCTGTCTGAACTGAGATGGAATTTGGTAGTGGGTACACGGGACCTCAATTAACTGTCAAAAACCAGATGCATTAATGACATATATTGGACACAGATCTAATACTAGCATAGTCATCATGGCTTCATCCGCAGTGCAACTGGTTGACAGCTGTCATACTTGCTTCCTCTTGCATGAATTATTTAATAGTCAATTGTGTTTTGAAATTACTGCTAGTAGTCTTCTTGGTCCCATTCTGGGATGAGATCCACCCCCTGCAGTAGAAGTAAGCCTAGCATATAAGGATTATTCTTTGGAATCCTGGATAGGGGAGGACTCAGTTAGCCTTTGCAAATTGGATGCAGGACTACCTTTGATCATTAATGAGAAGATTGATGATACAGATGTTGGTGGTGGAGATTGCAGGTGCTAGGATCTAGCTGAGAGATGGGAGCTAGCTGATGATAGACTGCTTGTTGTTATTACTTTAGCAGAATTTTCAGATTTTGTCAAAAATGTTTCAGGAACACACTGCATATTATGTAACAGGGAGAAGGTTCTCAGATGGTTAAAGTCACTACCTCTACTTACTTTGGCTTTACAAACAATACAGATGGCAAGACAATTGTTGTCAGGATTTAGGTCAAAGTAATTCCACACATAAGAGGTGGGTTTTTTGGTCTTATGCCCAGACATGACAATAGATTTCTTCTTATCATGGGCAAGAACTGCTTTCACTTACACAAATAAAATCCTCATCATCAACATCCTCATTAACGACATCAGCTACATAAATATCCTGTTGCACTTCCTCAGTAGCATCTTCAATTTCTATGTCAGCATCTTTACTTGTGCTGCTCATCCCCACATTTGCATATGGTGCATTATTGGTGGAATGAGGCTTATTGGTGGAAGATGTGTGAGGTGTGTAAGATGTTTGACATATGTGAGGTGTGTAAGGTGTGCGAGTTGTGTGAGATCTGTGAGGTGTAGAAGATGTGTGAGGTGTGAGATGTTTGAGGTGTGAGAAGTGTGTGAGGTGTGAGATGCGTGTGTAGGATGTGTGAGATGTGTAAGGTGTGTGAAATGCATTAGCTGTGTGAGATGTGTGAGCTGTGTGAGATGTGTGAAATGCATGAGGTGTGAGTTGTGTGAGGTGTGGGAGATGTGTAAGGTGTGTGAGATGTGTGAGGTGTTTGAGATATGAGAGTCGTGTGCATGTTTTCTAAATGTTTTTTAGATGTATTAAACAGAATTTGGAAACATACAGTATTGAATCTGGGGTGGGAATGACATTGCTGAGATTTCTCAGTCAAAAATGACACCTAGGCAGTGGGTTGGAGGGTTATGTTTGATTGTTGTATTTTTAACAGAGATAGATATGTAAGATTCAGGTTCGTAACTAGGGGGTTTGGCACCCAGGGTAAGCTGGAATAGATGGCTCCCCCTTGCCTGTCAGTGACACAAGCCTAAGGCCTGATTAACCCCAATAGCCTAGTGCCCAACAACCTGGTTGTCTAGGGAGGGAATTATGGTAGGAAGGCCCCATAGAGGGCCTACCTGTCCGATGGGAGAGGCTGCAGTGGGGAGCTTTGTTTGCTCTTTTACTTTCCAGCTACTGCAGCACTCTCCAGCTCTCAGCCGCATTCTTCTGCCCTGGCTAGCAGCGCCACCTCCAAAGCTCTTCTCTCTTGAGCCGGCATCTTCTGGCCTCTTCTGTGGCCGCTGGAGCTCTTTGCGCGATGTCTTCATCCTCCGCCTGCCACCACCAAACTGTCTCTTCAACCCAGTGGCGTCAGACGTCAGATGCCACAGGCGAAGCCAGCCATGGCACTGTGAGCCTTGATTGGCTCGCTGTGGCCGCTTTCTATTGGCTGCTGTTCTGGTAGCAATAATTGGCTCATGGCTGGTGCCAAATTTAAATGACTGCCTGTCTGTGAGCTGCACCTTGGTACCAAATGTCACACGCAGCTGGGAACAGTACCGTGAGCTGTGTCTCTCTGGGGACACATATGACCGGACTGCATAACTTCCGGCGTTGGGATCAACACTTGATCCTAGCACTGAAAATTGCACAGGCTGGCAGGACCCCCCTGTGCCGGGCCTGTTAGATGGCACCCAGGGAAGGGTGCCCCGCATGCACCCCCCTCGGTATGCCACTGGTATGATTGAAAACTTCTGTTGATATCAATTGTTATTTCCTGAAATGCCTTCAGATTTTTTAAGTGCAGTCATTCAGAAAGCATCTGCATTATGTAATCATTATTCAGTTTGTTATATTATCCTTACCATAAGCACCATTAGGATACAACATTCCATTTGATAGGATATAATGAAAAGCTTTTTGTTCTATGAATTTAAAATATCAACTAAAATTAAGGAATTATTTGTAATTCAGTGAATATACCCAATTTTCCCTATAGTAATCAATCACAGCATACTCCCTGGGTATTTAAATTTGCAATAGACATGCTTTGCACGCAGGGAATAGTCTATAATAACTAAAATGTCACCTTATTCATGTGCTTGTATTAATTATTTTGTTACTGCTATTATTATTGCTTTCAGTATATTGTTATTTTGTTATCCTAACATATGTCAAATAACATTTTGATGAGATGACATTGTTACTTAGTAGTGTAATTTATCAGCTGTTTTCCTCATGTATCTGCTTTTTAAAGGTTCCATTCATTTAATTTGATTGATGTTTATGAATATTTTCTGTTGACACTGGTACATCTCTTTATTAAGTAGTCAGAAAAAGTGTTTAGCCAGGCAGATTTACCAATTATTTTTCTGTTGAGGATATAATTTTTTTTTAACCAAAAAAAAAAAAAAAGATCAAAAGATCACCAGTAGAATTCTATATTACAACAACTATTAATTTCAGACTTATTTTATTTGTGGTCTAAATAAGCATTTTACATTTTCTCAATGGTGTATATGTTAACTTGGCTACCAGCTCCATTATCTTGCACTTCACTTATAAAAGCATATCATTATAGTGAATAGTAATTGAACAGTAAGAACATGGAACAAATGATCAACCTTGAATTGACTCTCAAATGTTAAGTGTATGGATATGTGAGTCAGAATTCAGCCAGCCTAATCAGTGATACTTCACTTAACAAAATGATTCAACCATACCATAATATATAGAATGCTTATTAACAGGCATAGTACAGAGTCACAGCACAATCATATAATGATTGAAGAGGCACTAATATGCTATAATGGTTACATGTTTGTGGAGGGGAACACAAATTCCTTTCCATACTATTAAAAATTAATTTGGACACATTAAAATAATAGCTTTCCAAAAAATTTTCTATTTTCCACTGACATTCCCCATGGCTTACTATGTTACTATGTTACTATGCCACTGTATTGTTTGTGAGATTTATTCAATTGCCAGTTCTTAAGCACTGTAATTAACAGTTCTAACTACTGTGGCTGATGTAATTGTGATATTTGATATAACCACCCAGTGGATGCTCAATGGTTTATACCTCTCTGTGTAGTCCTCCGGAGACCTACTATACCTCCTGATTCATTGGTTATATACTGGGGTAGATTAGCAATGCTTGTCTCATACAATTGTTTCTACAATTGTAATTAAATATACAGTTACTGTAAATGATTTGCATCAACTGTAACTTGTGAGGCATTCATTAAACAGCCATGATAAAAATACCCCTGGAATAAATAGTGGTATAGCATTACAAATTTTGCTAGAAAATGTTACTAAATAGCAGAAGGGTTGTTTAAAATGAGCTATACAGCAACTAGTGCAGGGCCTCATCTAAGTAGCACAAGGATGCTGCACCAGCTAGTGGCAAGAGTTCTACCCCTTTTACACCAGAGCTAAAACCCGGATTATTGCAGTGTGAACCCAGGTTGCTCCTAGGTGTAAAATGGGCCCGGGTCAAGTGAGCCAGCAATCCAACCTAGGTAACATGCAGGGTCTTACACTGGAACAACCTGTGAAGCCCTTCAGTGTAAACGGGTGCCCCGGGTCTTTCAACCCGGGTCCCGTATACAGAATTGGGGACTTCCGGGTTTCTCGGTGCTTGGAGATTATGTCATCTCCAAGAACCGGGAGAAGTGTTAGACTGAACCCGTGTGCAGTGTGAACGGCGCTCATCTGGGAATAATCCGGATTGGCGCCGCAGTAGAAAAGGTCTGTCCTGAGTCTGACCAATTTTGGAACTGTGTTCCAAATCTCGGGTCAGACCCAGGATTTAGGTGTAAAAGCAGTACTAGGTGTCCTTGAAATGTACAGAGAAGACACTCCTCTGTTTTGCAGAACTGTGCATAAGCAGTTTGTGGAACAGGAAGAGTGAGCATATGCAAAAAGACTTGATTTTCCCCTTGTACTATGCTTTGAATGAGAAGGGTCTTGCAGTTCTATGCTACTACTTATACTATGGCAGAGAAGATCACTTTGAGAAATGCAAAGTAAGGCTTTACACAAACACAAAATTGCTATATTTAGCAAAGACCATTCTGATGTCTCCTCAAACTTGTGATTCAATCAAAAGAAGCTAAACAGAGCAGTATTTTAGGAGCAAAATGGAAATGTTTACTTTAATGAGTTTGTATGGGTCGGGTATGGGATACCGGCACCCAGGATCCCGGTGGTCAGCATCCCGACTGGGTCAGAATGCTGACAGATGAAGGTAAGTATATTACCCTTCCCCTACCCTTCCCCCTAACCCTAACGCTCCCTCCCCGCAGCCTAAACCTAACCCTCACTCACTAATGCCTAACCCTAACCTTCTCCCTATTGCCTAACCCTAACTCTAACCCCAATACTTAAGGTGCCCACACACATACCGATGTGTTCACGTTCCGATTTCTTGTCCAATTTCCTCATGAACTTTCATGGGAGCTCCCTTGCCGTCGTGATCACGATCTTGGAAAAAAGACACCCAATCTGTTTTACGATCTCACGATCTATTGGAACATACGCATCGTGAGATCTGTGTACATTCTGCTCTGCTACTAGATGAGGCTAGGTGTATTCCTGCTGAATCCTGTACATTGCTACTGTGCTCTTTGTATTTTGCTTGCTTTTTGCAAAGTTTATTCTACCTGCTAGTGTGTGCTACCTACCTGCATTCTATCCTGTTCCTGAATTCTTTACTGATGCATCCCTATCGGTATAGAGTGTTGGTCGCTGAAGCTGGGGTCTGGGAGATTAGGAAGAGGGCCCAGCGAAGAAGGACAAGAGCATGCTGGACCAAGGAGTGGCTTCTACAAAGGGAAACCCGCTCTCACATGTCCCTGCTGATGGAGATCAAGGAGAACAACCTGGATGACTATCAGAACTACCTGCGCATGGATGACGCCACCTTCCAGGAATTGCTGCATCTGGTGACCCCCCACATCCAGATACAGGACAGAAGGTGGCGGAGGGCGATCCCTGCTGAAGACAGACTGGTGGCTACCCTGAGGTATCTTGCTACAGGAAGGTCATTTGAAGACCTGAAGTTTGGGACACTCATCTCACCTCAGACCTTGGGAGCCATCATTCCGGAGACCTGCAAAGCCATTGTTAAAGTGCTACAGTACCAGTATTGCAAGGTAAGTAAAAAAAACACACCACACATTGGTTTCTTCTGCAAATAATTATTTTTATTTTTCAACATAAAGCAAAAAAATAGCCTTCTTTTTGGACAATGTGCACGGACCTGCAGGCAACTGAAAGTGTGCACTAAACTGTGTGCAATATCCTTTTTTTTATAACAATTTTACAAAAGAACAATATCACCAAATTTTATGAATCCCAATAGGTAGCCAGCTGTATGTGATAGGGTGGGTCAGACGCCACTTTGAAAAGGCCAATACACACATGGCACAAGTACACATTGTGGCCACAGGTTCCAGCAATGTGTACTTGTGCCATGTGTGTAGTGACCTTGTCCAAATGGCGTCATCACCTCCCTATCCCATGCAGCAAGCACCTATTAGAAATCATAAAATTTGGTGATATTAAAAGCAATAAAAAATGTACATCTCTGTATATTGGGGCGACTCATCCTCTGCCTCCAGCAGAGCATTATACAAGGTCATGCTGGTGCTTGGGGTGCATGGTGGGGGAGTAATATCTAACTGGGCAGGGGGGGGTGGACATACCTATTTGGGGCAGGGGAAAATAGCATTGGATCTGCTATGTACAGTATGTAGAATTGGAGATATTTTTACTCAAACAGCAACTCAACAGGTCGTATGTAACCTTAGAAAATTTCTTTGGATATCTGTATCCATATTTCTCAATGTGCTGTTCACATGAGCTGTGAAATCATCTATTGCATCTGAGGGTTTCTGCAGCAGACATTCTGCATTTTGGAAAAAATTGTCCTCACGTTCAGTAAGGTGGGGAGTTTGACTGGGGCGGTACAGCTGTCAAACCATAATGCAGGTGTCCTAAGGCGAGCTCAGGGAGGACAGAAACCTCCCGTGGAGCAGAAGGGCAAATTTCTCCCCTGTTTTTTTTTCCTTTTTTTGCGGTTGCTGTGAAGAAGATGAGGGTCCAGGTGGAAATGGAGTTTCCACTTGTGTGGTATTCTCCGGCTCAGTGTCACCATGCAGACTGAGGTCCGGTGTGGATGCTAAATCAGGGTCTTGGGTGGGAGTCTATATAGGAAAAAAAGAAAAAGAAATATTATAGTCATGTTCTAACTAGGGATGAGCGGGTTCGGATTTCTGAAATCCGAACCCCCCCTCGAGCCACCCGAGCCGAGTCGGATCCGAGTCAGGCTCGACTTTTCCCACCTGACTCGGATCTGAAATCGAGGCAAAACGTTATCATCCCGCCTTCCGGATCTCACGGGTTTTGGATTTTATAAAAGGTCCCCGTGTCGGCGCCATTTCTCACTCTGGCTGTGGACAGTGAAGAGGGAGGGTGGGAGCTAGAGCTGGCTGGGCTGTGTTGTGCTGCTGTTGTCCATAGGGGCTGTGTCCACTCAGTCCATAGGGGCTGACCGGGCTGTGTTGTGCTGCTGTTGTCCATAGGGGCTGGCTGGGCTGTGTAGTGCTGCTGTCATAGGGGCTGGCTGGGCTGTGTTGTGCAGACAGTTGTCCATAGGGGCTGTGTCCACTCCAAAGTCTATAGCGGCTGGCTGGACTGTGTTGTGCAGTGTCCCATAAAGACTGTAGTCCTAGACGGGTGCAGTAGTGTTGTCCAGGGGGTGATCTGTGCATCAGGGGTACTCCCCCAAAGTGCACTCCAAAAAAAATTATTATTTTTTTTTCTGTGTTTGTGACTTGTGTGCGCAGTAGCCGCACGTGCATCCACAAAGTAGCACCAAGTGTGCACCTGTGTCATAAATCAAGGGCTGGCTGGCTTGTCCATTAAAGGGTGCTGTAACCCCCAAAGTGCACTCCCAAAAAAATAATAACATTTTTTTTTGTGTTTGTGAATTGTGTGCGCAGTAGCCGCATGTGCATCAACAAAGTAACACCAAGCGTGCGCCTGTGTCATAAGTAAAGGGTCAGCTGGCTTGACCGTTAAAGGGTGGTGTAACCCCTAAAGTGCACTCCAACAAAAATAAAAAAATATTTTCTGTGTTTGTGAATTGTGTGAGCAGTAGCTGCACGTGCATCAACAAAGTAGCGCCAAGCGTGCGCCTGTGTCATAATTAAAGGGGCGGTTGGCTCATCCATTAAAGGGTGCTGTAACCCCCAAAGTGCACTCCAAAAAATATTTTTTTTTCTGTGTTTGTGAATTGTGTGCACTGTACGTGCATCCTCAAAGCAGCAGCGCCAAGCGTGGGTCTGTCCGTTAAAGGGTGGTGTAACCCCCAAAGTGCACTCCAGCAAAAATAAAACATTTTCTTCTGTGTTTGTGAATTGTGTGCATTGTACGTGCATCCTCAAAGCAGCAGCGCCAAGCGTGCGTCTGTCTGTTAGAGGGTGGTGTAACCCCCAAAGTGCACTCCAACAAAAATAAAACATTTTCTTCTGTGTTTGTGAATTGTGTGCACTGTACGTGCATCCTCAAAGCAGCAGCACCTAGCGTGCGTCTGTCTGTTAAAGGGTGGTGTAACCCCCAAAGTGCACTCCAACAAAAATAAAACATTTTCTTCTGTGTTTGTAAATTGTGTGCACTGTACGTGCATCAACAAAGGAGCAGCGCCAAGCGTGTGCCTGTGTCCCATAAGTCTGTTAAAGGGTGGTGGAACCCCCAAAGTGCGCTCCACAAAAAATAAACAATTCTTCTTTTTTTTCTGTGTTTGTGTGCGAAATGTGTGTGCAGTAGCCGCACGTGCATCAACACAGCAGCAGGGCCAAGCATGCGCCTGTGTCATAAGTCAAGGGCCGGTTTGGACATTTGGTCCGGACTGAAGGACGTGCCAACAATTTCTGACATGTCTACTGTCACTGCATATGATATTGTCACCACTGACAGAATGGTGGAGGATTACATTGGTGACACCTGTACTGGCAGGAAAAAGAGGCAATTTGGAGGCCCCTGTACAAACTGGCTCTATTTTACCTGAGTTGCCCCCCCTCCAGTGTGTACTTCGAAAGAGTGTTTAGTGCAGCCGGGACCTTGTCAGCGAAAGGCGCAGGAGGTTGCTTCCACAAAATGTGGAGAAGATGATGTTCATAAAAATGAATTATCAACTCTTCCAGGGAGACCAGATTCCATAACGTACAGAGGGACCTGTGGTGGTGGATTCCAGCGGGGACGAATTAATACTCTGTGAGGATGAGGATGTACACAACACTGAAGAGGGTGAGGAATCGGTGGATGAGGAGGATGAGGACGACATATTGCCTCCATAGAGTCAGTTTGTACAGGGACAGATTAATTGCCAGCTTGTTTTGTGGGGGCCCAAATGAACCAATCATTTCAGCCACAGTCATGTGGCAGACCCTGGTGCTGAAATGATTGGTTTGTTAAAGTGTGCATGTCCTGTTTATACAACATAAGGATGGGTGGGAGGGCCCAAGGACAATTCCATCTTGCACCTCTTTTTTTTCTTTGCAATATGTACTGTTTGGGGCCTAGTTTTTCAAACTGCCATCCTGTCTACCACTGCAGTGTCACTCCTAGATGGGCCACGTGTTTGTGCTGCCTACTTGTGTCGCTTAGCATAGTCATCCAGCTACCTCGGTGCAACCTTTTGGACATAAAAACACTATTGTGAGGTGTGAGGTGTTCAGAATAGACTGGAAATGAGTGGAAATTAAGGTTATTGAGGTTAATAATAGCATAGGAGCAGAAAAACCCACAAATTCTGTGATTTTAGCTGTTTTTATGATTTTTTTCAAAAAAATACAGATCCAAAACACAAAACCCAGAACCCAAAACACGGAAGGGTGGTTTTGGCAAAACCAATCCAGATCCAAAACATGAAGAAAGATCCAGGTCCAAAACCAAAACACAAAACACGAAAAGTGGCCGGTGCACACCCCAAGTTTTAACCCCTTTTTTACTATTTTTACAGTTTCCTAACACCGTGGAGGAGTGGACCAGCATCGCGGAAGATTTTGAACAACATTGGAATTTCCCTAACTGCGGAGGAGCCATCGATGGGAAATACGTCCGCATCAACCCACCTACCAACACCGGATCATATTACTACAACTACAAAGGATTCTTCAGCATTGTTCTTATGGCAGTGGTGAATGCCAACTACGAATTTCTGTTTGTGGATGTCGGCAAGAATGGCCGTGCTTCGGATGGTGGGTCCTTCAAAAAGACTGTTTTCTACCAGAGACTCGCCAACAAAACCCTCAACTTGCCTTCACTGGACCAGACAAAGCACCGCCTAAATTAAATTTTCATCACAGACGAGGCTTTTGCATTACATGAACATGTGATGAAGCCATTTGCACAGAGGGGCCTGACCAGAGAGAAGAGGATCTACAACTACCGTCTATCCCGGGCACGGCGAATTGTGGAAAATGTGTTTGGAATAATGAGCAACCGCTTCCGCATTTTCCACACCACCATCAATCTACGTGTGGTGAAGATAGACTGGGTCGTGATGGCGTGCTGTGTGCTGCACAACTTTATGCGAAGAAAATCTACTCAATGAGGACCAGTCCCAGCTAGACCAGAAGATGTAGGACCCCTGGAGGACATTGAACATTTGACATCTGTGTCTGCACCACCAAATACAACAACATCCACCGCACGTGCCAAAGAAGTGAGGGAGGAGTACATGACCTATTTTAATGGACCAGGTGCTGTACCATGGCAGGAGGACTGTCTGCGAACTACTGACTAAATTGGACATTTGGGATTTAACAACAAAAACATTAAGGATTTTGGTTTAAACTGTGTCACTACTTACCAAGACTTCTGCAACCTCCTCTTCTCCCTCACGCTCAGCCATCAAGATTATAGATTCCCTTTGAGGTTCTTGTTCACTGATGACTGACATCATATGGTAGTACCACAGCGCAGGACTATATATTTCATCTATGCCCGCTCCTGATTTTTTGGAGTCATCCACCTTCTTTTTTACTTTGATGTACACTGTCCTGAGATTTTGAATCTTTTGCCGTACAGTTTTCAGGTCTGCATCAGTGATGTACTTTTTCGTATACTCCAAAAGTACCTCTAGTGCGGCCAACTTGTGCGACTTGTTGTGGTACTTCCGAGAACTGATCTTCCACAGACACTCTTTCGAGTTCAGGATTTCAATTAATCCTGTAACAAATTCATGTTCACTATCCATGGAAAATATCTATGAAGAGGAAAAAAAAGGACATTTAAATATTTTTGTATGTAGTTTTGTTACATTTAATGTTGTTATAGTTAACATTTTTAATGTTTTAATATTTTCTTTTTAACAGGTTTTTTGTTAAATTTAATGTTGTTATAGTTAACATTTTTAATGTTTTAATATTTTCTTTTTTACAGGTTTTTAAAAATGTTATGTTGTTTTAGTTAACATTTTTAATCTTTTAATATTTTCTTTTTTACAGGTTTTTAAAGGTTTGTTATGGTATTGTAATCATGTTTTCTTTTACAGGAATGTCATGTGTTCATTGCTTGCTAATATAATGTTTTTCTTTGTTTGATAGCATGGGTCTTCCACCTTTGGGCCTGTCACTGTTGTAGAACTACAGATCCCAGGATGCCCTAAAAACAGTTTTAACATGCTGTTATATCCCAAGGGTGGGTGGCAGGTCATCCTGGGATCTGTAGTTCCACAACAGCTGGAGACTGAAAGGTAGAAGACCCCCAGCTTTAAATAATGTGTGTTTTTAAATGTAATATATGGTGATTCTTTTGTAAAATACGTGTTTATTTATTTTTTGTTATATTACTTAAAATTTATTTTTATTTTATCTGTATTGAATTGATTTTTAAACATGTTTATTATTAATATAATATGTTATTTCAATATGAATAATCTTCCTGGAATGTATTTGTTTATTTTGATTAAAGATTTTTGTCTATCAATTTTTTTAAAAATTGATTGGTTTTCTAATTAATTATTAGGTGGCCCCCCTCAATACGGCGGGCGGTGGCTGGGTCATGCATTTATTAACTGGGGGCACACATTGGTGGGCAGTGGGAGCTTAAACGCATGACCCAGCCACGGCCCGCCTCAATACGGGAGCGGTGGCTGGGTCATGCATTTATTACCTGCGGGCACATATTGGTATGCAGTGAGAGCTTAAATGCATGACCCAGCCACCGCCCACCTCAATACAGCGGGCGGTGGCTGGATCATGCATTTATTACCTTGGGGCACACATTGGTGGGCAGTGGGAGCTTAATGCATGACCCAGCCACCGCCCTCCTCATTCCGGCAGGCGGTGGCTGGGTCATGCATTTATTACCTGGGGGCACACATTGGTGGGCAGTGGGGGAGCACATATTGGTGGTCAGTGTGGTTGCATTTAAACTGTACAAATACTCACCAAACTTCCAACAAAACAAGACTTCCAGTGTGCAGGCTCCCAAAGTGCGTCTATCATCCTCCATACACAATGCTGCACAAGATGGCGATGGGGCGTGCACACAAAGCTGTCAATCCAATTACACGTGCGATGAATCATACGATTCGTCGTGAGGGAAAAAAAACCTCACGATCGGCTTCCATCGTATTCCAGGTTGGCTAATCTGGAACGACGAGAGGGGATGCGCATCGGCATCGTGATCGTGAGTATTAACTCACGATTTGTACTCTTTTTACCCAATTCGTCGTCACGATTCGTCGAAATCGTCCAAATTGGATGAAAAGTCGGTATGTGTGTGGGCACCATTACTGTCAGGAAGTCGGCACCGTGATTCTAACAAGTATTGGGATTCTGAGTACTGGCATTCCAACAGCCGATAAAATGACTACATCCCATTTGGACAACTGATATGACAGGCTAAATAGATGGGACAGGCGATATAAAAGTGGCAGGATATATAAGTCCAAGGATAATTGTAATAGCCTGCGTACTACAGACGTCAGTGAGTTCCGTGTGAGACTGCCTGATGTTGCAAAGTAGCAGTCATTTAAAAGGAAAAATCAGCCTGGTTTTGCCTTTTAAATGACTGCTACTTTAAAACGTCGGGTAGTCTCGCATGGAACTCAACGATGTGTGCAGTCCACAGGCTATTACATTTAGTCCCAGGTCTTGCCTTAGAATTTATATATGGTAGTTAATCAACAATAGTTGAGGCACAAATCTTGTTAGGAAATGAAACTGTAGCTCCATACATATGACCATGTCTGCACATGTGCACAGAGTGACGGGAGTGATTAAAGGTGAACTTGTGGGCATGCAGGCATCTCAGAAGATACCGACCACTTAGGCTAATCAAGTAAATAAGATTATAATAAAGTAGGTTAGGTGGGAATGACTTGGCAATACCATGTGTAGTAGAGATGTATGCAAACCCCAATGTTTTGGTTTTGGTTCTAAATCATTGTAATTTTTTGGTTTTGGCAAACCTCTCTCAAGTGTTTTTTTTTACCGTTTTGGTTTTGGACTTCTTAAAAAAGTCGATAAAAATAGCTAGAATATTGTGACTTAGATCTGTTTTTGTTCCTATAGCACAGTATTATTATCCATCAATAACATACATTTACAGTTATATCCAGTCAATTTTGACCAATAATAGCACCTGAAATCATGGGAAGGGACATACATGCTATCAAAAACATGCAAGATTTTTTTTTTAGATCCGAGATCCAACTTGCGGGAATACCCAAGTCGGGATTCAGTTTGACTCGGAACCCTAAAGTGCTCAGGAAAACCAAATCAATCATCTCGACCAGAAAAAGAAAGGTCCTGCTCATGAATTCAGGTGACAATTCCACACAATCAGGCAATAGACCATCCTTTAACCACTTGACTGAAGTGGTCACATTGTTTGTGACCATGCCAGGCTGTGCATTACCTGAAGATATTCTTCTGGCAAAGAGGAAACTCCCAACCTCTCTACATCCTTGCACCAGTGTCTGCCATGCAGCTGATCGCTACTGATTGGGCAGCTTGGACCCACAAAATTGTGTTGGATAAGTTATAAATAGATGTTCTTGATCTAATTAAATCATTAAAAAATGTACATTTCTGAGTGTTTTTTGGAAAAAATATTAGCCAGTGAAGTGGTTAATGATCATAATACATTTAAGTCAATAATAACACTGGGCCAATAACAAGCAATCAAACATGACTGGGAACAGAGTACCCACAAATAAGACATACTACCTGTTAGAACGCTGCAGTTTTAGATCTTGCGAGAGAGACTGCTCTTCTGAATTTGGTCTGTGGCCAGGTGTAAGGTGATTAATTATTCATTCTTTACCAGCATAGACTATGGTATACAATCGGGAAGCCTTAATACCGGCAGCCGGCTTCCTGACTGTCATATTCCGGCGAGGGTGAAATGCCAGGCGTCTAGACGTTTCCCAGATGCCGGGAGACCGGTGCCCGACATCCCGATCGAAGGGATGCCAGGCGTCGTGAGCGGACAGCTGCGGGGGGGTAGGTTAGGTTTAGGGCATCCGGGGGGGACTTAGGGTTAGGCACCCCTCCTGGGAGGGTTAGGGTTAGGCTAGGGGGAAGGAGGGTTAGGGTTAGGCACCCCCGGGGGGGACTTAGGTTTAGGCAGTGGGGAAGGGGGGGGTTAGAGTTAGGCACTTAGAGGGGGGATTAGGGTTAGGCACTTGGGGGGGAGGTTAGGGTTAGGCACCCCTAAAGAGGGTTAGGGGGTTAGGTTAGAACATACTTACCTGTCGGGCTTCCGCTGCCGGGAACTCTGCTGTGGTCGGCCATGCGGCCGGCGGTATTTCATACCGATTCCTAGACTACACCTAACACCTGCCTATTTAGTCTGCCAGATCTCAGCACTCATTGCTGGGTCATTAATGTTTTCTGTGCTGGACTTGTAAGCATCGCCATTTACTTATTTAATTATCCAGTACTTCACTGTATCTGCCATTATTATTATTCTGGACTCTGAGTTACTGTCTGCTTTATTTTTTATCAGGGACTTTTTTGTTTCTGCCATTTGCTACCATTCTGAACACTGAGTTATTTACTGCAGTTATCTGCATTGTGCATACCAGGACTCACAGTATTACAATGTGTCTGTATTTTCTTGTGTATGTTCATTGAGAAGTGTCTCCTGCATCAGTTCGGTATGTATACTTTCTCCCAGAATAAATACCATTGTATGAATATTTCTATCCTGTGACTTTTTGTGCAATTGCACCCAAGGGGTTCTTAATACTACTGTAAAAAAGTGGAGTAGGCACATGAGGCCAGGATGTTACATTACAGTGATCCAGAAACACATTAGTAAAAAACTGTCAACAGGCAGCAGATTGGTAAAATGAGTACATAGTTAAACTATGTGCATATGAATCACTTCACTGTTGCTATGATTGTCAACAAAGCAATTGGAGCTACAGTACTCTGGTCAGATGATGTAAAAAGAGAGAAACCCAACCTTTTTGCATAATTGACACTACTAGGAATATGACAAAGGCAGCCAAGGGTCTTCATCTACCATATGTAAAAATAGCCCATGTCACATGTTTTACATACTGTAAGATAATTCCATTTGATACTATTCACTCTTACCTATAAAGCCTCACCCAATCCTACTCCCACTACATCTCTGACCTCATCTCCCTCCAAATTCCCACCTGTCTACTTTGTTCTGCCAATGACCACCACCTTTCTTCCCAACAAATAACCTCTTCCCACTACCACCTCTAGGATTTCACCCATGATGCTCCCCATCACTGGTACTCACTCCCTCTTCCTACCAGAATCTCTCTACAAAGATTCAAACATGCTATAAAAACCTATTTCTTTACGAAAACCTCAGTTCTCACCATAAGGCACATCTTTCAATCGTAGTCCACTGATTCACCTTTTTGTGTGACCCTTGTCTGACACACCTATAGATTGTAATTTTTTACCAGCAAGGCAATATTTGCTAATATACTTATTCTTCCCTCACCGGTGAAAGGTTTTCCTGGCTGTAGCATTACCCCCCCCCCCCCGCTAGAAAGAGTCCAGTGCTGGTTATGGAAATTACAGGGGTCCCCTACTCTTTTTGTCCCGTTTTTCCACAACCAGGACTGGCTCAGAAAAGCCCCGTGCTGGTTCTTAATATACAGGGGTCCCCTATGTATTTTGGCCCCTGTATTTTGAGAGCCAGGACAGGCTGGACAGATCCCGGGGCTGGTTATGCTTTTGGGGAGGGGCTGCACATTATTTAAAAAAATATATTTATATTTTCATAAGTACACACAGAAACATGCACGTATCTCATGGATATGTGCATGTTTCTGTGTTACTCTGACCTTCTCAGGATATACTCGCTATCCTGAAGCTGGTCTATTATTTGGTGTCTTAAAGTTTTTTTTTCAAGTTTGAAACTTGCACCCTATTACATTGGGCCAGTTGAATGTTTTAAATGGCAAAAAATCTGGATGCAAATCTGAAAATGGCGATTTTTAGTAATGCTGAAAAAATGCGAGTTCTAATTAACTGACACCCTATTACATGGGAGAGTTGTGAAAAATTGCAAGTTTACCACAAAACTCACAGTTTACCAAAACAGACACCGTATTACATTTGGCTCTTAGTCTTTATTATGACTATATACAGTATGTTCAAAATGTTTTTGTTAATTATCTATCTTGTCTGTAATTTAATGTTTTGAACTTTATATCCCATTATGCACTTTATCTGTATATGCACTTTGTGGACTCTTTGTGGCACTCAATAAATAAAGATTAGTAATAAAAATAATAATAATAGACGTTCAGAGCAAACACCCAGATACAGAGAAGTTGATATCAAATGTAAAGAAAATGTTCATGAAAATTCCACTCTGAGTGTAGAAGTTCCAAGAAGAGGCTCCATCATTCTGATTCGGTCATCAACTTGTACCAATGCATTGAGATACTGCCACCAGGGCCAGATTAACAATGGGGCGGATGGAGCTACAGCTCGAGGCCTCCACAGAAAAATAGGCCCATTATCATGACAACATGATGTTGACTGGCCATCTGCTCTCCACACGGTCAGCCATAAATCATAAGTCATAAAATTATATTTCTATTTACCTCACAAAATGAAGCATTTTTTTTCTTTTACATATTTATGGAGAAATTGGGGCTGAGAGTATACTTGGTGTACACACCCACATGGCACTGGCCACACCCTCTCAGCACTGGTCACGCCTCCTCTGCTTCTCATAATAGGCCATTGTTAACTTTCAACTCCAGGCCCATGTGGCCCTCAATCCGGCCCTGACTGCCACTGTTTATTATTGCAAAAACTACTAGAGAAGATATTGAGGCTGTGAGAGAATCCTTTCTAAAATTTTATCTGGAAACAGACTTCGGCACAGTTCGCCTCCTCCGGGTACTCCGTCTCACATGTTTTTATTGTTGCAAAAATACATCTGAGATGGTAATGCCAAAGTCTATCCAGAGTAAATGCTGAGAAGCAAGAATGGCAAGGGCCACTCACCTCACACAGTGTTATAGTCTGTCTGGACTGGAAGACAGAAATGTAAAAGGCAACACATTTCAAGCTTGGCTTTTTCTCAGCACTTTAAAAGGAATAAAAATAGCACAATGAAGTGGTTTATGAACTGAGGAATGAAAAAATAACTTGATCCAGAAATAGCTAATGCAATTTAAAGAATCTTTAATAGCTCCTGTTTTCTTGAAGTAGCATCGCCAATAGCTTATTTTTAAAGTTTTCTGTTATATTATACTATATTTTCCATCACCGAAAAAGCCTGGGTCCCGGCTCAGTGGGAAAGGCTCCTAGGAAAGATTCCTGGGTCTCAAGCAGGGTTTTACGTGGGTGAAACCCGGTTAAGGCTCAGTGGAAACGGGTATCCTAGGTCATTTGACCCATGTCCGTTCACAGCATAGGGAGAACTGCATTTCCTGGTGCTTGTAGATGATGTCATCTCCAAGTGCCGGCAGAGGTAGGCCCCAGCAATATCTCGGGTCTAGCCTGCGGTGGAAATGGCATTCAATCCGCTATGACATGGCTTGAAACCCATGTTCAGTGTCCTAGACTGTACCCGGGATTTTGGTGGAAAAGTGGTTTTAGTTTGTGCTTTAGTATATAATCATATTTGATTATAGTTTGTCTTATCCCCTTAACATCCTGACATAAGTATTTACAAATGTCTCAATTATATTTATTTTACGAGAGATGCACTTTGAATTGAGATATAATTCTGTTTTTAAATACATGTTTATCAGCTGAGAATTTGTCTTTGTTTTAAGTGCATTCTCACTACATATCGGCCAACACATTAAATGCATTTCCCTGAACACACACGGTACACTGTGTTCTGCCAGAAGAATGATGTGAGTTGTTTTAATTAATAAGCTATTGTTGAAATGCATGATAGAATGAGACTTATATATAAAGACTTTATTTCCCAGCAAATACTTACCTGAAAAGGTCATTATGCTGACCGGAATACATAAATCACATGCAGAAAACACTTCTGCCTGTTAAAGATTGTCTGTGAATGTGGTAATTTTTTCCTAGAGTGTAATTGCTCTACTGATGTCTCCATTTACACATTTATATGATTTGCTTTTATACAAACTTATATAGGATTTGTATTTTTTTTAGAATAGAAAGTGCTTTTGTATTTTTAAAAAATATTTTCAATCATTTGTCAATGTTTACAATGTTTTGGAATCTTTTATTTCTTGACAAAGGTGTCCATTAACTATATTGTGGGTACATATCAATCTTACTTACCCCCAGGGTGGTGTTAGGTGCACCTTTATTCCTCAGCACAGTGCCTCCACCAAATTCTTCCATGTCATTTGCAGGGATGTGGATGGTTTTTCCACCTGTAGTTGATTCGGGAGACAACTTGCACTTTGGTACAATTATTAAAAGGGCAAATGTAGATGAGAGAAACTTGAGTTGGATTCAGATAAGTGAATTTTACAATCATATGTTATAGTATTACATTGGTCATACTAATATACTAGCAGTAGCTTTTTTGAAAAACATGGTTGTTTTATGGTAATATGGTAACATTAAAGGTGTCACCAGAGCCGTAACTAGACTTTTTTGTGCCCTGGGCCAGAAATAGCATTGACACTCCCCCCCCTCCTCCTATTTTACAAATAGGGACATAAGACACGCACCCAAAAAAGGGGTGTGGCCTCACGGGGAAGGGGGATGACAAATATGATTTGTCCCGTACAATGATGAAGGGGTTCTGAAACCATTGTGCTACTGTTATCCAGGTGTCACTGCCGAATACAGTGTGAATCCAATGGCTGCTGTGATAATACACAATAATTATGCAGTATAACTCACCAGCTCTAGAAGTAGGAGAGCGCTGGTGAGGCTGCATCTGCAGCAGGATTTGTCCATCAGAAAAGCCATGCACAAACCTGGAAATGACTGTAAAGTAGGTATAGAAAGAGTGCAGCTTGTAGTGTGTATACAACAAATATCAGCGGCAGGGAGATAAATGTATGTACCATGCGCCGGCAGCTTTATTCACTGGCAAAGGTACTGGGTCGGGAATTGGTGGCTGTGTTCAGGGCTGCCATCAGAAATTGTGTTGCAGATAGCTCTATGTGTAAGGTGTCTGAATGGCATGTGAGTCCCAGGTATGACAGTATGTTGAAATGTGTGTGTTAAATAAAAGAGGATGTGAGTCAAGGTGCTTGGGGAGGTGGCCAGGAAGGAGATAGGGGTTGTCAGGAGATGCTGGGGATAAAAAAAAGGAAGCTAAAGAATTATTATAAACAGAAAATTGACAGACCTGAGAAGTGCCCCCTGCCCTGTGGTGTGGTGCCTGTGCCATGGAACATTGGCACATGTCGCACCATCCTAGTTATGGCTCTGGGTGTCACAGTGCTGGATGATATGCCCACATGCACTTTGAAACTGGCTCACTCAAACTTAATCAAACTAATCTTACAGTAGTACTTTTCATAACTGTAACTGGTATCAACTACAGTATTGTTACAAATCATTGCCAGGATTTCTGACAACATTAGCAGTTTCTAGTCCTGGTTGTTACTAGGCAGCAGGGAAGCTGTCAGGATTGTGGAGGCATTCAGCTGCAGCCAATCTGTAATCAAGCTCTCGGTGTGTGTAGTTCAGCTGCATTTGCAATCAAGGAGGATGGCTTGTATTGGTTCCTCTTTCTGTTAACTTGCAGGCAGTCCTAGCATTTCCTGCTGGTGATAGCTAACCTCAGTGTTTCTGCCTGGTCCATTCCATGTGTAACATTGTTCTAGTCTCCTGAACTGCATATGCCCAGCCATGTCTGTTTCCAGTTTACAACATTCTTGTGGAACTTTAATTACTATTTCTACCAACTGCAAGTATTACCAAACCTAAACAATGAATATCATCTCTGCTGTTGTGTTTCTACAAATACAAATATCTGCCTTGCACACCTATACTGACACAGTGAATATCATCTCTGCAATTGTGTTTCTACAAATACAAATATCTGTCTTGCACACCTACTGTATGCTGACACAGTGAATAACATCTCTGCTGTTGGGTTTCTGCAAATACTGATATCTACCCTGCACAAGTGGATTACATATATGCTGTGTTGGATTTTGTGCTGCTGCTACAAGTCTTGCTTTGTGGATTATTGTGGCCATCTGCTTGTTTACCTGTTTGCTATCCAGACAAATTGTCCTGCAATTAGCCCTGGGGATTCTGGTTCTGATTCTACAATTACCCTAACCCTGTAAAGTATATTTATCTACTCCAGCCAATATCCTGCAATCACCCTTGTATTGTATAAGCCCCCACTGCCTGAGTTTAAGACCTGATAGGCACCTAAGTACTGGTGAGTGTATTCAGCTTTATGGGAACAACAGGTTGTTGTTATAGGCAGATCTCAGAAGGAGGATATAAGGGTCTTATACATATACAGGGGTGTTTCATAATATGTACATACATTTCCCAGTCTTGATTTGATCTCATACTGTGATTGACATTGCCGTGCATTTGCCCAGGGCCTAATTCTGATTTGGATGCTATTTTGATATTCATGTTAGTGTTAGGCTGTGGGAGGCATGGGTTAGGGTTAAGATTTGGGTTAAAATACTTACCAAAATCTGTCAAGATTTCGCTGTTGGTATTATGACCATCGGCATTCTGACCATCAGTATTCCTAGACGCTAACTGGGAGGTAACAGGTGCCGAAAAATATACACAGAGATGTTGCTGTCATGAGATCGTAGCAAGAAGTGTGTTGCACAAAGGCACACAGCCACTCACATAGGGGGCCATGCTCAGACAGATAAATTATGCCTGCCATAGAGCTGGTGAAATTTTCAATGGGGCGTCTCAAGTCACACCATGTGGAAATGTAAAGCCTAAAGATGCAGCATGTATGCCACTCTGTCATTGCTCATTTACATTCATGGATGTACACCAGGGAAGAGCTTTGTAGCAGCAAAAATATAAAGTCGCAGATGCAACACTGGCAATAGATGCAGATATGGATGCAGCAGTCCCATAATTCCAAAGATTAATTTTAAGTAATTGTACAATATTGTGTGGCCAGGAGACCATACCAGTTACACTGTGCTTTAAAGCTGGCATTTCTCTCTCAATGCACTTTAACTTGTTCACCCACTGGTAGTGCAGATTAACAGAATAGTCTTATCACATAGATGATCATACAAGTCAGTACTTAACTCACCCAGACTCCTCTCAGGAACATAGTGCTGTTTGCTCCAGTAGATGTCGCGGCTCAGGGAGCGTTTTTCACGCTTGCTGACCAGTTATTTTGTGTTCTCTCCTCCACTCTCTGTGGTTATTGAGCACAATACTCCAATTGATGATCCAATTAGGTAAAATTTTATTTGAAATTATATTTAATTAATTTGTGTTAGTACCGTACGTTGGTGTACAAAAGAATGGACAATAGACAAGACAAGAAAAAATGAATCCGAAACTCAAATATTGGTCAGACAGAATCAATTCCCAGCAGGAACAATTGGCCTATTCACAACTTATTGTGGGCACACACCTAACAATTAAATAAAAGCAAAATAACTAATTATTCTTTCTGCCAAAGCAAGCCAAAACTGCTGCAGCACCGCCATACTGTACCTACAAATGTAGACCAACTCCAAAATACCCTTCAGCAAACAAAAACAAATCTTCTACCGTCAGATGAATACCAGCTGGCCTATATAAATGAGCATTCCAGAAGATAATCAACTGATGTTCAATAACAATCCTGTGATGCAACAAGACACAGGGCGGGATGCATGATGCATCACATTAGGGATGCGATGCGTCCCACCACCCTTCGAGTCTCAATCAATCAGTAATCAGTGTATGTATATCCATACAATGATGGTGCAGTAAACAACAGGATTAATCTTAAGTCTTGTAGCACAAGTAGATAACAACCTATGGCTCTGCAGTAGCCGTGGTTCGTACAGGGCCGTAGGTTGTAGATTGAAACTTGGACATTGGAGGAAAATTTGTTTTAATATCTATATTATTATGAGGATTTTATTCTTGGATTATTTATTTTTTGACTGTTCCCCCTCCCCCCCTCTTTTTCTCACCCTCACGTGTCCCCCCCCTTCCCTAGTGTTTCTGTATTTAATATTAACTTGTATATGGGTATTACTATGCATAACTGATTACCACAATAAGTGGTCTATAGTATATTATAACTACATTTTTAATAGTTTTCAACAATTAAAGGTCTATTGCCATATGTCTTATTCTGACAGCCATATTAGCTTTATTAGTATTCCCCCTATATCACTTCAGTTATTAAAAATAATTTGTTTAGCTGCATACCCAACTAAAGCCATTAAAGATTACACCATATATGATTGAGCGCTCGCTGGTTTAAAGCACATTTATGTGTTTATTTTGGACCGCCCTTGTATTGGACTAGAGCTACTGAACCTTCGCCTGAGGAAGAAACACCCTTTGACACAGAGTGTCAAAGATTAGTCCCAGAAACATTATCCTTTGAGATGGAACCAAATTTGATTTTGCCAAATTTATGACCCAACCAAAAGTTTGCAGCAGTTCTGTAGTGACCCCCAAATGTTGATGTAAAAGGGCTACCATAGACACCCTTATCAAAAGGTCGTCTAGGTATGCTAACACATTCACTCATATGTGCCATGACCTTTGTGAAAACTCTGGGAGTGGTAGAAAGGCAGAGCATGAAACTGAAAATCATGATTCCCTACCGTGAACCACAGTAGACATTTATGACCCCTCCATATGGGAAAATGAATGTAGGCATCTTTTATATCTACTGATGCCAAGAATAGGTCCTTTTCCAAAGAACCAACTACTGTCCTTACTGACTACATCTTGAATTTCTTCAAATGGAAATAGGGATTCAGCCATTTCAGATTGAGAATGGGTTGGAATGACCCATCTGGTCTGTCCATCAGAAACAGGTTGGAGTAAAAACCCAACCCCTTTCTGATTTAGGTACCGGAACAATTACTCCAGAACCTGACAAAGTCTGCGCTGCCTGAATGAGAGCCTTTTTCCTGTTCACCTTTCTTGGAAGATGGGTAACCAGAAATTTTTCTGAAACATGACTCTCAAGGTCCAGGATATATCCTCTTGTCACCAGACCCTTCACTCATTGATCTGGATTGGAACGACTCCAAGTATCCTTGAACCTGAGTAACTGTGCCCCTACTCAAAGACAGGTTCCTGGATTTAAATAGTCATGCCGATTGTCCTGCCTGCTTTGCCGCAGTACGGGTAGGGCTTGATCCAACACGCCCTCTGAGGGTACCTCTGTGGATGCCTCTAGGCATTCCTCAATAGGCCTGAAATATCACCCTACTATGTGCATGAAAGGAACCAAACCTGGGTTTAGCCTTAGGTGTAGCACCAGGAAAAATAGGACTTTTACCCCCGTCACCTAGGAAATTATTTTTATCAATTCTGAGCCAAATAGGTAACCACCTTGAAATGGCAGAGCCTCTAAAGCATGTTTAGACTCCATATCTGCCTTACACGATTCAGCCATAATGAATGTCTGGCCGAAATGGCTAAAGGAGAATCTGAGTCTGTAATTGGACCATGTCTAATAAAGCCTCACAAACTCTAAACCTTCCGCGACCTGATCGGCTATGGTACTGGCTTCAGACATATTTCCTGACTGAAACCTAGTGACCATTTCCAGCATCCAGGCATTAATGGGTTTAACTTTCCAGGTGCTAGCCAGGACAGGCCTTATGGATTACCTGTCACAGAAAATATTGATTTCAGTAATGCCGACGTTAATTTCTATAGGAATGATGCCATGCGGGTCAGACAATGTCCCATCTCTTGGGCCCATCGAGGCTCATTAGAGGACTCGGGCACCCTAAGTGGCTGAGAACAGGGTAACTCTTGGGAGTGATGTAACTCACTTATGGCCTCTGTAATGGACCTTTCCAAATCAGGCATGCCCTGCTGTGAGGTCGATTTCCCCATTGGGATTAGCGGTTCTGTACAGGATTTAGGCAATTTTTTCTCACATTTCATTCAGGTAAAAACAGTCCCTTTTTTGGAACCCTTGTCTGACTTCTCCATGATAGAAAAGAAATAAAATACTAAATCATATAGAATTAACTATACAGAAAAACAGATTAGTTTTGTACAGAAAATCATATGAATACACTGCATCAGTGATACTGCCCAATCAATAAAGTGCAGTAAAAGACTAATTGCCGAACAGCCAATACTCAACCATATTAAGTTACTTTACCCATGGTAAAAACTTATTGTTACTGCTTCTTAGCTCCTTCAGCAATCCCCCAGTGGTCCTAGTCTGACAGCCAGCAGTTCTAATGCTGGGTACACACGGGACGATCTGCACAACCAACGATATCGCTGAAAGATTTCCCTATAGTGCAGAACAAATGATATTGGGTGTACACACTGAAAGATATCTTTCAGTGAAGTCATCCTGCCACATCTTGGCCTGCATGTACGGATTACAAAAGATATCATTATCTTCATGCAGGAGCGCGCATCGTTGGTCATTCATTGCATACACATGGAACAATATCAACAATATATATCGTTGAACGATATCGTTATCGTTCATATCATTCAAGATATCGTCTCGTGCGTATGCACCTTTACTCCCTCCAAACCACAGCCTGATTGGGGAGTTAGTCTTTTATACTGATTGCCCAACTGCTGCTTGTTATCCTGAGTGATAAGGGCACAGCCCTGGCTTGCTGCTACAGCTTAAAAAAAGCAGAGCCAGCTCACACTGTAACCTGACGCCAATGGATGCTGACACATGGGGAGGCTAATGGACAGCCGCTTTAACTGTGTGGAAGTAGCATGCCATCCTGCAGTATATTTACAAACAAGGTAATTACATTATAATGCATTCTACTTTACCTTGTTTGTCTGTGGCCCCCTCAGATGTGTGTCTGGATAGGAAGAGTCCCAGTGACATTGCAGTGAAGTGTAGTGACTCTCCAGAGGCCATCTTTTAGAGTGGGAAAACTGGTTCACACAAAACTCTAACTGCTCCCACTCTGATAGTGCTAGCCCCTCTCAATCAGGGACTAATGCACCCTATAGTAAATAAATAAAAACCTAACTAAAAAGCCTAGCTAGTGCCTTCTCCAAGGCACTAAAAACAAGACTGAGGATCCAGGTTATGGGGAGAGGTTATATAAGGGTGGGAGTCAATTTGAGCTAGTTAGTGCTTGTCTCCAACCCACCTAAGGCATAACTCACAGGTAATGGCATCCCCCAGATGGTCAATATAGGAATTCTTGAAAGAAAAGTTAATAATAAATAAAAAAATAAGACATATATGTTTGGCTTAGAGATGTTCAAGTTGAGATTAAGACATATATGTTTGGCTTAGAGATGTTCAAGTTGAGCGAATATCATGTCTACATCCATTTGAAGGCAACTGGGATTCCATAAAAATACATTTCACTTATTTAATATAGACCCTGTTGAATTTTAGACATTGTAATACAGGGCCTGTGGTGATTTGGTTGCAAATGACTGATGGTTTAAGGTCTGCACTGGAGTCGCACTGCACACGTGTAGATTTGGTTCTGCATTTTCGGGCACAGTTGCTTGATTGACAGTTTGCTGCTGTTTGAGGGCAGGAAGGTGAGCATTGAAGAAAATGGGGACATGTCAGCCCCATTTTTTAAGCTATGCCGAGGCCAGTGGCCACTCAGATGCCCAATGGCCCATCTGAAGTTTCTTATGGTGATCTAAAGCTGCTTGGAATCGATCAACTAATTCTGATACCAAAGAAATGGGACAAGTGTTAATTATGTTATAGAGGTCTCAATAAATGGTCAAAATCAGTGTTAGTTTTCTACATAAAGAAAAAAACCAGCAGGAGTAGGGTTGGTGGATTTCTGCAGAAACTCTGCCTAGGCTTTTATGTACAGTATCCAGAAAAGTGCTTAGTCTCTGGAAGTGGGATTGGGTATGGGATGCTGGTACTCGGGATCCCGGCGGTCAAAATCCAGATACCGGCATCCCAAAAGGGTTAGGATACACCTGTTGGTAGGTATCATAATGCTTCTGCTACCCCTACCCCTAATCTTTATATATTATTAATTATATATATTAATTTCAGAGTATTAATTTTCACCTAGTATGGCCTCTCTCAATCCACAGTGATATTAAAGTTTTCTTAATGAAGGGATGCTGATTAACACACTGACCATTAGTACAAGAGTTGTAGTTCAAGGTGTGGAAGCGATCTTCCTTCTTGATGATGCTTGGTGAAAACCAGGAACCAGATGGATCAGATCAGATTTTCCAACTCAATCTTTGTCTGAAAATTTTTTCCCTGAAATGCAGATCTTTATTATATAAGGTGACCAGATCATCAAACAATGTCAGAAAGTTGTAAGATTCCAGAATTCATACATTCAGAGAAACTCTGCTATGAGGTACGGTATGACCAAAAGTCTAATTGTCCCAACTCAAATCTAAAACTAGAGTTCTGAATTGTATGACATACTGAGCCTCTGTCATGGTTCAATGTGTGACATGGAAGAGACTGACAGAAGCAGAAGGCACCCGACTGATTTTGTCACCTTTCAGAATAGCAGAATAAAATGAGAATTATTGCATATAATTGGGTCATTCTTTGAGAGCCTTTTTTTTAGAAATTCTTTATTTTCAATAGATTTTTGCTATTTTCGAAAAAATACACATCACATAATACAGAAAAAACAGTGGTACTTCGCGCAAATATAATACAACAATGCCATTTTACAGCAGGAATGTGCCAAACACAGATACAATATACTTTTACATATCTTTCAGAGTTAGACCACCTACCATCAAATAAAGAGACTACTAAGAAAAGGGGAGGGGGCAGACGAGACAAAGGAAGATGGAGAGGGAAGATGGAAGAATCGGGAAAATCATATAGGAAACAGGTAGAAGAGAAAAGTGAGAAAGCATGAGTGTATAAGAGGACTTGGCTAAATGGGTCTGAGTGTATCTATATCTGATTTAGGGGGACCAGGTCCTTATTTGCAGGAGATGTCTTAAATTCAATCCAGCTTAACCACATAGCAACAAAATCAGAGTGCTTCTCCGGGACAGAATGAAAGACATCTTCCATGTTCATGTAGAAGTCTAAACGCCGGCACAACTCCCAAATTGAGGGGGCTACTACTGAATGCCAATGGACTGGGACAACAGCCCTTGCTGCATTAGCCAAATGTTTAAGAAAATAGTTTTTGTATTTTGATAAAGGAATATTGGTGTAAGAGAGGAGCCAAAACTCCAGTCCACTGATAACCCAAAATTTGACAGGATAAGAGCCTTTTAAATAATAAAATATACTTTAGATAATTCAGAGAAGAATGAATGATGATCTCGGCAGTGCATTGTGAAAGGCCTTGTTGAAAGTGAATAATTCTGTTTAATCTCCTGCTCTCTGAGATATGTGAACACCATGGGCCTGATTCAGAGATGTACGCTAATGACGCCGCTATTGCATCTGTGTACGCAGCTACTATGTAAAAATATGCAAATGTCACAGCTGCCGGGATATGAATTAAGACACCCACCTGTGGCTTTGTAGACCCAATCATGTGCATAAGATATCGCAGCATCAGTGTACATAGATGCAGCATCGATCACAGATCATTTATTTGTTGCAATCCAGTCTATGGTCCTATAGAATGGACGTGGGAATTGAGACGCCGGAGTCATATTCCTTGTGTACGGGCTCACAGTCTCAGGGTGTGACACGCCCCCAAAACCATTGCAACATGCCTGTGCTCTTTGCTACCACTCCTCATTACCTCCACCAAATGCTTTCTGACTGTCCATCAACCTGTGAAGAAATAGTTGCTGTGAGTGACTATGGTAATGTACATACAGTAGACTCATGCACCGTGTGACTTAGACATATGCGCTGATTGCTGATTATCGCTCAACTGTGAAAACATCAGGATAGAGTACAACTGTGAATCAGGCTCCATGATATCATTCAGGCTATATGGCGTTTATTTATTGTTCCCTTGGACTTACTGTTTTGTCATCTTATATTTGAATTTTTATTCATTTTATTGTAATATATTTCATTTTTTTTAAATATATTATTAATTTTAGTATCATTAGACTGCTCCAGGTGGGGCAATGGTAGTCTGTCATCTATTACACTGTTCCAACCCCCACCTCAGGTATTACATAGATAGCATCTTGTTATTTTGAATGATACATTGCATTTTTAACAATACTTGAAAGGGCTTCAATATAAAACAGGCTGAATGGATTTCCCCGTAACATGTAAAAAATGAATAATCTGTGTGGTGTTGCTCTATTCTCCGCTACTATCTTCCAGTACAGGTTACCAGTTTACGCTAAACATTTCTTGAGCAGCTATATTATCTCTATTGACTGCTTTGGTAGAGGAAGGGAATGTTTTAATTACTGCACAACTAATTATTCACCTTCCGTGATTATCTGATCATCTCTGAAATCAATATTGATGTCTGTACTGACTTTGATGCATGTTTCCAACCTTTGCATTTGATACATGCAAGGTTTTACTTAGATCAATTTTTTTATTGCTAAGTTATGGGACCTTAAAAATATGGATTCGTAATGGAATATGTAGTAAAGTCTTAACTGTCACCAACAAAATAAAGAGAAATCAATGCACTTCCAGTAAGCAGTTTATGTATAAGCAAACATTTGACTAAAGCTTGCCAGTGACGTACGAGCTACACAATAAAAATAACATAAATAAGACTTTTTATGATTGCAATCTGGTATATGGAGATTTTTAGCAAGAAAATATGGTGAGTTATCTGAAATCAATAAATGAGGAGCCTGCATTATAAATATGGAAGTAGTACATGGGGGGGTGGGTAAGTATTTAGCCTGTGAGATGTTTTTTATTCAAAGGTTAGTCATTCTCTTACCGTAAGTTAATTATGTTTTCTCTATTTCCCTGACTTCTATAATCTTCTTTTTTCTTTTTATTATACAACACAATGGCCTATTCCCATGGTTCCTGTATATAACAAATGTTCTTTTTGTTATAAGATTATTAAGATTTTATTTTAAGGATTATATATGTGTTGTTTGCCCAAGGGGTTGCACTGAGGAAGCCGGTGGACAAGAAGACAGGTGACAATGACCAGGGAGAAAATAGATGAACTCTTAAAGCATGTTCTACAATAAGACATTCCGAAACAGTGTGGATGTTACCGCTTGAAAGACTGCATTGAATGCCAATACAGACAGCACAGTTATTAAGTCTTATCTGCCCTGCAGCAAGATTATATATTGATTTCTGTTAGAAAAAGCAACATCTATATTGGAGTCCAGTTATCCAAATAATACACCCTGTATGTATAATATTGTGATTGGAACACAGAAAATCACACATACTGTGCCAAAAATAAACAAAAATTCAGTTAAAATGGTTATACTGCAGATAATTAAATAAGTAATATTCCATAGAGTCTGGCTTTTCACCACCATCACCTCTATTGCAGAAAGCACATTTATTTGTTGCAAATGTTAATTGAAACAAAATAGATAATGCTGCTGTATTGTCAATTTGGTTTAACTGCTTGTTTTATTTTCTGATATTAGCTAACCTTTCATTTCTCTCCTATAGTTTGGCAATAAATTTTGTTGCTGGAGCGTACAATCTGCTGTTACTTTAGTCAATCCTATAGATTATGTACATACACATATTGTACTGTAGGTTAGGTAGAAATTACCATTGCATGAGTTTAAATGAAGGCCCCACCAAATGGCATGGCATGACACTTTTATTATGCTTGTATGGCTTAATGAACAATATGCAGTATTAGTAGGCTCATGGATGATACCCATTGACATTTTAGGCAATGGCAAATCATTGGGTGCCATATACCTGGTTATACAGCTGCTAGCACCTTATAGATATGTTAATTTCAGACTTGTGTGTATTTAACTTTAATTTGGAGTTTTAATGGTCATGATCCCTATATGCTGCACCACCCATGGATGTTTTGGGCAACCTCCTGCTTTACTGTAGGACCAGCAGTGCTGCAGTCTCAGGCAGCCTTTTAGTGGTTTGTGGAGCTGCACTGATAACAGTTTGGTCCTCCACGGCTCCCATAGTTATAGGAGCCCTGTAAGTCTGAAACTTTATCAATGGATGATATGGCCACAATGGGTAGTGGATGAGGCAGCTGCCTCTGCATACTGTAGTTGCATTACTAACTCTGCATTGGAATTGGTATGTAATGTCGGCTTTCGGGATGCCTCCTGTCACAATACCGACAGCAGCATCCTGATGCATACCCTCCCCCTTTCTCCCCCTAACCCTGTCTTTTTGTATCCTAACCCTAACCCTCCCCATCCTGCACTCTAACACTGAACCTAAGTCTCCCCCCTTTGTGCCTAACCCTATCCCCCCCAGTGGTTCCTAACCCTAACCCTCCCCCCTAGCGGTGCCTAACCCTAACCTCCCCCCCCAAAATCTCACGCTAACCCTGCTATACTACTTAAACCTAACCCTCCCCCCCCCTTGCGGCTAACACTAAGGATGCCCCAGACTTACCATGTTGGGGTAGCCATCCTTCTGTGCTCTGCCATCAGGATTAAGATAGGAGTCAGTATTTCGATGCCTATCTTAAGTTCCTTTTTGGGCTTCCGATGTCGGGATTGAGACCAGCGGCATCGCAGCCGTCGGTCTCATAACTACATCCCTCTGCATTAGTTCTCCAGGAACCCAATACCTGCATTCTTGCTGAAGCTTCATCTGGCCGAACAGCTTAACACTACCTGCTGATCAGTACCGTTGGCCAAACACAGGTGCTACAACCTGCATTTACATTGTGGTCTCTCAAGTAACCTCTGCTCTAGTGCTTCTCAAACTCGGCCCTCAAGACACAATGACAGTTCAGGTTTTAATGATATACATGCTTGAGCACAGGTGTATTAATTAGTACCTCAGTCATTTTAATTTAACCATCTGTCCTCAAGCATGGATATCCTTAAAACCTGGACTTTTAATGTGTCTTGAGGACTGATTTTGAGTAGCACTCTCTACTGTGTACTACATCCTGTGCACTCAGGGCCTGATTCAGAGCCGGACGCTCTGACCAGAGAGCTTGCTCTGAATCAGGGCCCTCCTACCTAAACTTGGAGCGGCAGCTTATGCGAGCGTCCATGATGATGGTCGTGATGGTCCAGACCATCGTGACCATCGGGCTTGCGACAAGACCCTGCGGTAGGGTCTCGGTGACCGCAAGCCCTGGAGTGATTTTGGCTCTATCAGAGCCAAAATCACTCCTACTGACATCACTAGTGACCACTAGTGATGTCAGTGGGGCCGGACCCAGACGGTAGGCATTCCCATGGGAACGCCTCCATCTGGCAGCCATGCCCCGGCCCGCCCAACATTGACAGCACGCCCCCTTGGGTGCGAGACCTGGAGCGACGGCTTCCCCGTCGCTCCCCGGGTCTCGCGCATGTGCACGACGGAGCTCCCTCCGTCGTGCGCATGCGCACTAGGGCTCCATCGACCCGCTTGCGAGCGCTCACGAGCTGGTCTGAATCAGGCCCTAAGTTTCTGTTTGTGGCCCTGCTGTTTGTGTGTGCACTGTCTGTCTTTGCTGTCATGGTACCTTGTAGTTGGAATATGTGTTTACAGGTAGCAGTGGTATAGTACAGTCAGTGAACACACCAGCAGATGCCCTTAGACAATGAACAGCCCAGTATGTGATTGCACTGAAATGCTTTGTGACCTATCTTGTGAAGTATATGTGTGTATGTGTCTAATTCTTGTGACGTCATCAATGAATGTTATGAAGTATCTGTAACCACTTATTGACTTGATTTCTATTGTACCATACACATCTGTATGTACTAATTCAAGTGGTTCTTCAGCGCTGCTTGCTGATTTTGGAAATGGTTTATGGCTTTATTTTTCTGTTATACAGCTTTCACACATGGGATTCTTTGTATTAGTCACTGAAATTCTTGTGACCATACCGTTCAGTATATCTGGACGCTAACATATCCAAGGTAACCAAATCTTCTGTGACTCAGTTGTCTTTATCATGTAACAATATTGTGTATCAAGGACGTATAAATGACAACACTGGATGCATGTTGCTATTATGGTCCCTTTTCTGTTCTGCATAATGAACTTTCCTCTAGCAAACTAACTTTGTGACCTCTTTGCTCTAGGACACTGATGACTATAAGATTTGTTCAGTTTCTGGTACATAAAGCATGTCTTGGATTTCTGCAAATTTAGTTTTTGTCCCAATTTTCAAGCAGGTTTTAATTGTTTCAACTTATGTAGCTGTAAGCACTTAGGACCTCATTCAGAGTCGGTCGTTGCGGCCGCACGGTCGTAAAGGAAAAGGGGCCGGATATGCAAATGATGCACTCGCAAGTTGCGTCCTTAAGATCGGATCGTTAGCTGGCTGACCAAGGGGAGGATGTGGCCGTAAGACAAAAAATATGCCCCCTTCTCGTACGCATTACACGTCATCTCTGGCCATATAAGGATTAATCGAGACCATCGGTAACCATCAGAACTTGTCGTAGAGCTTAAGGTTGACCATACCCTCTCTTAAGCACTACGATCAGGTCAGTGTACAAACCACCCATATCACATGTGCCATGACACTACTTTGTTAATTATGCACTCCCATAAAACGCTGTTCGCATAATTAGGCACGCCTGCGTTCGGATCTCCACTCCCCTGTTTTCAAGCCCCTTCCCCTGTTACCACCAACAAGTGCCTCATTCAGTCACTCAAACTACCGACCTGGCTATGTTCAAGGAGAGAGAAATTTCTGATCATAGCAGATAGTTTGCGCACGCGCATTACGAACTTTACGCATGTGCAGTTTAGCGACCGACTCTGAATGAGGTCCTTAATTCCAAATTCCTTTGATTGTATTAGGATTTCATGCAGCTAATGTGGTGAACTACTCCTCATTGCAGCTGGAATGCCTTGTTGTGCCTGAATTGATATATCAACAATCTTTTCTGTGGCTATCTGTGACACTCAAGGCTGACTCTGCTGACATTCAAATGCTTTGTAACCTTGTGATGGGATGTAGTTACAGTATGAGACCACCAGTCTCAATCCCAACAATGGAATCCATGCAAAGGATTTAAGATAGGCATCGAAATACCGATGCCTAACTTAATCCCGATGCCAGAATGCAAAGGACACCAGCCCAAATGAAGGTAGGTCTGGGGTGCCCTTAGCCACGGGGGGGTTAGGATTAGGTGTGCCCAGGGGGGAGGGTTATGGTTAGGCACCCCAGGGGGAGAAGGTTAGACATGCCCCCGGGAGGGTTAGGTTTATGGAGCAGTAAGAAGGGGTTAGAGTTAGGCCCCCCTGGGGAATGTTAGGGTTAGGAAGTAGGGGGAGGTTAGGGATAGGCACCACAAAGGGAGGGTTAGGGGGGCAGGAGAGAGTTAGGGGACTTACCTGCCCCAGTCAGAATCTTCACCCTGTCATACATCCACTGTTGGGAACAGTTGCCAGTATTTCAATACCATTCCCTTGTGCATATGTAGCAGTTTAACTTGAATTTTCAGAGTTTCTCACTCACTGGGGTAGAAGTACAAAACCTTGGAAAGAGATATAAAGTACCAACCAATCAGCTCCTGTCACTTTTCAAACTCACCCTGTAAAATGACAAGAGCTGATTGCCACTTTATAACTCTCCAAGGCTTAGTACATTTACCCCTCTGTGTGCAATGCAGTACTCTAAGTGCTTGACTCACATGACATGTGTTCTTAGAACTGCAGTAGCTTTGCTCTGACTTTGGGGTCTATGTACTAAGCCTTGGAGAGAGACAGTGAATGGATATAAAGCACCAATCAAACAGCTCCTAACTGTCACTTTACAGGTTGTGCTTAAAAATTACAGGAGCTGATTGGTTGGTATTTTATCTCCATCCATCTCTATCCAAGGCTTAGTACATAGGCCCCTGTGTCTGTAGTTACCTTGTTTGTGTTTGTTACCAATGCCACAATACAGAAAGTCAAACTCAGGAGTTAAGTTTTGTAGCATCGCTGTAGCGATCTGTTCATCATTCCTACAGACAATAGTTGCTAAGAAATGGACATCATTTGTCAATGTAGTCACTCATATTGCTATGTAATCCTATGTATGATAGATTACACATGTTGTTCAGCACTTAAACCAATCCTACTCATGGATCTCTCTACATCATCTGGGTTTGGACAGTCAATAAGGTCTACTGTCACTTTCCACAATCTTTAATGCTTTAATTGCATTTCCATAGCTAACTTTCATGTTGTAGAATTTTCTGCACGTATTGTGCATTATTCAAGCAGACATATTTATGCAGCTTCTGTGATGTAGATAGCTTTTCTGCTCACATACTGCACTGTGCTATCTTCACTCTGTGTTTGCTGGTGCCTGAGATGGTGTTAGTGTGCTGCTGGGTGTTCAAGTAGCACTCTAACACAGTGACAAGATGGTGCAGTGCATGCACAGTAATAGTCAGTGCCAATCTTGGTTAGGGATTTGAAGCCTACCTATAGGAAGTATGGAATATGCACAGTAGCTCTCTTGAACTCCAACATTAGTTGTACCTTAAGGTTAATTTACCAACCATTACTTGTTTAGTTAATACTGCTTGGAGATTATGTTCTGGAGTCAACTGTAGAAAATATTGCATTCCATGGAAACTGGGTGTGAAGAACCCATCAAGATCAGTTGTGAAAACTTAAAGTGAGGAGCTTTGTTACATACTGGATAATAAAGACACTATGACTGCTGTGGTCACTGACTGAAAGGGAGACATCTTTGTATAATTTTTATTATTAAAGTGTTACTTTTATACAACTTTTCCGTAATCAAATATACCCATTATGTTTAGCAAATAGGGAATAGCCCAATTTCACTAATACAATGCCAAAAGCCATACTTAATCTTTTTAGTAGAACTCCATGGGCAGGCTAAGTTTTCCAACACTTAATGCCTCTTCTCAACTTGGACTCCCTATTTGCAATACATTAGGGCTCATTTGATGAAGGAAAGGGTGTCTACTTTTGACAAGTATCTTCAGGGTGCAGTAATGGCAGATGCCTACAAGTTAAAAGGTGCATAGCGGAAGTGAGCAAGAAGATTAGTACACATGTTGATGCCAAACCAGAGTAGGTTTTGTTGAAGATACAGTACCAGGATACAGGTGATAGAAGATAAACAGCAGTCAATATGATGAGGTGTCAATCTCTTTTGGGCTAAGTTCTGTACAGCCGTACAGCACTGTGATGCTCTAATAACACAGGCATGAGATGTTATTGTTGAGTCATACACAATAACACTCAGTTAAGAGACAGCTTGTTGCATTTAATCATTTAACTACTTATCATGCAGGATAACAACTCTAACAATATCCAGCCTTTCCACTGGTTAGAACCCCCTTTTTGAAATCATATTCACAGCACACACTGCACCCAACACATTTAACACAAAAAACACCTAACTTGTCCCCAACCATATATCCTATGACTGTTCAATTTCAAGTTTTGTGGAGGCTCTACAACCTTTTCCCATGCACTAGGTCCTGATTTAGAGTAAGCAGCAATTTTGCATTACAAACATACATGTATAATTAAGGCCATAAAATTGCTGTTTAAAGTTTATATTTCAAATTGAACAAATATACTCTGTCTGGGGCCATATCTTTGGCAAATTCTTAATAAAGCCACAGAAAAGGTATGCCAGTATTCCTCAGCAACTTGATGACAATGACTGGCATTTAAGATACTATAGAAAGATTAAATGAATAACTAAACACTAAGTAACCATCCTCCACCAAAGTGTAAGCAGCACAATTGCCCTGCTTGGCTGACCATTAATGGGAGGGAACAAACAACATGTGGCTCACCATAAAAGTCACAACCAGCTTTGGGCCATGCCAATGATGGCTGGTTAGAATATGAAATGGAGACCCGCAGTGTATGATTGTTTAATTACCTGTCTTGATTTAAAGTGCTGGTTGAGTCCTGCACCATTAATGGTTCTATAGAAGGTCATATTATTACAATATATCCAACAAAAAAAAATAGTGTACTGACTGTTCACAGCACAGCCTGCGGCCCTCCCTATAATTGTATAACCAGACCTGGAGTTAGAAAGACTGAGTTTATTATCACTGTACTATGGAAACCAGCAGCATGAAATCATCACTCTAATGATAAATAGCTCAGAGACTGAGGAAAGCATGGCTTTTATCTATATGTGAAGAGATGGATCCCTCCAACCTCCTAGTTTCTAGTCCCATAATGGCTGGAGAGCACATGTTGCATGTACTGTATAGACCACACTTACCAGAACCACAGATTTCCCAATATGTACTGCACTTTCTACTCCTCACCCTGTCCACAATATTGCTACAGTAGTGAATGTTACTTATCAAATCAAAATGATATATATATATATAATATATATCAAACAAGAAGGTACTAGTCACAGCGCTAAACCACTCAAACGTTCTGTTCGAATTATAGAGAATCAAGTTCAATATATTCACCCACTATGGTCCTGAAGTCGACAGTGGCAGCTCACATTCTTCCAAATGAACCTTTGTTGTATGGTTCCCAATAGTCATGTAAAACAAGAAGTGAAAAACAAGCGCCTCATAGTGTAATATATTTATCAGTTCGACACGCACCATTACCACTTAAATATGCTATACGTAATGTGTCAGTATATAGGCACGTAATCAATAATCCGCTGAGTCTCTTTATCTCCCTCTTGGATTTTATAAAGTCTCGTTCTTACTCCAGTCATTAGTGTGTGTATATAGGAGAAAAAAACACACTCATAGTGTATTACCAATGACAATTTTAATTTAAACACAAATAGACACGCACAAAAAATTGTGTAATTACATAAAAAAGAGTGCAATAAGGCTCATCTGTAAAGGTTACAGCATCAGTGAACAGAGGTCCCTCTTCCTCAACGCGTTTCGTCTCTTATACCGCTTAGGTAGGACTTCGTCAGGAGGATATCAACTAATGTGCTACCTGACTACCTTATATACCCTCACCAGTGATTGAGTATGCCCTAATCTGGCTAGAGCCGGATATCCGGCCGCGGGCGCCATTTTGGTAAGTACCGCGCATGCGCGGGATCGCTCAGAGCTCACGAGAGTTCTTGATAAAAGTCGTTTGACTGAAACGTTGAACTTGACCTTGGGAGTCTGGAGTCTTCTTTTCAAGTCCTGTGAGTGCCGCTGTTTTTTGCATGTATATATTTTTTGCCTGTTTGGACCATCAGAGGGCACCCAGGCATTTGTATGTTATTTACCTGTGGAGTGCCGGCGTTATTTTGATATATTTTTCCAATTTGTGATGATCGTTTTCATTTGTTTGGATTGCAAGGCACCCCTATTTTCTTGTTTACTCAACTTATCAATCAGAACATTGTATATATTTTTATTGTTATTTTTATTTTTTCACTCAGCTTTTTTGGTTTAGGGTTGTTCTATGGACTTTGACCCACTTTTTCTTTAGAAGCTGCTTTTCAGATGTGTTTTTCATTTTTTTTGTGAACACCAGGATTTGACTTTGCATATGACTATAATAATTTTTCTGAATCTACTTCTGCACCATTATTAACACATTGACTTTCTTATTAAGATTTATTTTGTCTTTTTATAATATCTCTGGGTTCTACATTACATTGGTTATGTCTCAAACCAATAAAGGGGCTACCACGACTCCGACGGGCAGGAGTGGTTTTCTTAATATACAATTGCCTATAGGTGAGATATTAAGCTTCAGCGAGTCTGAAGCAGAAAATCTCTACTTTAAAGATTCTTTTTTGGACACTGCAGGTGCTTCCTCTGCAGATGAACTATACGTTCAATTACTTAAACTCAAAACAAAGGAGTTAGATTATTATCTACATGGAGTCACTCTTTCGGACTATCATAAGGAGCATAAAATTCCGAGAGGATTCAGGATAAAAAACATCCCGACCATTGGCAGAAACAGTGTAGACTTTTGTAGAAGATGGGTTGACGTCCTTAATAAATGTTCTCTTGACCTGATGTTGTTGGTTATAGAAGAATCCAGTAGAGAACTTAATAATATTCGTGACAAAATAAAGAATTTAGAAACTACACACAAGGCCTGTCTTTCAACAGACAGCTCCAACAACTGGCTTGAAAAATTAGGTACTCAAGTAGAGGATTACAAGAAAAATTTAATTAAATACAAAAAGGTTAAATTGGCCAAAGTGACCATAGAATATCAGGAACAGAGAGTTTACTCCTGGGCAACTGGTAGAACATTAAACCCTAGGCTCCAAAGAACCCACTTTAGAACTCCTAGATGATTTTTAGACACTGAAGAAAACAGTAGTGTGAATTCATCACAAAGTGACCAGGATTTTCCCTCCACTTCTCTCGCAGTTACACAGCATCCCCCTTTAGGGGTAGCAACACGCACAAGAAAAGGAAACTGTCCCGCACCAGACAGGGGAAACAAGGGTCAAGGCAAAAAAGTGTACAAGAAAACAACATGGTTGTCAATTTGTCCAGTAGGACACTAAACATGGCAGAAGCGATGTTATTACAGAAAGGTTTATCTTTTATTCCCACATGTCCATTTAACAGCTTCAGTTGGAAAAAGGACCTGTGGAGATTGAACAGAAGCCTCAAACTCAAAGAATTTTTTAGTAATTCAGATGTTACTCCACCATCCATTGATTCTACTCCTTTCAGAACTACATCCTCTTTCGAACCTCCTTCTAACAATGCTTCTATCAAAAGCTTTGTTAGATTGTTGGATCATGAGGTATCCACACAATTTAAAGGCACGTCCTCCTTACAGCATAATCTCACCAAAGATGCATACAAGGCTCTTACCTCTTTCAGCAATGATGATTCAATCATCTTTTGATCTGCAGACAAAGGGGGAGCAATTGTTATTCAGGATAAAGAACAGTACATCAAAGAAATCTATCACCAACTAGGTGACATGCAGACGTACTCACCTTTGGGTCTGGATCCGGTGTTGAAATTCAAAAAAGAATTAGACTATTGTCTTGCACAAGCATTTTTAGATGGAATTATAACCAAAGACATCATGCAATTTCTTACAGTAGATAAACCCATCACTCCATTATTTTACACACTACCTAAAATACATAAGTCCTTATCTGCTCCCCCTGGTCGTCCCATCATCTTGGCCAGGGATAGTCTGTACAGTAAGACATCAAAATTTCTAGATTTCTATGTACAACCATTAATTTCAAAGGAACCCACTTACTTAAAAGACTCCAACTCGTTATTGGTAAAACTTCATAATCTAACTAATCTTCCACAGGACTTACTTTTGTGTACCATAGACGTAAACTCTCTATACACACGTATCCCGCAACAAGATGGCTGTGATTGCATGGAATCTTTTTTGAAGTCACATCAGGATTACCATGGACCGAACATTGATTTTTACATATGTCTCTTGAAACAGACTTTAAACAATAATTATTTTCTATTTGACAACAATTTTTTTTTGCAAAACAAGGGCTGTGCCATGGGCTCTCATGTAGCTCCATCTCTGGCTAATGTATACATGTTTTCTGTAGAAAAGGAACTTTTTTTGAACAACCCTGAATGCAATAAGTCACTGGTGTTTTTTATCCATTACATCGATGACATCTTGGTCTTATGGTCAGGAACCGAAACAGACTTAATTGAGGCAATGACCCACATAAATTCCATGCACAATCATATTACGTTCACGTTTGAACTAAGTTTCAGCAATGTGCACTATTTGGACATCAATATTCATTGGTCAGGTTCTCAATTCAGCACATCTGTTTATCATAAACCGACGGACACCAACACCTTGTTACAAGCACAGAGCCATCATCCCCCTTCACTAAAGAGGAGTTTACCATATTCGCAGTTCCTAAGAGCACTCAGAATCACCAGTGATCCACAGTTGGCTGACAACATGATTGAAAAATTCATTCAACGTGGATACAAATATAATTATCTTAATTTAGCCAGAGAGCCATCGTACGCAACAGACAGACTACGGCACCAAATGTCTCCACATCAAAAAATACGAATACCATGCTATTCATAAATCAACATAATATTGCCAGCAAATTCATTAATTCCACTTCAAAATGTCTTTGGCCCATCATCAATATGGACAATTCCATTAAACCTTTTAGGAATTCTAGAATCATGCTGGGATATAAACGCGGCAAGAATCTTAAGGACTGGTTGGTCCATAATGATGTCAATTATGGTCCACGCAAAATGGAACAGCATTTTCTTGCCAAAAAACTGGGATGTTACCGGTGTACTGGTTGTACCACATGTAGTTTTTTGGAGACAGGTCCAGATGTTGCACATCCACATTCAAGGAAACGCATACCAATTAATTATGTGTTAACATGTTCTTCCAAATACATCATACATATGATCCGATGCCCTTGCAGTTTTGTCTACATTGGAAAAACTACTTGCACAGTGAAAATCAGAATGGCCCAAAATAGATCTGCCATAAGACAGGCCCTTGAAGGTAAAGAAGTTGACCAACCCGTGGCTCGTCACTTTAAGAATTCAAGACATCCTTTATCCAGTTTGGTATACAAATTCATTGACCATATTCCACCCAACAAGAGGGGAGGAGACCGGGAAAAGAAACTTCTTCAGTGTGAGGTGTTTTGGATCCATAAGATGAACACCATATCTCCCTATGGACTTAACGAACAATTATCTTTCTCATGTTTCTTTTGAAAGTGAGACTACTTTTATTATTTGTCAGAGTCCATTGACCCTGCAATTACTTACTGGGCATTTATTACCCATTATCATATGTTCTTTCTCTTATTGGCTTACAATCTGTTGAGTCTTTTTCCATGTTGGCTTCTTCTCTGTGTTGCTTTTTCTTGATATCTAGTTTTCTTCTTTTCTTCTTTTTTTTCACTGGCTTGTTATTCCAGATTGTATGTTCAGAGTGATCCAGGACTTGATAATCAGGATTGTATTCATTTTTGTTACAGTCATACTACACTGGATACGCCTTATACCGTCGGATCTATGAAGCTAAGCAGTGTATGCCAGTTTAGTACTTGGGTGGGAGACCCCCATGGAATACCTGGTGCTGTAACATACTGAGATCCACAGTCATGCCTCATCTGTTCCATCCATCATGTATCTCTTGTCTTTTTGCCTTGTTTTTCTGATCTAATATTTTCATTCTTATTTATTTTTTATATTTTCTTGTTCTTATTAATTACAAAAAAAATTTCTCTACAGCATGGTCAGCCACCACTGTTGTGGCATGGACATTTATTCTTCCCTCATGGGTTTGGCACAGTTTGATTCATCATTGTCTTTCTGACACAGGCCATATTTCATATTGGAGTCATGTAATGAGATGGGTGTATCCGTATTTAATATTCCAAGTACACTGGCTTGGTGTTCATATGATTGATTGCATAGCCTGAAGGAGCCAATTTGGATGTTTCTGGGTTTATTGCATCTTTTTACATCGTGCCATATATGTTGTATATGCTCAACCCATTCAGATGTATTCAGTTGGCATACACTTTACACATGAGGTCATACATTCTCTATGTGCTTAATTAGCACAGGCTGAGAATTTTTGATCTCTGTGATCAAATCCTTATGTTTCCAGTATTTATCATTATCAACTATACATTTTATTTGCTACATGTTTTTCAGTTCCATTTATTAACATACATCATCTGATGTTTCATTGCAGCTCTATTGTAGGTGTTATGTTCACTTTTGTACACTTTATCATATTTGTGTATATGTGCTTTTTATTTTTTTTGTCGCTGTTATACTTTATTGGCACCCACCATTATTATTATCATTGCACTTTGCTTTTTTATACATTATGACAGCCTGCCCAGACACACCTGATCCAACATATATGTATACTTCTCTTGCGTTTTTGCTCTAATTGTGTCTGTATGTGCGGACCCTGTTTCCAGCGTTATTCACGCTATGGACTTCCTATTACACTTCAGTTACTGTTTGTCTGGCATATGCGTTATACAGATAGTGTGGTCACGTTTGCCGTCATTACGGCATCTGACACACAGCATTGGGACCATACTCGGTATGTGAGGTTGGTCACATGATCAGCTGGATGGCCGCATGCTGTGAGCTCCATTGCTATGGAGCATCACCATGGTAGCGATGCGCCCGGCAGCAGCGTCATTCTCAGGATGCGGGTCCCACCTTGATGACGTCACTTCATCCGGCGGGAGATGCTGGGCAGGCTGTACAATTTGTCACTATGGGATGTACTCTGGTATATAGGTATGTACCATTTCACTGTTCTATGGTTCTTGATAAAAGTCGTTTGACTGAAACGTTGAACTTGACCTTGGGAGTCTGGAGTCTTCTTTACAAGTCCTGTGAGTGCCGCTGTTTTTTGCATGTATATATTTTTAAGCGATAAACTAAAATATCTGCGCTAATAAATAATGAGGAGAATTGATACAAGCAGATCACCACCAAGACAAGAATATATAAACAATTTAATATAATAAATTAATAATTTGACCGGTCAAAATAGCAACAAACATAATACAATCACATACAATAATTAATCACCTACAATAATTGATATTAGACTTTTAAGGATCAGACGTATATAGGATTACAAATTTATCCCAAATTGATCTCATGCTATGCCATATTGAAATTATAATTAGCAAAAGTCTGAATAGAATAAGACAGATCTGAAAA
Organism: Taudactylus pleione; assembly: GCA_031769625.1. Taxonomy (NCBI): domain Eukaryota; kingdom Metazoa; phylum Chordata; class Amphibia; order Anura; family Myobatrachidae; genus Taudactylus; species Taudactylus pleione. Next base: position 5,313,797 of record JAUIMM010000518.1, read on the forward strand.
AATCCGCTGGAGGAGGTGGATCAAAAATTTTAAAAATTTATATATATATCAACGAATTTATTTTTTAAAAAACATAAATGTTAATCCATAGTGTCCGCATCTATGTAATGTTAGCAAATCTTCAGTCTCACCCGGTAAGATCAACTGTGTAATAGGAATCACGGGGAACCTGTATCCTTGCTTTAAGTGAGCATATCACATCCACAACTCACGATCCTGTACACGCAAGTGAATAGCTGTGAGCATCGGAGGAGGCTCCGGAGAGACGGGATGTGAGCGGCTCTTTAATGTTCAATGTACCAGTGTCAGTCCGGCTGCGTCTCAATCCTGCCTCAAACTCCTGGTAGCCAGCTGTTGTCCAGCGGGACCACAAATCTCACGTGCCGGTGAGGGGATGATAGGATCAAATGTTAGATGCCGATGTACACTACAGGTGGGTCCAAAGATAAGTTCACTGACGCGTTTCGATCCGTAAAGCTGGGGCTTTTTCAAAGAGTGAATAGATAATAAACAAATACCCCGTGGTCTTAGAATTTTCAAAGCCTTGGCTATTCAGGATAATATTGAATTAATAAATACATGGAATAAGACCTTAGATGAATGCTCCTATAGATTGATTGAGCTACTTATTTCCTATAGAGAGCAAAGAGTTGTGGAAATTGGTCAGAAAATCGATGAGGTCAAAGAGTTTTTGACTAAATATAAAGATAGACCCATTTTTAGTGAGAGGGACAAGATTACAAATCAAAAAGTAGAACGATTTGAGAAAGATCTAGTAGAAATGAAAAATAAAAAGCTGGCAAGGGATGACAGAGATTATAAGGAAAATAGGGTGAGAATCTACAGGAAACATCCTATTTCATATGTTCCACCAAACAAATTTCTTGATACAGACCAAGGGACCCCAGGATGTTCAGGAAAAGGGAGGTTGAGCCTCAATTATATCACCGTACTACTAATATTTCACAGAATTGCAAAGAAAATTATAATAGGTGGGATCAACACTATAAGAAGGATGAGGTGTCACCCCAGACAACATGGCGACCACGCGATAATAGTTTCAAAAGGAATCACAATTACCAACAAGGAATTAATTCAATAGGTTCCTCTTTTTTAGGACCAAGGAGGGTGGGAGGATTTACAACACAGAACAGATTCTCACCACTAGCCAGAGATACTCCCAAATGCTTAAGAGAAGTAGAGGAAGAAGAGGTGGTAGAAAGTTACATAAGGAAACCAAGATTAAATTAGAACAGGACGGAATATTCAACCTGACAGGGAAAGAACTCTCAACGGATCAAATTAATCTTTTGAAAAAGGGCCTTAATTTTGCGCCCACACAGAACCCCAATTTATTTGATTTGTTTGTTGAGTTGAACTACTTTGTGAGAGATCTATGTAGAAAACATTATATTGCATATAAGAAACTCAGTAACAAGTCCATGAGTCCAGTTATTTTGGGTGACATGGATTTGGACACATTACTAACTTTAGAAAATCTATGGGATGATAATCATGTACCTATTGAAGATTCACCCATTAAGATATTTGATATTCAGGACCAAGCCACCTTGTTGAGAGATGGGAAATCTTTCAAAAACAAATCTCAATTTTATCCTGTTTCCATAAATCTCCCACCATACTCTACTTCTATAAAAAAACAATGGACGATTTTTATAATATTTGTAGTAAAAAATCTAATTGGTCCAATTTGACCAAAAAGGAGTCTATAGAGTTGAAAAAATTTGAGAAAAATTACTCTATAGTCATAAAAAATGCCGATAAGGGTGGGGGGGTGTAGACAAACAAGAGATATGTATCTTAGAGAAGCTTATTCTCAACTACATGACACCACCTTCTATAGAAAAATAAGAGGGGATCCTACAAGTAAATTTGCATTAGAATTAAAAGGATTATTGTGTGAAGCACTCAGAGGAGGAGTCATATCCAAGGAGGAATAAAAAATTTTGCACGTTGATTTCCCAGTTATACCATTATTTTATCACATACCTAAAATCCACAAGTCCCTCACCGCACCCCCAGGACATCCTATTATTTCCGGTATTGGGTCCCTCACAGCTAATTTGTCACAATTTATTGATCACTTTTTACAGAAGTATTTTATCTCCCTGAAATCCCACATCCGAGACACTACACATCTTCTTAATATACTTAAAGATATCCAGTGGAGGTCTGGATACTCGTTTTATCTTTAGATGTACAGGCTTTATATACTCACATTCCCCATGTCAAAGGGACTAATGTTGTGGAGTGTTTCCTAGATAAAGATGTTGGGATCTCAGGTAGACTTAAACACTTTTTACTCATGGCTATCCCTTTTATTTTGGAGCACAATTATTTTGTATTTGAAGGTGTATTATATACAGGTGCTTGGGACGGCCATGGGCACTAGGTTTGCGCCGAGTTTTGCCAACCTCTACATGGGGGCATTTGAGGATCAATTCATCTGGAAGGGTCCATTCAGCGTGAACCTAGTGCACTATGGCCATTATATTGATGATTTATTTATTATTTGGGATGGGGATATAGTTTTAGCACAATTTATTTCACACTTGAATAACAATGATTATAATCTTAAGTTTACTTACACTCACAGTTACACTATAGTGAACTATTTGGATTTGACTATCTCCTCTGAGGGGGGAATCATTAAGACAAAAAATTATAAAAAAGCAGTAGACACAAATAATTTTCTACACTTTTCGAGTAGCCACTATAAACCCTGGCTACAGAATGTCCCTTATAGTCAGTTCAGCAGACTACGCAGAAATTGTTCCTCTATAGAAGATCTCAGAGCACAGGCTGAACTTATGTTTAAAGATTTTGCCTCCAGAGGTTATCCTGTAGTGTTGTTACAGACAGCATATAAGAAAGTAGAAAATAGTGACAGAACACAACTCATTAAAATGAAAACTAAACCTAGAGTTAAGGATTTTTTTGATGAGGATTCTGGAGAGACCCAAATGAATTTTATTTCAAAATACAATAATCAATCGACCATTATTAAGAAGTCTCTAAAAGAGAATTTTAGAATAATACAACAAGACCCTATATTACAAACTACTCTAGCACCAAGGCTAAAAGTAGTTTTTAAGAAAAATAAGAATTTCTAAAACCTTTTGGCCCCCAGCATGCTCAGGAAAATTCCAAAAGAAAAAAACATTACCAAAACCCCTTTATGGCTACCTACTCCTACAATAGGGTGTTACAAATGTGGGAAAACCAGATGCCTGATGTGTGCGTTTATCTCTAATAGAACCACAGAGATCAGGTCCAACACTACTAAAGAGGTATTCCCTATATGAGAATTTATAAATTGTGACACCACATATTGTATATATTTACTGCAGTGCCCATGTGGCCTGCAGTATGTAGGTAGAACCACCCGATCACTTAAAACTAGATTCAGAGAACATAGAAATAATATAAAAAGGGGTTACACCAAACATAGTGTCTCCAATCATTTTTTGAATATACATGATGGGGATCCGTTAGGTCTGGTTCTAATAGGTTTACAACATGTGGCCAATATCAATAGGGGTGGGGACAGGCATAAGCATTTATGTGAAAAAGAAGCATTATGGATATTCAAACTGGGGACTTTATTTCCGTCAGGTCTTAATGCCTAAATGGAAGTTTTCCAATATCAGTCATGATTTATTCCACCTGTTAACCTTCTTTTAAGGGTAAGATGGATAGAACTACTTCCTTGCTGGTTTTTTCGATGAATATTAAGTGCATATTTGTTGGGAATCTTGTCCATTGATTGTAACCTATTTATTATTGTATTCGTAAGGACACTCTCGGTATTATATAATACTTAAATCTAATAATACTAGGATGTCAGAATTAATCATTTAGGCACATTAGCTTCTGTGGTTTTTGGGTATAATATTTCGATATGGGATATGTATGTAATAGTGAATAAGAGTTAGAACTTAATCTTTACTAGGGAGGTTATTATCGACCTAGTGATTGGTCAAGAGAAGTAGTGCAGAGGTAGAGTAATCGTTTGGGATATAATAGCTTATGGGTTCAAGTCATACTGAGCCCTGGATAGAGATCTGTCATTTTTATGCCCAGCGACACTGTTAGTCATATATTAGATTTGAGTGTTAGGATTATAGGCATATGAATTAAGGAGTATAGCACTGTGGGGTTAGCAGTGTAGGTGTTTAGATCCATCCCTTATAGATGTCACTGGTCACATATCCTCACAACACGTACTGTCCCAACTAAAATAGCAGGTTCACCAACAACTTTGGAGGTTGGAGAAATAGAACCATTATGATTATTCTATGTACGTGCATAAATTTTTATTGTGTTTGGAATATATATCGTGTACACATTTGCTGTTCGTATGTACGCATGTATGCATGGATGTCTGTGCGCGCATATATATGTGTGTGTGCATGTATAAATATATGTATGTGGAAATGCAGTAGAATTAACGTTGGATCTCTTGGGCTATATTATTTACCTTCAGTGATAGGTCAAGTGCAGTAGTGTAGAGGTAAAGTAATAGTTTGGGATGCACTAGGTCATGGGTTCGAAACACAATGAACCAAAGACAAGGATTTAATTTAACTATTACAATGTTTTCATTTATATTTATTTTATTAATATTTTAAACATTGTGGAACCTTCAGTAAAAGTAGGAGATGATTCAATCTTTAATATATATTTGTAATCCATATTCTGTACTAATATATATATATATATATATATATATATATATATTAGTAACTAACAAGATCATTATGTTTGAGTTAAACAGGAATTCTATATTCGCTGGGGGAGGTGAACAGGAGGTGGATCATATACTGGTGTTAATAATTACTTTTATTGATACACCAATGAAGTTGAACAGCCTGCATTTAAAAAGGGGTCCATGTGGAATATGCTATTCACTCTTTGAAAAAGCCCCAGCTTTACGGATCGAAACGCGTCAGTGAACTTATCTTTGGACCCACCTGTAGTGTACATCGGTATCTAACATTTGATCCTATCATCCCCTCACCGGCACGTGAGATTTGTGGTCCTGCTGGACAACAGCTGGCTACCAGGAGTTTGAGGCAGGATTGAGACGCGGCCGGACTGACACTGGTACATTGAACATTAAGGAGCCGCTCACATCCATCTCTCCGGAGCCTCCTCCGATGCCCACAGCTATTCACTTGCGTGTACAGGATCGTGAGTTGTGGATGTGAGATGCTCACTTAAAGCGAGGATACAGGTTCCCCGTGATTCCTATTTCACAGTTGATCTTACCGGGTGAGACTGAAGATTTTCTAACATTACATAGATGCGGACACTATGGATTAACATTTATGTTTATTAAAAAATACATTCGTTTATATATATATAAATTTTTACAATTTTTGATCCACCTCCTCCAGCGGATTTTTTCAGATTTTTTCAGATCTGTCTTATTCTATTCAGACTTTTGCTAATTATAATTTCAATATGGAATAGCATGAGATCAATTTGCGATAAATTTGTAATCCTATATACGTCTGATCCTTAAAAGTCTAATATCAATTATTGTAGGTGATTAATTATTGTATGTGATTGTATTGTGTTTGTTGCTATTTTGACCGGTCAAATTATTAATTTATTATATTAAATTGTTTATATTCTTTATATATTCTTGTCTTGGTGGTGATCTGCTTGTAGCAAAAAGCAAGTAAATACAAAGGTACAAGCTGTGCGCACTGGTCCCAGTATACAGTCATCAATCCAGAAGCCTGCGGTCATTCAAGGAGAATAGCTGTATACTATAATCAGTACTCAGGTTATATAACTTACAGAACAAAGAAACTACTGGACATTCTGTTACGATGCAGGTCATAGGTCAGTTCATACGGCATCACTAGGGTTATGTCCCAGTTCCTCAGACGTTGCTTTGTGTGGTTTTCCCGCCGAAGAACTGGTTTAAACTAGCCAAAGACACATACAGATATACATTCTAATCACTAATTCCCTATAATTCATAACTTGTGGACGCATGATGCGATCTCCTTGCCGATAGAACCGGAGATCTGCAAATAAACAGTGATTTAGAATGGTACCAAACATGACATGTCTACTATGTTTATTTACCTTAAATATCATATACATTACATTTCATAACATAAGTATTAGCTATTAAAACCTCTAATATCAAGCTTAATGTGAGGAAACGTTTTTATTAGTGCGTGCATGTGTGAGAGAATATTGTGTACTTTCGCTAGTATGCGTTGTACGTCTGTGTTTTGTGCTTTGATGTACAGCGCAACTGTGCATTGTGCGTCTTGTATATTTTATATGTGTTATCTAATGTGCGTATAGGTTTTGATAGGACTTTCAACAATATGCAGTAGCAAAGCAGACACACGACGCTAATAACCAAATATAGTATCATACACAATGGTATCGTGCTGACGACGCAAAATGGCATCGTCAGGGGCGACACAAAATGGCGTTGCCAGATATTAATTTACAGGATTTGGTCTCAGCGAATCATATATATATATATATATATATTAGTGTGTTCTTTGGTCTTTCTGTTTCTTGATGAGATTGTTCAGTAATCCTTGAGTCATACATATAAAAACTAATCCTAATTTAAGATATTTCTATTGCTATATTTAATCATACCACTGTGATGTTATTAAACAGATTTCACATAGTTTTAATGCAATACACTTGTGAACTAACCCATGTGTTGTGACCTATTTCATGCTTCATTATGTTTAAGAGCATCCTTATCAAATGTTAAAATAAATACATGTATTAAAACACCATAAAATGTCACTTGGGGGAAGAATAGACATTTATTTTTAATGAATATTACTTGCCTACATTACTGATCAAACCTTACACATAGAAGTGTTTCTAAAATATGTACCTAAATATTAAAAAATGTATTTTACAGCTCAAGATTATTGAAATAAGGGCTAAAGATAACATGTTTAGGGGCATTTGTTAGAGATGTGGTTAGGATCCCAACAGTCAAAATACTGTCTCCGCAATCCCAATGGTCATCGGGATACTGGCTCCAGAATCCCGACAGATACAACCTTGATGGTGAGTATTAGGGTTATTCACTAAGGGCGGGGTTATGGTTAGACTGTGAGAAGGGCCAGTTAGGGTTAGGCTGCAGGAGGGGACGGTTAGGGTTAGGTGGTAGGAATGGATGGTTATGGTTAGGCTGTGGGAGGGGACAGTTAGGGTTGGGTGGCAGGAGGAGTGAGTTAGGGGGAGGGTTAAGTAATGGGTTAGAATACTTATGTGTCAGGAGTTTGACCGTCAGGATTCCCGAGCCAGCATTGGGACTTACGGGATTGTGACCACCGTGATCCTGTACCCAACCCTTTGTTACTGTTAGAAATGGCATATAGTTATTTTGACTCAATAAAAAAAAAACACTTAAATGTTGTATCCATTTTGAGGTGGTGTAGGTCTCATACTATACTTTGGGATGCATTTTATGCATTTGAGGTGTATTTCCTATACATTCCAATGTACCAAACAATTGATTTAGCAAGTCAGAGATTAATCGGAATAACCCAACCCATTTATCTGATAAAAATTAATCTGTTTTGATCAAACTGCTTTTAATTCATCTGGAACTTATAGAATCTTTTTTTTTAAACAGTGGAATGATGGCCTCATACACTTATCCACTTTGCGCCATATGACATGAGAGATGTGGCACGACCTAGATGCTCCGCCATGGGGAACAGTTCCTGGACTTTTATACTTTGTCCTAAACTTAACATGTTTTTCACATAGTATCCACATACAAGTTGTTTATAGCGTACTAGTCTCTTAGGATTAGTGTTTTGTCACAGAGGAATTGGTATAAAGATTAATCACAATGATGCATGACATAAAACATGGCAGTATGTATGGTGCAGCTCACTTGTATCAGTCCTAGTCTTTTGACTTTTTATAGAGATAATGTCTGAGTCACACCCAGCAGCTGCATGTAATGCCAGCTCCAGTATGTAGGGAAGGACCATCAAGAGTAGTGATGGGCCCAGGTACTGAGGGATGGTGACTGGTCAAATTGAGGAGGTGTGACCATGCCCCCTCACAATTTGTTTTTTAAAAGTGCAATGGAAGACGTGCTGCACAATGGAAAGGCGGCAAATTTTTCCCCCTCACCCTGGGGGCAAATACAGGAGGAGGTGCGATCGCTTCATTTGCAAGGAGAGAGAGGACTGACTGCTCCGCAGTAACAACCTCCCCAAATCCTCCGCAGCTCACCACACAGCAGCATGTCCTGAGCTAGGGAGAGAGTCTGATGATGCTGAGCAGTCTCCTTTCTCTCCCTACCCGATGTGCTACTAACCTGGGCCCCTTCCCAACCCCTCCAGCCAGCTTGGGCTCAAGTATTACCCGCCCCTTCATCTCAGCTCTTCTGATCAAGGGTACTCATGCATTGTAGTTTTGTTGTGATGTGATGAAAAAGTGTGTGGCGGGAAGCATGATGTGGCTTAGTCGCAAAATCAGTGGCGCATCAAATGTGGCCATTTTTAAGGATTTGAAGGATAGGTATACTGAATGTAGACAAACCTGTATACAGCTGATACATAGGATCTTGATTGAACATTTATACTGCTGAGGATTTAACCAATGTCATCTAATTTGAATCACATAATTCTATACAATGGTTCTATTTCGTGAAAGTATCCCGCACATGGCACACTTGTGATTCTAATAACTGAGGAATATTGCATTTTATTCACTGGTCCTTGAGCTTTTTAATATATATATATATATATATATATATATATATATATATATATATATATAATGTGTTTTGTTTATATGATTTATCCATCTGTCATTTAGTAATGTGATCAACTGTAAATTGACAGTAAATTGACTATGGGGTCTATGCATTATGCTAATTATCGGGGTCCACTGCGAGACAGCTGATCCAAAAATTAGCTGTCTCCACAAAGCAGCTTTCGGAGCAGTGAAACTTAGCACTGCCAAGTCCACTCGGCAGTGCTAGTGCGCCTGTATGACCCTGAGTTCACGCAGGTTTTCAATGCCCCAAAGTCCAACAGAAGGAGCAGACAGGGGCATAGGGATCCTAAAGGATCCCCCTTCACAACACATGTCTCCCATAGATGGCGAATGTTCCCACAGTCAAGGTCCGAAAAAAATTGTATTTTCAGAGCTTCATGAATTTCTGTCCCCATACCAGTATACAGGGACAGTGGGCGACATCGGAAGTGAAAGGTAAGCAGGATATTTCTGTGATATCTCCTCCTTTACCTTTGTGATGAATGGCTCGGACACTTAATTTTCACCTGCTGTTTTAGAAATTTTCATTTTCACCTGCTTTTGTGGAAATTAAGTGATGATGAATAGACCCCTATAGGTGGTATTAGTTTATGGTTCAATTGAGTTTAGTATAATACAGTAGTAATATGGATAACTGAATAGAATATGGAAGCTGAATGATCAAAATTCTAATTGAAAATGTTGCTTTAACACAAATTAAATTTGCACAAATGTTCTGGTTTTTTTTATTACATTGTATAACTATATTTGGAACATACACCAGCTGTTAGTGAATCATAGGCATGTGATACTTTGTGGCTGTGAATCTTTCAGAAGATATAGGGAAGTTTGCACTAATGGAATATTTTTGATATTGTCGTCATAGTCATGAGATTGGGAGACTGCAATGAGGGGTGTATATTAGAAACTTTGATTAGAATATGTTTTAAACAAATCTGGTATATAAGGCTAAATATTTGTTTGACAATTGGCTTGCATATTTGATTTTGCATGCTTTGTAGGAATGTGCATAATATATCTTAAGAAGACTCCATCCATTATGTACCGAATTTCTACCATATCACATAGTAAAGATAAATTATATTTCTGTATGAATTTAACTCACTTTTTTTGCATTTCTGTATGAATTTAACTCCTCTTTAAAATATAGTTTTTCACAATTATTTATATTGTTAAAATAATTTCTGCTCATTTCCTACTTGCTGGACTCTTAAAATGGAATGTTAAATTGCTGTTTGAAAAACAATTCAAATAAACTGACATGTATCAAGAGAAAACATTTTTTTTTCAATAATGATCTGTGGTCCTCACATCAGTAGTCTTCCTCCTGTGCCTGTGGCTGCTGGGACCACAGATGACCATAGCTGATATTCATGCCCCGAGGAAGAGCGTGTAACTCTCGAAACGCATTGGAAAACAGCTCCAGATATGCATAGCCTTAAAGACTTTCCCTGAAACTTGTGACATACTCAGGGTCTTTGGATGGTCTAGAACCTCTTAATTGGAACATCAATGGCCATGGAAACAGCATTGCATGGGATAACAGTGTATTAGTTGGCTTATTGTACATGTTTATTGCCATATTATGCTATATGACTGTGTGTATGGTTTTTATTAAATGTATGAGTTTTACTCCATAGTCCCTGATTCATATGTATAGTTTACCTACTAAGTGGATTGAATATAATTCTCAGACATATATTATCACAATCTGACATTATACTCTCTTATGTTTCATGTACCTGAGTGCGACTAGAGACATCTATATGCATAACAAGGGACGTTTTATTTAATTTCTTTTTTTCACACTGCCTCATATACATTTCTCCATCTATCTGATTCAGCGCCACTTTTGCCATACCTATTAATTTCGCACACATTTGTCCCTGGTTTACTGTGGGTGAACCATTAACAGGGCCGGCTCCAGGTGGAGCAGCACCCTGTGTGATTATTGTTTGTCACCCCCAGACTCTGGTGCACAGTGAATCCGTGCAAGGTTTAGAACAGGGCAAATCCTAATTTCCATAGACCGCGCCGTCCAGAAGACACCATTTTGGGGATGGGGGAGAGCCCAGCACTCTCTCAGCAGCTGGGCTGCCCTTAGCCATCTCAGCACAGCTGCTCTCTGCTTAGCAAAGCAAAGCTGTGGCAGTGCATGTCCATAACCCCCCGACCGCCCACGGGACACTTCGGCCATTGGGTGAAACAGTAGGAGATTATCCGAAAAATTACACTGTCCCACTGAAATTGGGATGGTTGGGAGGACTGCTTCTCTATGAGGCTTGAGTCCTTGCGCTGGTCGAACACCCCTAGATCTGGCCCATACCACTAAATTGTGCCAAGGCAGCTGTCTCTCCCCAGAAGCATTAATTGGGTTTCACTACCTTTTACATTTGGTTCTGTTTTATGATTTCATTGATTTTACTAAAATACATGATCTTTATTTATTTATGACTTCGACTTGTTCTTTATATAATATTGAATTACTGTTCTAATCTATCCTGAAAACCTTTTTTAAACTCGCATATGCATGTTTTCTATAACATACAGTATCCTTTAAGTTTTAAACTAATTTGATTTAGTTCCTATTATACCTCTATATTGTAAATGTGAAAAATTGTAGAATTGCTAAAATGTGCTATATGTTCTGCTTAAATGTGCATCTCAGTGTTTGTGACCGCTTTGGTTTCTTTTATATGCTAAAATTAAAAAAAAAAACATGTTATACACTGTAGCCTCATGTAACAGTGTCTGAAATGTGTACTATTATTTTGTATGCAGATTGAACGTTTGAATGTCCATTTTCTGCTGCCAGTGTGGCTGGTCAGAGGAATTCTAGGTGATGAGCTCACCTTGACACTCAGACACATGACTTGTTTCTGCACCTTTATATGCGCATATATATAGTGAATAAATGGCTGCTCTCATCCAGTATATACAGCATATGCAATGTCCATTACAGATTAAGTTGCTTTTACTCCATGGCTCGTTTTCTCTACTGTTATCCTGTCTACCAACTCTGCTAGAACTATTGACTTTAATTCCCAGGGAGCGTGACTCATGCTTGATTTGACCTTGTTTTTGCCTGCTGCTTTTTGTACTGCCATTAATGTTCTGTCTCCTGACCACGGTTCATTTGACTTGCCTTCTCCTCTTTTGTCTATTCTCTAACTTGAGTAATAATAAGCAGCAACAGCTATCCTCAGAAGACTAAGAAGCAACGCAATACTGGTGTAAATATATGTATATATCATAAAAGTATGAATGACATTGGTGTTCATGAAAGGGTATGAGAGATTGACATTACACTAAGTAATAATGAGTATTAGTCATTTATATAAAATGAATCTATAGATATCTAACTTTTCTAATCTATGTATTACATATGAGAAATGTAAACCATTTTTACATTTGCATTACAGTCACACAAAAAGAAAACACGAGAGTACAATTGAAACAGCAAAAGGTAAAATTTTAATTTGATTATATATTAAATGTGTAATTTGGCAAGAAATTTCTCCAATTAGAGTTTAACCTCTGACATACTGTAAGTATAATATATAAGCATAGTGCTTGTTTCCATCAGGATGCAGTCGGCATACTGGCAGTCGGAATACCGGCGCCGGAATCCTGACAGCAGTCGGAATCCTGACTCCATCTTGATAGCAGTCTGCCTCCCAACTGCTGACATTATAAAGGTAAGTATTTGGGTTAGGGGCTAGGGTTAGGCACTGGCGCTGCAGGTGGGAGGGTTAGGTTTAGGCTGCAGGAGGGGAGGGTTAGGGTTAGGCTACAGGAAAGATGGGTTAGGGAGCGGGTTAGGGGTTAGGGTCAGGATATTTGCCTACTTCTGTCAGGATTCGGGATAGTTGCTGCTGGTATTCTGACCGTCTGCGTCCTGACAGCAGGGATCCTGTACCCAAACCTTTCCATCTTGTGGCTACTCCAGCTTTGCCAAGGCTTCATCTATTATGCTGTGGATGAATCTTTGCAATATTACTGTTTATGGCCAGATTATTATTATTTTTTAGGTGCACACAAAAAATGGTGTATTTTTATCTATTTGTAGAGCTCAATATACATTCTGGTTGGCAACAGTAGCAAATGCATTGCTTATCACCAGTTGCAGATCACTTACATTCCACTGGTGTCTATGTTTTATACTATTTATTTTATGCATGTGCTATTATGCATCAATTAAGATACAAATATATCTCTAAAACAGCAGATGCTAATCCACATTCCGTGTACACAGGAAAAAATGTACTTAAATACACTAATAAAACTATAATACAGTATATGCCCAATCGATGAAGAGAGTGTCAAGCAATCGCACTGGAGCTTTCTCAAATGGTCAATCACAAGCAATGTGCTAGTGTTTGACTATCATCATCATCTATTTGCACCTGCCTCTGACCACCCACAAATGATATAACTGTCTCAGGCCCATATCCATATTTTATCTCAACTGCTTGTGGTTGTGATTGTGAGAATATGCACTTGCTATATTTGGCTTATAAAAAGTATGGTGGTCGCTCACATCAGCTTAATGACATTGCACAGGTGCTTGTAAAGGGCGGGGTTTACACTGACCAACAGAGAAAAAAAGATTCCCTCCAGCACACTGCAGCAATATCAACAAAAATACTTGAATCCTACATGATAATAGAAATTCAGAGGTATTAGTTACATACATTTGCAAATATATGAATAAGAGCCAGGCTAGCATCAAGGCTCCTCTATACTGGCGTTCCTAACATTAAGGGGTTCAGGGGTTCATGTCCAAGGCGCAAGATACCCCAAAAAATTCCAGCCATGGACCATCCCCAGGGCATCACATGAAAAGGGAAAGAAGGTGATAGTGAAGTGTAAAGTATAGATGTGTAAAGATAATCAATAAATGTTAAGAAAATAAAAAAGAATTAAAATTACATAAATAATAAACAAACAAATAGAGAGGTGATAAAAAAGTATCTATGTGAATTAAATGGTGATGCCCTGAAAATGACCAAGCCAGAGCAACTCTGGGGGCCCCACACCCAAACGCTCACCCCAAAATAATTATTGCTACCTAATAGTAGCACCCACTCTGGGTCATATAATTACAAATGAATGTACTGTATAATAACAGCACATGTATAAGCTGAAAGCAGACTCACCTAGGAGGTACCCCAGAAACCTCCACATGGCACCACACAGACCAGCACATCCTCCCAATGCTGGCTCCCTTCATGCCTCTCAAAACTGCAAACAAAAAGTATGGCGGTCGCTCACACCAGCTTAATGACATTGCACAGGTGCTTGTAAAGGGTGGGGTTTACACTGAACCACAGAGAAAAAAGATTCCCTCTAGCACACTGCAGCAATATCAACAAAAATACTTGAATCCTAAATGATAATAGAAATTCAGAGGTATTAGTTACATACATTTGCAAATATATGAATAAGCACCAGGCTCCTCTATACTGGTGTCCCTAACATTAAGGGGTTCACTTCCGAGGTGCAAGGTACCCCAAAAAATTCCAGCCATGGACCATCCCCAGGGCATCACACTAAAAGGGGAAAGAAGGTGATTTTGAAGTGTAAAGTATAGATGTGTAAAGATAATCAATAAGTGTTAAGAAAAATTTTGGCCTATGTTAGAATGCCCCCATCTCTCCTTATTCCATGCATCAAAGAGAAGGCAGGCATAACAAGCAAAATTAGGCAAATCTGCATAAGTGTGAATGAACTTGACCCTGCTGTGGGCATGAGCAGTGGGAAATTATGCAAGATACTGTACACTACATCAACAGGCATAATACTCACTCTGAATTATCTGAATTATCCCAAATGGGCATGGCTTATGACAGTTTAAGATTAAGAGGGGGCCCAGCCACTCAGGAGCCCACAGAGTCCATTCCATCTGCAACCAGAGCCAGTCGAACACTGACTGCTGCTTGTGTAAGGCTGAACACTGGGTACACAATAGATGATATGTACCCAGTCCGACATCTGCAGCAACCAGAACCAACGGGGGAGCCATCATCGACGAGTGCATACACACCTGCCGATGCAGAAAGCGGGGGCTATGCTGCATTCGACAGCATGGCTCTTGCTAACAAAATCCCCCAACACTCCTGCATGTAGGGCCGATGGAGGATGTTGCTGACAACACGCGGGACCATGCATCATCAGCAACATAATGGGTACACACTAGACTAGACTATGTATATAAAAACAATAAAACATTAACAGGCACTGTGAATGCTCAGAATTCACAATGTGTTAATGTGGATAAATAAGCCCTATCCTTTTCCCACAAACATGGAAGAGTCTCTTCTTCAATATCCTTGTTCACGTGAATATTGTCTCTATATATCAAATGGAGTCTTCCTATTGATGTAAGTATTCTATTGTGTAGTGAAAATTCAGCTCAAAAAGTAAAAAAGAAAAGCAAATAGTGTAGTATGTTCTAAAAACCATACATTTTATTCATACTCATAAAACATGAAACCTTACGGAATAATCTCACAAATCCAACAAACATATGGACATTCAAAATGAGTGCATGTAAAATCCTCCATAGGGAGTTGTGTGTACCCGTACCTTGGAAGTTCCAAATTGGGAGCAATGGTAAAAGCATATAACAGGGGAGCTCCGGATATCTCCACTCCGTCCCTCAGATGAAAATTAGAACGCCTGCAGTTATCATTGGTTCCTTTTTTTGCCAGCTATCAGGGTAACTCTGAGTGTTCTTCTTTATTATGTGGATACAGTTGAACTGAGGAAGAATCCTGTTGGAAGAATCCTGTTGGATTTGAAATGCATTGGCGGTGATTTAGAGGTGCCTAATATGTTGCTCTGATCCCCCAGATCGTACAACATATCATCTAGTGTTTACCCAGCATAACTGCACTATTTAGTGGGCCTCAGACATGGGAAGGGAGTGCCTTTTTTACCAAAGCAGCAGGCTCAATAAAGATTTTATTTTTTGCGGAGCAGCATGCGTGATGTCATGACGTTGTTCCACTGAAGAGAAGGGCTGCAAAGAGGAGCAGACAGAAGACAAGGGAGATAAGTATTGACATGAAGGGTTGGGATAGAGACACAGGGGGGGTGAGGCTGGAGAGAAACAGGGAGGATGAGGCCGGAGAGACACATGGGGCATGGTGCTGGAGAAAAACTGGGGGATGAGGCTGGAGAGACAGGGAAATTAAGTTGGAGAGACACATGGAGAGATGAGACAAGGGGATCACAACTGGTAGGATTAGATGGAAAAGGCGGGGACAGAGAATTTTAAATAATACATTTCAAGGGGTACCATTTCTTTTATTTACTGTGGATAGATGGAAGTAACCCCAAAAACTATAGGGTACCAGGTCCCATATTTTCTGTTGCTGACCCTACAAATAAGTGGAACAAAACATGCTTTAAAGCAGAGGCTAAAGGGAAATGGAGATAATGTAGCATTCTGTAATCTGTTATAAAGAAGAGCCCAAAAAATCCAGTAATGTTTGAGTTCATAATACATTAAGTAATATAATGATCATCATCATCATCAATTAAGTCTTCTGTTGAAAGTTTGTTGCCTCCCATTGTTTCAATTCTATTTAGCTGAGTTAGCTATGAATTTATAGATTATACACTTAGAGATGGCACAACTTGACCCCAATACATTCCTAATATACTGTATAGTATAAAAATTTAATAATGATCTAAATGCTTATAATTAAGTCATTAGGAAATAAAGATGCCAAAGAATATAAATCAGATACAGTAGAACCTTCCATAGATTATAACACAGATACTGTAGCATCTTCAAGTAGTTAATCGTTAAATACATTTTTAATAATTATTAATGATAATGTTAAGCAACAATACAAAACCAAAGTTGAAAAAAAAGTATTGGATTAAACATAATACACATACCAAATTATCAAATGTAGCTCTTTGTGATGTCAGAGTCAAAAATTGATTTGATTTAGATTTCTATTCTGTTCATTCACTTTGCATTTTGTTAATTATATATATATTATACATATTATATATATATAAATCAATAGAAGAAAACAGCGCCAAAATTTGTCCACTCTGTTTAACGTGAAATACCTTTCACAAGTGTGTGTTTTTTGTTTTTTTATATTGGTAAATCTAATAGAAATATAATAGAAATATTATATATATATACATATACTACTTGTATATGTAGCACTCCCTTGATAAGTATAAGGTGTCTGCTTGGTCAACAAAAAATGGTGGCCATGGCTAGGCCATCTTGGTACAAGAAACAATATAACAATATAGCTGACCACAAGCGCCTCCTAGTGCATATACAGTGAACCAATTAAACCTGTGCAATTCTCGCAACCTGTGCAAAAGCAATTTTTTGTGTTTATATCCTTGTCCTTATCCAGGACCGTGACATACAAGTGACTTTGTGCAATAAATACAACCGTGTAATATATATGAATAAATATATTTAAAACTGCATAAATAATGTGCATACATTTTTTTTTTATTAAATAAAACAATTCATAGACAACACACAATGACATAAATACACAGAAATAATGGATAAAAAGCTAGTACTAAAAGATAATAAATAGCGATTTTTAGTGAAAAATAAATATGTATTTCTTAAAATAAATCGGATTTATAGCTTATCTTTTCCAAAGGTATTTTGGGAAGAGTTCATAAAGTGCAAGGTCAGGGTTCCAACGCGTTTCATCCTCTGGACTTCATCAAGGGGAAGTGTATGCATAGAGACAGAGCAGGGTTTATATACCTTAAGTACAGGAAGCACATGTCCTCATTTCGTGACATCATTTCCTGTTACCTATTTCAGGTCAAAAAGCCGTATAATATCCAGATTTTAACAATAAAATTTGTATTATGGCACTCAGTATAAACAGTATAAAACATAGAAAGCGAATAAGGTATGTGAGTCAATGTTTTTCTGCTTCATGATTATAGTTCTGTCCAAGTGGAACGCATGTGAGGCGCACCCCGTCATTTCCGGTCATGTGGTGCGCGGGCTGGCATTGGTTTAACATAATGCCAGTCTAGTTGGAACGCAGGGAGAACACAGGATGAGCGCACTGCGTCACTTCCTGTTCCATGTAGTATTGGTTAAGTGACTACCAGTCCCCATATTACATCACCACTATATAGCTATTAAGATGTTGTTTTTCCATCTCCAGGTCCCACCGGAGGATGTGTCGCTCGCTTGTAATTATATTAGTAGACCACGAGGTCTTTTTAGATGAAGGCGGCAGCCATTTTTGTAGTTCTTTTACATTAAAGTGGCGGCCATTTTTGTAGTGTTTTTTTTTTTTTTACATGAAGCCGGCGTGCATTTTTGTAGTTCTTTTACCACTTGTAGCAATCGTCTTTATGGTTTTGAGTGCTATGTCAAACACCAATCAGGGTCAATCGGAAAACAGAGGTTTGCCATTCTTAACATAAGATGTTCAATGTCTTTCCTTGACTGTTTGTATTCCATCACTGTTCTTCCAATATTTATGGATCGTTATAATACTTCGGATAGGGATGGCGTCCATCTTGGTAGTTCTTTCACAACCTGTGGCAGCCATCTTTGTAGTTCCTAGATGCTATGACCAGTGCCATTCAATCAAGAAGTAGGAGGAATTAGCATTCTTACTCTGGGATGCTAAACGTCTTTACTGACCATTAACACGTGTCCTGAAAAAGAGGAGAAAATTAAGGCAGACACAAATATGATGAGCTATTGAATCAGAGACTCCATTCCATGATTGTCAATGCAGAAAGTGAACTATACGAAAAGACAATAGTCTATGGATACCAACTAAATAATAGGTTTATATTCATAAAAATTACATGTTAAATGGAAAGGTGACTGATGCAGGTGCAAAATTGTAAAACAAGACTCGGAGCCATATCATATTCTATATGCCATTTTATTCCCATTCACAATTTTACTACAACACCTGGTCTTCCTAGGAGGTCCCCCATCCAAGTACTGACCAGGCCCAATCATGCTTCGCTTCCAAGATCAGGCGAGATTGGGCATTGACATGTTGGTATGGTTGTAGGTATGTGTTCACTTATGCATAGATTTATGGACTTTGCTCCACGAGGACCTGTAATCAATCGCATTTCAGCTTCATCACCCTCCATATCATAAATAAGAACAATGTTTTAATAATAATACTGTAGTCCAAACTTTTGCTTCCTTTTTTTATCTATAAAGTTGTCTTTAATCGCCTTGGTACATGATAATGTGTATTATACCGCTATCATTATGTCTTAGGTCATATAAAAGGAGCTATTTCATAGTTATCATTAAACCCCATGGGAAATAAAGTGTTTAATTCGAAGATCCAGAACATTTCACGTTGAACAAGTTTTTTGCCCAGATCTCCCCCTCTCTCTCCCATGGTTACATGTTCTATTGCTTTAAAGGACAGTTCTTCTGGGTTGGATCCATGGTGTGTATTAAAATGTCTTGAGACCATGTGGTTTTCTACTTTATTCTTGATATTCCTCACATGTTCCTGCATCCTTAACTTGAGGGGCCTCTTTGTTTTTCCCACATATTTAGTACCACATGAACACTCTATCAGGTAGATCACTGATGTAGAATTACAGTTCATGAATTCCTTTATTTTATATTCCTTCGAATTATCATGATTCTTAAAGATCTTCCTTTGTGGATTCAAATATTTACAGATATTGCATCGACCACATTTGTAACATCCAACACATTTTGGTAATGTTCTGATGGGTTCTGTTGTGCCACTTCTCAGGAGACTTGGTGCTAACGAGTCTTTAAGGCTTTTGGCTTTCCTGAACACAGTGGGTGGCTTTGGTGGAATCACATCCTTTAAAATAGGGTCCAACAGCAAGATGTACCAATGTTTTGAAAGTGTCGCCCTTATCTTTTTTTCTTGTCCACTATAGGTTGTGATAAAGGGGATTATTTTATTTTCTTCTTTCACCTTCTGTTTATATATTAGTAATTCGGACCTCACCAGATTTGTAGTTTTTTGAATTGCTCTCCCAATTATTTCTTCTGGGTATTCTTTATTTTGAAATCTTTCTTGGTAGATTTGGATCTGTTGATCACACATAGTTGGATTACTACAATTACGTTTGATCCTGTGGAATTGTGAATACGGAATATTGTCCTTCCAACTCTTCAGATGATTACTTTTATAATGAAAGTAACTGTTTGTATCAACTTTTTTAATGTAGTTACTTGTGCAGATCATCTCCTTATCCCCTGTCAATACCAAGTCCAGAAATTCTATGGACGTTCTATTAAAATTGGAAGTAAATTTCAAATTCATATTGTTGTCAGATATATGTGATAAAAACGATTTAAAATTCTCTTCTGAGCCTTCCCAAATCATTAAAATATCATCAATATATCTCTTATAAAAAATGATATTTTTAAAAGGGTTGTTATTATATACATACTCCTCTTCCCAACATCCCATGAATAAATTCGCAAAGTTGGGTGCAAACGTCGTTCCCATTGCTGTTCCACATATTTGTCTGTAAAATTGGTCCAAAAATCTAAAATAATTATGTTCCAAGATAAAAGCCATTAAATCGCATAAAAATTCTCTATGTGTTGGGTTCATTGAAAGGTCTTGATTAAGAAAGTATCTACAAGCGTTAATTCCTTTGTGGTGTTCAATACAAGTGTACAATGATTGAACATCTATGGTAACCCAGGAGTAGCTTTCTTTCCATGCTAGGTTTTCCACTGCTTGTAAAACATGTGTTGTGTCTTTTAAGTACGACTCTTAGTTTTGTACATACTTCTTTAGGAAGATTTCAACATACTCAGAAATGTGTGAAGTGAGTGATTCAATTCCAGCAATTATTGGTCTTCCTGGAGGCTCTACCAATGATTTATGTATTTTAGGTAGGAAATAAAAAATGGGGGTTATGGGACTAGTATTCATAAGGTATTGGAATTCGTTTTTATCTAAAATCTCATTGTGTAATCCAAATACCAATAGTGTTCTTAGTTCATCAATATATTCATTAAGGGGATCTTGTTCAAGTAAGATATATGAGTCCTTGTCCCCCAAAAGTCGGTTTGCTTCTTTCAAATAATAAGATCGATCCATAAGTACTAGTCTCCCCCCCTTGTCAGCTGGTTTCAAAACAATATTTGTGTTATTTTTCAGATTTCTTAGTGCCTCTTTTTCACTGTTCTTAAGATTCTGCTTCTTTGTTGGCACAAATTCTTCATCGCAAAGTTCCTTTTTCACAATTTCATAAAATATGTTGATGTGACTTCCTTTGGAATCAATTGGATAGTATTTTGACTTCCCCTTCAGGCCAGATTTAGATTTTTGCATCTCAAAGTTATTTACAATTGCATTTTCCTTCTTTAAGTAATGTCTTTTTAGTGTGAGGTTCCTAATAAATTTATTTAAATCAATAAAGGTTTCGAATTTATTCATATTGCTTGTTGGAGCAAAGTTAAGTCCTTTGCTGAGCAGAGAAATTTCAGGTGGTGTAAGCTGATGTTGGGATAAGTTGAAAATTCCATGTGCTGTTGGATCTAATGGTGTAGGTTTCTTCTTTTGTATGTTCTTCCGTTTGCCCCCTCGTGTTCCTCTTCTTCTCCGATTCTTCTTTTCATTGGTGATGCCAATTTGGTCGTTTCTCTGAAAACATAAATCATTGGTAAAGCCTCCAGGAAGACCAATAATTGCTGGAATTGAATCACTCACTTAACACATTTATGAGTATGTTGAAATCTTCCTAAAGAAGTATGTACAAAACTTAGAGTCGTACTTAAAAGACACGACACATGTTTTACAAGCAGTGGAAAACCTAGCATGGAAAGAAAGCTACTCCTGGGTTACCATAGATGTTCAATCATTGTACACTTGTATTGAACACCACAAAGGAATTAACGCTTGTAGATACTTTCTTAATCAAGACCTTTCAATGAACCCAACACATAGAGAATTTTTATGCGATTTAATGGCTTTTATCTTGGAACATAATTATTTTAGATTTTTGGACCAATTTTACAGACAAATATGTGGAACAGCAATGGGAACGACGTTTGCACCCAACTTTGCGAATTTATTCATGGGATGTTGGGAAGAGGAGTATGTATATAATAACAACCCTTTTAAAAATATCATTTTTTATAAGAGATATATTGATGATATTTTAATGATTTGGGAAGGCTCAGAAGAGAATTTTAAATCGTTTTTATCACATATATCCGACAACAATATGAATTTGAAATTTACTTCCAATTTTAATAGAACATCCATAGAATTTCTGGACTTGGTATTGACAGGGGATAAGGAGATGATCTGCACAAGTAACTACATTAAAAAAGTTGATACAAACAGTTACTTTCATTATAAAAGTAATCATCTGAAGAGTTGGAAGGACAATATTCCGTATTCACAATTCCACAGGATCAAACGTAATTGTAGTAATCCAACTATGTGTGATCAACAGATCCAAATCTACCAAGAAAGATTTCAAAATAAAGAATACCCAGAAGAAATAATTGGGAGAGCAATTCAAAAAACTACAAATCTGGTGAGGTCTGAATTACTAATATATAAACAGAAGGTGAAAGAAGAAAATAAAATAATCCCCTTTATCACAACCTATAGTGGACAAGAAAAAAAGATAAGGGCGACACTTTCAAAACATTGGAACATCTTGCTGTTGGACCCTATTTTAAAGGATGTGATTCCACCAAAGCCACCCACTGTGTTCAGGAAAGCCAAAAGCCTTAAAGACTCGTTAGCACCAAGTCTCCTGAGAAGTGACACAACAGAACCCATCAGAACATTACCAAAATGTGTTGGATGTTACAAATGTGGTCGATGCAATATCTGTAAATATTTGAATCCACAAAGGAAGATCTTTAAGAATCATGATAATTCGAAGGAATATAAAATAAAGGAATTCATGAACTGTAATTCTACATCAGTGATCTACCTGTTAGAGTGTTCATGTGGTACTAAATATGTGGGAAAAACAAAGAGGCCCCTCAAGTTAAGGATGCAGGAACATGTGAGGAATATCAAGAATAAAGTAGAAAACCACATGGTCTCAAGACATTTTAATACACACCATGGATCCAACCCAGAAGAACTGTCCTTTAAAGCAATAGAACATGTAACCATGGGAGAGAGAGGGGGAGATCTGGGCAAAAAACTTGTTCAACGTGAAATGTTCTGGATCTTCGAATTAAACACTTTATTTCCCATGGGGTTTAATGATAACTATGAAATAGCTCCTTTTATATGACCTAAGACATAATGATAGCGGTATAATACACGTTATCATGTACCAAGGCGATTAAAGACAACTTTATAGATAAAAAAAGGAAGCAAAAGTTTGGACTACAGTATTATTATTAAAACATTGTTCTTATTTATGATATGGAGGGTGATGAAGCTGAAATGCGATTGATTACAGGTCCTCGTGGAGCAAAGTCCATAAATCTATGCATAAGTGAACACATACCTACAACCATACCAACATGTCAATGCCCAATCTCGCCTGATCTTGGAAGCGAAGCATGATTGGGCCTGGTCAGTACTTGGATGGGGGACCTCCTAGGAAGACCAGGTGTTGTAGTAAAATTGTGAATGGGAATAAAATGGCATATAGAATATGATATGGCTCCGAGTCTTGTTTTACAATTTTGCACCTGCATCAGTCACCTTTCCATTTAACATGCAATTTTTATGAATATAAACCTATTATTTAGATGGTATCCATAGACTATTGTCTTTTCGTATAGTTCACTTTCTGCATTGACAATCAGGGAATGGAGTCTCTGATTCAATAGCTCATCATATTTGTGTCTGCCTTAATTTTCTCCCCTTTTTCAGGACACGTGTTAATGGTCAGTAAAGACGTTTAGCATCCCAGAATAAGAATGCTAATTCCTCCTACTTCTTGATTGAATGGCACTGGTCATAGCATCTAGGAACTACAAAGATGGCTGCCACAGGTTGTGAAAGAACTACCAAGATGGACGCCATCCCTATCCGAAGTATTATAACGATCCATAAATATTGGAAGAACAGTGATGGAATACAAACAGTCAAGGAAAGACATTGAACATCTTATGTTAAGAATGGCAAACCTCTGTTTTCCGATTGACCCTGATTGGTGTTTGACATAGCACTCAAAACCATAAAGACGATTGCTACAAGTGGTAAAAGAACTACAAAAATGCACGCCGGCTTCATGTAAAAAAAAAAAAAACTACAAAAATGGCCGCCGCTTTAATGTAAAAGAACTACAAAAATGGCTGCCACCTTCATCTAAAAAGACCTCGTGGTCTACTAATATAATTACAAGCGGGCGACACATCCTCCGGTGGGGACCTGGAGATGGGAAAATAACATCTTAATAGCTATATAGTGGTGATGTAATATGGGGACTGGTAGTCACTTAACCAATACTACATGGAACAGGAAGTGACGCGGTGCGCTCATCCTGTGTTCTCCCTGCGTTCCACCTAGACTGGCATTATGTTAAACCAATGCCAGCCCGCGCACCACATGACCGGAAATGACGGGGTGCGCCTCACATGCGTTCCACTTGGACAGAACTATAATCATGAAGCAGAAAAACATTGACTCACATACCTTATTTGCTTTCTATGTTTTATACTGTTTATACTGAGTGCCATAATACAAATTTTATTGTTAAAATCTGGATATTATACGGCTTTTTGACCTGAAATAGGTAACAGGAAATGATGTCATGAAATGAGGACATGTGCTTCCTGTACTTAAGGTATATAAACCCTGCTCTGTCTCTATGCATACACTTCCCCTTGATGAAGTCCAGAGGACGAAACGCGTTGGGTCCCTGACCTTGCACTTTATGAACTCTTCCCAAAATACCTTTGGAAAAGATAAGCTATAAATCCGATTTATTTTAAGAAATACATATTTATTTTTCACTAAAAATCGCTATTTATTATCTTTTAGTACTAGCTTTTTATCCATTATTTCTGTGTATTTATGTCATTGTGTGTTGTCTATGAATTGTTTTATTTAATTAAAAAAAATTTGATGCACATTATTTATGCAGTTTTAAATATATTTATTCATATATATTACACGGTTGTATTTATTGCACAAAGTCACTTGTATGTCACGGTCCTGGATAAGGACAAGGATATAAACACAAAAAATTGCTTTTGCACAGGTTGCGAGATTTGCACAGGTTTAATTGGTTCACTGTATATGCACTAGGAGGCGCTTGTGGTCAGCTATATTGTTATATTGTTTCCTGTACCAAGATGGCCTAGCCATGGCCACCATTTTTTGTTGACCAAGCAGACACCTTATACTTATCAAGGGAGTGCTACATATACAAGTAGTATATGTATATATATATAATATTTCTATTATATTTCTATTAGATTTACCAATATAAAAAAACAAAAAACACACACTTGTGAATGGTATTTCACGTTAAACAGAGTGGACAAATTTTGGCGCTGTTTTCTTCTATTGATTTATATATATATATAATACTTAGGTGATACTGGATGGCACTCCGGGTCTTGTAAATGATGAAAGAATGTAACTGCTACCACACGCAGTCAGTCCAACATTTCGGTTTATTACCTTTATCAAGAACTTGATATTTGTTTTTGGAACCCAGGCAACATTCTTTATTTTATACTAGAGTGCCAGTTCATTTTCTTTTATCTATATATATATATATATATATATAAAGAGATATATATATAGATATATATAGATATATATAGATATATATATATATAGATATACATATATATAGGGATTGTGATAGTCTGGCACTCCATACTGATAAATTCAATTTGCTCCAGTGCCGTATCCAAAATAATGTGCATACAACCAGGGAAACGACTGGCACTCCAGGAGACTCAGGAAATGATGAAACTTAAAGCAGCTTAATAATCAATGTTTCGGAGTGACCTCCTTTATCAAGACTGAACAGAACAATACAAGACAAACATAAAATATATACCTTATGACCAACGTGACCTGTGCAGATCGAGCCTCCCATCAGGCGAGTCCCGATGACGTCACCAGAGCGACTCGTGGACGGCCGGGAACCCCCTGGGGGGGAGTGGCCTGCAATAAATGTAGTGAGAATCCATCACCATGACAATAATAAACAAAAAAAATCGTCATGCAATAAACATGCAGTCCAGAGCAATAGTATCCACATCAAAGTGTAGCACTATGACACGCTGAGATATACTGTCTACTCCTTAAAGAACATGTCTGTCAACTGGCTGAGTAAGAATACAGCTTATGCAAACTAGGTAACATACATGGTAATAGTGCCAATGGGGCCAGTCACTAACTCTAATAAACTAATCATAATCAAATACTCTATAAACAGCACGAGTCAAGATGTCACTAAAGGTATCTATAAACATAAAAATATGAGCAAAAAAAATATTGGACATAACTATCGGACATATTACATTAACATGTCTAGGATCCATGGTGATATAACACAGTGAGGGGAGATTACAAGAAGCCTGAGAGTGGAAGAAACTCATTTAAGCCTCTAGGTTGAACCATTTGAAGTTTATGTATCCAATGCGCCTCTTTTTGCAATAGAAGTCCGATCTCTATTGCCACCCCTCAGGTCCGGTGGTACATGATCAATCGTTTTGTACCTGATTGTCGACAAATTATGTTGGAATTCTTTGAAGTTTCTAGGTACAGGTTGATCTACATTCTTGCCATCAAGCACTGCTCTAATACTGGACCTATGTAGGGCCATGTGTTCTTTCATTTGTCGGGATGTTTTCCCTATATAATACAAGCCACAAGGGCATCTGATAAAATATATAACAAACCTACTAGAGCAAGTCAGCGCATGTTTGATCTTGTAAATAGTTCCAGACCTGGGATGAGAGAATGTGTCCCCTGTTTCCAAAAAGCAACAGGTCGTACATCCTGTACATCTGTAATTGCCTTGCTTACGAGTGAGAAAATGTACAGGCTTAGGTATGGCCATCCGGCTGATATCATTTTTCACAATTAGATCCTTTATATTGTGGCCATGTCGATATGAGGGAAGAATAGAGTAATATTGTAATGCAGGGATCTGCTGATTGTCAGCAACTATAGGCCAGATGTTTTTGGCTAGTTTCACAATTTTGGCACTGGCTGTGGTAAAATTTTGAGACCAAATGATTCTTTTGTCATGTTGCTTCTTGGGTTTACTTAGTAAAGAAGAGTCTCTCAAAACTGATAGTGCTCTTTGTTTGGCTCTATTTAGTAGTTTGTAGTGATAACCCCTTTGTGCAAATTTCTTCATCATCAAATTGATATGTGAAGCTGCATCTTCTGGTTCACTGCAAATCCTAACCGCAGGTAGAAATTGTGAGAATGGTAAACCTGCTTGCAAGCAGGTGGATGATGGCTTGCAGTTGAGAGTATGGTGTTGCAATCCATGCTTTTGTAATAGATTGATGTCTGGAGCACCCCCGGTAGTTTCTGTATAACCAGAACATCCAAAAAGTGAATCCGATCGCAGCTGCACTCATATGTATATTTAATTGGGTAAATCCCGTTCATTGGTTCGGTTAATGAAGGACCTGAAGTCTGATTCAGAGCAAAGCCAAAGGATGAAGATGTCATCTATATAGCAGAGAAAAACAGCTATCTGTTTGGTGAATTCAACATTGGAGAAGAAGCAGACTTGTTCCATTAGGAACATGTAAATGTTAGCAAAGCTAGGGGCCACACAGGACCCCATAGCACATCCAGATATTTGTTGATAGAAATTACTGTCAAACATAAAGTAATTATGCTTCAGGGTAAGTTGTAACAATGAGATGAAGAAATCAACAAATAACTGATATTTTTGCAATGAGTGCCGCCCTACTTTGTGATGCTGCATATCGTAACCCACTTCGTTTGAGGATTATGTGAGGAAGGCACCTGCATTTGTGTAATTTATTGGATTGAAGAAGAGTGCTGCTGGAGTGAATTGTTTATATATATATATATATATATATATATATATATATGACTTGTAGAGAAAGATGGCACTCACCAATAAATGCAGCTTATCATTTTTAATAAATCCATTGAAGAAGAGTGCTGCTGGAGTGAATTGTTTATATATATATATATATATATATATATAATATAGACTTGTAGAGAAAGATGGCACTCACCAGTAAATGCAGCTTATCATTTTTAATAAATCCATAGCAGGCTTACATTAATGTGACATTTCGGTCCCCAAATGAACCTTTTTCAAGCAGCCCAGCATATCATCCCAAACGTGGCATATATATATAGATGTGCCCAGCTAGTTTGATGTTCATGGTGGGCCATTCAGGGCTCTGAGTCACGCCATGGAACGTTATGTGATGGCTGGACTTGTGGCGTACCGTGGTATTCTTCAACTAAGGATATGCTACGGCATGTAATACAGCGCTTAACCGCTGGGTGGCTTGTGCTCCACTGTTGTAATTTGAACTGAATACCATACTGTTAAATTGGATGGATATCACATTCACACACTGTACAGTATTTGCATTTTTGCGCAACCAATATTTTTAATATCACATACAGTACATACAGTAAGCTCTTAGAACAGGATGCAAATCAGTACACATATTGTACATAACTGTATAGTAGTTTACTGTAGTTATCCGAGTTGTTATCATGGAATAACTGATACTGTAGATTAATGAGATGCACGTACAGCTTTCAATGAGATGGGGTGAATTATTCTCTAATGGTGGGGTACTGTGTATATACAGTATTTACTAGTACTGTGTAATATCTGGAAAGGAAGACAATTTTTTTATTAAAAACAGCAGCAGGTGAGTGGAGTGCCCAAGGATGAGCTCGCTACAGTATGTACTGTTCTTCATATACTATACTATAGCTGGCTTGTGGGCTAGTGGTTAGGTGATCGCTTTGCAACAATGATTGTCCCAGGTTTGAGCCCTGCAAAATATTTTTTTTTTGGCACTGTCGGCTCTGGACACTATAGAGAAACTACTGTAGTAGTGGGTTGTTTAAAAGTAAGGCATGACAAACTGATTAGTGCAAACTTGCGTCAATGTCTGCGCTGTGGTGGCTGTCAGCTCCAAGGGGTTACAATGGGATCTCTGGCACATGCCCAGAGGAGGGTTTACAATGGGATCTGTGGCCCATGCCCAGTGGAGCCAAGCCATACGCCATGTAGTGCTAAGCCATGGCGTATGGAAGATCATTGCACTGTGCATACCCAGTTGTCTGTATTACTATGTGGTTGAATTTTCTCACTTGCACCACTCTCTGCGCTGTACCAGACTTGGACACTATAGTCATTTCATGACTTCAGAAACTGCTAGTGGGCTCTTTTTGAGAGAGAGGTCTCTGTATTATAATCTGACTGTGCATTTAAAGCGCAAACATGCATCAATGTCGATGCTGTCCCAGACTTGTACACTTTAGTGATTTCATGACTTCAGTAGCTAGAAGTGGGCTCTGTTTGAGAGAGAGGTCTCTGTATTACAAACTGATTGTGCGTTTAAAAGCGCAAACTTGCAACAATGTCGTTGCTGTCCCAGACTTGTACACAATAGTGATTTAATCAGTTCAGTAACTGATAGTGGGCTCTGTTGAGAGAGAGGTCTCTGCATTACAAACTGACTGTGCATTTAAAGCAAAAACTTGAGTCAATGTCTGCACGGATGGCACTGTGGTGGCTGTCAGCCAACTCTGAGGGTTACAAATGGGATCTCTGGCACATTCCCAGTGGAGGGGCTGCAATGGGATTTCTGGTGCATGCCCAGTGGAGGGGTTACAATGACAATAGAATCTGTGGCGCATGCCCAGTAGAGCCAAGCCATACACCATGTATTGCTATGCCATGGCATATGGAAGATCATTAGTGCACATGCCCAGTTGTCTGTATTACTATGCGGTTGAATTTTCACACTTGCGCCACTGTCTGCGCTGTCCCAGACTTGTACATGATAGTGATTTCATGACTTCAGAAACTGCTAGTGGGCTCTGTTTGAGAGAGAGGTCTCTGCATTACAAACTGACTGACTGCATTTAAAGTGCAAACTTGCATCAATGTCAGCATGGTTGGCACTGCGGTGGCTGTCAGCCAGCTCCGAGGGATTACAAATGGGATCTCTGGTGCATGCCCAGTGGAGGGGTTGCAATGGGATTTCTGGTGCATGCCCAGTGGAGGGGTTACATTGACAATGGAATCTGTGGTGCATGCCCAGTGGAGCTAAGCCATACGCCATGTATTGCTATGCCATGGAAGATCATCACTGCACATGCGCAGTTGTCTGTATTACTATGCAGTTGAATTTTCACACTTGTGCCACTCTCTGCGCTGTCCCAGACTTGTATACAATAGTGATTTCCTGACTTCAGTAACTGGTAGTGGGCTCTGTTTGAGAGAGAGGTCTCTGTATTACAAACTGACTATGCATTTAAAGTGAAAACCTTTGTCAATGTCTGCACGGTTGGCACTGTGGTGGCTGTCAGCTAGCTCTGAGGGGTTGCAAATGGGATCTCTGGTGCAAGCCAAGTGGAGGGATTGCAATGGGATTTCTGGCGCATGTCCAGTGGGTCAGGAGTCACACACAGTGCAAACAAGAGACTTTCATTACCATAATAAAGGACGCTCTGTTAACCATTTACTGTAAGCAGTCAGCTCTGCCTTTGTGTCCTGAAAGGGTTATGAATGGTGATCATTGCCATCCCCCATCTGCTAGGACAACTAGTGTGCCGCTAATAATGTGTCTGTACTGTATATTAAAAACTGACTCTGCGGTTGAATTTGCACTCTGCGCTGTCCCAGACCTGTACACACTAGTGACTGGGCTCTGTTTGAGAGAGAGGTCTTTGTATTACAAACTGAATTTGTGCATTTAGAGTGCAAAAATTGCGTCAACATCGGTGCTGTCCCAGTGGAGCCGTGGCATAAGGAGGCTCATACAGTAGTAATGCACATGCCCAGTGGGTCGGGAGTCACACACAGTGCATCAGCTCCCTTCCCACAAAGCAAGCAAGAGCCTCTCATTACCATAATAAAGGATGCTTTGTTAATCCATTTACTGTAAGCAGTCAGCTCAAGCTCTGCCCTTACCTGTACGAAGCTGCATTTTCTACAATACAAACAATACAATATCTAGTGCATTGTGGTTTCATGTAAAATACAGCTGGGTGGCATAGAGTAGCATACAATAGAAATGGCAGGTGGTGGGAAGTTGAGGAGAGTCTACTGTATTGGAGTAAACTTACTTAATAATATTGAACCTCAATTGCTCTATATTTATCTAATGCTGTTTGTGCATCGATACCTGTATAAATTACAAAATTCACTCACCACCAAGTGATTACTGTGTAATCGTGTTGTGAAGATTTAAACAAAAATAAAAATAATAAAAAAATGATAAATTGTAGCCTTCCAGGCTTCAATCCTGGGATGCCCACACTGCTTTGCATTCTAACCACTACACCACAGATGCCTGCTGTAATGAGTGACGCACCTGTGTGTAATGAATGAGCATTGTGACTCGTTATGTACGTGTGGGTTGAAGATGGTGACGAGAGGGAGAAGGTTTTCCCCAGGCGAGCTCTTTCTCTCGGTGAAGTGGAGAGACCAAGCATTCTCCACAAACCAAGAGAAAGAGCTAGCTTATAGGATAGCAATTAGAGCCATATTTAGAAAATATGGGCGCCGCCGGACCATCAGGGCCCTCCAACGGCGCTGGTCTGTCCTGCTGCGCAGGGATGGGCCTCGGCTCCGTCACATAAGGAGGCATTGCTGTACAATTACATGAATTACAGTATACAGTACAATAACAAATACAATACACTACTGTGACATACAGTACACTGCACTGTAGGCTGTTGGATATCTGACAATGACTGACAGTTGTTACCACACACTCACATGACTGGCAGATATTTCATTGACAGGGTCATTAAATCTACATGGACTAAAGGGCGACACACTATTGATCAACATGGCTTGTTTGTATAGTAAACCTACAGTAACAAAAGGCAAGTTGATCCACCATACTATATTTGGTCATCAAAAATATTTTGGAAACATTTCATCCATTATTATCTATTGCCATGTTGGCAAATACTGTGTGTGACCATGAGTCACAGACAACCATTTTTCCTGGTTGACCTAATGCCTGTCGACCAAATCTATGTCATCCTATACACTGTTTATCTGTGCTGGCCCTGCCCCCTTTAAGTCTGACATTATTACATCACAGACAGATTCAGGGGTCTATTTAATAAGAAGTGTTAGGAGACAGAGTGAAAAATGATAAGGTGCCAGCCAATCAGCTCTCAACTGCCATCTCACAGGCTGTGTTTGAAAAATGACAGTTGGGAGCTGATTGGCTGGCACCGTATCACTTTCTTATCACTTTTCACTCTGTCTGCTAACACTGCTTAGTAAATAGACCCCCTAAAAAATTTTAAATGCCAGGATGTGCCTATAGCATCCAAGTATGCAAAGGGCAGCAATTCTGTCAGCAGGGTGCCGATCCTGGCACCCTGCAAGGCAAAAGTACAGCTTGTGGGGTGGTGACAGTGCCACCCACAGAGCTTCTGTGTGAGGTGGCACCACTTGGTCGTACAGTACAGTACCTTCTGTAGTTATATAGTACTGTATATACTGTACTGTGTATTTTTTACCATACTGTACCACGTTGGGCCCAATGCCAGCTTCACAGACTACAGTAGTTTTTGTACTACAGTACTGTATTGGTTTGTGTTATTATTCCGGTAGAGACTTGTCGTACAGTAGGATTTTTGGTACAGTATACAGTACAGTAGTCCAATTGTTTCTGTACAATTAAAACTTCAAACATCATTGTCTTAGTAACAATTATCTTTACAGGTACAGTATGTACAGTACTGTAGCATTAGGTATTTGGGTATTATCTGAATAATTCCCATGTGGTGGGCCTCTTTCTAATCCTTGATGCCTTCTAGGCCTATTTACCCTTTTCCTGTTTACAGTATAGGGTAATTTCTCCCATGTACCTGAGAATAACCTGAGTCTCTAGTTTCCTTCTTGTACTGTCCCAATCTATGTTTCCAAGCCATACTGTACAGTACTGTATGTCCTATTGTATTTGTCCAAATGTCTAACACTTACTGTACCTGATTGTGGCTGTCTTTCCTTACCATACCATCCACTGTACCTTTGCTGCTGTGGATGCTGTTCCTGTAGGGCCTGTATACTCAGTCATTAATTTCTCTCTTTGCATTTCCTTTCTCTTGGTTAGATTTTTATCATGGTCAATAGCTGATTCCCTAAGGGCATCTACCGCAATCCCTCTCCAATTTGGAATAGAGGTCTGACCTCTTGTTTTCAAATTCTCCTTAAGGTCATCCATAAGAACTGAAACAGCCACTTCCCTGTGATTCACATTGTCTTTTATGTCAGATACTGTACAGTAGTGTAAAGTACTTGGCTATTTCCAACAAAGCTCTATGGAAATATTCTAAAGCATTTTCATTATCTTTTTGTTTTATGGTTAAAATATGCCAATCAACAACTACAGGGAAGTACAT
Source organism: Taudactylus pleione (assembly GCA_031769625.1). Lineage (NCBI taxonomy): Eukaryota > Metazoa > Chordata > Amphibia > Anura > Myobatrachidae > Taudactylus > Taudactylus pleione. The sequence goes on from JAUIMM010000518.1 coordinate 5,347,192, forward strand.
TTTTAACTTGGTGTTAATCTTAATAATGTTCGCCTGATTATTCTCATCAGTTAAAGGTTTGTCTTCCTCCTGTTCCTCAACAATGGCCACTAAAGCAGCAACTACCCTCTTTCTGTCCTTGTGTTTTTATTTTTATTTTCCAGCAATAAATGCCGGTGATTCTGATAAACCAGTGGCTAGGCACTGGCAACGGATGGGTCACCAAATGTCATCCTTAAGATGTAGACTGATCGATTGGGTCCCACCTTTGCCAAGAGGTGGTGACCGAGAATTAGCACTGCGCAGATTGGAGGCCCAGTGGATCTATATGTTAGACCAGAGATTCCCAACCTCGGTCCTCAAGGCACACTAACCGTCCTGGTTTTGGTGATATCTAGGCTTGTGCGCAGATGGTTAAACCAAAATAACTGAGGTACTAATTAAGTCACCTGTGCTCCAGTATGGCTATCCTCAAAACCTGGACTGTTAGTGTGCCTTGAGGACCGTGGTTGGGAACCCCTGGGTTAGACACTATCTCACCAAGGGGACTAAATTAACATAATGTTCTTTGTGTATTTTTGCATAAGTTGGATAGGGACGCACAATGAAGGAATGAGCTTGGAGGATCTCCTATATAGTCCTTTTGCTTCCTCGTTTTTGTAGAGGACCCTATATATACACAATACTCCACTGTGTGTATATATAGGGTATATAATTACCCTAATTTAGGCTTGATATCTACATACAGAGTTATACTTCTTACTAATAATTATTATGGTTGTTACACTTATGTACTGTGCAGGCGTGAATTGGCACTGGTGCAATGAGTTTACTACCTCGTATTCCACTATTAGGCAATTTTTTTTTTATTATGTCCCCACCCTTAATGTGAGTCAGAAGAGGTGTCTGTCTGACTGACAGCTGGGGGGCGTGGCTTTTTTTGTAGTGTGCGATGTGACACCCATCGGAAGTGTTGCCCGGGGTGAGCGTCTACGCATGTGCTCACTTAGATTACTAGACCACGGGGATAAGAGATTGATATCGATCAAGTGGAAGTGATGTCTGTTCCTGCATATGCGCTCCAATGGTTGAGTGCATGCAGCTCTTGTAGTGGCACCTATGCCATGAGGCATGATATATAAGGAGCCAGCTGGTATAGGTAAGGGTAATCTTGATGCTTTGGACCTGTGTCTGATGACTACTGTATATATGCCACGTTTTGTGATGATATGCTGGGCTGCTTGAAAAAGGTTCGTTTGGGGATTGAAACGTTGCACTAATGTAAGCCTGCTATGGATTTATTAAAAATAATAAGCTGCATTTATTGGCGAGTACCATCTTTCTCTACAAGTCTATTTATGCTGGAGTGTTTGGATTTTCCGGATATCCAGCTGATGAGCACCCCACTGGTGTGAACAAGTTGCTGATGTGAGTGCTGAATTCTGGATGAATATATATCATCACATCATTAGATTAACCTGAACCTCATTTTTACTAATAAGCTGAGGCATCATCTCCTGCTTTTTATAACTTTTTATTTTATAACTTCTTATTTGTTGAAATTGATAAACAGTTGATTATATAAGATGTGGCATTTGAAAACTAAGTTAAGCTTGAAATACACTGCACAAAAATCATGCAAACCTGCTCTCCAAACTAATGATTTCAACAATATCTTTCAGAGTATGGTCCTGAACAATGATCGCTTACAGTTAAAAATATGTTTGAAAACTGGTCTGGATTTGTTAGGTTTGGTTTTCATACCTTTACATTCCACTCGACTGTATTTCATTCAAGTTTAGGTTGTGAATGGAGAATTAAAACAGAATAAATAGTATAACCTGCGCTTCTCAATCCAACAGCTAGTGTCAAGCTCAGGATCACCACACCTCAAAAAGGTCAATAAAACAAAACTAGAAAGCCATCAAGTATCAGTCCTTGGTAGAGGAGAGTGTTACTAAGGACTAATGCTGGTGTGTGTCTTCCAATGATCGATGCGGAGCTGAACGGAGGTTATATACCCATGTATCCTCTCTATAATGAACACTTTTTACTGTGCCTTAATTGGAAGGCCACATATGGTACTAAGTGATTTTTTATGTGCTATTCTATTGTATTGGAATAAATCTGTAATACTTTTAGCCACTATGAGGAGTTAATTTTCATTTATATTCTATGAGGAGAAAAACTGTCAATTGAAGTTTTTGTTATACGGGAAGAGTCTCCCTTTAAGAAGATTAAAGTGACTTTTCAAGGCACACTTACATTTATTCGAGGTGAGACTTTCCACAAGAGAGAATAATGTTGGTTTAGAATCTTTGAAACGATTAAAACCACAATTCCAATTTTATTCTTTAAGCCGACTAAGACAGGATCCAGCTCTTGATGGCCTTCTTGTGGTGTTTTATTGACTTTATGTGAATGGAGAATGCATACATTGTGTAGTGCAATGGTTTCCAAACTCTGTCTTCAAGGTACTCTAAAATTCCAAGTTTTAAGGATATCCATACTTGAGCACAGATGGCTAAATCAAATTGACTGAGCTACAAATTAAGCCACCTGCACTCAAGTATGGATATCCTTAAATGTTAGGGTGACTTGAGGACTGAGTTTGGGAACTACTAATGTAGTGTATGAAGGCTCTCCAATTAATGGACAGTTACTCCTGCCCTCTTCCCTGTCAGCTAGTTGGCTACACTGTCGTGCACTGTATGTCCATCTTTTTTCAAACGGATGAGCTGAAATCAGATGTACACTTGTGTAAAACGTTTTTAATGATCACTCAAATGAACCTTGGAATCAGGGGCCTATCTATAATGGGTGCAGAGAGTGCGGTGCACATGGGCCTCTGGTTCCAGGGAGGCCCACACCTGACACCCTGCACCCATTTAGTCTTTATACTTACCTGTCCATTGACTCCAGACTGCTGCTCTGCAGTGCCATGTGGCCATTTTCCCGGTGTCTCGTGCATGCGCAGTACTGGTGTCCCTGGGGAAACGTCATGGGTGCCATTTTCCCGGAGACCCGCGCATGCGCAGTAGATTCTGGCACTAAGCCAGAACCCACTGCACCCGCAGGCCGCCGGAGCACCACTAGAGAGAGGAGAGGGCCCGTACTGAGTCTGAACACATGCCCCCTCCTCTCTTAAAATGCCCCTGCTCTGAATCACATGTAAGTGTAAGGAACACTACAGTGGAATTTAAATTATGTAAAAGTGTGATTAATTGAGCACTGCATAAAACCCTACTCTGTACAGTTAGATTACAAATGTTTCCAAGGCGATACAACTCTTTATTTGATCATATATTTAAAAAGTTGAAGTTAGAAGAGCAAGAATTTACGCTACAAAATGTTCTGACAGCCGCATAGCAAGACTCATTGGGCTTTAGCATAGCTATATCAATTTGTGACTTGAGTTCCATTTTAACTGATATGTGAAAGCCAGCAAACATAAAATGACTAATTGTTAGAATGAAATACAAATCACAAGTTATGAATATTGTATCTAGATGTTTTTGTTTATTATTTTTTTCAATATTTTATCAGTTTCACTTTTAACTTATTTGGATATGGAATAAACTTTAGAAGAAGCAGGTTGAGACAAGGCTGCAGAAAAATACATATACACAAAATAAAAATATTTAAACATTTAAATTCAATACAATTTGTAAAGTCGGTTGCAAAAAAAAGAAGAAACCACGACAGCAGCAAAATAAATGTTAGGAAGATTAGCTCTAAAACCTAATTACATAGTTAAACAGTGTGTGACCTTAACATGTTGAAGGAAATCAAGCTGCCAATTTAAAAGGTGGCTAATTTTCTCAAATTAAATATACCGTATTATTAAACAAAGAAAAAGAATATTGCAGGTGTTGTATAATGTCTTCCTGTTTATGAAATAATGTATGCAAATACAGTGCGATTTCTAATTTAATCTTCACTTCTGCAACTCTTTTATCAGGACTCAGGAGTTAATCTGTTATACTGACTAATAAATATAAAAAGATAGCAAGCCTGTGCAAGGCATAGATAAGAGTAAAGCAAATGAAAGTAAGAACAGACCAGGAAATATAGTTGCCCTATGGTAAAATAAGCTGTGGATACCTTGCAAGAGAGGAAGCACACAATTCTAATGTTCAAAGGCTACTCAAACTTTTTTTGTGATGGTGAATATTTAAGCAAATTTCGGTCTGTCTAGAAAACTAAATATATATCACTAACAGTACAGATGTGCCCACATACACCTTTGTGAAAATTGAGCCATGGCCTGCCATTCATGGCATCAGATAACCAGCCCTGCCAAGATATACATGTTGGGACATGTGTAAGGAGGCTGAAATATAGTGTAGTACCACTTTTCAGACAGCAGGTGGCATTTTTAGAAAAGTATACTGCGGCTGCCTAAGTAGAAAGCTGGAGAGGAAGATCCAATACAGTAAGCTGCTTCCCATTGCAGTGCCAGACAGGCTTACAAAATTTCCTGCATACTTTGGCTACATATACAGTAAAAAGTCCAACAGAATAGAAAATAGCACTTGGAAATATAGCACCATATTTCAGATACTAAAAAAAAACTATTGCTATATTTCAGTCAGTTTCAGTTCATTTTCACTTTGTAAGAGGTAAAAGACTTCAGTATTTGCCTGTAGGTGTTATAGCGTAGTGGTAAGGTGACTGCACATCACACCAAGAAATTAGGGTTTGAATCTCAGTGTAAACCTATTTTTTTTCTCCAAAAATACATTTTTATGATTCAATATATATATAGTATAATTCAAAAACTGACCATCAGTAATATACTATATGTTTATGTCCTCCTCCAGGTAAACCCTTTGCTTTTCTCAACACAGAGGGGAGGGGGGAGGAATTAATTTTGTAAAGGCTGCACATTTTCCACAGACAGACAACAAACCACATTTTCATGAGACACTTTTGTACATTGAAACAGAAGCACGGATGGGATCAGTGAGACCCCTCTGTGCAGCTATGTATTTCAATTACATAGATGCATGTATGGACCAGATTATCCATGCTACATGCATCTGGGTCATTGACACAGAGCATAGACGGGATCAGAGAGACCCGTCTGTGTTGCTGTGGTAAAAAAAAAAAAACCTGTGAAAACAAATAAATAAAAAATGGCATGCCCCCCCTCCACAAAAGAGCCCTGAGCTTTTAGTGACCCAGTGCTGGTTTTGATTAAATACAGGGGACAAATGACATAGGGGTCCCCTGTACTTAAGCACAACAAGCACTGGGCTAGTCAGTACCAGCTCTGGTTGCAAAAATATGGGGGACAACCGACATAGCGACAGTGCACAACTAGCACTAGGCACTGATCTGATTTTGGAAATACAGGAGGAAAAAATGAGTAGGGTCCCCCTGTAAAATTCAGAACCAGCACCAGACTTTTTCTAGTGAGGGGGCTAATGCCACAGCCAGGGGAGCCCTTTCACTGGGCCCCCCAGTCTGCTAATCAGCCCAGGCCGGGGATCCCTGGGGAGCTAAGGACCCTTTAATCATAGTCAACTCTTGGGAGGGTGCATGGATCTCTCTGCCTGCCCCAGATCCCTAACCCAAGGCAAAACCTTGCGATCCCACCCTTGGGGCACGAGGTTGTGGGGTCATGAGGTTTTGTATTGAGTGGGCTTAATGCTGATTGGCTGAGAGCCTTCCATCATGGCTCTCAGCCAATCAGCATTAAGCCCATTTAATATGCACACAGGAAGCAAAAGAAGATGGCGCCCATCATCCCCCGCTGCCCTACACTGCCTGCACCCCCGCTGCCAGTACTGCCGGCACCCCACTGGCAGCAGCCCCTGCTGCTGACACCAGCACTGCCAACACTGCTGCCCCATGTACTGAGGACACAGTCAGCGACCCCCACACTGCCGACACTGCCAGCACTTCTACACTGTGAACACCACCCGCACCCCTGCACTGCAGACACTGTCAGCACTCATGCACTGAGGACACCGCTGGCACCCCCACTCTGCTGAAATTGCCATCACCCTGCATTGAGAACACCCCTACACTGCCAACACAGTCAGCAAACCTGCACAGGACACTGCTGGCACCCTTGCACTGCCGACATCGCCGGTACCCTTCACTGAGGACACTGCCAGCACCACAGCACTGCCATTCCATGTACTGAGGATATCACTAGCAACCCCAGCACTGCCGACACAGCCAGCAAATCTACACTGAGGACACTACTGGCACCCCAGTGCCGACATCGCCGGCACCCTGCATTAAGAACACTTCTGTACTGCCAACATAGTCAGCAAACCTGCACTGAGGACACTGCTGGCACCCCCGCACTGCCAGCATCGCTGGTACCCTACACTGAGGACACTATCAGCACCGCAGCATGGCCAAACCACATGCTGAGGCCACCATCAGCAACCCCTACAATGCCAATGCAGCCAGCAAACCTGCACTAAAGACACCACTGGCACTGCTGACATCATCAGTACCCTTCACTGAGGACACTGCCAACACCAATGCACTGCCATTCCATCTACTGAGGACACCGTCAGCAACCCTGCTATGCCAACACTGCTGTCACAGTATGTGCACTATTGGTGTATCCAACCCACACTGTATAACACACTGTATCCATGTTGGAAATTGGAAGATGAACTGCCACATGTTAGTGTCGCCCACTGTGTCACTTAGCTTAGTCAGCCAGCTAGCTGGATGCAACCTTTTGGCCTTAACAAGATGAAAAATATAATATTGTGAGGTGGTCAAAATTGATTGGAAATGAGTGTAAATAAATGTTATTGAGGTTAATAATACTGTAGGAATGAAAACAAGCCCATATTGTGATTTTAACTGTTTTTATGATATTTTAAGAAAATATCCAGATCCAAAACCAAAACACCAAGGAAAAAAATCCCAAACCAGATTCAGATCCAAAACCAGGGGAGATCCAGATCCAAAACCAAAACACGACGGTGGGCACACCTCTCTCTCTCTCTCTCTCTCTCTCTCTCTCTCTCTCTCTCTCTCTCTATATATATATATATATATATATATATATATATATATATATAGCAACTGACATACTGTGTATACTTTACTGTAATAACAAAGTGGAAAACAAAACATTGTGCTTCCAGCTACATTACTGGTCTATAAATGTACAATATAACCATAGAAAATGAGTACAGTTTTGGGAGGAAGTGTCTCTAGACACAAAGGGCAACATTAATGAGTAGTAACAACACACAGGGGGAGGGCTAATGAAAACTTGATTTGTTGTCTGTGTAAAAAGTGCAGCCTTTACAAATGAATTCCTCCTCCCTCCCCCTCTGTGTTGAGGCAAACAATGGGCAGGGTTATTCTGAAAAAGGACATGAACACTGTAAATTACTGATGGGCAGTTTTTGAATTATAATGTATATCTAGAACCTGTACTGTACATGAATACTGGGATGGAAGTGCTGCAGTGCTGGCAGTGTCCTCAGTGACAGGTAACGGAGGTGTCGGTTGTGTGGGGGTGCCAGCAGTATTTTCAGTGCAGGTTTGCTAGCTGTGTCAGCAGTTCGGGGGTTGCTGACGGTGTCCTCGGTACATGGAATGGCAGTGCTGTGGTGCTGGCAGTGTCCTCAGTGAAGGGTACTGGTGATGTCGGCATTGCAGGGTGCCAGCGGTGTCTTCAGTGCAGGTTTTCTGGCTGTGTCGGTAGTGCAGGGGTTGCTGACAGTGTCCTCGGTACATGGAATGGCAGTGCTGCAGTGCTGGCAAAATCCTCAGTGACAGGTAACGGAGGTGTCGGTATTGTGGGGGTGCGAGCAGTATCTTCAGTTCAGGTTTGCTGGCTGTGTCGGCAGTGCGGGGGTTGCTGACGGTGTCCTTGGTACATGGAATGGCAGTGCTGCGGTGCTGGCAGTGTCCTCAGTGAAGGGTACAGGCGGTGTTGGCATTGCAGGGTGCCAGCGGTGTCTTCAGTGCAGGTTTTCTGGCTGTGTCGGCAGTGCAGGGGTTGCTGACGGTGTCCTTGGTACATGTGATGGCAGTGCTGTAGTGCTGGCAGTGTCCTCAGTGAAGGGTACTGGCAATGTCAGCAGTGCCAGTGGTGTCTATGGGTGAGGGGGGCACACAGAGCCACCGCTGCTGTGTTAATAGAGGGGGAAGGAGGAGGAGAGCTGCTGCTGTAAAGGTGCATACACGTAGCAATTTAAAAGGATGTTTTAAATGATATCGATATCGTTATCGTTACCATTATCTATCAAATCATCCTTTTTTAATGTACCCTACCAACTTACCTTCAACCAGCAATGTGCTGGTGCGTATGGATGATAGCGATATCGCCCATCGTCCCTGCATGCTGCACAACCTGCTGATCGTGGGTCGCTATAGTTCCTGGCAAGTTATTGGTGTGTTGGATTATCTATATAGATCATCCAACACACCAGGGAGTGTGCAGTATGATCTGCCAGCAATATTGTATTGCTGGCAGATCGCTACATGTGTATGCACCATTACACTGCTATGGGTGGGGGAGGGAGGCACACAGAGCCAGTGATGCTGTTATTAGGGATAGGGGGAGGGGGAGAACTGCTTGGAGTGTGTGCACTAAGGATAGGACATAAAAAGACAACATTGAAAGTACTGTACAGTTTTTAATGTTGATTACAAAACATTGTTTAGACCTAAACATTGGTTCTGGAACATCGATGTTAACCAATTTTTCTATTTTTTAATGGACCTGTAGGTGCTTAAACATATAAAACTCCAATAAACTTCTGAAATCATACTTATTTTATATTTAATTTATGAGGGCTTACAGTATGTATAGTCCCACATACTGTATATCACTCCCTTGGAATGGCGCTCTTTGGGCCTGATTCAGAAATGTACGCTAACCCAATGGCCAGGGCACATCTCCGATGGTGGGAGGACTGGGCATTTGCAGCCCTCTGGCTCTGAGTCTGCTTGCAGTGTCTCCCGGCTGCAGCCTGATTGACAGGCTGTGGTGTTTTGGAGGCGGAGCGGTGGTGGTACCTGGCAGTGGGATGGTAGGCATCCTCATTCAAACGATTCTTAGTGTTTTTTTTATTTTCAGGACTTGTTATTAAATATAGAGGTCCTGTTTTTTATCTGTAATATTTTTAATAAAATAGCAGTTTGAAGCAGTATTATGCTACAGTGCATCCAGAAAGTATTCAAAGCGCATCACTTTTTCCATATTTTGTTATGTTACAGCCTTACTTCAAAATGGAATAAATTCATTTTTGTCCTCAAAATTCTACACACAATACCCCATAATGACATCATGTAAAAAGTTTTTTTGAGATTTTTGCAAGTGCATCCTCTTTCCACTGATCATCCTTGAGATGTTCCTACAGCTTAATTGGAGTCCACCTGTGGTAAATTCATTTGATTGGACATGATTTTGAAAGGCATACACCTGTCTATATAAGGTCCCACACTTGACAGTGCATATCAGAGCACAAAACAAGCATGAAGTCCAAGGAATTGTCTGTAGACCTCCGAGACAGGATTGTCTCAAGGCATAAATCTGGTGAAGGGTACAGAAAAATATCTGCTGCTTAGAAGGTCCCAATGAGCACAGTGGCCTCCATCATCTGTAAATGGGAGAAGTTTGGAACCACCAGGACTCTTCCTAGAGTTGGCCGTCCATTTAAACTGAGCGATCGGGGGAGAAGGGCCCTAGTCAGGGAGGTGACCAAGAACCCGATGGTTATTCTGTCAAAGCTACAGCATTCCTCTGTGGAGAGACAAGAACCTTCCAGAAGGACAACCATCTCTGCAGCAATCCACCAATCAGGCCTGTATAGTAGAATGGCCAGATGGAAGCCACTCCTTAGTAAAAAGCACATGGCAGTCCACCTGGAATTTGCCAAAATATACCTGAAGGACTCTCAGACCATGAGAGACAAAGATTGAACTCTTTGGCGTGAATGCCATGCGTTCTATTTGGAGGAAACCAGGCACCGCTCATCGCCAGGCCAATACCATCCCTACAGTGAAGCATGGTGGTGGCAGCATCATGCTGTGGGGATGTTTTTCAGTGGCAGGAACTGGGAGACTAGTCAGGATAGAGGGAAAAATTAATGCAGCAGTGTACAGAGACATCCTGGATGATAACCTGCTCCAGAGCACTCTTGACCTCAGACTGGGGCAACGGTTAATCTTTTAGGAGGACAACGACCCTAAGTACACAGCCAAGATATCAAAGGAGTGGCTTCAGGACAACTCTGTGAATGTCCTTGAGTGGCCCAGCCAGAGCCCAGACTTGAATCCAATTGAACATCTCTGGAGAGATCAGAAAATGGCTGTGCATCGACGCTTCCCATCCAACCTGATGGAGCTTGAGAGGTGCTGCAAAGAGGAATGGGCGAAACTGCCCAAAGATAGGTGCGCCAAGCTAGTGACATCATATTCAAAAAGACTTGAGGCTGTAATTGCTGTCAAAAGTGCATCAACAAAGTATTGAGCAAAGGCTGTGAATACTTATGTACATGTGATTTTTTTAGGGTTTTTTTTTATTAAATTTGAACAAATGCAGTGTAGGGGTGCTGGTGGTGTCGTCAGTGTGGGAGTGCCAACAGTGTCGGCAGTGTGGGGGCCACTAACGGTGTCCTCAGTACATGGGGCAGCAGTGCAGGGGTGCTGGCAGTGTCAGCAGCAGTGGTGTCAGCAGTGGGGAATGCTGCCAGTGGGGTGCCGGCTGTGTCAGCAGCGAGGGTGCAGGCAGTGTCATGCAGTGGGTGATGATGGGCACCATCTTCTTTTGCTTCCTGTGTGCATATTAAATGGGCTTATATGCATTTGCGGCTATATCACTGTACTAGCCGCTGAAACACTGTACTAGCACCAAAAAACTGTCACTAGGAAACTGTCATCAGTTCCTGAAAAGACAGATTCTGTACTTCCCATCCACCAGTATTATGGCGTAGTGGTAAAGTCACTGCACATCACACTTGGCAGTTAGGGTTTGAATCCCAGTGTAAACATTTTTTTTTTTTGCTCCAAAAATAAATTTGTAGAATTCAATAATTTAATAATATTATTGTAATAACAATAAAACTTTTTAGAATAATATCATATTTCATCTAGAGGCTGTGGGGATCTGAGTCAGTGAGGACAGCATGTGTGTGTAGTGATTTCTTAGTGTAGAAATTTCCCCCTGAAAATATGGTTCGATATTTCATATACACTACTGGTTCTAGATATACATTATAATTAAAAAACTGGCCATCAGTAATTTACAGTATGTTAATGTCCTTTTTCAGATTAACCCATTGCTTGTCAAAACACAGAGGGGGAGGAGGAATTCATTTGTAAAGGCTGCACAATCATTAGGAACCAGTGTAGATTATACAGAATATATGAAACAATAGCAGTCCTGGTGTAGGGCTAAATCAATCACACAATAGATAAATAGTCAAGTGGTGGTACACACAACACAACTGTACAAGGACATATCATGTGCAGGGAACATTACCACCCAGTATCGTAGATCACATCGTCCCATCTGACCTGCAGCACATCACATGGGATGGTGCAATAAGCGATATGTGTAAACAACTGATTTGGAGTACACACTACACAATGGTCATGCAGAGTGGCCGCGGGTACCATGAGTGCACAATGTATTGTGTAGTGTGCACCCAGCTTTATACTAACAAGACACAGAGAAGAAAACATATACTCTCTTGCGGGGCACTCTATACAATTTTAGAAAACTTAACTTTTAACTGGATATTAACTAAATTATATAGTGCAATAATATGAGAAATAGACATATACTGTGCTACTTATATTTGACAATGTATCCAATATATTCAGCACACTATTACATTATCAGCACAGAGGACAGGTGTTTCCCTCTTTTGTTGATGCTATTTATTATCCTTTGATTTACTTGTTTACGTCAGTTTCTCATATTGCTCTATACATATTGATTTAAATACTCTTTAATCTTAAGAGGACATCTCATTCTCCATCAGGCAAGAACAGATCTTTGAAATTGCTCACATAGACATCTGAGTAGGAAGTGGTGATGTTTAAATCCACATCCCACAATTTCACGTAGAATTTGTTTTTGGAAAGTAAGAATTTGCAGCAAACTTAGAAAGAAAGAAATTGAGCAATATAGAGCTGAGACCATATTTCTATAGCAACACTCATGTAACTCTATAGACACCCTCATGTTCAATAGAAGTATATAAGCTACAGTACATATGTTAAAGGAGGCAGAAATAGTAAGTTTACTGCTGAGTGGAAGACAATTGTATGTCCTGGTCACTGGACAGAATCCTCCTGAATCATTGGTAGAATACAACAGTGGTGATATAAGTTGAGGAATTAGCAAGCAATCAGATGTATATAATAATCGACGGTGATCTGTCCCATCTCAGTCAAGCATAGTAAGAGTGGTGTCGCTCGCACCTCCCCAACGGTCTCCACTGCTGTGATGATGGTGGGATAGATCTCCAGGAGAGGAGAGGCCAGCCACGGGCATAACTATAACAGGGAGGGGATAAGGAGGGAGCAGGGAAGGAGTGGGGAGGGGGCAAAGCAGGGACAGAGGTGGAGACGGATCCATCGGAATACAGGTTCAAAACTACTAGTAGAGGATATTATTCAGTGTCCATAATCACTCTGATTTCAACCTTATCATCTAGTATACAATGAATACAGGATACCAAAGAATGTAAAGCTAACTTTTCCTTAGTAAGGTTAGAGGGGGAGATGTATTAACCGCCGAAGCGACATCAGCGTGCTGATACCGCTTCTCCGCCATGTATGATTGGAGGTCTGGGTGGTAAATGACAGGGGCGCATAGCAATACCGATAGCCTGGGCTATGTGTAAACAGTCAGTTTGCCTTTCCGTTCCACCCGCTGCAACTGTCACTATCGACAGCTGCAGCCTGGCAATGCCCTATCCCTACAGCAGGGACTGCGCTGTCCCTGCTGTGGGGGATGCCGGCTCCAGGCCTGCACGCAGGATCTCGCGATACTTGCGGGATCTCGCGCATGCTTAGTGGAGCCGGCCGGGACTGAGACACAGCGCATCAGCAATAGGCTGATGCGCTGTGGTCACTAGCGGGGATCACCGGAAGGGGGAGTTTTCACTTCGGCCGACGAGATGTTTATATATCTCATTGTTAGTGCTTCCTGCTTTGCCTCGGTAAAGAGGCAAAGCAGGAAGCGTTATAGCGGCACGTTAAGAGCTGCTATAATACATCTCCCCTAGAGTATCTAATGTACATTTGCTTGCACTGATCAATTTAATGTGCAACATTTGTACACTTTCTGAATCTGTGTAAAAAGGGCTCTAATGCGAGCAGCCGCGGCTTTTCCTCGCACTGAGTTCTGTTGTGCTTCATCTGCAACTTTGTACATGTGTAAAACCAATTCCTGTGTGGTCATATCACAGACTAGCACCTCTAGTACACTGTGAGTGGTGTTTTGCTGCATTTGCAATGCATCTAATGTGCAAAAGTTAAAGAAACATATAGTACGCTACTCACCTCGGGTCGTCTTAGTCACCCCGGACATTGCAGTAGCTGCTTCAACAGGTGCTAATTTTACCTGGCAATTAAGTTTAGATGAGTGATCTTGGGATGTTTAGTGTCTTTACATTGATTTATTCTCAAGATATCTAGATATGGCTAGATTGTTTAGATTGATAGAATGTTGTTTTTTTTGTATTTTTTTTCAGCTTAAATGTTTTTATTACAGTAATATTTTTATTTGTTAATCACTTTTTTTTTCAAAGAGTTCCCCAGAATAGGCAGCAAGTTTAACTTCTTGCCACATCATTTTGTTGGGATTAAGGACAGGTCTCTCAAGGATGTCTGTTTTCTTCATTTGAAGCCACAGTAGTTGTGACAAACTTTTTGGTTTGAGCATTTATGAAGGATGTATTAGGTTTTTGTCAAGGATTGCCTGTGTCCACCCTTCATCTTCTCAAGGATCTCAATGCCATTTCCAGTCATGGATACTGAAAGGTATTGCCCTAGCATAATGCTACTATTGCCATACAACACAGTGGGAAAATATATTAATTTGCTATGGTGCAGAGTTTGTCTTCTGCCATACATACATATTTTATATTCACTCCAAAAGATTCCACTTGTCAGACCACAAGACCTTCAGCCATATATCTGAAGTATCTTCTGTTTTTTTCTTTGCAGACAATGATATATTTGCTTTTCAAACTTGTCTTTTTCCTTAATCTTTTTGGTGGAGTGCTTTGGAGATTACTGTTCCATTTTCATTATCAGTCATCTTATATATGTAGCTGTTTTAATATCACTGTGGCATTACAGTAGCTTGTTTGATAGGTGCCAATCTTATCTGGCAATTAGGTTTATAGGAGTGGTCTGATCTAGGGATGTTTAGTGTCTTTACATTGATTTATTCTCAAGATATCCAGATATCTCTAGATTGTTTAGATTGGTAGAATATTTTGTTTTTGTTTTTTTTCTGAAGATGAGTATCTAAAGTTGTAAAATAATTGCCTACAGTTAAATTATTACACTGCTGGAGTCAATGAACGAATTGTGTGACTTTTAACTTACAGTCAGGTCCATAAATATTGGGACATGTGCCTCCCAAAAGTGGGAGTCACATATTGAAACTGTTGTAATTCCTACACCGTTCACCCGATTTGGATGTAATTACCCTCAAATTAAATCTGAAAGTCTGCAGTTAAAGCACATCTTGTTTGTTTCATTTGAAAACCATTGTGGTGGTGAATAGAGGCCAAAATCTGAAAATTCTGTCAATGTCCCAATATTTATGGACCTGACTGTATGTCTTATACCCCTTTCAGACATAGCGAGATTCCTGGGTTTTTGGCCTGGCTCAGCCAAAATAACTTGGTCTCGTGTATGTCTGAAAGGCACCAACCTGGGAGCATGTTCCTGGGTCACCGCCCCTGCAATTGACCAGGGTATTTCCTAGGACATAAGTCAAGGGTAGACAACCCATCTCAAGTCTGAATGGTGCAACCTGGGATTTTACTCCCGGGCTGCACCTGGAGACCTCTGATTGGCCTTTTGGGGCTGCCTGGACGCGGCAAAAATAATGGAAAAAACACTGTCAGCGCTGGATCTGGGGATCCCTTACAACAAGGGGTAAAGACCAAATACCCGATGGATTGAAAAGGTGTCTGGTCCGTCCTGCAATGTGGAGAAGGAGCTGGTGTACACAAGCTACAGAGACACTGCTGTGAGGTCTTGTGGCTGGAGAAGGGGTGTGCAATTGTGCAAGTGTGTATGAGTGTAACATGTGTGTGTTTGTGTGTGTATGACCAGTAGCGTCACAGGAGGGGTGCAGGGGTGCGGGCTGTACCCGGGTGTCACAGGTCGAGGGGCGACACCAAGGTGGATGCTTCCCCCCACTGACAGGAGCTGGGTGCTGCACTGTAGAATTAAGTGCAGCACTTGGCTCCTGTCACAGTGAGAGAGCCTGCAATGCCTGCACCTTTCGGCAACCCCCACTACTCCATAGAGATACACGGGCTGGGGACCGGGTTCGGGGCATGAGGCCACGCCCCCTTTCTGAGACCATGCACCCTTTTTGGGGTGCGCACAAGGCATCCCTCCCCGCACCAGGTGTCACTGCGGGGAGGGACGTCACTGTATTTGACATGTATGTATGTATGAGTGTGACATGAGAGCAGCCTGTCATTCCCTGACTATTAGAATGTCAAGGCAGACAGGCTTATGTCTGAATGGGGTTTAAATTTGAGCATGGAATTATTGCATTCAGTATGCAACCTCCTGAATTAAATTATATTTTTTATGAAACCATTACCCTGTTTGTGTCAACACTTTCAAACATATTATTTTATTGAGGGTCCTATTCTTCACTAGTGAATGATAATTATGTTTTAAGATAAACAAAGAATAACTTAACAGCGCTATTGGCAAATATGTAATGATATGTAATTTATATTTTTTTGATCAAATACATATATTGATGAACTTATAGTTAAATTTTTTAGATATATACATTATTAACTTTAGAGTATTAGGTGTTTTTAATAGGACCATTGAGTAATACATCTGTCTCCTTAAATATATTATGTATATTTGCCAATAGCGCTGTTCAGTTATTCTTTGTATATATTGATCTATTATTAGAGCCTGACACACTCGTATTTGAACTAGCTGATTTTGACAGCACCCATCTAATCCCTTTTGTTTTACATAATTATGTTTTAAACTCGCTGCAAGTTTAAAACATCTTTTGTAGACATTCATCATGCCTCATTAACAAAAGTATCACTTCTGAAAAGCTGCTAATTTTGCGAAGTCAGCTTTTCGGAACTGTGATTCTTTTCCTCTTGCAGTTGATGTATCCATAAGGATTTTCTCACATTGCGTCTGTCCCACTACCCCGCCTCACCAACCTTGCCATGTCTCTAACCACAGACCACCCCTCTTCCCACTCAGAATTGCTGTCAGCAGCTGTCCGTCAACCCCCTCGGGGCCGGTGTCTATCCCAGACCTCCCCCCAGTTGTGGGTAACCACTTTCCGGAAGCAGGTGTCTGTATGCTCACCCCACGCTCTGTGTAACCACCTGCACATCCCAAAAAAATCCCCCTTGGCCTGCCATCATTGTCTATCCCAGCCAGCTCCCCCCACCTTCCAGTGGCCAGGGGTGTTTGTCCCAGCACCACCACCCCACCCCTCCATGGCCTCCTTCACATCTCCACCCACTTTTATTCAGTTATATTTATACCCTAAAAAAAGATATCATTTTCAGATTCCTTAGCTTAGCTTACATAACTTTACCATTGCAATCAAGTATGCAAATATATTTCTGGATATGATCAACATTTTTACATTTTGGAAAATGAAATGTTTGTATAGTTAATATGGATGAAGTGAACAATAATATATAAGCATTTAGTTTCATATTAACTATGAATTCCTACCTGTCTATACACCCTAAATGTTGCTATTTAGCGTTATAAGTCGCACAAGAAATAATTGCTTTCCAGACTTTGATTGTGTTTCCAAAGCACAAAAAGATATTATTCACCAAAAAGCAGATAGTTACATGCTGTGATCCAAATACAATTAGCGCAAACAGATTATACAATCACTAGGTACAGTCGAATACATACGCATGCGCTCTGAATCCAGATTCCCTGCATCAACTATGAAACCTCCGTCAACAGCAAAGAAAAGATGACTGACTAGCAGATTCAGGGTGCTTGCATATAAACCCTTGCAGAGATAGGCAATACAATAGAACAAGTTGGCACAATCCCATTGGTTCTTCTTCCTGGTTCTCCTGTTACAATGCAGTTCATAGGTCAGTTTGTATTGTAATAGTTCAGCCTCCAATAGCTTCTTTGTGTCCGATTTCCCGCCGAAGAACAAGTCTAAACTGGCTAATTACATTACATGAACAGAGTACATTTCAATGCCTATCTCTATATGATCCATAATTCCCATACGCATGTTGTGATTTCCTTGCCAATGGAATCGGAAATCTGCAAATAAACAGTGGTTCAGAATGGCACCAAACACTGTCTGCTTATGTACTAAACCTGAGATCTTAAATACAGTCACTTTATTACATAAGTAATAATGAATAAAACCTTTGATATTAACCTTAATGCTAGGGAACCTTCCTATGTAAGTGTGCAAAGTGTAAGGATATTAAGAAAAGGTGTTAGTTAGCGTTGTGCGACTATGTGTTTGTGGAGTACACTGTGGTACGTGTTTTGCAGGGTTGTTCATATTATATGTTTTAGTAAATGTATGTATTTATATAATGAGGACTTTTAACATTGTTCTATTGCATGGGCATCGCACAATGCTAAATAATAGCATAGCCGTATGTACTTATAATATGTGAGATTCGCTAAAATGGCGCTGGGCGGCCATTCGCAAAATGGTGTCTTGTTGCCATTTGGAAAATGGCGTCATGCAGATTTTAATTTTAACAGATTCTGTCTCAGCCAATTATCCAGTTTCGACATAACAAAAAGTCCAAGTGACAAGAACTCAAATTGTTGACAATGACAAAAATGGAGACAATAGGCAAGAAAACAGGAACATTCCTAACTGTAATAAAGTTTAACAATTCAGGAGTTTCAAAATAATTTACTAATATCAGTATATAAATATAAAATATCTAAATATATGTTCATTAGTTAAACCTATACCAGCTTTTAAACCTAAACCTACATGTTTACAATATGGTGACTCCATATATTTAAGCAGAATATCTTCATGTGGTTTGAAGAAAACATTTTACTTATTTTGGATGCAAGTACATATTGAGTCCATTTGTAAGTAAAAACTTGAACATCATGAAAATCAGTATCTGCAGTGATAGCCTTGGCTAACCCTAGTTTTATTCATATATGACCACAACATGATCAACACATATTACATAATCAATGGAGCCAACTCTGATTCATACTGTTATAGCAATAGGTTGGATACCTAATTAGGTCTAACTTATGTATATTAATTCAATATTTTACTTCAATTATGAACTTTATCCTGATCACAAATCAAAAAAGTGTAGACTAAGGACATTGTACTTCATGCTAATATAAGCTGTGCTAAGTCACCACTAGTATGGATTGGTGCGATTTAATTTCAAGTACAACATAGACATTTCCATGGGTTGAGATATTAATTCCTCATTTACTGTATATCATATTCACTGGAGACTATTTCAGAGTTTTAGAACTTTGAGATCTACAGTATACAGACCGAGCATATGCCATTTTTATCTTTTATGCTGTTTTGTTTTAACGTATAACCTTGTTATAATATTATACATGCATTGATTTTATTTTAAAATTGTATGTACACTGTAGTATTTATTACAGTTTTGTGGTTTTATAGTTTAAGAATAAAATTGAGACATCAGACATAATTTTATTTTTAAATTTTGGGATCATCATAAAGAATTATTAATGTTAAATTTGTGCCAGATGTAACAGCAATGTCTTTAATAATTTAGCATTTGGTTTATCACTATTATTTGTTAAAAATCCTCATAATGTTGACATCTAACGGTGTTGGCAAAATTGTACATTTTATATTTTAAGCAGGTGTTGTGCACAAAAATAATTTTCCCATCATAAACTAGGAATACCACTTCTTAACGTGTGTGTGTGTAAATAATATAAATACATTATACATATATAATTGTAACATGAGGTCCAGTTTTTCCCTTTTATTATGAAGCTTTACTTTAATATGATCCTGATATAGAAGAACAGCTGCTATCTAACTGGCAGCACAGAATCAGAACAGTGCTGGCATGTGGACTAACATTAGGGAAATGTACAAAGAGAGAATGTTGTGTAGTTGTTGGGGGGGGGGGTTAAATTGAAAATGTAATAGTATTCTTCTTACGAAGATAATTTTAACATAATTTATTTTTTGTTGTGATTCCACCCATATTTGAATATAAAATATCCTATACTGTAGATTAGGATAATGCAGGACCAACAGGGAATGTCTCTAAGGATACCATGCTACAGAACGCAACATGACACGTCCCTCCCCTTGTTGGACCCGGCATCGGCAAGTGTATATAAATTTGCCGCATGCCGAGTCCTGTCGCCGGCGATGTCGTGCTGGGTACACATTCTCTAATGTGTATTCAGCATTGCAGGAAAAAGAAACAGGTTAGGTGTGGGGAGGGTATTTGAATGACATTGTTACATAGTAATTAACCATAAAAATACTAGATTCCACAATGAGTGATGGAGAAATCCATGCAAGAGAATATACTGTATATAACCAATAACTTTCCTGACTTTATCACTGTATATCCTGGCCTTTGTGGCCCAAGATAGTGCTATAATTTTAA
This sequence comes from Taudactylus pleione, assembly GCA_031769625.1. Taxonomy (NCBI): domain Eukaryota; kingdom Metazoa; phylum Chordata; class Amphibia; order Anura; family Myobatrachidae; genus Taudactylus; species Taudactylus pleione. The sequence goes on from JAUIMM010000518.1 coordinate 5,367,015, forward strand.
GACCGCTTCAGAAAAAGATTATATTCGAAATGCGTCAAGTATATGCTGGACTTACCTTTGGGCACTGCAGCCTCTGCCTGTTGCCATCTTCTGGATACACATAGACAGGAGCACTGAGTGGGCAGTATACCGTTATATGCCTTATTTATTTCCGACAAGTGACCTAGCGGCAACACTAAAGGATTTCACCATGTGCATTTCATGTTTTAATGTTTAGTTTATTTTAATGATGGATTACATGATGATGTGAATGCACAAATTTTATCTTGTTAATAAAACATTTTTAGCTGTACTACATCATATTTGTTTCTTCTTCTTCCCATACATTCTGGTTTGGAGTTTTGTTATATTCTACTGAAAACTCCATGATATGGGAAAATAATATATCCTAAGGGTTTAAAGACACCCTGATATGTCAGATCGACATCCATATGTAAGTCACATCCGAAGAGGAAATCTTAGGCCCTGATTCAGAGCTGCTTGCTTGCTGGGGATAAAAGAAGAGGAAACTACAAGTGAGAATGATAATAAACAGGAAAACTGACAGGCCCAAACAGCACTCCCTGCCCTGCAGTGCCCTGTGCCAAGGCACTGGTCGCACTACCATAGTTACGGCCCTGCCACTTAAACATGTGATATCCATATACAGATGTGTCCTCATACACCTAGTTTCCACACGCCATACAGCCAGCGTGACTGAGCTGCTCTGAGAGGCGTAGCATACCGCCTTTTTCTTTAAATATTGCATCTTACTTGCATCGCAGACACAGCAAAACAGCACTGAAGGTATACTAGAGACGCGGGGCTGCACCTTTAAATGCACAGGAATTAGTTTTAAAAACGGAACTTGGCGTGAGAGCAAGCTGCACCCGCTGCATCGTAGCACTATGTATATAGATTCGGACTCAGGACCTCATTCAGAGCCGCTTGCAAAATGCGAGCGCTCACTCTGAATGAGGGCGGCCACTTCTCTGTAAAGAGCCGGCCTCCTGGCCGGTCAGTAAGCTGTGGGTTGATGGTCACGATGGTCAAGACCATCGCGACCATCGGGGCTTGCGACGAGACCCTTGTGGTAGGGTCTCATCTGCTGCAAGCCCCAGTGAGCTTTCGGCTCTAATAGAGCCAAAAGCTCACTACTGATATCAAGAGTGATGTCAGTGGGGCCGCGCCCAAACGGCAGGCGTTCCTTCGGGAACGTCTCCATTTAGCCAGCCACCCCCCACCCCGCCTACAAAACGGGGTGAGCTGTCGATCACCATCGACAGCCACCCCTTTTGTAGTGAGTCCCGGAGCGAGAGAATTTTACTCTCACTCCGGGGCTTGCGCACGCGCAGTGCAGCTGCTGCGCGTGCGCAGGGCCTCAACATTGATCCGCTTGCAAGCGCTCAGCGCTTGCGAGCGGGTCTGAATGAGACCCTCAGTTGCACACTGATATAGAAATGTCACACATCAAATTGATCAGTGCAAGCTAGCGGTGCAGTTTTGTCTCTCCCCTTTGTTTTATTTAAGTGGATAAGATGCACATTTTGAGCTAAAAACATGCTCTGTGATGTTGAGTCTCCTGGGACCTTGAGCGCCAAGAGGGGCTATTTGCCACAACTAGAGCTGCAGTGTATAAGCACACACTTCGTAGATCCACATTAGTAATGAGCAAGGGCATTGGTCAGACTTGGCACTGCATACTGTCCTTACACTCTGCTTAGACCCTGTATGTTACATTGAGGCGTATTCAGTAGTTTTCACTATTCCAGTGTCTGTGTAATCACTGCTTGGTAACTGTTGTAAAAACTAAATGAAAATATCTCTGGTTTTACATTCAATGTGTAATGATACAAGCAATACTGTCCATTGTGATTAATGCAGGGTTTCAGTTTATGCACTATGGACGTCATTCAGAGCCGCTCGCAAGTGGCCCGATGGTTTGCGAATGCGCATGCGCACGCTTCGTTCTGCATGTGTGCAAACTACTCTGTGCGATTACAGCCCACTCGCTCGCCCAGCAAAGACAGCCCAGTGAAATGAGTGATAGGAGAGGCTGTTTCTGGGTGGTAACGGGCAGGACGGGGGAGTGGAGGTGCGAACGCAGGCGTGCCTGAGTGTTTCAACACCATTTTTAAGGCATGCATAATTAACAGGCAGCGTCATAGTGCAGGTCAAATGTTTGTTTTTTACACTGAAGTCCTCGCAGTGCTCGGCAGGGTAAGGCAACCACAAGCGCTGTGATCGCTACCGATGGTGCTCGATGTACCAATGTTTTAATACACTTCCTGGAGATGACGTGCGCTAGTGGGCGTCTCTACATAGGCTAATGGGTGTCAACATACACAGAGCGATCGCTCGCACAGCCAAAGTGGGTGTGCTTATACCTTGGTGAGCGATCGCTTCCCATTGCATCACTTTTGTATACGCTGGATGCGAGCGATCGCATCTAGCGAGCGGCTCTGAATGAGGTTCTATATTTGCAATTGCCTGGTGATACCATTTATTTGCAAGTGTTCCTGCATTACTATCCTCGTTACTAACTGGGAAATATCCTATACTGTAAGGGAATAATTTATGTGATTCGTTTAGCATTATATTTATTTTATTTATTATTTCAAATTTTTGATTTTTTAAAAAAAAATCTTTTTATTGAAATCAAGAAACCTTACAGTAGGCTTTGAATATGCTTTACAATTTATTTTTGTAAATACATTTTAAACATGGTATGAAATGAACAAAGCAGCAGATACGCTGAGACTGTAGCACACTTAGAGGTGTAAATTTACAGTATGACATATAGTGAAAGGAAGAAATATCCGCACTATGGAGTTCTGTACGCCATCACAGCATTTGGTGCCAATAGACATATAGAAGTACAATAATATCATTATAACATACAAATTGTCTTATAGTATTGTAAATAATGAAATACTAAACACAGCTTTTATATGTTTTCCAATTTGTTTGTTTTCCGATATAAGCAATATTAAAGTTGAAAATAAGTATTGATTTCAATTTAAAGAAAAGGGAATAGAAAGATATAGGAAAGAAATGTTGGAGTAGGGGGTAGATAACAAAAGGGGAAGAGTTGAGGAGAGATGAAGTGTGAGTCGTGTACGCCCAGGCCCAGCGCCATCTCCACCTGTCAAGTGCAGGTAAATGGACGATCTTGCAATAGCATCTAGTTTTATACCATATTGTTGATTTAAAACAATACTGGATTTGTTTTTTAAGTTTATCAAAGTATCAATAAAACTTTCCCAAATTTAGAAAAAGTGTTCTGTTTTTTTTCTTAAAGAAGTGAAGATTTAACCCAATCCATTTTGAAAACATAAAATAATTTATCTTTAAAGATAGATAAAGGTGGGAGTAGTGGGCTAAATCCACTGTTAAGACATTTTTTAGCTACCACCAAATGGATTAATTAATAGCTTTTTACACCCCATAGACACTATTGGAGTTACCTTGAGATATCCCAATGATGGCCATTCCGGCATCAGTGGAAGGTAGTTGGTAGCAAATTGTTTAATAGCTAACCAAAATTTTTTAATGACACTACAATCCCACAGGCAATGGTATAAGGATGCTCCCAAGTGGGCACACTTTGGACATTTTGAAGAATTTGCAATGCCAACAAGGTGGCAATGATTGGGGGAGAGATAACCACTATAAAATAGTTTATAGACCATCTTTCTATAATTAGTAGCAGGAATGGTGCAGAGAGAATATTGAAGAGTGCGCAGAATATCAGCCTGCGTTAAATCTGTAAAGTGTAATTTCCATTTAGTAATGTCTGTTTACAACATTCTCAAAAAATAAGGAATTCTCAATATACGGTCGATATTAGCTATAGCTTTACTAGAAAACCCAACAGATATAAAAGTATCATCCAATTACTCCCATGCAATACCAGGTTTTCATTCCAACCAGCCAGATTGGACAGATATTTGACAGAAAATTGTATAGTGGATGCCCATCTTAAACTAAATACAGATTGGAAATAAATTGCTTCTCTAAGGTCGGATTGGTATAAAGGTTTCTACACAGAATCCAAATGTTAATATATCTGCATATTGCTACGTAATTATAAAGAAGAGTGTTAGGGAAATTAATTCCACCCTCATCCTTAGTTCACTGGAGAATTTTCAAACCTAATTTTGTTTTTTTGTTGTTCCAAATAAATTTTCACAATGCAGTCATTATCTTTTTTTCATCTGTCAAGGTAAAAAGAAGTAGGAAGACTTACAATGGGTACAGTAATTTGGGAAATATAATCATTTTTATTAGATTAGGCAACCCAAATATGAAAACTGAAAATGTTGCCAACTTTCCATTTGTTTAGAGAGCATAAATTGTGAATATTTTGGGGCAACTGTATTCCTAAGTAAGGGATACTGGATGTTGACCACTGCAGCCCTCCTAGGTTGACAGAGGGTTTGAAAGGCCTGTTACCCAATGCCAATGCCAATGCTGTAGATTTAACAAAATGTATTGTGAATCTAGATATATGCCCAAATTCTGTTAATATATCAAAATGAGGGATTAAGCTGATCTCCAGGTTTGAAACAAAAAGCAAGAGGTCATCTGCAAAGGCTACAAAGTTTGTGGTAACCTATAAGAGCTCCATGCAACAAAGACCAATTTTGGAGTGTACATATTAGAGGACCAGCATTAAATTAATAGCAAAGGTGAAAGTGGACACCTACAGTATGCTTAGTGCCTGTAAACATTTGTAAAGCGTTACCAAGGACATTAATAAGCAAGCTTGTACAAGGATTCAAGTAAATATATATAATCATGTTAATAAAGGATGGACCGAATTATTTAGAATCCAAGACTAAAAATAAGTACTCCCAGAGGATCTTGTCAAAGGCCTTCTCAACATTGAGGCTTAACAAGACATTATAAGATCTTTTATACGCGGGAGAGAATGCCAAAACCGTAATTGCCCATCCAATTCCCAACACAGAATGGCACCCATGTGTAAAGCCAAGCTGGTGTGGAGTAAGAAGTAAAGGCATCTTCTCTTGTTGTCTGAATTTTGCCAGGATTTTATAAACTTGGGTGAGTAATGTCATAGGTCTGTACGAGGACAACAACAAATATCCCTGTCTGGTTTGGGTTTATAAATAGTTATTGTCTCAATAAAAAAGGGTATGTTATGTTTTGGGAATATAATTTTTAGGGGGAATACAATTTTTTAAAATAAATTAGTAAGGGTGGGGATTATATCAGCTTTTGAAAGGTTATAGTAATTTGCACTGAGGCCGTCAGGAACTGGGGACTTATTAATTGTAAGCATATCAATTGGTTTGACAATCTTCTCCTCCATGATGTTAGCATTTAACCACTTGCTTGGCATTGTCATAATTTTCTGACCACACCAGGCAGTTCTTTATCTGCTCTGGTTGCAAAATTTTGACTAGTCAGATAAACATGAGGGCGGCTGCAGGAAGAGAATCTTCCTGCAGCTGCTGCTCTCAGAGGGACAAATCTTAAAAAAAAAATCTTTTTTTTTTTTTTTCTTTTTTGAAATCATTATGGATAAGTTAAAATAGATGTTCCTCACCTAATTCACTCCTAAAAAAAATCGGACAATTTTGTAGTGGTTTTTAGAAGAAAAAAATTGTCAGTTAAGTGGTTGAACATTCCCTCTGCTCCGTAGTCAGCTTTGGTAGTACAAATTGTGAGTATTAATAATAAAGTTTTTTATGTTTGATTTCTGAGAGTGTATGTCTGCTTTCTTTAGACAGTTGTCCTGTGCTTCTTAGGAATTTTTGTCCTTTTTGAATCACCTTCTCAAGCAGCAAATTGTGTTTTTGGTGGATTTTTGTAATTTTTACTGTTTAAGTCTGGTTTTATAGATTTTAATACCATATAATACCATTATTATTGTCATTCTTTAGGGCCTAGCTTCTTTCTCTGTATAATCCTCTCCCTTCTGTTGTATCCACTCCTTGCCACTACAATGTAATTTCCTGCTGTCTTAGCAAATTTGTATTTGTTTTATAATAGTGCATGGTGTGGAAAGGTGCAACTTTTTCAAAATGCCTTCCACATGTCCCCATAGTAATAATTATGTTGACATTCTGCCTGAATTAAATTGAAGCATGTGAATTGGTCAGAGGGCCCAATTCAGACCCGCACACAGCCTGCCAATGTTTGCAATGTGCGCATGCGTATGCATCACAGTGCACAAATTAGTCCATGTAATCGGGAAGCGCTTGCTCGCTGAGCATAGCCACCTCACTAGAATGAGTGACAGGACAAGCCGTTTCTGGGTTGTGATGGGATGGTCAATGGAAACAGGGGAGTGGTGGTGCAAACCCAGGCGTGCCTGAGAGTCTTAACGCCATTTCAGAGGCGTGCATAATTAAGACGCAGCATCATAGTACACGTCACATGGTTGAAATTCACACTGAAGCACCCGCAGTGCTTGCGGTAGGGTATGGTCAGCCACAAGTGCTGCGTACGCTTCCGATGGTACTCGATGTTACCGATGGTTGCATACACATCCTGGAGATGACGTGTATAAGTGGGCATCTTAAGACTGACTGGTAGGCGTCTACATACACACAGCGATCGCATGCCAAGACATAGTGGGCATGCTAATGCCTTGCTGTGCGATCGCTGGATTTGCATACATACTTTGGCAGTGTGCGAATGCTTCTAGCAGGCGGGTTTGAATCGGGCCCAGAATGCGAAGGAGCTTGACTTTAGTTGGCCCGCTTAACATGTGCTGCAATATATATAACTAACATTATCAGCGCACTATAGAGTAAATTTATAGCATCTAAAATGTTTCAAGGTTCTTTAATGTACTGTTTTGCCTGAAGTTAAGCTGGGTACTCGGTACACACGTAAAGATTTTCTGTCCAACCATTCAACTAGTTGATTGGTTGGAATGAAAATCTGGTAATATATGGGAGTAAATGATGATCAGCAATTTGCTCCTAAATGCCAGAAAACAGATGAAAATGGTCGTTCAGACAAGTTTGTTAAATGTTTGATCTAAACAATTTGTTCAAACAACAGTTTTTGTCCATTTTCCGGCATTTAGGAGCAAATTGCGGATTGTCATTTGCTTTCATACCTTACCAGATTTTCATTTCAACCAATCAACTAGTTGTATGGTTGGACAGAAAATCTTTACATGTGTATGCACCTTTAGTGCAGAGGATCAATTGCTTCTGAAGCTTACAGTTATGCCTCTGCCACATATACTGTATATGCCTACATTAGCCAAATGCAATATCCATCTATAATATTTCAAATTAATTTCTTGCTATCACATGGAAATATATCAATATCTAGTCATTTGCCAAAGACACACAAAGCATTCCTAAGCAAAACTGCTGATTGCTGTTAATTAACTTATATATTGAAACATTGGTATTATATTCAAGAATTATCTTAAATACACAAGAATGGGAAATACATGTTTGCCTTTCCATTTCATTTTATATCTCTCTAGACCACTGATTTACCTAATATGATTAAAATATGATATTTGCATCTGCCTCTAGAATCTATGGGAAAAATTACATTCACATGGGAAATTTTATAAATGATTAACCAAAATGCTGACAAGATATTTTTTTTAATAAATAGTTTTTTTTTGTGTAGCGCATCTAATCGTTTTCACCTGTTTCTTCATTTCTTCACTGAAAAAAATATAAACCAATTTATTTTAACGCATTTGACTTTTTTTTTATAGATGTATATCTTTTGAGAGGTATGAAACATCATAACAAAAGATAAAATTTTATTTTCATTTATTTACACAGTAATTCTTATTATTCTTTCTAGCAGTCATTTTTCTTCTTTACGGTTGCTAGCTATACAGTATCTCTTGAAAACAATTTATTACAGTACTTTTAAGATATATATACATACTGCTGGCATAATATAGTATATTTCAAAGTGATCATTATCTGAATAGAAAATAGTGCACAAGGACCTATTTTTATTCTGATGATCAGATTTTAATGCAAATTAATGGTACATTGTCAATAGGTAGCATCTTGTTTCTCTTAGTTACTCATGTAAGTCATCAATCATTCTGGCTGTAATCCAAGTGCATAACACTCTTTATTGACACAGCTTTTTATATATTTTTAAGATTGATGGAAACATGTAAAGTGAATGCTGGCAGTGTTCTCCACTGAATTTATAAATGAAAAATTCATGATGTATAACATAATGCTTAAAGTCATGAATCCATTTACATGTGTGAATAATTTATTTTCAATGTGGCATAAACTGATATATTTTTTATATAAATAGCACCCTGTTGTTTTAATGCAGAAAAAAATAGATATATTCAAAGTAGTCTTTCTTGCTCTATAAATAAATGCTCTGAATTTAGAGTTTCATTCAGGATTTGCACTAGAACACCAATTAATGGATAAGCAAAATTAGGGGATGTCAGTGTAATTTGCACTTGGATATGTTATGCGCTTATTTTTATGTCATGTGTAAAGCACATGTATCTGATTTTAAAATGCTAAGGGTAAATTATTTTACAAATTACAATGGGAAGAGTATGCAGTATGCAGATTGAGGCTTTCATTACTGAATGCAAGCTACAGTAGGTGGCTTGTAGATTACAAAGATGGATGTACTTTACATTTGCTCTGTGCTAAAACTCCTGTAAAATCATCTCCTCATAAATATAAAATAGTTAAAATATGTGAGAATATAGTGAGAGATTACACACTAATACAAAGCAGTGTGTCATTGCACTAAGGTGGGCATTTATCAAACCTTCTAAAGAGGAAAGGTGCAGTTGTTGCCTATAGCAACCAATCATTTATCTAGCACATTCTATAAAGTGATACATTTAACCTTAATGGTTACTATGGGCAACACTTCCACTTGTTTTTTTAGAAGTTTTGATCACTTTCCACACAAGAATGGACTTGTGTAGAACATCTACTGGAATATCATGTACGTTTTGATCACTTTCCACACAAGAATGGAGTTGTGTAGAACATCTACTGGAATATCATGTAAGGGCCAGATTATCAGTGGGCCAGATGGGAATACAGCCCCATGCCTCTACAAAAAAACAGGCCCACCATTATGAAAGGATTATGATGACAAGCTGCCAAGCTGGCCACATCGGCAGTCACATATCAGTAGAATTAAAGTTGTTTGTTTTTTGCTTCAAAATATGATGCAATTTGTCTACTGTTACATATTTAGAGAGACATTGGGGCTGATAATGTAGGGGGTCCACACCCACATGGCACTGACCACATCAACACAGCACACAGCTCCTCCCCTTGCCTTGATCATTTTCAGCCTCAGACCCAAGAGGCTAAACTGGTCCACAGGCACACAGGTACTCTGAGCTGGCAGATAACCTTTAGATGTCACACACACTTTACCCACCAGCAGCAACAACAGTTATTTGACTAACCTTTGTGACAAATTATTTAGACTGAAAGAAACTATGGTGTGTGTTTGTGTCATGATCCCCACACTATACATTGCTGTCTAATTTGTTTGTGCTTGTAAATTAAGGATACTAATAATATCTAGTCTGCCACATAAAATAAGGAGCTTATGTTTTGTGGGACAAGAGAGCTAAAGGAGTAGAGATAGAACTTTTGTAGATTTGCTTCCTTGTAGCAAAAGCCTTTTTCTTCCAGCTCCTTGTCTACTGCTTTCCATGGAACACTGTTTGGTATCAGCCAGGTGCCCTTTAAGCAAATTCTATTTTACTCTCACAACTAATCTAACAATTAGAAATAATTAAAAGTTAAAATTAATAATTAAAATGGGTGTGTGTGGAAAGACTTTGATGTGACATCTTTACTCTTTCCTTCATGTGCATTTACCCCTGTGGTCTCAAAAATGTAGATGAAAAGTCATTTTCTGGAGGCAGTTCAGGAAGGTGAGGGTGCCTCTTACTGCCTCTTAGTAACGTTAAGTACTGTAGTACTTAGACAGGTATATAGTGCAAAATAAACACTGCAGTGGTGCATGTTGCACAGTTTGTAAATGAACCCCATGGCTTTTAGTAAATATTAATGAGTAATATAAAGACAGAAAAAATTTGGGCTTCACAGTGAGTGCTCCCACCTTCCACCAACGTGTTTCAACTACTGGAGTCTATCTTAAGGTGCGTCTGCCTGGTGGATTCAAACCTTTACATCCCCCTCCCTTCCTGTGATTGGTTAATTATCAGGAAGTGGAGTTTGCAATCCAAAACATCGCTAAAAACTTCCTCTAGACATAGGGCCTGATTCAGACCCACTCGCAAGTGGCTGTCCGCTCGCAAGTGGGTCGATGTTGTGCACTGCGCATGTGCACGACGGCGGGAGCTCCGTCGTGCGCATGCGCCAGACGCGACGAGCGAAGGACTTTCCTTCGCTCGTTGTGTCTGATCAAAGGGGGCGTGCTGTCGATGTTGATTGACAGCACGCCCCCTTTGGTGGGTGTGCCGGGGGCGTGTCTCCCAGACTGGGGCGTTCCCAAGGGAACGCCTACCGTCAGAAGCCGGCCCACTGACATCACTAGTGATGTCAGTGGGAGTGATTTTGGCTCTGATAGAGCCAAAATCACTCTGGGCCTTGCGATTGAAAAACTCAACCGCAGGCTCCGGCTCGCAGTGGCGATGGTCGCGATGGTCAAGACCATCGCAGCCATCAAACTGCACGCTCGTATAGGCTGTGGGTGGTGACCCACAGCTATACGAGCGTCCAGGAGGACGCTCCATAATTATGGAGGGCGGCCCTCATTCAGAGCGTGCGCTCTGCTCAGAGCGTACGGCTCTGAATGAGGGCCATAATCTCTTATTATGAGCACATTCCATTTCAACATTATCCATCTTCAGGTGGTTATTACCTTCTGTTAGTATCTACAACCAAGCTGTCTGGAGAGGTGCACGGTAACTTTTGGTATTAGCATTCATATTGGAATGAACCCATGGTATTATGGGTCTACCTCCTCTTTTCTGAAACGCTACATTCCGATCACATGGTCGGACTAACTTAGTATTGTGTTCCACTCATGGAAAGCTTACATCGGGATGAGGGCTCCGTCACATCCATCCTATCCCGCAGATGGGCGTTTTTTTTTCGTCACTACACTGTCATCACACTCGAGCTAATATAGAGGTGGCCTATTCAGGAAGTGTGCACTCCCCCTCATGGAACGCAAGCCTCTCCCCACTTGTTGCGGTGGTCCGCCCTCCTCCTGTACCTCCAGACTTTAACCCGGAAGGCTGTGTTCCACCTGTTGGAGCGCAAGCCTCCTCCTGTGGGAAATGGCCTGGATTTCTCATATAGATGTTCAAGAAATATCCACTGGAGAAGGATTTACAGTACCATTATGGATAAACATGTATAAGTACATGGACTTTCTCCTATATATCTAATAAGAATTTGTATGGTAGAGTATCATATTATTTTAAAGTGCTCAGTGCTATAACAAAAATGCAATGTGCACATAATTTACATAAAAAACCTAAGGTATAATAACAGTGTCTACCAGATATGCAATTACAAACTCACATACATTTCCATAATGTAATTTGCCCCTAATTCAACCAATATAAGAAGCATTCCAATAAATACATATAAATGCATATAAATAAATATATAAAAGTAGAAATATAAATATAAAACATAATCTCAGAGTATACAGACCATCATAATATTAAAAACCAAGCCAATTCAATCTTAATAACTGGGAAACATTGGTTAAAATGTCTAAAAACCATTTAATCTTAAAATCATTATTAAAACCCCATGGTGACAATATTTTTAATTCATAGATAGCTTTCATTTCTATTTTGGCCGACTCACTGTCCTTTTCTCTAATGTTGTTTGGCCTGTTTAATCCCGACTACTCTTTTGATTCCTTTTACTAGACAGGGATGACATTCTTTAAAATGGTTCAAGAGTGAATGGTTCTCATATCCTTTTTAATATTCCTAAGGTGTTCACCCCATCTCTCTTTCAAAGTTCTAGATGTGCGCCCGACTTACTGCAAACCACACGTACATTCAACTAGATACAGGCAATTTATACTATTACACATAATAAAATCGTCAATTACATTTTTTTTGCCTGTGGAGTTAGAAATATATTCCCCAATTTTTCCTTCTTGTGTAGTATGATTTCTACACATTATACATAATCCACATCTATAAAAATCTTTGTTCTTTATCCTGCTTGTTTTTTTAACGGGGATCGCACATTTGACTAACTTATTTTTTATATTGGGGGCCTTCTTATATATAAATTTGGGGTGGTACAGAATTATCGATCTTATAGCCGGGTCTTGTTTAAGTAAACACAAATGTTTTGTAATGATTTGAATGATTTGTGTTGACCATTGTAGGTAGTGATAAATGGTAGAGTCAAATCTTCTTTTTCTTTATCTTTTTTCATTAATAATTCTTCTCTATTAATATAGGTAATTTCTTCTATACATAGGTCTAAGTCTTCCCTTTTATACCCTAAATGTTAATGAGTATGTTATTGCTATTTTTGTTTGCAACGTCATATGCTAAATTATAGGCAGTTATTGGTACATTCACGTACAGTAAGTAGCCAGGTTTCTTGTCTATCTAATTAAACAATATTTGTGAGATATTCTCCGAAAGCACACGTTTTTCACATCTGATCATGATTAAAATACTAAACTCTAAAACTTTACATTTTTTTTTGCAAAAAAATGAAAAGTTTTAAAAATATAAATACAAATATTACGAATCTCTGTAGTTGAGACCGCAGCAGATTTCAAGCCCCTTCATTTCCGACCAAAAAACAGTCCCCATAGGGGGCAGTCAACATTCTGGAGCATCTGCCCAGTAGCTAATGCCTGGTGGTTTATTGGAGCCCACCTTCCGGCAAAAGCTTTTCAGTTAATTTGCGGGAAAATGTGAATTTTTACATTGCAAATTTAGGTGAAAAATATTTCACATTCGCATTAAAGGGTATATTTATCAAAGTTCAATTTTGTTTTTTGTGTGATTTGCCATTCAATTTACATAAGATTTGCATTCGATTTTTCCCAGTCAAATTCCACTCCAAATCGAATATCGGCAAAGCATCGGTACTTTTACATACACTAACATTCAAATCCCTGATTTACTAATATTCAATTTGAAAAGGAACACCAAATCAAACTCAGACTCAGACTTCAAATCCCCACAATAATAGACCAGCTGGCAATTTTACCATGAGCAGGTATGAATTACACATATGCATGCACAGATCAGTGAGATCTGTGCATGCCTCTGTGTGTAAAAAGGTTGTAAAGTGTTAAAATGTAAAAAACAAAAAACATGGGATCTCTCCCTAAAAGCACAACCAGAACTAGGCTTTTCTGAGCCGGTTGTGGTTGTGAAAATATGAGGAACAAACAATGTAGGGGTCTCCCATATTTTGCACAACCAGCACTGGGCTCAGTGAGCCAGTCCTGGTTTTGGAAATACGGGGGACAAAAGACGTAGGGGTCCCCCGCATTTTCCAAAACCAGCACCGGACTCTTTCTGGCAGGGGTGTAATCTTACAGCCAGGGAACCCTTTCATCAGGTCCCCCGGCCAAAGCACTGCTAGTCAGTGTTTTCACAACCAGGACTGGCTCAGAAAAGCCCTGCCCTAGTTGTGCCTTTAGGGGGGACCCCACATCATTTCTTTTACATTTTAACACTTTACAACCTTTTTACACACAGAAGCATGCACAGATCTCACTGATCTGTGCATGCATCTGTATCATTCACACCTGCTCATATTTAAAAATTCCAGTATGAAGCAGGTCTATGATTTTGAGGATTTGAAGTTCGATTTTGTGTTCGATTTGGTGTTCTGTTTGGACATGGGCATCCAAAAATGAACAAGAAATCACTATTCCAAATCAAACCAAATCAAATTCGATTTAGAAAAGGCTTCCAAAATTGAATTTTGGTAAATGTGGGATTTTGACAGTGATTTCTATATTTGATTTGATTAGATTTCAGGGGAGATAAATTAAACATAAGATCTAATGCAAATTTGAACTTTGATAAATATACCCCTATAAATGCAGATTGTGATAAATATACAATTGCATAAAAGTTTATGTGAAAGAGATGTCCAGAGATGCAACACAGTATATAGCAGCCCCAACCCTATCCTGTCTTGCACAATACAAGAAAATAAAGATAACATACAAAAAACAAACTTTAGGATAGGATCAAAGAGTGCTCCCAATATCAATGTGCAAAACAAATACTTCAATGTCCAGTAAATCTTGCAATGTTCTTTTTCTTTCTTTAAATTCCTTTTTCCCCATTGATTTTTAACATGAAATAGAAACTAAAACCAAACATGCGTAGATTCTTCAATGCTATTGAGCCACCGGGATTTCATACACAACCCCTATTTCTCATGTGGTGGCTATAATCCCTCTATATGTGATCAGAGCATTGAATAATCTACACATGTTTGGTTTTTGTTTCTAATTTATGTTGAAATTAAACGGGGAAAAAAGGAATTTAAAGAAAAAAAAAAGAACATTGCCAGATTTGCAGAACAATTAAGTATTTGCAATGATATCGAGAGCGCTCTTTGATCCTATCCTAAAGTTTGTTCTTTTGTATGTGATATACCCCTATATATCTGAAACAGCAAACTTATTTATTTTATTTCAGAATACAATTTAATGAGCTAATAAAGCCATACCGAGAACTACTGTGATATAATCAAGCTGTAATTCGACACATTTTTAGAAAAAACAATTAGTAGCAAGATAAATGGGTTTTAAGCTGTAATGTTGCTCTTGGCAAATTCCATTTAGGTTGTTTCCTTGTTATTATTTCTACAACTCTTAGAGCTAGTTACAACAAAACAGCAATTAAAATCCAACAGTTGCCTATTTGTACAAAGTACTTCAATAAACCAATTAGCAAATAAATTAAAAATTATTTATGAAGTATACATTTTCCTGTATTAACTAACATAAATTGCAGTCAATTATTTATTTTTCTACAGTGTCTTTAGAAAATGAATGTGCTCTGTCCAATACAGACCGTTTGTCACATTTCACACTGGATAATAAAATAAAATAAATCAAACTTTATTTACACATTACAACCCCCGACATGTAAGTGAAAATAGCTTTTAAACAAAATCTTAACAATTAATATAATATAATTACTAAAATACCTCGTTTAGATAAGTTGGTAGGTCAGGGGTGCCCAAGAGAGGGGGACCCCTTTATTGGCGGGGTCCCAAACTCCCCAGGGATCCCTGACCTGGGCTGACTAGCGGTCAGGACTGATGCTGCAGCTGGGGGCCTGGTGAAAAGGCTCCCTTGGCTGTGGCATAAGCCCCCCCCCCGCTAGAAAGGATCCGGTGTTGGTTTTAATTATAAGAGGACCCCTACATAATTTTTTTTCCCCTATTATTAAAACCAGGACTGGCCCTGCAGCCTGGTGCTGGTACCTAATATACGGTGGAATCCTACAGGTTTTGTTCCCCACAATTTTAGGTACCAGGACAGGCTGGCAAGTCCGGGGCTGGTTAGCCTTTGGGGGGGGCCTCACATAATTTTTTTTTTTTAAATTAACCCTTAGAACACACTTAAAATGCAGAAACATACACAAATCACACTGATTTGTGTATGTTCGATGGCAACTCGCAGCTCTGGAGGTGGTGCATTTAAAACTTCTATTGAGTCTCCGATTTGAGTGTAAAATGGGCGACTTTAGCAAAAGGAATAATGGTAAATTCCCGATTTGTATTAAAAAAGTGAAAAGTACTTCCGATATGAGCAGATGGTGATATAATTTCTAATAATCAAAAGGGCCAAATTTGCGGCATTAAACCACCCAATTTCAACCTGAAAAAATGAAGAAATCACCCGACTTTAATGATAGTAAATTCGCGATTTGCAAAAAAGTAAAATTATCACCCGAAAATGCAAATCGGGACCAACACTGATCTTAGTAAATTTACCCCATAGTGCAAAAGCACATTGAACTTTGGCTCTGATTCAGAGCCGCTCATAAGCTGCCACTCGTTCGCTCCGAGCGATGTTCGCACAACTGCGCATGCGTATGGGTTGTAATATGCTATATTAGTGAGGAGATTCAAATTTGATGCCAAAATGACATCACCATTGTGTGTGTCTGCGCATCTCTATGGGAATGACTGTTACCGCAGGAGCCAGAGCCACCCACAGCAAACACCAGGGAGGAGATGGAGCTGCCTGCACAGCAGCTGGAAAAGAAAATATGATAACAGCCCCAGCAGCTGGGGAGAAGGACCACCAGCAGCGAGGAGACAATTACTGAGTTGGATGCAGGACAGCAGGAGACCAGCATCCACTGAACCACAGCCTCCCAGAGAGGGACAGTGCTGCTGGACATGATAAGAAGGAGTCATGCTCTGGTGAGCTATGACAAGGTGCAATCACAGCCCAAAGATGGTGTGGCAATGCCTCCTTCATTGGCACCCCTCCACTGCAGAATTGAAAGAGGGGGCTTCTTGCTTACAACATGGCATGGTCACACCCCCTCATTCTTGACCACTCCCCCACCCCAAAGACGCAGGAAGAAAATTTCTCATAATATGAAGTTCTAGCACTGTGTGACATAAATGAACAGGGGGGCAATTTTGTGTAATTTGAACTGTGGACATCAGAGTGTGCCTAAATGTAAACTGGGGGCACTACAGTGTAATATCATGTGAATAAGGGACACTACAAATGCTGCTACATGTAAACTAATGACCATGTATATAACAGTGGCCTTTAGACAGGGATGTATAGTCTGTAGATTTCAAGGTGCAGTTGAAGTACTAGTTTCTTGGGATGTAGTTTGGAAGCCAATGGTCTAAATCTCAACCGCCGGCTTCCAGACATTCTAATCCCAGCGTGGTACTAATGACAGGCATCTAAATCTAGACGCCTGTCATTAACCAGACGCAGGAAGACCAACGCCCGGCATCCCGTTCAAAGTGATGCCAGGCGCCGGGCGCGGACAGCCGCGGGGGGGGAGGGTTAGGTTTAGGGCTCCCCCGGGAGGTTAGGGTTAGGCTAGGGGAAGGGGGGTTAGGGTTAGGCACCCCAGAGAGGAGGTTAGGGTTAGCCACCCCCCTGGGGGAGTTTGGTTTAGGCAGTGGGGAAGGGGGGAGTTAGGTTTATGCACTTAGACGGGGGATAAGGGTTAGGCACTTGGGTGGGAGGTTAGGGTTAGGCACCTCTAAGGGAGGGTTAGGATTAGGGGGGGATTAGGTTAGCGATACTTTCCTTAGGGACGATCAGGATTTTAACCCTTGCTGGGCTGCCGCTGTCTACTACTACCTACTACACCCAGTTTCTCTGGTGTTTTTGTAGAAGCTGTAGTGCAGAGACTGTCCATCATTATTTCATATATAGTGCATGTGGCATCTAAGCGGAGAAAGGGCTTTTAGCAGAACACTTTTCACACTTTTACATGTAACGCTATTATTAAATAGCACAGTTCTGTGTGTGAGAGGGCAGTTGGTGCCAGATGTTCTGTTCAGTGAACCGTAACATCAGCTCAAAGCATCACTCACACCATAATAGTGTTAGTCTTAGGTGTCTGTGATGTGTAGTAGCTTTGAATGAGAGTTACATAACACTATGGTGTGAGTCCTATTCAACACACCTTTTGCTCCCCACATACTTTATTTATTATGGCTTGCATGTTTCTCAAAAATAAATAAATGAGAAAAGCTGATGGCTGAAATGTATTTGAGGGGGTACATGTTTTCCCTTTAACTTGTGATCACAATTGCTACTCTGGCATATGTTTCTTGAAGGTATTTTGCTTTGTGCCTTGATCATGTCCCCACTGGTACAGACTTGGAGATTAGGACGCATGTTCCCTAAAGGCAATAACATCTGTGTTCAGCATCTGCTGAGCCTGCGTTACTGCTTACACTATAATACTAGTCTTATTTCCAACTGTTACTGATCTCAACCCAGTTTTCAAAGTAAAAAAAACATATTGGGATATATTATGTTTTAATGTATTAAAATATTTTATATTTCTTTTTTTTATAACTATAAAACTTTAATACGGTGCATAAATAATGGCATAAAAGTCACTTCAATTGCAAGCTGAAATCTACAGTATATGTCCCATTGATGATTGTTTTAATTTTCACTGATCAAATTAAAGTTCTTTAGGAGCAGAACACTACTTATAAATGAATACAAATATATATGTTACATACAGTATATGATAACCAGCCAGGTGGATTGAATTTCAATTTCTATTTTAATTTAATTTGCTTTTATGTACGCAGGAAACAATACCGGTCATGGTGGCGTAATATAAATATAACACATAGGGCCTGATTCTGATTAGCACACAAACTGCACTCAATGAGGATGTTCACATACTGTAGCTCAGCTTTTATTTGCGCATACATGAAAATGTATGAAAACCCTTACGGCGCACGCATTACACAAGTGCACACACAAAGATGCTGGTGCAATAGATTCAGACATATCAGAAAGGTGGGTGTTCCTGATTGGTGAGTGGGTGGTGGTCCGTTCAGTGGGCGTGTTATGGGAGTATCACAGGTGTGTCAGTGCAAGTGCCTGCATTCACAGACGCAAAAACTTTGGAAGCCTTGTTCATAGAGGCTGCACCTGTCATAGGCTTGGTGCAAGTTTCGATGGTGTACCAGTGGTGGAGTATAAGGATGCACCAAATGGTTTTACAGCCTGCGTGAATGATAAAAGTGGGTATCTCAGTCCTTGCACATTTGGCCGTACGGATGTACACAAGCGAAGGATTTTGTAGCAGTATTTGCATAAACTCACTGACGGGCGACCGCCAATAGATGCTGCTGAGTTTGCCTTTGGGTCATAACCACTTGGCCACAAGCTTTACTTGCAAAAAATTACATGGACCATATGACCAATTTTGAATTTCTGCTGGTTTGCGCGCTCCTGATACCCAAGGTATCCAATTAATAAAAATTGGTTACGATATTTTTGCAGGCAAATTCCTGTTGGAGAGGATTTTTTTTTCACTCAGCCAAAAGCCTGAGAATGACCGACGAGGCTGTGTGCGGAGAGTGGAAGTAGGGCTAGGGATAGTGTAGTGTAGTGTATTATGTGTGGGGAATGGAAACAGGGTTTGGAATAGTGTAATGTAGTGTATTATGTGCGGGGAGCAGAAGTAGGGTTAGGGATAGTGTAGTGTAGTGTATTATGTGTGGTAAATGGAAGCAGGGTTATGGGTATTGTAGTGTAGTGTATTATGTGTGGGGAATGGAAGCAGGGTTAGGGGTATTATAGTGTGCAGGGAGTGGAAGCAGGGTTAGGGATAGTGTAGTGTATTATGTGTGGGGAATGGAAGCAGGGTTAGGGATAGTGTAGTGTAGTGTATTATGTGTGGGGAATGGAAGCAGGGTTAGGGATAGTGTAGTGTAGAGTGTGCGGGGAGCGGACGTAGGGTTAGGGATAGTGTAGTGTAGTGTTATATGTGCGGGGAATGGAAGCAGGGTTAGGGGTATTGTAGTGTAGAGTGTGCAGGGAGTGGAAGCAGGGTTAGGGATAGTGTAGTGTATTATGTGTGCAGAATGGATGCAGGGTTAGTGTGGTGTGTGTGGGGAGCAGGAGAAGGGTTAGGGATAGTGTAGTGTACTGTGTGTGGGGAACGGGAGCAGGGTTAGGGGTAGTGTAGTGTAGGTAGTGTGTGCGGGGAGCAGGTGCAGGGTTAGGGGTGGCAGGATGCGGGGTTAGTAGCACCTGTCCTGTGCCCAGTCCATGGAGGCTGTCTTGACGGTGGAGAAGAGATGGAGGAGGAGGAAAACGCTGCAGAAGTTGAGTAGTTAATGACTAACTGAGCTAATTGGAAACTTCCAATTGCTCCATTAGTCATTATTGGAGGGGGGGTCCAAACGGCCTAAGATTGTGTCACGAATTGTTCCTTAAAATATGTATTTTAGGGTAAATTTGACCTGCTCTGGAGGCACTCAAAAGAAAACTTGAGCGCTCAAAAAAAAAACAAAAAAAAAAACTGTACCCAAATAAATTATATACTGTACAGTTTATTTTGAATCTGATGACCTTCTGGAGTGTGGGAACAAACATGCACAGAATAAACCTGATTTAATACTTTTATAGAAGCACCTACTGTATATTAATAAAGCATTAGATGCACACACCTGGGCTGGACAGTTCTAATTTTATCCAAGGTTGGATTGGCCTTGCTGGGAGCTGGAGTGATATTAGATGGGAATCACCTGCTGGGAGTGCTGTTCAGTACCAGAAAAATTACCTAACATGTACTGCACTGGTACTGCACTGGTAGTCACAGTGAGGAAGTGACTGACAGTAAGGGACTGTTTGTGGGTGTTGTTTTCTGTTATTATTTTTCTTTATTGCACTGAAGACAGTGTCATTATTTAATACATGTAACACTGTCATTGTGTACTTACTATTATTGTTTGGATTTTTCTTTTTTTCTTTTTCATATATAATTTCTGTTTTGGGATATCACTTTGCTTCTCATAGTGCAAACTCTGCTGATATTATATGCCAATTTAATATATGCATTTATCACTACTCCAAGGTATACTATTCTTTACCTAGCATATCTGCTAAAACCAATATGAGTTAACATACTTGGGATAAAAATCCACCCAAGCACAATCCTCTTAGTTATATGGGTACACAGACTTTATCACTATCAGCAATGTCAATATATGTGTACTGATATTTAATTACAATATATATCCCTCACTCATCTACAGGGGACACATATTTCAAAGCTTCTGGATTATCCTAATAAATCATCTTTCTTAGTTATCATAGTGTGGTTTCTTACAATATATAATTGTTTCTGACTGACTATCATTTATGTATATGTCGATCACAACAGAGATCTAATTAAAAACTACTATAGTTCGCCAGATATGTACTGTATGAAGTAATCATATGTGCCTCCCTGTAGATTGAATTAGGGTTAATTAGAATATTCATTACCCTTAACAGGAGCTGATTACTCATTGAATTTTTATCAATAATAAATAATAATACTCATTTACACTTCAAAGGACATTTATATTGTTCTTTTTTGTCCTTAGTAAATTTTTATGTTATATCTACACATCACCCCCTGTGGAGAACTACCTTTTAAAGGTGTATATTAAACATTAAGTTTTATTCATACTAATCATTTCATCATCATCCATATATAAACAATTATCTGTCATAAGAGTGCCCCTACAAAGGCATATTTGTCCTTTTCCTCTGCTTCTTGCAGAAAGTACTTTTATAGGCAGTTATATCATTCAAGTGTGTACCCCACAATAGAAGCATTGTGCTTGGGTAGATTAGTCCATTATTGATTCTAGAGGGTTGGGTATGGGATGGCAGGGCTCAGATCCCAATGCTGGAATCCCAACAGGGTTAGGATATTGAACACCTCTGGCTAAGTATTCTAACCCTAACCCTACACCTATGCCTTACCCTCCCTCCTTGCTGCCTAAACCTAACACTCTTCCCTGCAACCTAAACCTAACCTCCCCCTAGTGCCTAATCCTCCCCCTAGTGCCTAACTCTTACCTTAACTCTCCCCCTAACCCCACTACTTAACTTTGGGATACCAGTGGTCGGGATGCTGGCTCCAGGATTCTGACTGGTGTCGGGATTCCAGCACCAGCATTCCAACAGCCGGGATTTAAACTACATCCCATTTCCAGATGAGATCAAATTTGATCACTTAGTTTCTTGATTGGAGTTCAATTTATGGCAACTTGCTATGACTGTATCAGAAGCTTACTCATACTTGGATTTAATAAATGAATTAAATTATTTAAATTAGTGTTTTGTTTGGTCCCATGTTTATAATATGTTTATTTGTAACATTGCTGTTATTAGAAGGATAACTGTACAAGACAGATTTCAAGGGTTTTAGTTGCATAATTCAGATGTCATGAAGTATACTGTCTGAACAATGATTTTAATATAGTTTTAGCTAGCACACATCAACATATAACAATCTCAAACTCAAATATGCTGTCACAATATAATATGAAATTCTGTTTTCAGTAAAATATAATGGGCCTGATTTTGAGTTTGGAGCAAAGCAAAATGCAAGTAACTTTCCACCTGGAGAAACCATGTAGCAATGCAGGAGGGGGAGATACATTTATTCTTTTTGCATGCAGGGTAAACACTGGCTCCTTTTGCATGTAGCTCACACATGCTGGACAACTTATTTTTACACAGCAATTTAGATTTGAGTTTGGACAAGCTCCTCCAAAATCTAAATCTCTGCATATTTTAAATCTACCCAACCTGCAGTGCAATATGATTTGCCAAGGTGAAAAGTTATATTTTACTCTTTAATCCCAACTCAAAATCAGACCAGATGTTAGCACTTGTTAACGATAAATATTATTTTTAATATATTACACTAGGGTATATTAATAAAATAACACCCCTTTAAGTGTTGAATGCTGCAGCCTATATATATATATATTGTATGCCTAAGACCTTGGGAGGGTTTTGCAGGGAAAAGGGGCATGGCCAAATTGTGGGAACCAAAAAAGTGGTGTGGCCAAGCAGGGCACATCATCAAAGGGGGAGCAAAATGTTAACTTCTAAAGGGGACAGGTTTTCCCACCTTTGGGAAGACATCTTAGAGCTGAGGAGCAGTGAGGGAGCTCCTGCAAAACTCCGGTGGGGGAGAATGTCAGGTCCGTGGGAGCTGCCATGATGCCCAACTAACACTCAAGGAGAGACACCAAGAGAGAGGTCTGGAAAGAAACCACACAGATAAAGCTAGGGAGAGATGGAGGGGATAATCTTGAAGCCTTCAGTCTGAGCAGCCTAGTAAGGTCTTTATTATGCAGCACCGAGGAGAGTATAAGAGCAGCAGAGATATATTGCTGAGGGGGAAGAGGAGTCTCCAGCAGTCATAAGAGGGGGGTCAAGGAGTAATGTGGCTATAAGAGCCATCCCTGTAGGAGAGGGCTGGGCTGCAGCTGAGATTACACTGCTAAGAGTGTCATATAACACTTACATTCAATAGTCACAGTGTCTCTCATCAGGCCTCTGACCTGTTGTCCAGAGTTGGTGTGAGAGAGTGACTACAGAGACTGACATGCACTTTATCCGCCACTAACAGTTGGTCTGGCAATGAAGGCTACTAATCAGTTTTTGTCTACCAGATAGAAGCTAAAAGTCTGGAGCATAAATATGACAACCTTTCCAGTGTTTTTGTCACATATTCCCCCTCCTGTATTGACCAGTGGGGTGGAACACTTGTAGTCTCTAAGCAAAAAATATGGCTAAAAGGATCTGTGTTGATCAGTTGGCTTCCTGGCCTATCCTCTACTGAAAACTTAACATTTTGCAAAGGAAAGAACCATCTCTCCCATTGGTCTCTTTATTCTCAGCCATCCACTTCAACGGAGCATGATCCATAATTAAATAAAATGTTTGCCCCAAATGATACCTTAGTGTTTGTAATACCCACTTAATTGCCACTTCTCCTTTTCCAACAGTGGCATAATTTCCTTCATTTATATTCAATTTCCTACTTAAACAAATAAGCAGATGCTTTTCACCATCTTTTCTGTGAGACAACACAGCACCTATCCCTATATCTGATGAGTCCTTTTGAATTTAATTCAGGTGTGTCAGGGATCAGAATTCTATAACAGTGAGCCTGAATAAAGGATACCAGCTTAACCTGGCATGATCACGCTATATACAGTTTTCATCTTTAGGCTCCTGACTATATATTGCTCCCATAACATTTTCACCTCCTATTAGACACTTGAATAATCCCCATTTTCTTGAAAAAGACTATTTGTCCCTACAGATTGCTTCCACAAAACCCACTCTCTTGTGTCCTATCTATTGTCTTTATGCAGCAGTAATTTTGCACTCAATGAGCTTACTTGGATACCTATTACTTATGTCAAATGTTTAACTCAACCAAGGCTATTACTGTTTAACTTATATTTCAAGTTGATGATTTTGAATAGCAAAATAATGGAGCAGTTCTGGAACACTGGTGCTCCTGTTAGTTAGTGTGCATTATATCTTACAGGCCATTTGTTACAATAAATAGAAATGTCTCATTCCTTTGTGAGTTTAATTCACTGGCTAAATAACTTACCAAGATAATGGAACACAAGAGGGTATAGTAAAACAGAGTAAGGTCTGTGTAGCATAGGACAAACTTTGGATAAACAAATATCTTAGGCTTAATGAAACACAGCAGCTACCACAATTTAAGCAACAAACTTTAAATGACAATAAATCTGTTCAAAATCAAACATTTTATCAATTGATGCACAAAATGTAATATATTCAATTACTGTAAAAGATGGGTTGCACTATATTAGGGGTGTTCTAATGAAATTAGAGGATGAAATGATGTACTGTAGTATAATATAATATGGACCACAGGGGGTGGCACAGTTTTTGCTAAATATTTCTCAGTACATATGAGTATAACAATGATCCTACAAGATTTTTTGGTATTGACAGTTCTGTTCTAGAAAAAGAAGTATACAGGTTGAGTCTCCCATATCCAAATATTCCCAAAAACTGAATAGTCCGAAATACGGAATAATTTTGGCATGACTGAGATAGTGAAACCTTTGATTTTTGAAGATTCAATGTACACAAACTTTGTCTAAGGCACAAATTATTAAAAATATTGTATAAAATTACCTTCAGGTTGTGTGTACAAGGTGCATATGAAACATAAACAAATTTAATTTCTGTACACAAACTTTGCTTGAGCCACAAAATTTTGGAAAATATTGTATAAAATTACCTGCAGGCTGTGTATATAAAGTGTATATAACACATAAATGCATTCTGTGTGTATATTGGGGTCCCAATCCCAAGATATTTCATTATGATATGCAAATATTCCAAAATACGGAATATTCCATTATCCAAAATACCCCTGGTCCCAAGCATTTTGGATATGGGAGACTCAACTTGTATAGCTTGGGTAGATTGGGCAAGAATGTGTTATATTTATAATTATTGACACTTTAATAGATCTGTTGAATATGGCTTCTTATTAGGTTCTGGTTGGATAGACTTTTTGGAATTGGAATTGCTTTGCTAAGTCCTTTATTTATTATTTTGTACTTAATGGTGATAGTGATAGTGATATTAACTGGGGGGGGTTAAATTATGCTGCACTGCGGTGGACACCTACTCTTTGGTGCTTGTCACTTGACCCTCTGTACATTCTGATACACCCGCCTATAGCCTGAATGGTGTGCAATTCATCGCAGATGCAGCACTGCTTGTGCTAGGACTTGTAAGCCATGAAGGAGCTGAAGTTCCATTCCAGCAAGCCTTAATCCAAACCATGGACAGAGACAATGCAGAAAACTGTCATGTTTCCAAACAACTGAAAATAGGGCTTACCTTACCTGGAGAAGGCATAATTAACAGTGAGATAATAACAGCACAAGAATCAGCTGCCGTGAGTAACCAACTTGATGGAGTGATTACCTTTGAGGCATCTGATTCAGAGTTAACCTTCTTACAAATGGGGAAAGGTCCGGTGAATGTTGCAGAACTATATACGAAACTGGATGAAGAACAGAAGAAACTTGTGTGCTTTACAGATAAAAAGGCAGAAACTGGACAGCTATAGCCTAGCAGCCCATCACTGAAACTCTCTTAAAGCAAAGACAAAGATCTTTGAGACTTTAAAGAAACTTTAAACAAACACAGCACGGAGCACACTGGATGGTCATTTGTATTTTCTTACTATCCATAAAACTGCCAGTGTGAGTGAATATTTTGTTTAGAGAATTGAAAAGTTCAATGTTATACATAGATTAGTAAATATTTATTAAGATTTAGTAGGAGTATGTGTAAAGGAAATAAGGTATAGATTTTGCCATCTGCCATATACACTGAACATTTAAGTAAAAAATTATATCTATAGGAACAATGTATTATGTTGTCTTAGATATTGAGACTCACCCTATTTTCTTCCTTCTTTCAGGATGTATTATCGAGAAAGATGATGTCCCTTATGTTTATCCCGGGACTATTGATACCACTGCTTTCCTGTCTACTATATCAGAGACTGCATTACCAAGTTGCCCGATGATAACAGGGGGAAGATCTCCCACAGTGCAGGGTGGGGTGGTATTGACTTTAAATTAGGCTTTCACAACAACTGGAATCTGGTCTGATCTCACACAGGACAATTTCAGATACCATCAAGGACTCAATTTATCCAAGTGTCAGGGATCTGGCGCTATGTTTAGATGAATGGTATATTTGTACATGTATGGTGAAAAGCCAAAGAATGGTTAAAGATGTTGAATCAATTATGAAATGTAATTGTGTGTTAACACAAGGGGGTTTTACAGTCAACATAATACACACAGGGATATGTTATATGTTACCTGATAATGTGTATTACCTTAGTGGTAGAAAGGTGAATGAATGGATATCATTCAGAACAGATGGTAATTGTACAGTCATGAATGAGGGTTGTTATTAGGGATGTTCGCCGACCCCCGTGTTTTGGTTTTGGATCTGTATCTCCTTCATGTTTCGGATCTGAATTTGGTTTTAGCAAAATCGCCCTTGAGTGTTTTGGTTTTGGTTTTGGATCTATATTTTTTCTAAAAAATCATAAAAACAGCTAATTTGGGCCTGTTTTTGTTTCTACAGTATTATTAACCTCAATAACATTAATTTCCAGTCAATTTTGACAACCTCACAGCTCATAACATTGTTTTCATCCAGTTTAGGCTCATAATTCGCACAAAGCACAAACACGTGGCAGTTCAAGTTCATACATGGCACATAAGGAAACATATGTTTTCATTAATCAAGATGCCTGAGGGTGATGGAGTATGTACAGTATGTAGTTGAAGGCAGGAAAATTGATTCATAGTAAATTTTATTTAAGTTTTGGATTCCAAAGCAAATTTATGAGGGAGGGAGGTGGGGAGTCATTTTCAAATAATATTTGACTCATTCACATCAATCTGTACCACAGTTGTGCTCTTATGGTGGTCCAGTATTTTTTTTTTAAATGAATGGAGCATGCAGCAGATGCTGTCTGTGGCAGCACACAACACGGAAGCTCTGAACAGGAAGGGTGCAGAGGGATTTTTAAAGTCTAGTACTAAACACCTGTTATCATTGTGCTTCTGGGATTATGGATGGGAAGGCTGGGAGGGAAGGAGAGAGAACATCTCCAGATGCCATCACAAAATAGCCTTTCCATATGGTGTTTGAGTTGCATCTGACCAAACATTGCTGTTATGATCAAGGAAAACTAAACCAACCAGGTTGGTATCTACAAATCAAGGTTGTAAAATGGAATAAGAGTATTTTGCAAGTATACCTATTTGTGATTTTCGTTGACATAAATACAGGCTGAAACTGTTAAAAAAAGTAAGTGTCTGAGCAGGGGCACAAAAGCATGGCAGTTTAAAAAAATATAGAACATCTATAAAACTTTTGAAACACAGCAGTGGCAGACAGCATGGCAGTTTAATAAATTATAAAATTAAAAATGTCAGGCAGCAATGCCCCAAACAGCACATAATGCAAAGAGAAGAAGTGCAAGATGGAATTATCCTTGGTCCGTTCCACCCACTATTATGTTGTATATAGGATATGCACAGTTTAACAAACCAATCACTTCAGCGACAGGGACTGCCAATTGTGGCTGAAGCGATTGGTTTGTTTGGGCCCCCACAAAACAAGCTACCAATGGGTAGCTGACATTGCTGGAAATGATCTCTCCATGCACAAACTGGCTTTATAGAGGCAAAATGTTGTCGCCATCATCATCTCCCAGCTAGTTCAGCCAGTCTCCCCTGACCCTCTCCTAGTCTAGACAGCCTTCCCTGCCATGCCCCACCCCCCAGTACAGACAGCCCTCTCTGCCCTGTGCATCTCCCCTCTAGTCAGCCAGCCATCCCTCTCCGACCCCCCATCCAGCCAGCCCTCCCTACCCTGTCCCCCCCTCTCTGCCCTGAGCCTTCCCCTAGACCAGCCAGCCTTCCCTGTCCCCTCCTAGTCCAGCCATACTTCCCTGCCCTGTGCGTCTCCCCACTAATACCGCCAGCCATTACTGTCTTGCCCCCCTCCCAACCCTGAGCCTACCCCCCCTCAGTCCAGTCAGCCTTTTCTGACTTTTATGTGGATCTAGCTTTTTCATTGTATCATATGTGGTTACGGCTTATTTTTATATATATATGTGTATATATATATATATATATATATATATATATATATTAATCCATCCCCTCCCTCACCCTGGGGGGGGCCCTGTGTACTTTGTCAGTACTGGGCCCCACAATTTCTGATGGCAGCCCTGTCAGTGTGTACAATACATCATCTTCACACAATATTAAATCATCCCTGCTGGAATCCACCATTACAGCCTCAGGTGACTCTAATTTTTGGTTGTAATTGGCTGTAAAGGTCTTCCTCGTGAAATTTGTAGTTCATTTTGATTAACATCATCTTTTTCACATTTTGAGGAAGTAGCCTCCTACACCAATCGCTGACAAGGTTCCCGGCTGTGCTGAAAACTCTTTCTGAGTACATACTGGAGTGTGGGCAGCTCAAATAAAGCAAAGCCAGTTTTTTTTCCTGCCAGTAGTGAAACGAACTGTCTGATATGAAAAAGGGGGTGTGTAAGTGAAACTGGGCGCTCCCTAATGTGAGCAGGCCATGTGGACAATTGGTTTTCCTAGTGAAAACCAGTTGAGAATGAAGAAAAAAGGGATATTGCCATGGTTAGGTGCTAATTAGGATGCTACCAAACTGATGAATCAGAGAAGTCTCAAAATTTAATGAAACTTATACATTTATTAAATGAAAAGAAGATAAAATATTGATAGAACATGGAACATAATCACATTAGGACACAAAAGTCCAACAATGAAGATGATATTGGATTACAACGATACAATAAAATAAATCCAAGTGTGGCAGTGGATTGAGCAATCCCACATTTAGGGCTTGAAATCCCAAATCCCAAATGAAAAACACATTGGATAAAAACTTTTCAGTGTAAATAAAAATAAAACACCATTGCTGGTGAATGGATTTGTTCATAAACAGTGGAAATACTACCCA
This sequence comes from Taudactylus pleione, assembly GCA_031769625.1. Lineage (NCBI taxonomy): Eukaryota > Metazoa > Chordata > Amphibia > Anura > Myobatrachidae > Taudactylus > Taudactylus pleione. The sequence goes on from JAUIMM010000518.1 coordinate 5,396,091, forward strand.
ACAGGGAGTTGGGGAGCCAGCGGGTGTTGGCTGCAGGATCAGCAGTTGCCCTGCAGTGGCTCCAATCACATGTACCAAGCCAAGGAGGAAGTCCTGTGATGTAAGGAATCTGGAATTGGCACAGGTACAGGTCGCTGACACGTTTTGAGACGTATAGTCTCTTCTTTAAGGCTGCTGCTTCCTCTGTGCCTGATCTCCTTTTTATAGCAGTGAGTTTGATGAAGTGGGTGTGTTTTGAAAGTTAATTTTGCCTCACTTTTGGTCTGCGGGTTCCAGATAGGCGGAAGTGATGTCATCGTCTTTCCTAACTGAAGTAATCCGGCGGCCATCTTGGTGTAGGGCGTTTTGTAATGGAAAAAGTTTGTGTGTGCCATTTTGAAAGGGATTTCTCCCATACTTTAGTAGTTTTTTAGAAAAGTCTGTTTTTAGATGCACGGAGCGGCCATGTTGGTGTAGTCCGGTTGGTATTAACTCTATGAACTCTGGCAGCAATCTTGATGTAGTCTTTTTATCCCAATATTTCTAAGGGCCGTTTTTAAGGGAATTTTTCTTATTTTCTTAGTAAAGTGGCCATAATATGTCCTGTTTGTTATGACTTAAATGATATAATGGCCATTTAGTCTTTGTTTGTTGATCAAATTTTCTCTCCAATCTACAGCTTGATATCAAAAGTGGTGATGTTCGTATTTTTTCTTTTTCTTGAGGTGGTTGGTTCATCTTATGGATTTATACGCTTCTATTTGTGTTGAAGTTCCAAGCAGTTTGATGTTTTTTTCTTTATATTTTGTACCTCGCAAGAAGAAAAAATGATGGGTTAGATGGTGAAAACAATATTGATAAATTTGCAAAAAATAGGAGAACAATAGAGTTCCAATCAAAATCACAGAAATCATTTCATCTCAAAGTCCGCATTGAGGACTTTGGGAGCCAAAGTTTATAGATTTTAGATGGTTTTCATCTCTGTCCGGGCTAAAAAAATGTTGATGTTCCTATAACGCCAAGTAGGTTTGATATGTTTTAGGCCTATGAAGTACTTGATATGATTTATATAGCACTGGTGATGAATGTGAAAATGGTCAGAGAGGTTGTGAGTTGTCACCCTTTTTTGATAATCCGGAGGTGTTCTCCTATCCTGGTTTTAAGTGGTCTTGAGGTTCTTCCAATATATGCTTTATCACATGAACAGACCATTAGTTATATCACATTGGTTGAATTGCAGGTTATGAAATCTTCAATTTTAATTTTCACATTGTTAACCTCTGTTTATGTATATTTGGAAGTGGTACTCTTCACTTGTTTGCAGGCTACACATAGTCCACACTGGTGGAAGCCTTTAGTTTGGATTTGATTTGAGAGTTTGGATTCTAAAGCGCTCCTAACCAGATGGTTTTTGAGGTTAGGCGCTCTTTTATATATGAACTGTGGTTTTGTAGGAATTATGGTTTTCAAGATGGGGTCTTCTTTTAGTAGATGCCAGTGTCTTTTATTGATAGATTCTATCTTTTTATGATCTGAATTGTATCCAGTTATAGATGACTATTGAAAGTTTTTTTATTGTTTCCTTGTAGGTGGTATGATTTTCAAGAAGTTAGATCTTTCTGTGTGTAGGTTGGTATTTGCAGTGTTTTCTAAATCCTGTTCTTTATAATCTTTTTTGGTAAATTCCTCCTTCAATTCATTCATTTGTGTTTTGGACACATTATCTTCACTTCAATTCCTCCTGATTCTTGTAAATTGTCCTTTGGGGACGCCGTTAAGCCAGTTTTGGTGGTGTTCGCTGATTTTGGAAAATAGTTATAAGTATCTGTAGGTTTGTGGAAGGTTTTTGTATGTATCCTGTTTTCTTTTATGTAAATTGATAGATCCAAAAAGTTTACATCGTTCTTGCTTATGTTGAATGTTAATTGTATATTTAAATTATTGTTGTTGATTTGTTCACAGAAATTAATCAGAGTTTCTTCAGGGCCTTTCCAAATAAAGAGAATATCGTCGATGTAACGATTCCAGGCAATTAAGTTGTTGCTGTAGACTTCTTTTGAATAGATCTCATTCTGTTCCCAGTACACCATGAATAGGTTGGCGTAGCTGGGTGCAAAGCAGGTGCCCATGGCAGTCCCGCATTTTTGTAAAAAATACTTTCCATTGAAGAAAAATCAATTATTTTCTAAGATAAATTCAATAGATTCTTTAATGAATATTTTCTTTCCCTTGTCATGATCTGTTTCATTTAGGTAATGGGAGATGGCCTCTATTCCTAGATTGTGTGTGATGATAGTGTATAGGGACGTGATGTTCGCTGTGATTAAAAACATATCTCCATCCCAAGTTATTTGCTGTAGTCTCCTGATGGTGTCTGATATATCTTTGAGATAGGATGGAGTTTGAATCACTAAAGGTTGAAGCAGATGGTCAATAAATGCAGACAAATTGGAGGTAAGGCTTCCTGTCCCTGCAATGATGGGTCTTCCAGGTGGTGTCGTTGTGCTTTTGTGGATATTAGGGAGTATGTAGATGGTGGATATCATTGGATTTTCAATGTTTGTAAAACCATATTATTCCTTGGAGATTGCTCCAGTGTCTAGATGTTTTTTAATACATTTTTGGAAGTTGGTTTTGATACATAGGATGGATCAGTTTTCAGTTTTTGGTAAGTGCTATTATCTGATAATTGTCGCAGGATTTCATTTGTGTAGTCTTCTTTGTTGAGGATTGCGATCCCTCCTCCCTTGTCGCATTGGTTTAAAGATTATGTTCTTATCATCCTTTAACGACTTAATTGCATCTCTTTTTTGGTTTTATTTTGAATACGTGGTTTCTTCTTATTCATTGTTTTGAGATCTTCTATAATGAGTTTTTGAAAGGTTTCGATAAAGTTACCTTTTATATGAGCTGGATAAAAAGCGGAAGCTTTTCTGAAAGTTGTTGGTTGGATTTCATCTACTACTTCTATGTCTTCGGTATTTGGTTCTTCGTTAGCCATGTTTGATTTTTTTATTTCAAAGAATTTTTTCAATGAGATTTTTCTAATGTATTTTTGTAGGTCAATTAATTTATCAAATTCATTGTATGATGTAGTGGGGGCGAATTTGAGACCTTTCTTCAGTATATTTTCTGTCATCTGTGTTAAAATTCTTGAGCTTAAGTTGTAAATTATTTGTTTTTCTTCTCCTGTAGTATTTGTACTGGTTGCTATCTCCTTTATTTCTGTTTTCTTTTTCATATTCTTATTTTTGGATTTACCTGCTCTTGTTCCTCTCATCCTTTTGGTGCTGTGCTGTATGATGTTTTTAGATTTGATGTTAATCCTGGTTATCTTCGTATTTTTTGTCCTTCCTGTCTCCGCAAAAAGGGGGCTCACTTTTTTGGGTCTGACAATATTTCCAGGGTTTTCTTCTTCTATCACTGGTGATGGATTTTCATCTGTGTTATGTGTACAATGATTCTCTGAATTGGTTGTATTTGGCCATCTGTCTATTGTAATTCTTCTGTTCTGGGAATTTCTTTTTCCTATTTCTGATTCTTGTGTTTTTCCATTTCTTTTTTCTGAATCAGGGATAGGGGATTCAGATATATATGAAGCATATATTTTTCTTGATTGTCTCCTATTCATATTTCTTGGTGTTTTAGGAATGTGCATTGATCTTCCTAATGCATTTTCTCTATCTTCATATCTAACACCTCTTCCATATGGTTTGTATTTTCCTACTGGAGGAGTAATGTATAATGTTTTTTCTCTTCTTCTCCCTTGACTGTTTCTCCTTATATATGGCTCCCTCCTCTCTCTTCTTGCTCTGTGGGACCTTGATCTTTGGTTGTGGATGTTTCTTCGTTTAGGAGAATAGGATCTTTATATTTATATATTTAACATATATTTATTTTCCGTAAGAATATACAAATAAATTGTTTAAAAATCATACAATGTAATATCCGGAATTTTTTGTTCTGATTCTGTCTCTTACAGTTAAAGTGTACCTATGATGGAAATTACAGACCTGTCTCATCTTTTAAAGTGCAACAACTTGCACAATCGGTGGCTGTCCAAATACTTTTTTGCCCCACTGTATATGTGGAATAAAACACTAATAAAATAAACACTCAATAAAAAGGTACATCATTGCCCTTAATGAAGGGAATATAAAATACTTGGTCACTGAATTATATGGATAAAGTGTCAGTGCAAATTCAGTACAATATCATTTAATGGATTCATACCATAAGTATAAGTAAGGTGTCCCTTGACCATCTGGACCTAATAACTCCAAACGGCTTGACAAGGGGATAGATGTAGTACCAAATGAAACTACTGTATGAATGAAAGAAAAAGTATAAGGATCTTGTAACATGTAAAATTGTTCTTTGTTACACTTTTTTGAATATTAGAAATATTTTTTCACTTTTGTTACTAACATTTCATCTAGTATATACATGAATAGGCTATTTTTCCATTTATCCATTTTCTGAAAAATCCTTACATCTTAGAGGAAAATCATAGTTATTTTTAAACCAGCACACAGAATACCTTTGGAATTACAAATAAAAGTATGGTGGTCGCTCGTATCAGCTTAATGACATAGCACAGGTACTTGTAAAGGGCGGGGTTTACACTGAACACAGAAAAAAAGGTATTTGCCATCCAGCACACTGCAGCAATGTCAACAAAAAATTCTTAAATCTTACATGATAATAGACATTCAGAGGTATTAGTTAAATACATTTGCAAATATATGAATAAGTGCCAGGCCATCATCAAGGCTCCTCTATACTGGCATCCTTAACATTAAGGGGTTCATGTCCAAGAAGAAAGGTACCCCAAAAATTCCAGCCAAGGACCATCCTCAGGCCATCAAATGAGAAGGGGAAAAAAGGTGATAGTGAAGTGTAAAGAATAGATGTGTAAAGATAAATCAATGAGTGTTAATGAAATAAGAAAGAATTAAAATGACATAAATAATAAACAAACAATTAGAAAGTGATAAATAATATCTATGTGAATTAAGTGGTGATGCCATGAGAAAGGTCCAGCCAGAACAACCCCGGGGGCCCCACTCCCAAATGCTCACCCAAAAATAATTATTGCTACATAATAGTAGCACCCACTCTGGGTCATATAATTACAAATTGGTGTACTGCATAATAATAGCACATGTATAAGCTGAGAGCTGATTCACCTTGGAGGTACCCCAGAAACCTCCACATGGCACTATAAGGACCAGCACATCATTCCAATGCTGGCTCCCTTCATGCCTCTCAAGACTGCAAACAAAAAGTATGGTGGTTGCTCATATCAGCTTAATGACATAGCACAGGTGCTTGTAAAGGGAGGGGTTTACATTGAACACAGAAAAAAAGGAATTTGCCCTCCAGCACACTGCAGCAATGTCAACAAAAAATACTTAAATCCTACATGATAATAGAGACTCAGAGGCATTAGTTACATACATTTGCAAATATATGAATAAGCACCAGGCCATTGTCAAGGCTCCTCTATACTGGTGACCCTAACATTAAGGGGTTCACATCCGAGAAGCAAGGTACCCCAAAAAATTCCAGCCAAGGACCATCCCCAGGGCATCACACAAAAAGGGGAAAAAAGGTGGTAGTGAAGTGTAAAGAATAGATGCATAAAGATAAATCAATGAGTGTTAATGAAATAAGAAAGAATTAAAATGACAAATAATAAACAATTAGAAAAGTGATAAAAAATATATATGTGAATTAAGTGGTCATGCCCTGAAAAAGGTCCAACCAGAACAACTCCAGGGGCCCCACTCTCAAACTCTCACCCCAAAATAATTATTGCTAAATAATAGTAGCACCCACTGTGGGTCATATAATTACAAATTGGTGTACTGCATAATAACAGCACATGTATAAGCTGAGAGCTGACTCACCTTGGAGGTACCCCAGAAACCTCCACATGGCACTATAAGGACCAGCACATCTTTCCCAATGCTGGCTCCCTTCATACCTCTCTAGACTGCAAACAAAAAGTATGGTGGTCGCTCATATCAGCTTAATGACATAGCACAGGTGCTTGTAAAGGGCTGGGTTTACACTGAACACAGAAAAAAAGGAAATATATGAATAAGCGCCAGGCCATCGTCACTATCACCTTTTTTCCCCTTTTCATGTGATGTCCTGGGGATGGTCCTTGGTTGGAATTTTTTGGGGTGCCTTGCTTCTCGGACGTTAACCCCTTAATGTTAGGGATGCCTATATAGAGGAGCCTTGATGATGGCCTGGCACTTATTCAAATGTATGTAACTAATACCTCTGAATCTCTATTATCATGTAGGTCCTTATAGTGCTATATGACCCAGAGTAGGTGCTACTATTATGTAGCAATAAGTATTTTGGGGTGAGCATTTGGGAGTGGGGCCCCAGAGTTGTTCTGGCTGGACCTTTTTCAGGGCATCACCACTTAATTCACATATATATTTTTTATCACTTTCTAACTGTTTGTTTATTATTTATGTCATTTTAATTATTTCTTATTTCATTAACACTCATTGATTTATCTTTACACATCTATTCTTTACACTTCACTATCACCTTTTTTCCCCTTTTTGTGTGATGACCTGGGGATGGTCCTTGGCTGGAATTTTTTGGGGTATTTTGCTTCTTGGACATAAACCCCTTAATGTTAGGGACGCCAGTATAGAGGAGCCTTGACAATGGCCTGGAGCTTATTCATATATTTGCAAATGTATGTAACTAATACCTCTGAATCTCTATTATCATGTAGGATTTAAGTATTTTTTGTTGACATTGCTGCAGCATGCTGGAGGGTAATTTTTTTTTTCTTTGTACCTTTGGAATTAGCCAGATAATTGCAGGAAATTTTCAGTGTATCAAATTTTACAGGTCTATTGTTAGGATTCAGCCTGGGATCAGCTGTTACTTACCACAATGCCGGCTTCTCCTGACTAGCAAGCGTGGTCAGACGTTAGGTCTGGCGGTAAGTGACATGCTGAGTATTGTCCCTGGGGGCCCGACTTCTACGCAATCCTCCATATCGGAGTTCCTGTGACAGTGGTCTTGGGTGCAGCCATGTTGTCTGTATCACCTGGCCCATCTCTTATCCAATGGTAGGCTTGTCAGTTCTCAGCTGACTATCTCCTCCAATGGACAGCTACTTAAGGGTATAAAGCAAGACTCCAGGAAGCAGGAAGTTGCCTGAACAACTTTGTTACTACCAGGGACTGCTTGCTGTTGCTACGTTCCAGGCTCCATGCTGTGTTCACTTTCAGTAACCTTCTCCAGTGAAAACTACAGTGTTATGGTCTTGATTTATCCTGCATCTGGATCTCCAGTGTTATATTTTTGAGCTATCCTGCCTCTAGATCTCCAGTGTTATACCTTCTGTACAAACCAGTAATATCTCCAGTGCAAACCTGCATCTGGATCTCTAGTGATACTTCAGTACTCAATCTGCATATTGATCACCTTCTCCAGTGAAACCTACAGTGTTAAGTTCTTGAGTTATCCTGCACCTGGATCTCCAGTGTTATGTTCTGGAGCTATTCTGCATCTAGATCTCCAGTGATATGTCTTCTGTATAAACCAGTAATATCTCCAGTGCTAACCTCCATCTGGATCTCTAGTGATACTTAAGTACTCAATCTGCATAGTGATCACCAGTCATATTTCCAGTTCAAACCAGCGTACTCTTCACCAGTAATATCTCTTTTGCAAATCTGCATCTGGATCTCTTGCGATACTTGAGTACCAAACCAACGTGCTGATCACCAGTTATATCTCCAGTATAAACCTACATGTGTTATCTTCAGTACTATTCTCTAGTGACACTCACCAGTGTTATCCTTCTGTACTGATCTACTGTGACATTCACCAGTGATATTCTTTAGTGTTTTCGGTATCGGTCTCTATCAATAATTTCCGATTTCACATACTTCAAATAACCTTTTGTTTAAGTCCCTAGCCACTTTGTCACTCCCTGACAGTTGCTAATTCTAGGGTCCCTGACCAGGGGGCTGTGACCTGCTTGTTGGACTCTGCGAAGACCATATCCCACTTGGAGGAGTCACTGGCAAAAACTACCAACCAGTTAGACTCCACGCCCCTGGTCAGGTCTCACCAACACCCAGATTTAGCAGAGAAGGAGATAAAATACATTCCCTCCTCGTTAACTGCTGCCTCCCTGCCTAGTCCCTCCGGCTCCCAGTCTTTGGACTGGAAACCTCAAGGGCCAGATCCTGATATTTATGTTATTATTACAGTGTAAATATTACTTGTATTAATTATGAGGCCAATATGTTTTATTTCTATAATATTATTATTATTATTATTATTATTATTATTATTTTTTCATGAAGGGGGCACCTATATTGTTTTCAATTAAAGAGACACACATTTTGTTTTCTAACCATTTGCCTGGCATGGTCGCATCATATGTGACCACACCAGACTGGGCTTTCCCTGCATGGTCACATCTGAAATGTCCACTAAGCAGCTGTGGGAAGCTAATTTTCCCACAGCCACCTATGTCAGAGGGACCTGCTGGTCCCTCTACACCCGCTGCTTCCCCTCCTGTGTGTCCCATTCACTGGTGACCACAGTGATCAGGCACCCTGTTGGCACCCCCTCCCATCGGCTGCAGAGAAGAGCCAGTGCTGCCCCCATCTCCCCCTGTGTATACCACAGTGGCCACAGAGAGCAGCAGCTGCCGGGGAAGCCAGTGCTGACCCCCCTTCATATTTATACCCCGTTGGCTCCAGAAAGCCGAGCCATAAGGGAAGCCAGCCCAACCTCCCACTGCATTTACCCAATGGCTGCAGGGAGCAGCAGCTGCCAGGGAAGCTAATGCTTTTTAAATTATATTAAAAAAAAATATTTTAAATTCAGACCGGTTCTGCCGGTAAAAAATTGTCAGTTAAGTGTTTAAAGCGGGGTGTGCAGTTATCAGTTTTATTTCTTTAAGAGGACAATTTTTTTAACTTTGATACCCAACAGCCAGGGGTACCAAGATGGGGCCAAAGCTACATAGCATTGGCCCGGACATTCCTAAGAGTATAGACTGAACACAAGTTCAGGTTCTGCAATCTCATAACAGCAGACAATTATTGTTACACTTTATGCATTTTAGGGCTTTCCAATTGCTGTAAATCGACACCCATTGGCTGCATTTTACATTTTAAGCTTTACAACTTCTGGACAATCCTATGTTTTGGGGGGCAAAATCATCTGTATCGTCTGACAATACGCAGCAATGAGAAAGCCATGGGCAAAATCTGCCAGCAATAAATTCTTCCCCATACAGTGATTTGATAGACGCAGATCCCAAAGTAGAATGTAACAATACAGTATGTCCTTGGCAGGCAAACAGACACATAAAATAAAATACTGTATAAAGGATAAACCTTCTATCAATTTGAATAGAATCACTTTTCCATTGTCAAAGATTCCAATATTTCAGCATGACACAGGGCAAAACTCTTACCCTATTACACATACTGTATGAAGATCTTTAAAACTTGCAAGCACTGGTATTGGTCATTGACAGTACATTAAATATTTATTTAAAACACTCTTATTAGGAGACTGTGTGGTAATGTTTCATAAATGTATTAATTGTACCAAGGTCATATGCCAACATCAGTGTTACAAGTTCTAAAGATCTTTCTATAGACAAATAGAAAAATCTGAATTACAATTAACATTAAATACAGATCTACAGTACACATCTTTTATTTAGTAATACTGTTTCAGTATCATTGTTACACAGTCAATATGGGCTATTTACAAAGCAAGATAAGATATTAAAGATATGTACAAAAGTTGATTACAGCACCATTTGGGGGTTCTCAACTTATAGTGTGGCTGCTGAACTTTAGCAACTCTCATAACAGAAAACATTTTAGTAGAAAATAGTAAAATCAGAAAACAATTGAATGGAGTGATATGTAATTAATTTTTCAGTCTCAAGCATTTTTCTCTCTACCTGCACAAAAGTTTGTCCATTTTTCTGGTAGCAGTTTCCAAAAGTGTAATTTTGGAGTGTGGATTGGGGCTGAAGCAGAGTGTAAGGCAAGTTAGCAGTAATTGCTTCCACATTTTGTGCATGGAAATAATGCAGAACTAAGCCCTCCTCTTAATATCAAATTATTACTATAAATCAGTTTGCAAAAGCTTTGCTAAAAAAAAGATAGAGAGTATTCTTACTAAAGTGGGAGTTTTTGGAAGTGGAGATGTTGCCCATAGCAACCAATCAGATTCTAGCTATTATCTTCTAGAAGGTGCTAGTTAAATGTTAAGTAGAATCCAATTGGTTGCTATGGGCAACATCTCGATTTCTAAAAACTTTCACTTTAGTAAATATACCCCTAAGTATATCTTTAAAAAAATGTTGGGACTGTCAGTTACCAAATTGAAAAAAAGCTATTTTGTTACACCAGACATTTGAAAATTCCTAACAGACAATGGGTCTTATTATGATTTGGACACGCTAATGTAAAAATATGCTTTTGTATGTTAAATATCCATATAACTGCATGTAGAAGCCTATCACACCCACTATGCTTATGTCCGCAGTTGTCATCAGTTGTATCAGGACTTACACCAGTCAAATGCTGGGTGCAAAGATCCGGCTGAAACAGACAGGCTGAAAGTATGAACCATTGACAGACGGATCACTCTGTACATACTAGTGATCTCCATATGTGTATGGATACCTGATCCAGCTCATGCGCAGTAGACAACTTCTTTCTTGGATGTATGCACAGTATGCTGAAATCAGCAAGATCCTTGCGCATTGCGACTTGCATTTGACTCAGAATCAACCCCAATGAGTTTAAAAATAAAATTGAACTATTGAAAGAGAGACTTGGAATGCTTCTAAAGAACTCGGAAATAAGATCCCAACTATAAGCAAATCGTGAAAAACATGCTAGCAAATTATAAAGCATTAGTTTGTTTGATGAACTTCAAAGTGCACTTTCTAAATAATCATTTGGAATGATTCCTTGAAAACCTTTGAGCAGTTAGTGAGAAGCAAGGATAAAGAGCCCACCAAGACATAAAGGAGATGGAACAACAATATCAGAGAAGATGGAACATCAACCTGATGAGAGACTACTGCTGGATTCTGCAAGCAGTGTATAGAAGATGTACCGAATAAAGCTTTGACATTAAAAGAAAAAGTAAAATGGTTGTTTGTTACTTTTTTGTACATTGGAATTTTTTAACTTTTGATAATAAAATTAACATTTCTCCAGAATACACATGAATATGGCATTTTCCCATATCTTCACATCCATTTTGTAAAAACTACTTATTTATTAATTATTTTTTAAATACGCACACCAAAATCCACAGCCGAAGAGTTGCAGACAATTTGCAAGGAATCAAATTTTGAAGGACTGCGTAACTATATTTTGCATGACGCATAATATGTTTGAACAATTATTTATTTGTTTAAATATAAAGTAAGTAAATTGTTTAATTAATCTTGGAATCACTTACATTATCAAAGTGTTCACATAATATGGTATTGTCTCACATTTAAAGTCAAAGTTTCAAACGATCGTGATAAATGATAACCTCTTATACAATCTATTAACCTAGGCATACGTGTATCCTGCAGTAATAATATTATTGTCAAGATGCTGATCAGTGCATTAATCAGTTGAAAGCTAAACAAATGAGGTTTCATTTTAACAGCGAAAATGTTAAAAGTAACTTGTTTTTCTAGGTGTATTACCCTTTTCAAACAGAATCTAAACATTGGCTTCAGGCACTTCATAAATCAAGTTTCAGTTAATGTGACTTATTCCAAGTACAGAATGCAAACTATGGAATATGCTGTGCAGTGACTTCAAAACTTTTGCTGCATTAGAAAATCATTTAACAGCTTTTTGAAATGTAATAGACTAATATTGCATGTATTTATGCCAAAATAATTTCATTATAAAATAATTGTTTTTGAGAAGTATATAAACACATGCAAGAGGGTCTATTCTATCGATTTGTGGTACAAAATTTAGAATTCAATTTGGAATTTAATTACAGAGGGGTAATGGATTAATTCCATTGATCTACTTATTTGTTGTCAATATTAAACTCCATTGTAACTTGGAAAGTTGTTTTAATTCATAACTTTTCTATGAAAGAATGGGCTTTTCCATAGTCCTTCTTTCCCCAAGGCTGTTTTATCTATCTGTGCATCGCGAGGCAAGAGCAGCTGCAGGAAGAGTTCTGGGGTCTGATGCGCTACTAGAAATGAACATCTGCTTTTGATACTAATAATAAGTAAGGATAGTACACACATGATTTCTAGTACCGCCTGATTCTGGTCTCAGAAGCAATTTTTTGGAGCCAAAGTGACTCATGTACAGTTGGACATAGGTAATTTCTGTTTTCGTTAAAAAAAACACAGATCCATAGTGCATATGTGCACTTGGAGTTGCAATTGCATCATGAGATCAGTGATGTATCTTATGCTTACAACACAGTAGACTTAGGGGAAGATTCAGCATTGCACATGAATGCAATGCTGAACGCAGATTCCCAATTATCCAGAATCTGCACGTGTGCAGGACCCTTTCTGTAAATGTGCAGAACAGGTCCTGTGTGATCGCTGTAGCCCCTGCTATGATTCTGGCTGATTGACAGGCAGAGGCATTCAATTGGTGGTGAGGAGATGGCATTCCAGAAAATGGGATGCATCCATCAAATTTTCCGTCAGTGGCAAGGTCAGGGACCAGGATCAGTGCCGCACCATCCTCCTGCGATCTCAGGCGCAGTGCTGGGAATGCAAATGCAGCAGGGAGTTGCAATTCCATCCTAAACTGAATTACCCCCTTAGAGCGGAGGAACGTAGGCATGAAATTTGTTAAACAAACTGTAGGTTTAGTACTGTAGGGGCAAGTTAATGCTGTGCCAAGAATGACCTGCACACAGACACATGTGCACCTGTCAGGATGAGTATCTCCTGTGGGTTCTCAATCTATAGTGCTAAATATACATTGATGATGACGGCAATTACCAGAAATTTCTGATTGGCTGATTACATCTGAACCCTTCTTCACTAGTGTGACTCCTATATTATATAAAGTTGCGGCCATCTATTCGTATTCATTTAGTTATTTGTATTCGCCTCTTGGCAGTTAAGAATAGCCCACTTGATTTATTTACTTGAATTTTTTTAATTGGTGGTTTGCCTACAAACTGCAGACACTCTATTAATTGGAAGAAAACACTTTGATGTTTTCTTCTATATATAGCCAATTTAGATGTCATCCTGCAACATGCTCTGATGCTGCTTTAGGGATACAATTGTGTAAATTGATTAATTGCTTCATGCATTTTGAGATGACCGTAAAAACAATAATTTGGGAAGAGTATTCACAAATTTATAAATGCAGCTAAAGTACACCACAGAACACTTTTTAATTGTTGGCTCTCCACAGTGGACATGAAACTTGCTTAAAATGTAAGTACATGTTTATTGGCCAACTTAAATAAATTTGGTGACCATTCATTTAAAGTTACCAAATTCCATAAAGAGATATACAGTTTTTCATTTTGCTATGTTAATTGGAGAATCCATTTTCTTGGGTGCTGCACTGTTGATGGGAAAGATGAGTATGTTGTGTAAAGTATTGTTCAAATTACAGTATCTGATACAATGGATGGGTTACAGCCAAGAGAATAGATCTCAGTAGTTTGAAGAAAATGGCCATGAATTAAGATTAGTTCAAAAACAAATTCTAACAAACCTTCTGAAGGCTTTCTGAAGGACACCACTCAAGAAGGAGTAACAAGGCCAGGAACCTGATCCTGGATTCTGTGTTGCTGAACCTTCGTTTCTGTCCCTGGTGCAGAATACTTTGAACTGCTGTTCTTGGAATTTTTGATTGTTCAATAATTGTCACCTGTTTGTATTTGATGGCTTTTTGGTTTAAGTACTGGACTATTTAAACTCAGCAGCTCATTGTTTCTCTTACCCAATCACAATGCTTTATACCCATGATCTTGCAGTTCTAATTTTGTAATATGTGTACTGAGTTGGTTGGCCATAGTGTATGTCACTGACTTTGACATAATTATCCACATTCCAGTTTTGTCTAAACTGTCCTTGGCTTTTCCTGATGCCTTCCACTCTGGAAACTTGGCACCATCTTAAATATCAGATATATAACAGTAGTCATCACTGTCCATTTGTCCTACTTTTTTAAAGTATGGTAAAAATCCATCTGCTTATTGTATTAATGGCTGCAACTCATACTCCCCTATCCTTAGATTACATTTAAAGTACCTTATAACTTTAAATGGATCTGGGGTAACTTAATAAACTCCTGAATAATGATCTAGTCTATTTGTGAACAGCCTATTTGTGTGCTTGACGTTTTTCTATTAAAGAAATTAGTTTTCATAATTCCTATCATACAGTTAAATGTATAAACCCTGCACAACTCATTTATTAACTGTATAGAAATTACATACAGGAATTTACAGATATTATTGAATACTAAGTAATAGAGCTTCTAAATACAATTGCAGGTGCTCAAATCAGGATAAACAAATATCCATTTTTAACCAAAAAAATATATATAAATGACAAGCATGTCTTTTCATTTACAAGAAAGTAAACTAAACATTAAATTAAAACATTATTTTGACACAAACATTAAATTGGCACCTGGTACATCACAATGTTGTTATAATTCCCCATGGCGCTTTATGCACACATATTCTATCATGTCAAGTCTGGAGTTTCAATAGCATTTTTAAACATGCAGTTTCCCTATTTTACCATCAGATGTCATATTGAAACAATTAATTTGTGCATGTGCTGGGAATCACCTTCATAAATGGGAAACTGTAATAAAACCTGGCAGTTTACCACCACTCTAAAATCTGTAACCAGACCATTCAGCATTGGGCTATAAACAATTGGGAATAAGAACTAAATAAAAACAGTTGAGTTGGGATCCTTTTTACTGCTTCATGCTTCAACTATAGCAGCCACCTTTCCCTTAAAGGTAGACACACTTACTGGTACTCAGATGCTCCCAGATCTTCAATCCAAATAATAGAGACTTGTCACCACAAAGTATAGCCAAAGTAGGATGGGCAGGACACTATATTGGATGACAGAATACTGTGTACTAGTGACTGAATATTGAGGTTTGATAGTAGTAGTCAGATGCAACAAGAAGCCAGAATGGTGATATGTAAATATCCAGAATGAGCAATAGTGAGTAAGAGCTGATCGCAGATAGACAGATACTATAGATAGTGTTAGGGCTTGAGGCAGACAGGTGAATGCCATCAGACCAGCTGGGTCAGGGCTGGCAGCATACAGATGAAAAAAGATAACATTCTGGGTCAGTGCTGGCAGAAAAAAAATATAATCTAGAGGCAGGACAAGGTCAGGGGCAGGAGGATCTGTATAATACAGTAAATAAATATAGCTACCAATTAGAGATGTGCGGTTCAGTTTTACTCGGATACAGTATGTTCGGATTTCAAAAATGGCATCATATTGGCTATCCAGCTGTCATGTGTTTAGCCAATAAGAGAAATCCGAACTAATCCGAACTTGTGATAATTTGGTGATAAGAACCGAATAAAACTGAACCTGCACATCTCTACTAGCAATGATACATACAGTACACAAACATTAAACACAGGTTCAACTCAGACAAAGCTGTAACCTATCCCCGGCACAGGTGAGATGAAGTGCTGCTATTTAAATTTGAGCTGACCAATGGAGTGAGGTCTGGAGATGAAGCATCTATGGGCTAGCAATTTGCATAAATGTCCTTATTAAATAATACTATAGGGGTAGCTTTGTGCATGGTAGGGCCTTTCCCCAGTTTTACAAGAGTGATAATCTAGGCCTCTAGCATCTCTAGGGAAAAAAACAACAGGATGATGCTGTCTCAAACACTCCCACCAAAATAGGAGCCAGTTCCTTTTGAGAAGCATCATAAAAGTTATTGGACCCAAGCTGGGCCACGAGCTTTGTCTTTTTTCAAAGATGCAATGGTGTATTTAGCTTTGGCTTTCATCCACTGGGCATGCAGAAAATCTTGACTTGGCATCTACTGATGGGAAGGATTGGACAGGAAGCTAGCGATGTAGAGTGGAGTAGGTTGCGGGGTACCTACTGTAGGTCATTTTTCTAATTATTATTATGTTAATAATAGGCAGCAAATACATTAAATATGTCTAGGGGATTGGTCAATTCAGCATGTTTCGTGTTAAATAAGGCCTTAACACTTTGTCTAGTTTTTTTGCCCCTAACATGGCCGGATGGAGCAGAGGGATCCAAATAAATCATTCTTTGCAATCTGGTCATTCTTCCCATAGGAAAGAGCAGGAATACGGAAACCAACAATATTTAAAGATGGTGTTGGTTCCTGCAATCAAACTCCGAAACCTTTCAGTGTTTGGAGTTTGATGAATGAAGGTCCCCATACTAGTGCATGGGGACTGCAGGCAGCATTGGGGCTCCAAAGTAACCAGGAGATGTCAATGATATTTCCTGTATTACTTATGTAATGAATAGTCCCGTTAGTTCATTCCTTCAAATAGGTTTAAACTAATATTATCACCTGCTTTAAGGAATGATGAATGGGCCCCTAACCACAGATAATTTAGGTTAAACCAGCTTATTCACTTGTTCACAAAATTCCTTTGGTTTGTTATCCTTCCAACATTTTAAGTGTTTGCTCTTATAACTGCGGTAACTATTGCTGCTTCTTCATTCTGAAATGTTTCTGTCACTATCTTACCTTCCATGTCTGACAGGAAATAAATTATAATCTTAATAACTGACTAATTACTTTTTTTTTCACGTTTAAAAGTGTGCAGCATACACTTATAATTTTGAAAGACATTACACACTGTATTACTTTCTTTTTCTTTTCCGATATGCACTAAGGGATATCCATTTGTCATTTTCACCATTTATTAGGTTTCTTATCACATTATTTTAATGGAGTTAATTGGTAGCAAATTAAAATTTTTCAATTTCCAACGTTCGGTTACGTCTGTTTATCTAATTATATACTACGTTGCAAATGAGAGGTTCTACATAAGCAGTAAAACCATGGATCAATCTTGTTTAGTAGAAATATCTTTCCTTACATTTCCAATTAAAGTACATCCAATTCTGCGCTCACTATATTTGTAATGCACTAGTAGACAGTTTTAGTTACATGGTAATTAGTAGTCACATAAAAGCACATTTCTTGTGTAATTATATTTTTTTGTTAAAGGATCAATTTATGAAGTAGATATGATCAGATTTTGAATAGAAACATTAGACAGTCTATCATATATCTAGTGCTCACCAGCCCTGCTCAGCACAAAGATCTGATAATCACAAAGGGGCTGATGCACAGTGGTCAAAATGGGCGTAGATTAATTTTTTTTAAAAGTACTCACCATTGCTACACTGTGCTGGTCTGGGATTATGTGGTTCAGTTAGATGTGAATCTTACCCTCCCTACTAACAATCTCTCCCTTGGTTCCTTATCTAGATGGTCCCTAATCTAGCCATCACATCCTGGTCCCAGAGAGGTATGATGACTGTGGCTCATACTGTATTCTCTCCCCATTTTCCATTCTCCCTGTTAAGAGATCAGTTTCATTTGCTGCAGTCTGACCTCTTTAAATATCTGAAAGTCAAATGGTCAGACAGATAGGTGATGCTGGCAGTGGGGATTGTATCGGTCTCGCAATCTATAGATGGCATAAGAGATACAGTGACAAAGAATCCTGGATTACCACTGTTTGTTAAATATTGAAAAGAGGGAGGACATAACCCCTTTAGCGAGTGCTAAAGGGGTTATGTCTCGTTGATAAATGGGGCCCAATGCATAGTAAATTCTGTATTTTAATCACTGTAATCCACCAGCTATGTCCATTGGATTCGAATCAATGGCAACACATTTGTCCTTAATATTGAAACCAGTATTAACAAGTTCTGGTAGCTGACCATAGCGAGGGATGAATGTATATAGGTTTGTGTAATCTTTGGTTCTGTGGGATTTAATTAGAATGGAGAACACATAAGCATCTAGACAAACAAAATTATTGATACCTAGTGATGGAGGAGCCCCCCAATATATTTGGTGAGAACTGTAGAGGACATATTGGACACTGAATCCCAAAGCTCAGTATTACACATCATCAATTATAAACAGTATTTTCAATTATTTATTACATTTTTAAAAAAATCTGTGTCTCAGCATAATATTTATTGGTGGACATCTGATAACCAGCGCCTCATACTGCACCCTTTAAAAATCATATGGGGATTTTCTTTAGAGATGTGCGCCGACCCTCATGTTTAGGTTTTGGTTTTGGATCTCCCCTGGTTTTGGATCTGAATCTGGTTTTGGATTTTTTTTCCTTGGTGTTTTGTTTTTCGGTTTTGGTTTTGGAACTGGATTTTTTCTTAAAATATCATAAAACAACTGAAATCACATAAAATTGGCCTGTTCTTGTACCTACAGTATTATTAACCTCAATAACATTTATTTCCAGCCATTTCCAATCAATTTTGACCACCTCACAATATTATTTTTTTCATCTAGTTAAGGCCAAAAGGTTGCATCCAGCTAGCTGGCTGACTAAGCTAAGCAACACAGTGGGCGGCACTAACATGTGGCAATTCAGCTTCCAATTTCCGAACACGGATACTGTGTGTTATACAGTGTGGGTTGGATACATCAATAGTGCACTTACTTTGCCAGCAATGTCGGCAGAGCGGGGTTGCTGATGGTGTCTTCAGTACATGGAATGGCGGTGCTGGCAGTGTCATCAGTGCAGGGTACCGGCAGTGTCAGCAGAGCTGGGGTGCCAGCTGTGTTTTCAGTGCAGGTTTGCTGGCTGTGTCGGCAGTGCAGGGGTTGCTGATGGTGTCCTCAGTACATGGAATGGCAGTGCTGCAGTGCTGGGAGTGTCCTCAGTGAAGGATACCGGTGATGTTGGCAGTGCCAGCGGCATCTTCAGTGCAGGTTTGCTGGCTGTGTCAGTAGTGTGGGGGTTGCTGATGGTGTCCTCAGTACATGGAATGGCAGTGCTGCTGTGCTGGGAGTGTCCTCAGTGAAGGGTACCGGCAATGTTGGCAGTGCCAGTGGTGTCTTTAGTACAGGTTTGCTGCCTGTGTTGGCAGTGCGGGGGTTGTTGATGGTGTCCTCAGTACATGGAATGGCAGTGCTGTGGTGCTGGGAGTGTCCTCAGTGCAGGGTACCGGCAGTGTTGGCAGAGCGGGTGTGCCAGTGGTGTCCTCAGTGCAGGCTTACTGACTGTGTCAGCAGTACAGGGGTGTTATCAATGCAGGGTGCTTGCAGTGTCGGCAGCATGGGGGAGCCAGTGGTGTCAGCAGCGGGGCTGCTGACTGTGTCAGCAGTGGGGGTGCCAACAGCTAGTGTGTGTCAGCAGCATGGGGTGCCAGCTGCGGGAACCAGTGCCATCATCTTTTTTCCCTGCATTCAATGAGCTTAACGCTGATTGGCTGAGAGCCGTGATAGACGGCTCTGTCAGCCAATCAGCGCTTTGCCCAATGAAGGCAAAAGGATTTTTAAAAATGGCCGTTCGAAGCAAAACCTCAAGATCCGACAGAGGATCTCGAGGTTTTGCCTTGATTAGGGATCCGGAGCAGGAGGATGGATCAGAGGGGCGACCCAAAGTTTGGGTGGGTCCGGTTCTCTGGGAACTGGACCCGCTCATCTCTAATTTTCTTACCTGTAGTAATGAGAATAGATAATTACAACTTAATATATACATATAATATAGCTGCCTCAATAATATATTAAGTACTATCATCTGAAAGGCTAATTACACAATTAGATTTGGTTAGATAATGTTTATTATATACATATATAGTACATCATCATCATCATCAACAGTATTACATATTGTTGTGCCAGCCCTTCAGCAGCAGTGTTAATTTTGACAAGGATTTTAATTTTAGTTACATATAAAATTGTAGTTTGTTTAAAGTCACATTTTAGTCTCTTTTTTTTGCTTTGTTTTACCTCAGTTTTCATTTTAGTCTAATTTTAGTCAATGTTTTAGTCATAATTTTTACAAACAGTTTTATGATACTGTAATGGATTTTCTCTAAAATCCCATTGAGAACTTGTCACCATACCTTTAACTATGTGTTTACTAATTTAGGCTCAGTAGGCTGATTCAGAATGTCTTACATACTGATTTACGAAAGTACTCCTCCCATATATCATATACAAATTAATGCCTCAAGTTTGTTAGAACATGTGCAGTACACAATCAAATTTCCTTCACATATTTTTTTTAAACAGTACTTGTTCTTTTAATCTCTATAATAAGCGAGAAAGTTTTTGTGTGTGAGTGTGTGTGTCTGTTTGTCCTTTATGTACAGCTAGAGCATTGTACCTAGCTCCACAAAATTTGGCATTGTGCTGTAGTTTGACCAGGATTTGGTTTTTGCCTATGTTTGAGTTCATCAGGGCAATGGAGGTCTACATAGTGCCGACCAAGTAGGCTGTGCGGTCTCTGATTTTAAATTTTGGTTTAAGCAAGTTTGCTCAAGATGTCTTCCTGTGCCTAAAACTGCACTGATCTAAAAGCACAGGCTGATATGTACCAGAGGGGGTAGGCAGAGCTCCAATAGAAGGGCAGTGAGTCAGAGGATCCACTGTAACACTGCACCTGCACTGACAGTTACTAATTTCCTCCAAGCACATTTTTATATGCCAGGGTCTCCAATGTAGATTTATCTGGTCTTTTATTAGTTTGTTTCACTGACAAAATTTTCATGCATTCCAAAGGCCTTATATTGGAATAATAATAAAGTTCCAGTGGTCAAGATGGTTTCACTGGTTGTGACACGTGTTCTAATTGTCCAAAAAAAATTATGTTGATGAAACAAACTACTAAAAGACCAGAGAAATCTACATCCCACTTCCATGTTCCAGTCACCGGAAGTGTTGGAAGTAATCCAGAATTGTTCCGGAAACATCCTCCACCTGCACAAGCGCATTGTAGACAGCATTGTGGAACTAAAAATGGGACTTAGTGCATGCACAGAAGGAAACAGCAGACAACCAAAATGGTGCCCAAGCATGCGCAATATGTACTTATGGACACAGGAAGCGGGACAGAAATGACGTAACAGCTTGGAAATACTGTATGAAGCAATGTGCAGCTCTTGTTCTGCAAACAATTTTTGAAGTTTAAATACAGTAAAATTAATGATCTTCACACAATAGACTTGAGATTATAATCACAGTTTGAACCATTATTTTCGGGGCTATTGACTTGTGAATCCTGGAACTGGAAGTGACATCACAAGTGGTTCCCAATTACCTCTAATATATCTGGGTATAAAATCAGAACTGTCCCACAAAATATCATCCCCTTGATGAAGTCGATTTTGTGACAGCTGACATTACCTGCCCATGATGAACTTCTTTCTTTAAGATTAAGATAAACAGATTATAAAAAGGATTTTTTTCTCTGTTTTTTTATGTTTATCACATTTCCTATTTACTCCATTGTCTTTTATCTGTGCTTTATGTTGTTTTTCTGTAATACTATAGTAATAAATATATGTTTTTAATTTATATCAGTCATAGAAATATTTCATTGTGTATGAGGATATACTGTACACACATACTTTACTTGGCACTTTACTTCATAATATATGAACACTCAACTCTTTACTTTGGTTGTACTTGATAGTTATATACTATTGAACACTAAGCACTTTGTCTGTCCATTGTTACATATTCACTTTATAGAATAGAGCACCATTGCCTTAATATTCTTAGATTACACTTTTGGCAGGGGGGGGGGGCGCGTTTAATGCAATTTGACACACAGTCCTTGTTGGTACTTAACAATTGTTGATGGTATATTAATAGCATACTGCCATGTAATAAATACGTACAACATGTGCAGGTAGAGGTAGAGGGGGAGCCGCACTGCTGTAGCACATCGCTCTCAGTGTCTGTGACGTGGCAAAGGTGCAGCGTGCATATACCGCAATGAGCACAGCAGTGTTTACCAACAACATGATGTTTAAAATGGGATATCATTGCAAAATGCATACAATATTTAGTACGTCCTGCTCTTACACCTGTCCAACTACAATAAATATGATCTTTCTGCAGTGTTCATAGAGCTTATCCATGTTAGTTCTATGAGAACCTTGTAGATGGCCAATGCAATTACATAATGAGCAAAAATATATATATATATATATATATATAAGTGTAAAAGATTAAGGGAAACATTTTGGTCATAGGTTCAATTGCAGCCAGTGACCAATTGCTGTAGAGTTTATGCTGTGTCTGCATGTATTTCCTACCACAGTCCATAAAAAGTAGTCTCTAAAAAAATTAATCACAGAGGTAAATTTACTAACATGCGGGTTTTCTGAAGTGGAGATGTTGCCCACAGCAACCAATCAGATTGTAGCTATTATCTTCTAGAAAGTGCTAGTTAAATGTTAAGTAAAATCTTATTGGTTGCTATGGGCAACATCTCCACTTTCTAAAAATTCTCACTTTCGGAAATATACCCCTTACAGTAGGTGGTGTGTTTGGTAAGAAATTTATAATGTAAGATCCACAATGCTGTGCAATATGATTGGCACTATAAAAATAATTAATAATATACTTTACTTTCTGACAGATCTATAATGAAATGTCAAGTGAACACTTTTTGCCATAGCACAAAACATTTTCCAACGGTGATATGTTAATAAAATTGTAAACAGAAAAAAAGTATAAATGTATAAATATAACTTTAATAATCAAATTAAACTAAATCTGAATTATTTTGGTTACTCAAGTGTCCAAATGCATTTTGTTCATAGGGAATGATTTATTTTATTAGCTAAAATGGAGACGTGAATTGTTTAATGGGATTTCTGGGACTACTTATGCCATACCAAAATATCCAGAGGAAAAGAGATTATCTTTGAAAAATATGAGCTCAGATGAAGCCTGAATTAGCAAATTAAATTACCATCTGCTGAGTTTCACATTTATCTAATGCCATTTTTGCAAAATAGGTTATAATGTTTGGGACGCATTCACAGTTTTATAGCTTGTGTGTATTTCCAGCAAACTAATATTTTGTGACTGAATATAAAGTAATTGATGATAGCTATTGGTGGAGTAGCAATACATGTTATTTTTACAGTTTTGGATAAGTGAAAATATATATTATGCTATTATGATATGTATTGCTACTGATACCACTATCATGCTACACCATTCTATATGCACCATTCAACATATACAGACAAATAAAAAAGACATGATTCATCTTTTGGGGACTTAATAAAATAAAAAATAACTTCCATTGTTGGTAGTTAGATATAAATGTTGAATTCACTGAGTGTGACACAACTCAAATGACAAATATGAAAGTTATGACTTTGCCAAAACCTTGCTAATAACACTGTAGCCCTAAGCATATCAGGATGGTTGACAGAGCATGCTGGAGCTTATGAAACTATTATTGCCAACATTCCCTAGCAGACGGCATCTGCTGGAAGATCTATCCCTGCTGTAGTACTGTACCTAATAAGAAACATTATATATATATATATATATATATTTTTTTTTTTTTTTATATATATATATATATATGTGTGTTTTAAAAAAAAATTAGATCCTTCAAACTTATTAATAAATAACTCATTGAAGCAATAAACTCATTTTTCATTTGTAGTTTAAATATTATTGAATCTTTCAAACATCACTAATTCAAACATGACACATTCTTAAAATCATTTTTTCTTTTTTTTAAAAAGGACAAATTCAGCAAAAACATAGCAATAGCATAAATATTTGCATCATTTAAATAATTATTTTCTTCACATACCTTTTGCAATAAAGTTTGCAGGCATGTATCTATAAATCTGATTAGGAAGACTATATATCACAATACACCATCTGTTTAATTACTCATGTGGTTAGCTATACACTAGTTTGTTACAAATGTTTCTGACCCTTCAGTAAATTATAATATCTGATATTAAAATTAGAATTAGAATACTGCAATATTAATCAGTAATATTAATCAATAATCATTACCTCTCCTCGACACGGTTCAAACAAAATCTACATGGGCTATTTACATATTCGGACAACCCGTGGACATAAAACCTAAATTGCTGCCAACATTGCTGTATGCCTGGGTTACACAGCCCACTAAGCACTTACTATAGGTACAGTAGCAATTAATCTCTTGCATCAAATTCCTATTTCCCTATAGATTATAAAATTGTTAGCACGGCCCTCTTACCTCTTTGTCGTTGAAATACCCAGTCTTGTTTTATTACTGAGTACTGGCACTATATATAGAAATGTTGTTAATAATAATAATAATAATAATAATAATAATAATAACAATAATAATAATAATAATAAAATATCATCCACCTTATATTTAATATGAAATAACTACTCACCAAAAACACTTGTTTCAGATTTTTTCCTAATAAAATCTCATGAAATCTTCATATGACTTAAAGGAATCTGATAAGACAAATGAAACACCCAGAAGATGCAATAGATACTTGCTCAAGTTGTCACAGTCAAGTTAAAATAATACTTTGCTCCACAAATTAATGCTGTCTCTCCTGCCAACGGATTATTTAATCCCACTCACACTTCCAAGCTTTTGCCCATTCTGTTTCCTAACTCTGGAACTTTTTCCAGTTGTTCAATCAGTCCCTGGCTGCAATGACATGCTAGTGCATTACTCTGGTACCCACTACCCAGAGGTGGAAGGAGGAACTCAAGTATTTTTAAGCACAATGTTGGTTTAGTCTGGGGGAGCATTTTTTGCAGGCCCCTAATCATCCTCAGAATTCTACCCTTGCTGACCAGACAGGGACTGCTATAACTGCTATAAAATTATGAAAAGAGTAGATAATATATAGGGGCTTCCTGGAAATGTATACAGAGACTAGACTAGCTTGGCATGTCCTGATTCTGGTTTACACTTCTGCAAAGGGACTCCATGTCCTTTTCCCACTGAATTTGCAGTAACCAGCCCAGGCTATTGCAATGTGCTAATGATGGGAGAAGATACTGTAAGTGCAAGTCTAATGTACGACAGAAGTATTATCAGCCACCAGTATTAGAGCCTTTCAACTAGTCATTCTGTGCACCCACTGGTGGTGTGTTATGGTTGGCATGAGGAAATGGAAACGTGTAAGATGAACTACTTATAAGGACTCTTAAGGCAGCCAGCAGCTACAGTAGCAACCATGACTAAACCTTTTTATTCTTTTGATTCTGTAGAATGATTTGGCTTTTATGCTACATGAGTATTCTTAGGTTTATCCATCAGCTTGAAGTAGTTGTGTAACTGATATTTGTCTTTGACATCATGCTCGCTGCTTGAAACAGAGCCAGGACAGTTTATTCCCCATGTTTGCAAAGGAGCAGCAATAGCAGTTGTATTGCGTAGTTCCAGCAGTTGAGCTGTGTTGACATTCCAGCACCAAGTTTCTAAGAGCCAGCATCCCATGTGCCGCGATACTGAACATATCCTGTTATTATGCTACCTTTTGTATCATGAATTCCTACACTTCTCAGATTGCAAGATCATTTTTGCAGAGCCATATTTATTTTGTGTATCATATAATTGTATGTAGTTTGCTTGTGTCATGTTATGTCCCTTTCAATCTACAGCATTTATATTATATCTTTCACATAAAATGCATCTGGGAGGCCTACAGGGAGAAGGGGACCAGTCCAGGTAATGTAGGTGAGTATGTGTGAGTGTGTATGTATGTAATAAAACTATAATGTTACGTTGTGTGTGTACTGTGTTTATTTAAACTTTTCTTTACAGGTGAACTACATACAGGTACCAGCGGGCCCTTAATGCCCCGCATACTGGTACTTGTGGTTTTCCAAGTACCAGCATGCGGGGGAGGCTTACTGGGACTTGCAGTTCTACTTGTAAAGACAATGTTTTCACTTGTCTTTTTTTACACTACACTTAAACTATCAATATGCCACCCACCACCCATGGGTAGTGGGGATAGCCTCGGGCTATCAGTCTAGGACCTTTATTGGGGGTCCCCAACTTCCCAGGGATCCCTGGCCTGGGTTAACTAGCGGTCAGGAGCAATGTTTCAGCTGGGGAACCCTGTGATACAGTTTCCCTGGCTGTAACATTACCCCCCTTCTAGAAAGGGTCCACTGCTGCTTGTGGAAATTACATGGGAACCCTATGCATTTTTTCCCTGTATATCCAGAACCAGGACCAGATTATTATTTGTCTATGTTGGATGTATGCTGGTTCATATATTATTCATTTATTTATTTATTTAAGTGTATTAATTTACATTTTTACCTATGGATATATTTATTATTCCATATTTATTATTATTTAAATTTTTTTATTTAATTCATCACACATAATTTATTTTTATTTTTTAATGCTTTATACTGTATATATATATATATATATATATATATATATTACAATTCATATGTGTATCATTGTCATAGTCCAATGCACATAAATAACCAAGTCCATGTGCTCCATATACTCAGTAAAGAGCACTGCCTGACCGCTGTTTGCGGTCCATAGACAGGAAGTTATGTAACGGTATTTGGTTCAACTACCAGAAGTTCCCGGTGAACTGCAAACTGGGAAGCCACGATGTTCCTATGAAACACAGCGGCGATCGTGTACCCTGAGGGATCCCCACAAGAAAGTGAATACAGTTACCGATCCTGGTAGAAGTACCCCATTGGTTATTAGTGAATTTGATAATAAAGTAAGGTAAAGTAAAGGCTACTATGAGTTGTAAGCCTTTAGTGTGAATGTAATGTTACTATCCCTGTGTCTGACTAACAGGAAACTCTGCTCTGATTTAGCAGCCAGAGATACTTAAATTTTTATTTTTATTTTCTTCCCTAAGAATATTATAAACTTCTTGAAGTAAGTCTGCCTCTGAGTCTTTAAAGATATATATTATATGTTTTATGAATTGTTTTTATTGTTTACATACATGGAAATGCTCTTATTGATAAATCTTTTCATAAAAAATGAACCAATATCGAACCAAAATCGAATGCAAAATCGAACAGAAAACAAAATCGAACTTTAGTAAATTTACCCCCTGGAGCTCTAATGAAAAATGTTGCTAAAGAAATAGTGTTAGAAAATGGAGCCCTTAAAAATTTATTTTTGAAATAATAACGTTTTGTATTGCTCACATTCTGGACTTTACTATTAAAAGCAAAAAATGTTTTGAACGCATCTTTCTACACAATTTTGATAACAACATCTTTCACTTGCCAGGTTTACTTCACTGTTTGTGTATTCTGATCAGGGGCAAACACAGGTTTTTTACAGGGGGGTTTCCACATACACATATATACACACACATACATAAGTCTCACACACCTTACACACACAAACATATATACACACACATGTCACACACACTTACCTTGCACCATGTCAAAATGCCATGATTCGCGGGTCATACAGGCGGGGGCGAAGCCAAATGATGCAATTCTAATGGAATCACATCATATTGGCTCCGCCTCCTCCTGATTGAGCCGCAAATTGTGGCATCTCCCGCAAGGTGGATGGGACTTAAAGACATGGTTCCTGCTCTCGAGCCTGTCAGGGGGGGTTCTGGGTACTCAGAAACCCCCCCTGCATGCGCTACTGCTGATTTATGCTTTCCCATTTACTACTCTCAACTTTCCCTTTCAAATACTGTATATTTAGTTATCCTTTTTCTGGGAAAAATAGCCAAATATAAACATTAGAAAACCACTATCCTGTTCATCTTCATCATTTTACAAATATGAGCCACTATGCTCTCCTAATTTTAATTTATTTCTAGCAGTAATCTTATGTGAACCATTTTGTTTGTTTTTGTACAGAAAAATATAATGCTTTACTATGGCATATTAAAATTCAAAATTTGGCTGTCAAATGCAGTTACAAAACATTACATTTGTAGAGTTACACTGAGATTTCTCTTCTATCCACAGCACACAGGGCAGATTCAGCATCCCCCATAATTTCTTACACACTGATCATGAAACTGTCACAACTTCGGTGTTCCTGCTTTACAGGGATAGCTTAAAAATAAACTGTAAAAATAAATCTCTACTGTCTCTTAAAAATAAACAAATAAACAAAAAGCCTAAAAATTCTTTACTTTTTCCAACATACGGTACTGAAGAATAAGTCTATACCACCGACCTTTCTAACACTACTTACTAAATAGCCTTGTTACAAACTGCAGATTTTTGGTTATTTTGGCATGGAAATTAAAGTGGTATTGTTTATGTGATAAAATACTGTAGCATACTGATCCCAAGTGCTAATGTGCAAATATAAATGAATGTATAAAAATGTGCTGCATTGAATTGCTATGTACAGTAGGTGAGTTAGTGGTGGAGGCATACGTGCTGTATCATAAGTTGATTCATGTAAATATAAAATAAAATAAAATGAAAATAAACTAATCTATAATATTATCTCATTAGATGTCTGTCTTCACAGTTGCAAAAAAGAGCAGAGGGATTCCTTTCCCTAGTAGTGGCTGCTACTAGGGATAGGAGAGAGAGGAAACCCCTCTCATATGCACTAAGGAGGCTGAAACAGTGACAATAGAATAGAGGTCTGTAACCTCCTGTAGGTGCAAAGAGCCTTCACCCCTTACTTGCCCCCACTTGCCTCACTCCCTACACCTGCACTTCACTGACCAATGCCTTCCCACATCTACACCCCTATTCCAGAATAACCTTTAAGCCCCACACCTGCTGGAAGGGGGGGAGACACCAACATGAGATGGGAGGGGAAAACGATGAGTTATAGATAAGGGGGAGGGAGACAGATGAGAATGAAAGAGATGAATGGAAATATGGACAGGAATGAGAGAAAGACAAGGGGGAAGGGCATAGAAGTAAAAGAGATACAAATGGGTGGACAGAGACAAGAGACAGAAATGAGGGGTGTGGATGTCCATTGGTAGGTTAACCATCTATGGTCACCATTGATGGTACCATTGGTGGTTAACCTTAATGGTTTGAAATCATCAAAGGGGAACCATCAATGGTTTTGCCCACCAATTGTCACCCTGCACTATTAATCACTGGGCAGCAGGTCAATAAGACATTGGGGTGGGGCCTTCTGGCTCACATCAGGGGTGGAATGAAGCTCCATGTCCCAGCACCAAGGAAAAAAGAAACATTGCAGTGCTTTGTGCCATCGATAGCGGAAAATCATTGGATCTCCGCCATCAATGGCAAAACCATCAGCCATTAGTGGTTAGCCACCAATGGTTGTTAACCATCGATGGTCAATGGCCATGTCTAGGTAGGGGACAGAGGTGAGATAAACAGATGGGGTCAGAGATATGAGAGACATAGGAGGAGATAGAGATGAGAGTTAGAGACATGGGGGAACAGGAATGAGAAAGAGATGAAGAGTAAGGAGGATAGAGCTGAGATATACAAATGAGAGGACATAGGTGAGAGATATGGGAGGGGGGACAGAAATGAGAATGAGAGAGATGAGGGGGGTGGGAATGAGAGAGAGATGAAGGGAAGGAGGATAGAGATGAAAGTGATACAGATGGGGGACAGAGATGGGAGGGGTAAATATATGAGAGAAATGAAGAGAGAGGATGACAGAGGTGTGAGAAAGACAGATGAGGGTCAGGGGAAAGAGATGAGAAGGGAACAAAGATTATAGAAAAAGACAAAGGGGGACAGAGATGAGAGTGATATGGAGGAGCAGATAAGTCAGATGTGATGGGTATAGATTAGATATATTTTTTACAAGAACTTGGTGAAATGTCACTCCAGAGAGATAGAGTAGAGAAAAAACTTTTTCAAGGGTCTTTCCCTGTTTGAAATCCACCAGTGCCAGCTGCAGATAGCTGAGAACATTGTAGATCTACAGTATCTCCACATATGCAGTGGGTAGGTTTTTTTTTTAAAGTTTTGCCACCAGAGCAACAATGGAATGGAGCTAACACTTTCTGTATATCGTGGCTGTAGACGGACAAGGATGTCTCCTGACAGCATCCAACACATTTCATCCAACTTTGGACAATGTGTACTTCCTTTTAAAATATGCTTAACTGTCTTGGCAAAATTATAACAAATTGGTGGTTTGTAAATACACTGTTTAGTAAATAGTAGATAGATGTTTTCACTTCTCATATTTCTGGCACAAATTTTGACTGCAAATATTAAAACTTTTTCTTAGTTTCAAAAGTTAAATTAAGTTAGAGGGCGGAATGTAATAGGGGGCAAGTTCTAAAAAGGTACTAGTTTAGCGCAAAACTCGCATTTTATCAGAACTCGCACATGTAATAGGCTGTGAGAACATGTAAACTCGCATGTTTCTCACATTTACACTACTCACATGTCTCAAACTTGCATCCAGATATTTTCCCATTTTAAACATACAACTCGTACAATGTAAACCCGCACACAATTAATATAAAAAAAAAAATCTGTTTCAGACAGGTGAGTTCAATGTGACATCTAATTGTAAATAAAAAAAACACATAAGCCCACTTACTGTAAACTAAATATACATAACAAAATATATATTTAAGTTAAAAAACCCATTACCAAAAAATGTAACATATAAATAGTGTACACACATTTCAGTTGAAAATCCCTAATTACACATATAAGCGAGAAATTGTGTCTGTCTGTTTGTCCTTTATGCATGGCCTGAGTTTTGTAGTTAGCTTGACCAAATTTGGCATGGTGGTGTAGTTTGACCAGGATTAGGTATTTGGCTATGTTTGAAGTTCATAAGGGCCATAGAGGTCTACGTAGTGACTATCAATTAGGCAGTGGAGTCTGATTTGAAATTTTGGTTTAAACAAGTTTGCTCAGGATGTCTTCCACTGATCTGAAGGTACAGTGGGGGCAGGCCCAGCTTCATTGGAGGAGCAGTGAGTTGGAGGTTCAACTGCCGCACTGCACCTGCACTGACAGTTACTAATTTCCTCCAAGCACATTTTTATATTCCATAGGGCCTGATTCAGAGCAGGACGCAATTAGCGCTCGCTCGTCCAGAAAATAGGGGTGGCTAGTCAAATGAACCATTCGCTCTTTGCGGTCTGTTCACGCCTCTAGGTCTGATCGAGCGAATCAATTTCTGCAACTGGCTGCTAATATTGTTGAGTTGCCAGCTCCTCCACAGATGGCAATTAAAAGAAATCCTAAGCGATGAGAGGGAACTTTCCTCAATTACCAATACTAAGCAGCTGTGTGGGGTAGCCAACACTTAAAAAATAGGTACATACAGAAATACACAGCGCTTAAAGTAGGGTAATGAAAAAACAATTATATAAGTAATATGTTTATTTATATACTTCAACCATATGTAGATAAATAGCACAATTATTGCAATACCAGTTGTAGCTGCAACATACTGTGCATTGAAAAAATAAATGAATAAAAAAGCTCACCACAGTTGCATATACCTACAGAATACAAGGTACTAATGGTATATCAGAATAAGATCATCCATTAATAAATAACTCTAATAAGCACTTCAATCATGAAAACATTTCATATCTTAACATCCTAACATCACAAATTACTGCTCCTGCAGTTGGAAAATACACACACTAAACTTGTGCTAAGGGCTTCCCAGCGGGACCACTGATGAATCTCCAGCAGGATAGTGGATACAGGGCTGCATTTAATCGATGTTAGTAACAAATTGTAGCAATTTCATTTTTTTTGCAAGATTGTAGTATTATTCCACGTGTATAGGCAAACATCCACCTCACCTCGATGATTGTCAGCAAACGAATAATCACATGTGCATATCTTCTGCTACTAAGGATTTATAACGGCATTGAATGTGCCATTAATCAGCCAGACTATACTTGGGCAGCATCACTACTCAGACAATTTCTTTATATTCCGCTTAAATTGCCAAGGATTTATAGCAGTATTCAAGTTGTTACTAACTAGCTGGGCTAAGGGGTTATACAGCACCGCTACACGGGCAGCCCTTATACATACTGCATCATTTTAAAGTGGCTTTTACACCATTTGGAGCATTGAAGTATTGGGTGCTGTCATGAAAGGAGATATGCACATGTGATTATTAGTTTGCTGACAATCATCGAGGTGAGGTGGATGTTTGCTTATACAAGTGGAATAATACTACAATCTTGTAAAAAATTAAAATGCTACAATTTGTTACTAACATCGATTAAATGCAGCCCTGTATCCACTATTCTGCTGGAGATTCATCAGTGGTCCCGCTGGGAAACCCTTAACACAAGTTTAGTGTGTGTATTTTCCAACTGCAGGAGCAGTAATTTGTGATGTTAGGATATTAAGATATGAAATGTTTTCATGATTGAAGTGCTTATTAGAGTTTTTTATTAATGGATGATCTTATTCTGATATACCATTAGTACCTTGTATTCTGTAGGTATATGCAACTGTGGTGAGGCTTTTTATTCATTTATTTTTTAAATGTATGTTGTAGCTACAACTGGTATTGCAATAATTGTGCTATTTATGGTTGAAGTATTTAGATAAACATATATTACTTATATAATTTTGTTTTTTCATTACCCTACTTTAACCACTGTGTATTTCTGTATCTACCTCCATAGATGGCGTTGGTTCAGGTATGGGTGTGGACTCTGCTGTGGCCTGCTGTTGTACCTCAATGTCCAAGGCTGGTGTGGTGTCCTCAGGCTCCAACAGAGGGCCAACCGGGCTGAGAATTATTTCATGATCCCCTGGATTGTCCTCAACCACCACTGGTCTTGGGGGAGATGTACTAGAAGAACCTGTAAAGTAGAATAAAAAAATAAGTTTGAATACTTTGTAACTAAAAAATGATAGATGACATACAGCTGTTCATGTTTGGGCACAGGTGCTTTGATTATTCACTTAATTAAGTTATTGTTTTTCCCACAATGCAAGCATGTTTTTGTATGGAAAGTTTATATTGTTTTTTTATGGAAAGTTTGCAACTTGACAGACACCTCTCCATTGCAGTTAGTAATTTGCTACACCATAATTGTGTCCTAATTATTTTAAAACTATTAAACCACCCCAGATCTTATTATTTAACATTTGATACTCATCCACATAACAATGATCAGAACAAATGATACCTCATTACAGAGCCCCCTTACCAATATACCATCCACTACACAAACTTATCACCAAAAAGTATTGTCACACAATTCTGCCTGCCTAATGGAACACACACAAATGTTTACCAGGCAAAACAGGAACATTGTATGCAACTAAATAACCTGCCACCAGGACCTACCCTAAGCCTAGGGACCCCATATAAATGGTACACCTTGTACCCACTATAATTACAGCCATGTTTTTTACTCACCAGCCTAGCTGCTGTCCATATGAGTATGTCACCTTTTTGAGGTATAAAAAGAAGGCAGTGTCCTCTGTGGCGCTGTCATATAAAGGGAAAAAAAGGGTTACCATACTATACATGTTTGTAAATGGCATTTCCTCTGCTGGAGATACTCACACTGATCTGGTTTTTGCCATTACATTTAGTTCTATTTAATCTATTATTTTTAAAAACACAACAAGAAAACCCCTAACAAAGCCCCCAATGATCTGCTTCTTTGACTGACAGATTTTAAAAGGCGATAATAATCCATGCAAAGCCATGCTTGTTATTGCCCTTTAAAATTCATCAGTCAAAGCCACCGATCATTGGACTACTTTGCACTATGTAGACTTTGAAAACCAGAAAGCATTATACTCACACCACTAAAATGGATCATTGTTCTGGACTTTTGAGATTTTTTTCCCATTGTAGCTTTTGGGCTACATTCCGCAACATTAACTGGGAGAGTGATCCAAATACACAGCAGCGGCAGCGCTGACGGAACCAGGAAATAATGTAACTGCATTAGAAATATTACTTTACTGTTAGACAACGCAGGGGGAGGGTCCTATCAGAGACTCTACCCCTGGATGTTTTTTTTCACACATTCAGACGATACCTAATTTTTTTATTGCCGTGATAATCAATAAATATGACCCTTAATATGTGATTTATTATAAATGAGAGCATGATTGTACACAACAAATGACATTCTAATTACAAATATACATTGGCATTTCTTTCTTTGCACTAAATTGCAGTTTAGGGGCATATGTACTAAACCTTGGAGAGTGCTAAAGTGGAGAGAGATATAGGGGGAGATACTGTATATCAAAGCTTGCAGAGAGATAAAGTGGAGAGAGATATAGGGGGATATTTATCAAAGCTTGCAGAGCGATAAAGTGGAGAGAGAAAAAATACCAACCAATCAACTCTTAACTGTAATTATTCAAACACAGCCTGTGAAGTGACTGTTAGGAACTTATTGCTTGGTACTTTATCTCCATCCACTTTATCTCTCTCAAAGACTTAGTACATCTCCCCCAAAGTACCAACCAATCAGCTCCTAACTGCCATTTGTCAAACAAAGCCTGTAAAGTGACAGTCAGAAGCTGATTGGTTGGTCCTTTATCTCTCTGCACTTTATCTTTCTTCAAGGCTTAGTACAGATACCCCTAAGGCTTTATATAGGGCCAGTAGAATTTAGGGTACTAAATAAATATTCTAAAGAGAAACAGTCCCCCTTAGTGCCACCACAATGGACATCAAAACTTCATATAGGTCCAGTCTATTTCAGGGTATCTGTGTTG
Source organism: Taudactylus pleione (assembly GCA_031769625.1). NCBI lineage: Eukaryota > Metazoa > Chordata > Amphibia > Anura > Myobatrachidae > Taudactylus > Taudactylus pleione. The sequence continues at coordinate 5,430,791 of JAUIMM010000518.1, forward strand.
ACAGCACAATATAATCATTAATCTATTGTATACTATGTAAAAATCTACTCCCTGGCAAATAACGTTTTGTGAATATTGTAGAGTATTGAGTTTTACATAATATTTGCTATTTATTTTGAAATATGGACCTATTTCAAACAGGACCTGAATACTAATAGACTGGACCACAATCAGGTTTTTTTCTTCATTTGTGTATAGTATTTGTACTAGCTGAATAATGTGTCTCTTTCCTGTCTATAACCCTTTCCACCCTATGGCTATACCAATATACTCCTATAGAGGAGTATTGAAAGCCTTATATGAATAGAGTCAAGGGCTGCAATCTGTCATAAATATTATATTGATCCCACTTGACTTAAGGGACTGTATTTTAAGTATTTGTACAATCCTAAATGTCAAGATAAATTCATAAATGAAGAACAATTGTTCTGCTGCCTATTGGATGGCTCTCACAGGCATGTATTCCCAAGAGGTTTATGTTTCATTCTAGAATATTGCATGGCCTATATTGCATTACACACTCCTTAATACTTTAAGCATTTTAAGATAAAAGGGTTATTAAAAGATTTCCAGGTACATTTCTGTGTAAATCACATAAGGCCATCTAGGGCTCCAATATATAAAATCTGTGCAAATAATATTTACTGATTCCTGCTTTTTTTCCCTATAGTATGTTCAAATTTCTAATGCTAGATGTCTGCTTCAGATATATTCAAGATATGAGAGTAAGTCATTTATAGTTCCTCCAATTTGATCACAATGATTATACATACGTCCCATAAATCACATGAAAGCTTGTCAGTGCCATTGTTATTTAACAATAGACTTTGATATTTTTAGCAAGTGCACATCCATCCAAGATAATGCAAAATGCTTGTTATTTGGATGTTGCAAGACCAGACTCATATTCTGAATAAAAGAAATAAAGCTAATATCATTCTAAATACAAGAGAGTTACTTGCATCATAGGTAACAATAACACAGTTCATACAGTATATTATATATTTTAAATACTGTACAATGTACAGTAATTCTATAACAAAACTGCTCAACACATGCAACATGCAAAAATATATAAGTAGACACCTATAAATAGGTTACTGTTATCCTAAATTGTCATGTTAATGGTTTATTTAAAGAATATAAAGTTTTTTATATATACATATATACACTATATATATATATATATATATATATATATATATATATATATTATATATATACACAGTCAATGAAACAAACAAGATGTGATTTAACTGCAGACTTTCAGATTAAATTTGAGGGTAATTATATCCAAATCAGGTGAGTGGTGTAGAAATTACAACGGTTTCTATATGTGCCTCCCACTTTTTAAGGGGCCAAAAGTAATGGGACAAACTAAACAATCCTAAATCTAACTTTCACTTTTTAATACTTTGTTGCAAATCCTTTGCAGGCAATTACAGCCTGAAGTCTGGAATGCATAGACATCACCAGACGTTGGGTTTCATCCCTGGTGATGCTCTGCCAGGCCTCTACTGCAAATGTCTTCATGTTCCTACTTGTTCTTGGGGCATTTTCCCTTCAGTTTTGTCTTCATCAAGTGAAATGCATGCTCAATCGGATTCAGGTCAGGGGATTGACTTGGCCATTGCATAACATTCCACTTTTTAGCCTTAAAAAACTCTTTGGTTGCTTTTGCAGTATGCTTCGGGTCATTGTCCATCTGCACTGTGAAGAGCCGTCCAATGAGTTCTGAAGCATTTGACTGAATATGAGCATATAATATTGCCTGAAACACTTCAGAATTCACATCATCAATAAATACAAGGGAACCAGTTCCATTGGCAGCCATACATGCCCATACCATGACACTACCACCACCATGCTTCAATGATGAGTTGGTATGTTTTGGATCATGAGCAGTTCCTTTCCTTCTCCATACTCTTCTCTTCCCATCACTCTGGTACAAGTTGATCTTTGTCTCATCTGTCCATAGGATGTTGTTCCAGAACTGTAATGGCTTTTTTAGATGTTGTTTGGCAAACTCTAATCTGGTCTTCCTGTTTTTATGGCTCACCAATGGTTTGCATCTTGTGGTGAACCCTCTATATTCACTCTTGTGAAGTCTTCTCTTGATTGTTGACTTTGACACATATACATCTACCTCCTGGAGAGTGTTCTTGATTTGGCCAACTGTTGTGAAGGGGTTTTTCTTCACCAGGGAAATAATTATTTTGTCATCCACCACAGTTGTTTTCCGTGGTCTTCCGGGTCTTTTGGTGTTGCTGAGCTCTCCGGGGCGTTCTTTCGTTTTAAGAATTCTCCAAACAGTTGATTTGGCCACACCTAATGTTTTTGCTATCTCTCTGATGGGTTTGTTTTGATTTTTCAGCCTAATGATGGCTTGCTTCACTGATAGTGACAGCTCTTTGGATCTCATATTGAGAGTTGACAGCAACTGATTCCAAATGCAAATGTCACACCTAGAATCAACTCCAGACCTTTTACCTGCTTAATTGATAATGAAATAACGAGGGAATAGCCCACACCTGTCCATGAAATAGCTTTTGAGTTGATAGTCCCATTACTTTTGGCCCCTTAAAAAGTGGGAGGCACATATTGAAACTGTTGTAATTCCTACACCGTTCACTCGATTTGGATGTAATTACCCTCAAATTAAATCTGAAAGTCTGCAGTTAAAGCACATATTGTTTGTTTCATTTCAAAACCATTGTGGTGGTGAATAGAGGCCAATTTCTGAAAATTCTGTCAATGTCCCAATATTTATGGACCTGACTGTATATATGCTGATTTTAAAAGATTGTTAAACAGCGTCACATATTAAACTAGATTGTTACTTGAGGACTAAAAGGGAACCTTAATCTATAAGCATATATTATTCACTTAATTTCAGAAGCCTGAGCCATCAATACCAAACAGCCCTGAAGAAGTCACGATTGACGAAACACATTGCGTGATACCGTTTTTTGCTTAGTGTTTCGAACTGGTCGACATCAGAACCTTACCCCAATGGGGAACTAACAAGAGTAAACATTGTAACTCACAAGGGTGATGTTAATTCTGTGTTATGTGAAAATATTTTATAAGTTTTGCTTTTAATGCAATTAAATTGGTTTTAATAATATTTTATTGATTATTGGAAAATTCTTTAGGTTTTTCCTCAGAGATGTTATAATAACATATTAATTATATCTCCAGACATATGACATTACAAAGTAAATTTTGAAATTAAGGTGCTTAATTTATAATTAACCAATCAATATTGGCAAATATATGCTGGCACTCTCCAAAAGACAAAAAACTTTCATTGTTACTGATAGGTCCTCACTTCACTGGCAAGGGGAATTTCTGGAGATTAGCTGCCCAAAACCAATATAAATATATAAAGAAAGAAAAATTAAGACAAGGTATATATTAGCTCATTCTAGGTAACTTTTATTCATATATATATATATATGCACACAAACACACATATATATATATATATACATTTTATATATATATATATATATATACATATATATATATCCATCTATTCCTATAGTGGTGCAAAGTAGCACCACAATAAAGAAGACAGGTGGCACTCCCAGTTGCCAAAATAGATCAAAAAAAGTTTAAATAAGTGAAAACATAAGTACAGATAGAGGTCGATGTTCAAAGCCCCAAGGCTTTTTCATCAGGACTGTACATACAAACAAAAGTGTGAGGAGAGGTGCTTACCTTAGTAGAGAAGGTGCTGAAATCAAGAGGTTACAGTGCAGCAGCGGGACATATGGCGGAAGCCGGAGAGCTCCGAGCTTTTGGATTGTCTCTCTCTCTCTCTCTCTCTCTCTCACTATATATATATATATATATATATATGTGTGTGTGTATCCTGAGGATGGGGATACGTTCCCCAAAACATTGAAATAAAACACCATTGTTTTTTTACTGGATTATAAGTCTCCGAGTGCCGCCTATTTGCAGAGTTGATCTATATATATATATATATATATATATAGTCACCTTTCTCAAAGAACTGCTGACCACGAAACGGCTATTGGGATATGCTCCTTACTACATGAGTTTATGGACGTCAAGGATGATTGAGTATTGCTCCCCTAATATGGCTTTTTTAGATAAGTTCTGATGTCTTCTCATGCCTCTTTAACAATGGGTGACTTGTTTCCCCTTTAAATCCATTTGGTAAATAAATTGATTATATTTTGCATTCAATATAAGTGTGCTGGTTAGGTTCCATGCTGGGACACAAGTTCAGAAGATGGATGGTGCTATATATTATTGACTCTAACCTGGCACCTTTGCCATATTTATATATTTATATATGTAACATTATTTGATGTGATGTGTACAATTTTTATGTGCACTATATATTGCCTTTTTGGACAATTATTTATTTATTTATTTATTATTTATTAACAGTTGCTTATATAGCGCAGCATATTCCATTGCGCTTTACAATTGGAAACATTTATAGAACAAAACAGGGTAATAACAGACAGACATAGAGGTAAGAGGGCCCTGCTTGCAAGCTTACAATCTATAGGGAAATAGGCATTGATACACAAGGATAGGTGCTATATATATTGCAATTTTGTCCGGCCACAATGATCCTCAGGGGACGAAACGTCGACCTGTGATACTTACCCTGTTGAATTAACAAAGCCTTCATTTCACTTCTACTGGTGAGTGCCCTCTTTTGGCCCGGGTGACCATAACTTTATATATATATATATATATATATATATAAATTAGGGATGTGAAGGCTCGCATAGGTTCGAATTTTCCCGCCAAGTTCAGATTTTTCCTGCCAAAAAATTTGTCTCAGAAAGAGGCAAAACGTCATCTTTCATGGACAAACATCATCATTCCAGAACAAAAGTCAATGGAAGATGATGTTTGTCCATGAAAGATGACGTTTTGCCTTTTCTGAGACCCGTTTTTTGGTGGGAAAAATCCGAACTTGGCGGGAAAATTCTAACCTATCCAAGCCTGCACATCCCTAATAATATATATATATATATATATATATATATATATATATATATATATATGTCATTTTGGACTTAATAAGCCTGTGCAAATTCCGATAAAACATTTTCTTTTGTCTCCAAATTTGTTCCGAAAAAAATAATATTTATATACATTTAGTCATTCTTGGCTTGTGGAGCCTACACACTGCAAGTGTCAAGCTTCTGTTTTTTTATTTTTTTTTATTTATTTCTTTATTGCTCCTCACATTAAGATAATACATTCCTCTTTTTTTGTCTCCATACTTCACACACAGTCCCAAGGGGTACATTCCCCGAAAATAATTTCTATGTACAGACACAGATATATATATATATATATATATATGTATATATTAGGGGTGAGCAGGTTCGGATTTCTGAAATCCGAACCCCCCCGAGGCCCCCCGATCCGAGTCCGATCCGAGTCAGGCTCGACTTTTCCCGCCTGACTCGGATCTGAAATCGAGGCAAAACGTCATCATCCCGCCTTCCGAGTCTCGCGGGTTTTGGATCCTATATAAGGTACCCGCGTCGGCGCCATTTTCTCACTCGGCTGTGGACAGTGAAGAGGGAGGGTGGGAGTTAGGGCTGTGTAGTGTAGTGTAGTGCTGCTGTTGTCCACTACTTCAAAGTACATAGGGGCTGGCTGTGTTGTGCTGTGCTGCTGTTGTTAATAGGGGCTGTGTCCACTACTTCAAAGTCCATAGGGGCTGGCTGGACTGTGTTGTGCAGTCAGTTCTCCATAGGGGCTGTGTCCACTCCAAAGTCCTGTGCAGTGTCCCAGTCCTAAAGGGGTGCTGTAGTGTTGTCCAGGGGGTGCTCTGTCCATCAGAGGTGCTCCCCCCAAGTGCTAAAAAAATAATATATTTTCTGTGTTTGTGAATTGTGTGCGCAGTAGCCGCACGTGCATCAACAAAGTAGTGCCAAGCGTGCGCCTGTGTCATAAGTAAAGGGCCGGCTGGCTTGACCGTTAAAGGGTGCTGTAACCCCCGAAAGTACACTCCAGTCCAAACCAAAAAAAAAATTATTTTCTGTGTTTGTGAATTGTGTGCGCAGTAGCCGCACGTGCATCAACAAAGTAGTGCCAAGCGTGCGCCTGTGTCATAAGTAAAGGGCCGGCTGGCTTGACCGTTATAGTGTGCTGTAACCCCCGAAAGTACACTCCAGTCCAAACCAAAAAAAAAATTATTTTCTGTGTTTGTGAATTGTGTGCGCAGTAGCCGCACGTGCATCAACAAAGTAGTGCCAAGCGTGCGCCTGTGTCATAAGTAAAGGGCCGGCTGGCTTGACCATTAAGGGTGCTGTAACCCCCGAAAGTACACTCCAGTCCAAACTAAAAAAAAAATTATTTTCTGTGTTTGTGAATTGTGTGCGCAGTAGCCGCACGTGCATCAACAAAGTAGTGCCAAGCGTGCGCCTGTGTCATAAGTAAAGGGCCGGCTGGCTTGACCGTTAAGGGTGCTGTAACCCCCGAAAGTAGACTCCAGTCCAAACCAAAAAAAAAATTATTTTCTGTGTTTGTGAATTGTGTGCGCAGTAGCCGCACGTGCATCAACAAAGTAGTGCCAAGCGTGCGCCTGTGTCATAAGTAAAGGGCCGGCTGGCTTGACCGTTAAGGGTGCTGTAATCCCCGAAAGTACACTCCAGTCCAAACCAAAAAAAAAATTATTTTCTGTGTTTGTGAATTGTGTGCGCAGTAGCCGCACGTGCATCAACAAAGTAGTGCCAAGCGTGCGCCTGTGTCATAAGTAAAGGGCCGGCTGGCTTGACCGTTAAAGGGTGCTGTAACTCCCAAAGTACACTCCAGTCCAAACCAAAAAAAAAATTATTTTCTGTGTTTGTGAATTGTGTGCGCAGTAGCCGCACGTGCATCAACAAAGTAGTGCCAAGCGTGCGCCTGTGTCATAAGTAAAGGGCCGGCTGGCTTGACCGTTAAAGGGTGCTGTAACCCCCGAAAGTACACTCCAGTCCAAACCAAAAAAAAATTATTTTCTGTGTTTGTGAATTGTGTGCGCAGTAGCCGCACGTGCATCAACAAAGTAGTGCCAAGCGTGCGCCTGTGTCATAAGTAAAGGGCCGGCTGGCTTGACCGTTAAGGGTGCTGTAACCCCCGAAAGTACACTCCAGTCCAAACCAAAAAAAAAATTATTTTCTGTGTTTGTGAATTGTGTGCGCAGTAGCCGCACGTGCATCAACAAAGTAGTGCCAAGCGTGCGCCTGTGTCATAAGTAAAGGGCCGGCTGGCTTGACCGTTAAGGGTGCTGTAATCTCCAAAAGTACACTCCAGTCCAAACCAAAAAAAAAATTATTTTCTGTGTTTGTGAATTGTGTGCGCAGTAGCCGCACGTGCATCAACAAAGTAGTGCCAAGCGTGCGCCTGTGTCATAAGTAAAGGGCCGGCTGGCTTGACCGTTAAAGGGTGCTGTAACCCCCAAAGTACACTCCAGTCCAAACCAAAAAAAAAATTATTTTCTGTGTTTGTGAATTGTGTGCGCAGTAGCCGCACGTGCATCAACAAAGTAGTGCCAAGCGTGCGCCTGTGTCATAAGTAAAGGGCCGGCTGGCTTGACCGTTAAAGGGTGCTGTAACCCCCAAAGTACACTCCAGTCCAAACCAAAAAAAAAATGATTTTCTGTGTTTGTGAATTGTGTGCGCAGTAGCCGCACGTGCATCAACAAAGTAGTGCCAAGCGTGCGCCTGTGTCATAAGTAAAAGGCCGGCTGGCTTGACCGTTAAAGGGTGCTGTAACCCCCGAAAGTACACTCCAGTCCAAACCAAAAAAAAATTATTTTCTGTGTTTGTGAATTGTGTGCGCAGTAGCCGCACGTGCATCAACAAAGTAGTGCCAAGCGTGCGCCTGTGTCATAAGTAAAGGGCCGGCTGGCTTGACCGTTAAGGGTGCTGTAACCCCCGAAAGTACACTCCAGTCCAAACCAAAAAAAAAATTATTTTCTGTGTTTGTGAATTGTGTGCGCAGTAGCCGCACGTGCATCAACAAAGTAGTGCCAAGCGTGCGCCTGTGTCATAAGTAAAGGGCCGGCTGGCTTGACCGTTAAGGGTGCTGTAATCTCCGAAAGTACACTCCAGTCCAAACCAAAAAAAAAATTATTTTCTGTGTTTGTGAATTGTGTGCGCAGTAGCCGCACGTGCATCAACAAAGTAGTGCCAAGCGTGCGCCTGTGTCATAAGTAAAGGGCCGGCTAGCTTGACCGTTAAAGGGTGCTGTAACCCCCAAAGTACACTCCAGTCCAAACCAAAAAAAAAATGATTTTCTGTGTTTGTGAATTGTGTGCGCATTAGCCGCACGTGCATCAACAAAGTAGTGCCAAGCGTGCGCCTGTGTCATAAGTAAAGGGCCGGCTGGCTTGACCGTTAAAGGGTGCTGTAACCCCCAAAGTACACTCCAGTCCAAACCAAAAAAAAAATGATTTTCTGTGTTTGTGAATTGTGTGCGCAGTAGCCGCACGTGCATCAACAAAGTAGTGCCAAGCGTGCGCCTGTGTCATAAGTAAAGGGCCGGCTGGCTTGACCGTTAAGGGTGCTGTAACCCCCGAAAGTACACTCCAGTCCAAACCAAAAAAAAATTATTTTCTGTGTTTGTGAATTGTGTGCGCAGTAGCCGCACGTGCATCAACAAAGTAGTGCCAAGCGTGCGCCTGTGTCATAAGTAAAGGGCCGGCTGGCTTGACCGTTAAAGGGTGCTGTAACCCCCGAAAGTACACTCCAGTCCAAACCAAAAAAAAATTATTTTCTGTGTTTGTGAATTGTGTGCGCAGTAGCCGCACGTGCATCAACAAAGTAGTGCCAAGCGTGCGCCTGTGTCATAAGTAAAGGGCCGGCTGGCTTGACCGTTAAAGGGTGCTGTAACCCCCAAAGTACACTCCAGTCCAAACCAAAAAAAAAATTATTTTCTGTGTTTGTGAATTGTGTGCGCAGTAGCCGCACGTGCATCAACAAAGTAGTGCCAAGCGTGCGCCTGTGTCATAAGTAAAGGGCCGGCTGGCTTGACCGTTAAAGGGTGCTGTAACCCCCGAAAGTACACTCCAGTCCAAACCAAAAAAAAAATTATTTTCTGTGTTTGTGAATTGTGTGCGCAGTAGCCGCACGTGCATCAACAAAGTAGTGCCAAGCGTGCGCCTGTGTCATAAGTAAAGGGCCAGCTGGCTTGACCGTTAAGGGTGCTGTAACCCCCAAAAGTACACTCCAGTCCAAACCAAAAGAAAAATTATTTTCTGTGTTTGTGAATTGTGTGCGCAGTAGCCGCACGTGCATCAACAAAGTAGTGCCAAGCGTGCGCCTGTGTCATAAGTAAAGGGCCGGCTGGCTTGACCGTTAAGGGTGCTGTAACCCCTGAAAGTACACTCCAGTCCAAACCAAAAAAAAAATTATTTTCTGTGTTTAGCCGCACGTATATATCAAATCGATATAACATAAATGGAGGACCAAACTTTTTCCGATAAAAATAAAATAGAGAAAGATCAAGAACCACTTCCTCCTAGTGCTGAAGCTGCTGCCACTAGTCATGACATAGACGATAACATGCCATCAACGTCGTCTGCCAAGGCCGATGCCCAATGTCATAGTAGAGGGCACATACAATCCCAAATGGCAAAGTTCAGGAAAATGACCTTGAAAAAGACATTTAAATCAGCTGAAGAGAAACGTAAACTTGCCAATATGCCATTTACGACACGGAGTGGCAAGGAACGGCTAAGGTCGATCCCTAGTATGTTCATGACTAGTGGTTCAGCTTCACATGACGATGGAAGCCCTCCTCCCACTAAAAAAATCAAAAGAGTTAAGCTGGCAAAAGCACAGCGAAGAACTGTGCTTTCTAAGAAGATATCACAAATCCCCAAGGAGAGTCCAAGTGTGGTGGTGGTTGCGATGCCTGACCTTCCCAGCACTGGACGGGAAGAGGTGGCTCTTTCCACCATTTTCACGCCCCCTGCAAGTGCTGAAAGGAGCACCCACAGTCCACTTGCTGATATGCAAATTGAAGATGTCACTGTTGAAGTACAACAGGATGAGGATACTGGTGTAGCTGGCGCTGAGGAGGAAGTTGGCGAGGAGGATTCTGATGGTGATGTGGTTTGTTTAAATCAGGCTCCGGGGGAGACAGTTGTTGTCCGTGGGATGAAAAAGCCCATCACGGTCATGCCTGGGCAGAAGACCAAACATTCCACCTCTTTGGTCTGGCAATATTTCTATCCAAATCCGGACAACAACTGTCTTGCCATATGTGCCATATGTACCATATGTAAAGGTGAAATAAGTAGGGGTAGGGACGTCAACCACCTAGGAACATCCTCCCTTATACGGCACCTGCAGCGCGTTCATAAAAAGTTACTGTCAAGTTCAGAAACTTTGGCTAAGACCGTAAGCAGTCCAGGGACACCTAAATCCCGTTGTCCTGTTGTATCCAAGCGCCTGCAAACCACACCGTCAACTCCCTCCTCGTCAATTTCCTCCTTAGTCAGGATCGGAAGTAGTCCTGCAGGCCATGTCACTGGCATGACTGACTCTCCTATCCGGGATTCCTCTGGAGGATCCTGCATTGCTACGCCTACTGCTGCCGCTGCTGCTGTTGCTGCTGCTGGGAGTCGTTCATCATCCCAGAGAGGAAGTAGGAACACCACTACTTTTACTAAACAATTGACCTTCCAACAGTCCTTAGCGAGGAGGATGAAGTACGACAGCAGTCATCCTGAAGCAAAACGTATAACTGAGGCCTTGACTGCTATGTTGGTGTTAGACGTGCTTCCGGTATCCGCCATTAGTGCAGTGGGATTTAGACAATTGATGGAGGTAGTGTGTCCCCGGTTCCAAATCCCGTCTAGATTCCACTTCACTAGGCAGGCGATACCGAGACTGTACAGAAACGTCAGAAAAAGTGTCCTCAGTGTCCTGAAAAATGCCGTTGTACACAATGTCCACTTAACCACGGACATGTGGACAAGTGGAACAGGGCAGACTAAGGACTATATGACTGTGACAGCCCACTGGGTAGATGTATCACCTTACGCAGCAACAGCAGCAGCGTCACCAGTAGCAGCATCTCCAGCTCGTTACAAGGCAGGCTATGCTGTGTATCACCGGTTTCAGTAAGAGGCACACCGCCGACAACCTCTTAGAGAAACTGAGGGAAATCATCGCCCAGTGGCTTACCCCACTTAGACTCTCTTGGGGATTTGTGATATCTGACAATGCCACCAATATTGTGCGGGCATTACATCTGGGCAAATTCCAGCACGTCCCACGTTTTGCTCACACAATAAACTTGGTGGTGCAGAATTTTCTGAAAAGCGACAGGGGCGTGCAAGAGACGCTTTGGGTGGCCCGAAAAATTTCTGGCCACTTTCGCCATTCAGCGACTGCGTGCCGAAGACTGGAGCGCCAGCAAACACTCTTGAACCTGCCCCGCCATCACCTGAAGCAAGAGGTTGTGACGCGGTGGAACTCAACCCTCTATATGCTTCAGAGGATGGAGGAGCAGCAAAAGGCCATACAAGCCTATACATCCACCTATGACATAGGCAAAGGAGGGGGTATGCACCTGACTCAAGCGCAGTGGAGAATGATTTCCGTGTTGTGCAAGGTTCTCCAGCCCTTCGAACTTGCCACACGTGAAGTCAGTTCAGACACAGCCAGCTTGAGTCAGGTCATTCCCCTCATCAGGCTTTTGTAGAAGCAGCTGGAGAAAGTGAAGGAGGAGCTAAGACGGAGCGATTCCGCTCAGCATGTGGGACTTGTGGATGAAGCCCTTCATTCGCTTTGCCAGGATTCCAGGGTGGTCAATCTGTTGAAATCAGACCACTACATTTTAGCCACCGTGCTTGATCCTAGGTTTAAAGCCTATGTGGTGTCTCTCTTTCCAGCCGACACAAGCCTGCAGAGGTGCAAAGACCTGCTGGTGAACACACTGTCAGCTGAAGCGGAACGTGACACGTCAACGGCTCCTTCTTCATTTTCTCCCGCAACTGGGGCTGCCAGGAAAAAACTTAGGTATCCTAAGCAACCCGCTGGCGGTGATGCAGGGCAGGCAGGACCAAGTTTGGACATCTGGTCTGGACTGAAGGACCTGGCAACAATTTCTGACATGTCTACTGTCACTGCATATGATACTGTCACCATTGACAGAATGGTGGAGGATTACATCGGTGACAGCATCCAAGTAGGCATGTCAGACAGTCCATACCTGTACTGGCAGGAAAAAGAGTCAATTTGGAGGCCCCTGTACAAGCTGGCTCTATTTTACCTGAGTTGCTCCCCCTCCAGTGTGTACTCCGAAAGAGTGTTTAGTGCAGCCGGGAACCTTGTCAGCGAAAGGCGTAGGAGGTTGCTTCCACAGAATGTGGAGAAGATGATGTTCATCAAAATGAATTATCAGCTCTTCCAGGGAGACCAGCCTCCAGAAGGTACAGAGGGACCTGTGGTGGTGGATTCAAGTGGGGACGAGTTAATACTTTGTGAGGATGAGGATGTACACACTGAAGAGGGTGAGGAATCGGTGGATGAGGAGGATGAGGATGACATCTTGCCTCCGTAGAGCCAGTTTGTGCAGGGACACATTAATTGCCAGCTTGTTTTGTGGGGGCCCAAACGAACCAATCATTTCAGCCACAGTTGTGTGGCAGACCCTGGCGCTGAAATGATTGATTTGTTAAAGTGTGCATGTCCTGTTTATACAACATAAGGGTGGGTGGGAGGGCCCAAGGACAATTCCATCTTGCACTTCTTTTTTTTCTTTGCATTATGTACAGTTTGGGGCCTAGTTTTTCTAACTGCCATCCTGTCTGCCACTGCAGTGTCACTCCTAGATGGGTCACGTGTTTGTGACGCCCACTCGTGTCGCTTAGCATAGTCATCCAGCTACCTCGGTGCAACCTTTTGGACATAAAAACACTATTGTGAGGTGTGAGGTGTTCAGAATAGACTGGAAATGAGTGGAAATTAAGGTTATTGAGGTTAATAATAGCATAGGAGCAGAGAAACCAACAAATTCTGTGATTTTAGCTGTTTTTATGCTTTTTTTAAAAAAAATACAGATCCAAAACACAAAACCCAGAACCCAAAACACGGAAGGGTGGTTTTGGCAAAACCAATCCAGATCCAAAATACGAAGAAAGATCCAGATCCAAAACCAAAACACAAAACACGAAAAGTGGCCGGTGCACACCCCTAATATATATATATATATATATATATACACACAATCCAATAGTCCGGCACTCCCTAATGATAGAAATAATTTTACCCAGTTGCCAGCATCAGCATATTAACATGCTATCATAAAGGAGCAGAGTATATGCGGCACTAAGGGCTTCAATAAGACGCATAAAACAAGTCTTCCTGTGCTCAACGCTTCAGTGGTTATGCAGTCCTGATGAAAATGCATAGCCATTGAAACATTGACCACAGGAAGACTTGTTTTATGTGTCTTATTGAAGCCCCTGAGTGCTGCATATACTCTACTCCTATATATATATATATATATATATATATATATACATACTGTATATATATATCCAAGATGGTATAAATCACTTGTTCAGTTAAAGTAATAAAACATGTTTACAGTTCTGTTAATTGTAGCATTTGTATATCTATAAATGTATTGTTTTACTGTATAATTATTTGACTGAAATATAAGAACCCTTAAAGCTATATTTGATGGTGTCTACTTACTGAGAGGAGATGTAAGGTTGCTGATGCTGTCAGTATCTAAGAAGAGCAAGTTGCGGTGGTTTGTTACATTGAATGTAAATTGTGTATTTTAAACAAATGTAAAGCATCCAGTACACTATAGATGACATTAGCCCTATTACTTCATTCCTATTAGTGTTTGGGTTTTCCCAAGTAGGCCCAAACTGACTACAAACACCTGGGTGGAGGCACTGAATGAAAAGGTACACCACTTAATGGAAGGTTAAGAGTGGGAAAATATTAGACAGTAAGTCAGTTAGTAACCTAGGGCCAAATGTAATAGAGTGAGAGTTTAGAAAATGTGAGTGTTTAGCAATAAACTCTCACGCTTTTTAAACTCGGCCAATGTAGTGCGAGAACATGCAAATTCAAATGTTTTTAGACTAAAAAAACCTCACAATTTAAACTCTCATCCAGATGTTTTCCCATTTTGAAGATAAAACTTGACCAATGTGAGTGCTTACTGCTAAACTCTCACATTTTCTAAACTCTCACCCTATTACATTTGGCCCCTAGTGTCCCTATAGAGTAAAGGCGGGTTACATATGTGACAGTTTAGGCTTATGCAAAAGCAAGGAAAAGGGGAAAACTGGAATAACAACGCACAGGCAAAATAATTCTTATTATATTTTGAAGTGAAATATTAGATATTTACAACGACTATTCCTCTGGCAGATCAACAAATTATGGGGAAAGTAACCAAAATTATATGGTAGTGGTGGTGCTCACTAGAGTTAAAATGGAACATGTAGAAAAAACAGACAAAAAACTCTATTTGGCCAGCACTCTTTACACAAAAAATATATTATTCTAAAACATAACTTTTAATGAAATTAAGTCTTAAACTTAGTTGGGGTTCATACCTCTTCCAACTAACACCTATATATGTAAAACATACTTGATGAAATAGCAATGATTGCAATCTCTACAGTAGTTTGTCTAAATATAATAGTCAAATTAAGACATATATAAAGATAAAGAAAATATATAGAGACAAAAATACCACACAAACACACTATATCTCTAATTTCTCAAATTTCTGAACTTAATTTGGTCCCAGTGTAAATTTTGATATGTAAATCATATAGACCATCTCTTTATAGGCAAAATATTTGGCAGTATACAAATATATATATATATATATATACATATAAATACTTTTTTCAAAACCTACAGATAGGAATCTGTTGCTGCAAGCACAAAGTTGTCACCCCAGGAGTCTCATTCAAGGCCTCCCTTATTCACAGATGATAAGAGTATTATGAATTAATAGCGATAGGAATGTGGCTATATCACAGATTGATGATTTAATCAATCGGCTTTTCTGTAGGGGTTATTCTCGTAAGATATTGGAAGAAACTAAAATGAGGGTCTTAACATTGGATAGAAATACTATCCTTAGTAAAAAAGATACAAAAAATACAGCTAAATCAAAGTTCCCTTGGGTTAGCAAGTATAATATTGCTTCCCCGATAATTAATAAAATAACAAAAAAACATTGGCCTATTATAGAATCAGACTCTAATCTACATTTATCCTGTAAACAACTAATGCCATGTTATAAGCGGGGTCGCAATTTGAAAGACCATTTAGTTAAGACTGACTTATCAAAATTTTCTAGTCCGGGTTTTAGTACATTCCCTAAAAAAGTAGGCTGTATTAGATGTTCATGTGTGTCCTGCCAGTACCTAATTACAGGTAACTCTTTTTCCCATCCACATAGTGGCAAATTGATTCATATAAAACATTTATTAACATGTAATTCAAATTATGTAATTTACCAAATTATTTGCCCATGTGGTTGGAGTTATGTTGGAAAAACAGAGAGAAAATTTAAGGAGCGAATGGCTGCACACAGGTCAGCAATCCGCCAAGCATTAAGTACTGGCTCAAGCGAGCAACCTGTTGCACAAAATTTTGCGGAGTTAGGTCACCCTGTGTCCAGTATTAGATACAGAGTGATTGATCACATTCCTCCACCATTACGAGGAGGTAATACGGGAAAGTTACTCCTCCAAAGTGAGATGCGCTGGATAGCACGTCTTAATACTTTATACCCTAAAGGGTTAAATGAAGGTAGTTCATTTTCATGCTTTTTATAATTGAGGTAATCTTTACAATGGATCTATGGTTAGTTATATTGAGAATGAAGAATTAATACTCTTTAAAGCATATTTATTCTGAGGGAGATATAGCCCTCTATGTCCTGTGATTATAACTTGACGTGGTCAAAGGTTTGGTAAACTTGTAATATATCTTTATATTTTTAACATCTGGGTAAATGTGATTGCAAAAGATATAAAGTAATTTCTGTAAAGAGTTTCAATCTGATTGTTACTTTGTGCTTTACTATATTGGGAAGGGGATGCGCTTAAGCTATCTTCTCAATAGGGATGATTGTATGTACATGTCGCTATGGAGATGGTTTTGACGGAGGCACGCAAATGGCGTGATGACGTCATCAACACAGGCCGGTGACCGGGAGGGCAGTCCCGCATTCCGGAGGTTTTGTCACTGATTCTAAGGTGTATATAAGGTATGTTATGTATATGTTTCTTTGTATCCTGATGACAGTTTATAAAACTGAAACGTTGATGTATTAAGCCTGCATTTGGAGTTTGTTTGTTCTATGCCTTGAGTGCCGCACCTCCCCCGCACATATATATGTGAAATCTTCAGATGACAATATCCTGAAGTTAAAACGCATAGAATCTGTAAACGGCAAATATCATAAATACCCTTGTAATATGTTATTGGTGAATCCCATAGAATAGGGAAATACTTGAGTAACAAGGAAGGTCAGGCTGTAGATCTACTGCTCCTCATTCTACTGCTCCTTACCTATGCACAATGCTATGTGGGATACTGCCAAATATTTTGCCTATAAAGAGATGGTCTATTTGATTTACATATCAAAATTTACACTGAGACAAATTAAGTTCAGAAATTTGAGAACTTAGAGATATTGGGGTATATTTACTAAGGTGCGGGTTTTTAGAAGTGGTTTTGTTGCCCATAGCAACCAATCAGATTCTAGCTATTACCTTCTAGAAGGTGCTAGATAAATGTTAAGTAGAAACTGATTGGTTGCTATGGGCAACAAAACCACTTCTAAAAACCCGCACCTTAGTACATATACCCCATAGTGTGTTTGTGTGGTATTTTTGTCTCTATATGTTTTCTTTATCTTTATATAAGTCCTAATTTGACTATTATATTGAGACAAACTACTGTAGAGATTGTGATCATTGCTATTTCATCAAGTATGTTTTACGTATATAGGTGTTAGTTGGATGATATATGAAACCCGATTAATTTTAAGACTTTATTTCATTAAAAGTTAGAGTTTCTTGACAGCTTAGGCTTATTCAGAAGGCTGATGGCTGCCTGAACTACATTCAATGTTTACATTGTTTCCGATTTTGTGTGTGAGTAGCAGATGTAAGAAGCTTTCACTGGACGTCTCTAAGCACTGGATGGTGAGTGAGGCATTAGCATATTTTAGCAATTGCGGTCCGTGAGAGATCGCAGCTGTGATGGCATTTGCCTCCACATCTGAATTAGACTCAAAGTCCTTTCCCTCCCTGTGTAATACTGTAAATTACAAAGTCACATGCTTGCTACTAACTGAAACCTGAGACCAGATTATTATTTTTGTACATTTTTAAATTAACTTACATTTAGTGTCTGTTATGTATTAATTTTTCCTAATGTGTACGGTCTAAAGTGGATGAAAAATATAAAAATATTATTTTATACAATTTGTGAAGCACAACAGACTTATCGTAATTAGAACTAAAGGGAAAATCACAATCTGCTGTTTGGACATACTAACTACAATCACCATCTGTCATCTTATTTAGTTGCTTAGGTTGATTAGTTATTGAAGCTTTTAAACATTTCATAAAACAAGTCAGTTGAGTAAAACAACAACTGCAAAACAAAGAAAAGTAGCAGGTTTTACTCCTGTTTGCCCTTAAAAGCTATGTTTGTGTTGGAAATTTACTAAGAATCGTGTTGGGACATGATTCATTCTCACACTTTATCGACAGAATGTTTTTCGCTACAAAATGCCATTTACAAAGAATCATGTTTGCTTGCGTTTTGTCATTCGATGGTGTAACTAGTCATGTTATGGCAAGGTCAGTCAATTCGGGTGTTTTTTTAAACTGAAATCGCAAATATTTGATGCGACGGAATTCACACCCCGGAATTTCGCATGTGAAATCAGAGAAAATCGCAAACATAATCTGAATGGTCAGAATTCACACATGCTACGGTGGCGTTACCATGTGGTGTAAATACGCCCACAAACCACGGAGAGAGGAGAGTTTTGGCAGGAGAATTCAAATCGATTGTTGCTTGGTTGGTTGTGTAAGTTGTCTTGTGTTTTTATGTACTTTTGTTAGTTTTTAAAATGTGTCTTTTTTTTGTCCTGTGCCATATTTGTTTTTTTTTTTTTGTCTTGTCACTATTTGTGAGTGTGTGTGTGTGTGTGTGTGTGTGTGTGTGTGTGTGTGTGTGAGGTTGTGTTGGAGGCTATTTTATGTTCTTTTATTTATCAGTGTTCAGTGTTTTGTGTTGTGATGGAGGAGGAGAGTGGTCTGACATGGAGGTTTCTGTACAGCAGGTCAGTGGTCAGGGGAAAGACCAGGAGTGGCCACAATGTTCAGTTTGCATTTGATGAAAACATGGCCTTCTTCAATTGGGTCATGAGGCATTATGACCAGTTGTTTGGTTTATACTCCTCCAGAACAAGTGGTCACAAGAAATTTTGATCAGGCAGAAGATATTGGAGGAGGTCAACTGTTCGGGGATGCTGAAGCGCACTGTAGATGTGTGTAAGAAGAACTTCAGTGACGTAAAGCGGTGTGTCAAAAGAAAAATGGCCACAGAGGCCCAATACCAGAGGCAAATTGGTGTCAGCTCCTTCATCCCTCCAGAGGTGGTTCAGGTTGTGCATGTCTATGACACAGAAGCCACACCCGAACAGAGTGAATAATATCCTAATCATTACCTTTGTCAAGTCATTTTGATGTGTTTCCGGTGACATTTTTGTTCTTATTAATAAAATGTAAACCAAATCACCTTAGAACTTAGCAAACAATGTCTATTGTTATGTGCATACCTGGATATGTGAATTATTAATGTTAATTGATATATGTGACCACACAGCCATTTATTTTGCTTGCACATGTTGTATGGTCCTGTGGATTGCAGTACACACATGTAATGGGCACCATTACATGTAAGTCCTAGATAAATGTATACAATGTGTCAGTATTAGGGATGTTAGGGACCCACCTGATGTGGTCACCATGGCGTAGTAGGTGGGCAAACATCTTTGGCCAAACATGTACTAAGAATCTCTATAGAAAACCATGTTAATTGATATATTATTATATATATTTTCAGTGCTCGAAGTGGTAATTTAGAGGTGGGGGTATGGAGATTGAATCTTCCCCCCCATGGGCCCCTGCTTCCATATCACTCCATTGTACTTCTAACCCCCCCCCACACACACACTTCTCCCTGCCTGCTCCCCTCTCTCACACCCTGCCCTTACTGATTCCCTCTCTCTTTCACCCCCTACAATAGCTAGCCTGCCTCTGTCTGCCCCTCTCTCTATTCCCTCTCTCACACCCTCCCCTCTCTCTAATTCTCTCTTACCTGCGCTGCTGGAGTGAAGCCACCGGGATCCTCGGGTCTTCCCTCCAGTTTATCTGGCTCCGCTGCGAGCCAATGAGAAGCTGCCATTTGGCAGCTTCTCAATGGCGCTGCTGCGAGCCAATGAGAAGCTGCCATTTGGCAGCTTCTCATTGGCTGGCGGCTGCGAGCCCTGCAATTGGCTGGCGGCCGCGAGTCCCGCGATTGGCTGGCGGCTGCGAGCCTCGTGATTGGCTGGCAGCCGTCCAGTACGTGGTGCTTACAGTGCAGCCGGGACCAGGTACTTTGTCCCGGCTACATGTCAGCGCCTCCACTGCCCCGATTGAGATGTGTCCCCTGCGGGACACATCTTAACACATTGACGCCACTGTTCCAGCGCTGGGATCCCATACTGGATCCCAGCGCTGGTGCAATCTTTTCTACATCTAAAATAAAGTGGGGCCGGGAAGTGGCAGTATGTCATACCGCCGTATACCGCCCCACTTCGACCACTGTATATTTTTGATATTTATTATTCTTAGTAATTGGAGTGTGCATCTGCTTCCCTCCTTCTTTCTGCAGTAGAACTACAGGTCTCAGCATAGTAGCACCATCCCCCCCTTTTTTTCACATTTTTCACATGTTATCTGTTGTTTGGTAAAAAACTCAAAACATGAACCTTAGTGGTGACAAAGAAAAAGGAAGATTTATTTGTTTGTGCCATTTATAAATGCATTACAACTGTGTTGACATGTGCAAAAGGTAAAACATTAGGCCATTACTATGTACAGCTGTTTGTCTGCTCTGCTAATGTTTTGGACAACGTACAATGGTTTTCTTTTGTTGTTAGGAACAAATGTCCTTGAACTATTTTTTTTTGGGGGGGGGGTTTAAAAAAAGGATTTTCCATGAATGCAATTTGTTGTAATATCACAATATTATATTACAGGCAAAAGTGTTAGTGGGAAGAAAAAAGCTGTCCTACCACCCTTAAGGCAGGATGACGAATGTCCAGGTAAATACATTTTCCAGATTGTGCCTCGGTAAATGAATAAACACATTGTTGGTTTGCAATTTACATGCTTCAATTCTTTAAGGTTCATCCTCAGCATTCCAATCTGCCAGACAGCCACCACCACTGCCACCTTCTCTTGGCAGTAGGGAGACCCAACACTCCCAAAGACCATCCATACCACAGACACCTCCCTGTGCGCAGCCATTTGGTGAGTATTTGTAATGAGAAAACCTATGCATTATCTTTTTGAATTTCAGGCAAAAGTACTTTAGAAATAAATTCTGAAATTGTTCTAAAAAGTGGTGAAGCACCACAGTGGAGAGGTTTAACATAAGAAAGATTCTGCATGTACTGCAAAAATTACTTCATGAGAAATACTGGTGTACAGCTACATGTTTGCTATGCTGTACTCCACAAATGATCATAGGTGCGACTTTGGAAAAAGCATCATACATCAACCTCTTATCCTTGTAACCACTAAATGAAACATCTAGCCCTGACTGTTTAGAAATCTTTTCTTTTTGGATCCAGAGTCCACAATTGGTTATTCTGTTGTGTGTAACCTTGTTTTACATCTATGCACTTATACTTATATATTCTTTTCCTTTAGATCCACACACTGAAGGTCCATGGTCACCAACCTTAGAGCCACTTGGTCAACCTTAATGAAACACAAGATAAAATGGTCACATTAAACATGTTTCCAGTCACACCACAATGGGCGCAAACACCGAGCCCACCCAGTCCTGCTGCTGCTGCTCTTTTATCCTCCATGGCAGCAATCCATGATTGTCATGTGACCCTATTGAACACACAAAAGAGACACTTGTCACAAATGACTAGGCAGCGCGACAGCAGGCTTTCTGCTATAAATAGCATGTTTTCTAGCCTAAATTAAGATGTCAATGGGCTTAATAACATTTTAACTGGGAATTTAGAAATATTAACCAGAATACTTGAGACATTCTTTTATGCATGTCCCAAACTCAAACCAATGTACTTAGGGACATGACTCAAAACATAATAAGTTTAATGAGTCACTTCCCTGGGGCTATAAGTAGCACCAGTAGCAATTTAAACCCCTCACCTGCACCAACACCACCTAGGCAAGGGACCTGCACCAGAGGTGGAGCTGCATGTTGAAGCCGTTCATCACCCTCCCCTAGTCACCCACCTAAAAGGAGACATTCACAATAATGTTGATCAATATGTTTTCCAGTTGCATTTGTATACTGAAAAAATACAAATATGGTGCAATTCTATTCCTATTCTGAAAAGAAAAAAAGTTGGTTATATTTGTATGCTGAAAAAAACAGCTCTTTATATTTATGTTTGTTTCTTTTTTGAGGCAGTTTTATTTTTATAACAAGACCACATTCACAAAAGGCCTGTAACAACATTATTATGTAGGTGTTGACATAATAAAACTTGGTAATTAAAATGTAATTGTTTTTTTACTTTTCAATTAGACTATAAAACCTATTTTCATGTACTAATTTGCAATTTTGTATATAACACACCTAAAATAATGGGTAATGAGTAGGAATACTTTTTATGATAAAAATGTGTAAACACACTGACATCTTATTGGAAAAGTGTGTGTTCCAAATAGAGTCACATACTTCACTGCAAAGTGATGCTTTTAATTAGCATGCCAATTATATGCTGCAGAAACAGAGGCACCCTAATAGTGTGTTTTGCAGAGATGTATTCAATCAAGTACAGTACATTGTATGCTGATGTGTTTTTGAAATTGAAAGTGACAGACTGTAGTAATGTTTTATTTATCAAGGGACATTGACTGTACTTAATAATTGCTTTTACTTTGCTATGGTTACAAATGCAACTCTTTCAGGCAACAGGACACATTACAGGAGTTGCTACAAGATTTACACGTGTACTTACAAATTTCTTGCAAGACATCACCTAAGTTTTAAACCTTGGATAATAGTTCACCACAGGTGAGGTAATACATTAATTTATAGGTGAAGCAAGACATTCATAATTTAACATTTGCTGCAATGGTTAAATTGTAGTAGATGAACATTATTTTATTATATCTTATTAAAACAAATTACATCGAAGGTAAAAATACCAATGTTGTGTAATATACTGCGATATGTTGCGACTGAACCCTGACAAAACATAGATCCTTATGGTAAGGATTTACTCTTAAGAGTTCAGAACTACAATACACAGAACATGTGCAGAATCTTGGTGTTGTCCTGAATAGTGGCTTGACAATTAGACATCAGGGCGTAAATTTACTAAAGTGAGAGTTTTTAGAAGTGAGTTTTAAAAGTGATGTTGCCCATAGCAACCAATCAGATTGTACTTATCTTCTAGAAGGTGCTAGTTAAATGTTAAGTACAATCTGGTTGGTTGCTATGGGCAATATCACTTTTAAAACTCACTTCTAAAAACTCTCACTTTAGTAAATTTACCCCCAGGTATCATCCACAATCAAATCCTACTCATTCTTTCATCTGAGGAATAGAATCAAACACTTAATTCCCTCAGAAGATCTGCCTGCTGTATGCATTTATATCATCACACCTAGACTTCTGCAACGCCCTCTACCTTGGTTCCCCCAGCAAAAGAATTGCACCAATTGCAAATGGTACATAATGCCAAGCTATTAACCAACCAGCCCCATTCCAGCCACATAACACCCATTCACTACTCCCTTCACTGGCTGCTTGTCAGATGGTGAATTGTTTTCATGAATGGCTTACTGACTTTCAAAGCCCTACATAACCAAGTTACTTGAAGCAGATTCTAATGTCCATTGTTAAGCTTGTTTTGTATTTTGTGGTGAAAAGGCAATTGTAAAGCACTTTGGGTCCTTTAGGAGAAAAGTGCTATATAAATAACATTATTATTATTATTATTACTTACAATCAAATAGTTGGCAATCACTGAAGCCCTAACTTGCCTCTCACTTTCTGTGGTCACAAGATGAAACCAGTAGCCCTGCCTGCTGACTGTGCATTGCATAATGTGGGGGGGGGGAGGTTTATTAAGGCACAGTTGATGCAACACACAACAGCAGAGCACAATGATGTAGATTTTATTAACAGAATACACCATAGTCTCTCCAGATTTATCAAGAGTGCGGAACCTAGATTTTAAAAGCCCAAATGTACATTCTATCATTGGTCTAGTGGACTTATGTGCTTCAATATACTTAGCAGGACTATCAAGAAGCAACAATGGAGTCAGAAGCCAGGAGATACATCCATACCATAAATCCCCTGTGAAGCAAATAAATAAAGGTATTTGAAGGTTAACATGTCAACATTTATAGGAGTGTAGTGAGTAAGTAAACAGTGGAATTGAGGTTCAAATGCACACTGAAGAACCTAGGCCTATGTAGGCTCTGCAGCATACCTACCTGCTGGTTTCTCTGTTCTGTTTGTTGCTCCTGAGCACTTTCAGTCAGCTGGTGCAGACTACAGATGCACCCAGGTTCATTGTTACCGATCATAGCACAAACATAACCATGAATCACGCTATGGCGTGTCCTCAATCTCGGGAGTGTGTCTCCATTGAATCCTATGGAGACTCACATGCGCATTCCCCGATCACGGGAGTGTGTCTTCATAGGATTGAATGGAGATAATATTGCATGTCCCCCATTGCAGGAGGGAATCTCACGGCATGCATAGTGTGATTCACTGCACTATGAGCAACAATGAAGCTGTGCAGATCTGTACAGAAAATAAACGCCTGTGCTGACAGCCTCAGCCATGCTTGTCAGCATAAAGACAGTGCTGCAGCTGAATTTGTGAGCTTTTATAGGCAATCTGTCACAACCGAGGCTTGTTACCCCTGCAGCTGGGTCACTTACCACTCCTGTGGCCAGCCAGCTTGCTCCCTGAACTCGGTCCATGCATCCCCTGTCTTTTCAGTGAGATGCAGGGTCCATTGTTTCTGGCCTGCTAGGTTGCATCCCACATCCAGCCAGCCCCAGAGTAATGATGTCCCAATCACCTGACCGATCCAGACAATCTCTATCCAGTCTGAGCCAGCTGGGACAAACTGATGCAGCTCATCCAATCCTGGCTAACCCCGGCAAGTAAATTCCAGCAGCTGGCTCTCAGTCATCACCAGTACAATGTCTAGCTCAGTCCTTCCTGAGTGAAGTGCAACTGTGTTCCAGTGACAGTTATATTATTACCTGCTGGTGCAGTTCTGTTGTTGTTTGCTGCACTATCTCTCCGTGCTATTTCACTCCTATGTTATCAACATCTTGATTTGCATAGGTAATCCTAGCTTGATCCAGTGTGCTGTATTTGTGCTACACCTGTGCAAAGCATCCACATGTCTGCAAAGGCACAGTATACTGTCATTCCTGCTTCCCTGGTTCCATTCCAGACTAATCCACAGCTACCATCCATTCTGGTGTTCTATCTGTATATGGTCCTGTCAACTTAAGAGTGCTCCCAGGCTACAGAGAAAGCCCAGTCCAAGCCTGGTAAACTTTTCTACCAACATCTGCCACTCAAGTGTCCTGAACTACAGAACCAAGTAAGAAGAGTGTCATTATCAAGTAATAACTGAGTTCAGCCTGGTTAATCTACTGCTACACTCTCCATCATACCATCAACAATACCGACGTCCCTGGTGGCCTAGTGGGTATCATCCGTCACCTCTCTGCTGAGCCATGTGTTCGATTCATGGTAAGGGAAGCAACTAACTACATTTCAAGAGGTCTCCTCAGGCCTGCCAGCTTTGCATACACATCTCCTACTTCTAACACAGACATCTACCCGAATCTGGTTCCACAAACAAATTCAAGCGTGACACATCCTGATTTAGTTGGGGCTAATTAAAATTATTTACACATGTCAACACGATTTTTAAAACAAGTGCATTGATTTTGTAAATTGATGTGTGATTGGCTGTCTCTTAAATTTGGTTAACACCATTCTTAGTAAATTTTTGATTTGCATTGATACCAATGTTATTTTGATGATGATTGTTTCGATGGTGATTTGATGTGATTTGGTTTGTGAAGTCATGTTTGACATGAGATATCCATGCGATTTGACCATTAGTAAATTACTGATTTGCAAAATCGCATCTTTATCACGGAATTTGGCCAAATCGACAAAACACGATTGTTAGTAAATTTCCCCCTTGTAGGTCTTGATGGCTAAAGTTTTATCTTTTAAATCTACAGATAGGCCCAGCTAGTTTGTTGCTCATAGCGTGCCATTCATGCCTCTGTGTCGCACCATGGAACGTTACGTAATGGCTGTACTTTGGCATGCCGTGGTATTCTCCAACGAAAGATATGCTACGGCAGGTAATACACCACTTAACCGCTGGGTGGTGAGTGCTCCACTGATGTAATTTGTACTGAATACCATAATCAAGCCACAGCATAGTGCGACTAGCATGGCGCTACATGGCGTATGGAGCAGCTCCACTGGGCATGCACCAGAGATCCCATGTACAAACCCCTGGATCTGGTAGCCACCACAACCCCAAAAGTGCTGCAAGTGTGAGTTTAAAAATGCACAGTCTGTTTGTAGTACAGAGATCCCACTTTCAAACAGAGGACCTCATTCAGAACAGCTCACTCTGAATGAGGGCGGCCGCTTTTTTTCTAAGGCCGGCCTCATGGCCGCTTGCTAAGCTGTGGGTGACCACCCACAACTTTTGCGAGTGGCCAGGTGATGGTCACGGTGGTCGCGACCATCGCGGCCGTATGGCTTGCGACGAGACCCTTGTGGTAGCCATGTGGTAGCTGGAAGCTCACTACTGACATCACTGGTGATGTCAAGAGGGCCGCCCACAAATGTCAGGTGTTCCTTCAGGAATGCCTCCGTTTGTCCAGCCACCCCCCCACCCCGCCTACAAAACGGGGCGAGCTGTCGATCAACACGTTTGCAGCGAGCCCCGGAGCAAGTGAACTTCTCAATCACTTCGGGGCTCACGCACGTGCATTGCGCCCACCGTGCATGCGCAATGCCCCACCATCGACCCACTTGCGAGCGCATAGCGCTTGCAAGTGGGTCTGAATCAGGCCCAGAGCCCAAAACTAGTTTCTAAAGTCATGAAATCACTATAGAGTCTACGGGCAGTATTCAATTGCCGGCGATAAGTCCCGGACTTTTCGCACCCCGGAGTTTTCACTATCATTTCTATTTTTGGCTCCGGAAAAGTATCGCGCTTGTCACCACGATTCGCCCTATTCAATTGTAAAGGACGTGAAAACGCGTCCTGCCGACACTGAGATTGACAAAAAGTCCTGTCAGATTTGGGGAAATCACCCTGACACCCCCAAAAGATGCACTGGCATGAGGGATCACTATTGATACCCCCAAATAGCTGAAGGTATTTGGGGTGCTTAAATGCTCTCAATTGGTGCTATTTTGTGTCTTTGCACAAATGGTGAAGAATAGCATTTAGCAGGGGTTTTTTGCAAAAATAAGTAGTCCCAGCAAATTTGGGGTACATGAAAATGGGTGCAAGCATGGGTAACAATCGCTAAAGTGCATTTTTAAAAACTTAAAAAACGCAACTTCAGCAGGCACCTGCAATTAAAAAAAAAACATGGGCATACTTGGGGGACCCCCTGGAGTCAATTTTGCTAGTTTTTAAGTTTGTCCCCCAACTTATTTTTTTTCGCCCCCAAAATGAAAGAAATTTTTTGAGGTGTTCTAAAGTATTTTTTAAACTTTTTTTGACGCAGTTTATCTTTGGGGGACTGTCCCAAGGCTGCAGGGGTGTGCCCGCAACTTTGCACTCCAAACCTCCAATTCTGCACTTTTTCCCGCCTCCTTTCAGAGACAAATCTTTCCCGCTGGTTACAAGGTGCAGACTTTTCGCATCAGTGAAAAGTCTTTGGGATTGAATACGGGGAAAAGTTCTCACCTGGCTAAATGACATCACCAGTGAGAACTTTTCGCCGATCTCGGCTTTTGCCGGCAATTGAATACGGCCCCAAGTCTGGGACAGCGCCGACATTGACAGTCAGTTTTTGATACAGAGATCCCACAGACCCCACTATTAGAGACCCCACAAACAGAGCCCATTACTAGTTTCTAAAGTTGCATCAGTGTCGACATTGATGCAAGTGAGTTGTGCGTGCTTGTCAAATATTTTTATAAAAAAGTATTACTCACACACTTAGGACCTCATTCAGAGTCGGTCGTAGCGGCCGCACGGTCGTACGCATACGATGTTTTTTTCTGCGCCTGCGCACGGCTAGCTGTGCGCATGTGCGTACGAGCTCTACCGATGAAAAATACTGTCGGTCGTAGGCCTTCCGAACCGGAAGTGGATTGCTAAAGTTGATTGACAGGAAAGACCGTTTCTGGGAGTATACGGGGGTGGTGGTCTGCAAACGGAGGCGTTCTTCTGCGTTTCCAGGCGTTTTAGGGGAGTGCATAAATTATCTGCTTCGTACGACCAAGAATTGCAAATGCATGACAACGTCACTCTCCGAACAGGATGATCATCCAGGCTAAGGTAGGCAAGAAGCGTCCGTAAGCCACAACAGTACAATCGTTAATCCGATGTTACCTGCAATGTTTCTAATTGGAAGCACACAAACCAGGCAGCTAAGATTGCTGCATTATTTGTAACTATTAACACTGCTAATTACCTTGTAACTGATTTCACTTGCATGTGCATTAGGGAATTCGTTACACAAATGTTTATTTGTGCTTTTTAAACATTTTTTAGGTAAAACAGTTTTTAAAACATCTAGCATTGTGTTTTGCGTAGCAGCCTTTTCAGATACCATACTTTTTAAACCTTGTATAAATTGATATAGTTAAAGATAGACATTTTTGGTAATAAAATGTTTTATTTTTTTGACATTCACCTTTCAGCACAATTTAAATAAAAATTGTTACGGCAACATTTGCATATAATTAAAATAATAACAAACAAATTAAAAAAACAGAAAATTTGTTTAAAAAATAAAAAGATAAAAAGAGCTTGAGACATTGGTGACAAGAAATATGGGGACTGGACAACAGGTGAGGGAGGAGATATCCAGGGCTACTTTCGTCGTTTGGGCCGGCTCGGAGGAAGAGGAAAGCTACAGACAGCCGACTGGTGTGTAACACGCCGACTGGCCAGGACAGAGGTAGATGGGATTTCCTCTGGCCTAGGCATAGGGCTCTCCATACTTGCGAGGGTGGCTGTTGGGCTGCCAGAGGTGGTGGTCCTGGGAGGAAGGGAGTCTCGCTCCATCATGGCAGGTGGGTTGGCATGCTCCTGGGTATTGGCCCAACGATCAAAGGCCCCAGCAATGGTCTCCAGGGCCACCGCCACCCTCACGAGAGTAGTCTCCATCCTCAAAAGAACAGATGTGTTCTCCTGAGTTTGGGAGACCAACCTGGTAAGGAGAGGCACTGCTCAGTCTGATGGTTGCCCTGGAGTAGACTCCACAGGGTCCCCAGATGGAGTACTTGGATCCTCCCCTGCAGAGTCTCCATCTGTGCTGGACCCAGACCTGACCTCTGGAGCAGGCACTACCTTCTCTGAGTCTGGAAAAAAAAGAAAAAAAAACATTTTTATTTTGTAAAAAAATAAAACCCATACACGTTTTAGCTTTATACTTTTTGGAGTCTTAAAAATATTTACATTCTTGCACATGTGGAGCGTTGAAGTCGGCCATGTCAGTGTCCATAGTGGACACACCGACTATCTCCTCTTCCGTCACACATCCCTGAGCCAATGTCTCCAACCTCGTCAAGGCCAGCTCCTCAGGGATGGGACCACCACCTGTCCCCGCAGCATGGTCCACCCTACTCCGTAGCTTCCTCTTCAGTTGGTACTTGAAATCAGTCCAGCTGTCAATGTGATTTTGCATTTTTTAAGGGTTAGTTTTTGAAATAAGATCTCGCTTTTGACTTCAGTACACTCACAATATCATTTTCTTACCGTTTTTTAATGACTTTCATGGTTCTGTGGGTTGTACCCACAGCATTAACAGCCCTGGATATCTCCTCCCAAATCCTGTCTTTGGCTCCAGCCCCCATATTTCTTGGGGCATGGACAAGGTTATCCATTGTCATGGTCACCAATGTCTCAAGCTCGATCCGTGAAAATGGAGGGTTTCTTGGCCTTGGCCTGCTTGGGCCTGCCTCCTCCTCCTCTAGTTGTGGAATTGGATTCCCAGCTCCTACAACATTTTTAAAATTAGATAAAATAAAAAAAGTATATTTTTAGAAATATGAACTGTTGTTTAAAAAATGTGATTCGCACTTACCTGCCTCAGTTGGCCTCTGCTCACCATGCTCCTTACTTGACATTTTTCAAACCTGTGAGAGAGCATGAAGAATACTGCTTGTGCAGACTTTTTATAGATGTGAGCGCATCCCTGGATTGGTTACCCGTGCATCCTTATTTGCCTAAGTACAAATGCACACCTTTCCTGCATTCCGTAATCACTGCGTGGGGTTGGGCTAGATGTGAGCGCATCCCTGGATTGGTTACCCATGCATCCTTATTTGCCTAAGTACAAATGCACACCTTTCCTGCATTCAGTAATTACTGCGTGGGGTTGGGCTAGATGTGAGCGCATCCCTGGATTGGTTACCCGTGCATCTTTATTTGCCTAAGTACAAATGCACACCTTTCCTACATGATTCAATAATTGTGTTTTTTTTACTTTATTTAAGGCAAAGCCAAATGTTCCCTTACTTGTGGGTTGTAGTTGGAGTGATTTGTGGTGCAGGAAGGGATTGTTAGTGGTTACATTGTATGGAGTTGTTTGAATGTTGCTTGTGTGTGTTTTTGGGGTGTTGCTTGTGTGTGTTGTTTGAGAGGTGCTTGTGTGTGTTTTTGGAGTGTTGCTTGTGTGTGTTTTTGGAGTGTTGATTGTGTGTATTTTTGGAGTGTTGCTTGTGTGTGTTTTTGGAGTGTTGCTTGTGTGTGTTGTTTGAGAGGTGCTTGTGTGTGTTGTTTGAGTGGTGCTTGTGTGTGTTGTTTGAGTGGTCTTTTTTTTTGGGTGGTGGTTTTCTTTTTCTTTTTTTTGGGGTGTTGGTTTTCTTTTTATTTTTTTTTGGGTGTTGGTTTTATTTTTCTTTTTTTTTGGGTGTTGGTTTTTTTATTCTTTTTTTTGGGGTGTTGGTTTTATTTTTATTTTTTTTTGGTGTTGGTTTTATTTTTATTTTTTTTTTGGGTGGTGGTTTTATTTTTATTTTTTTTTGGGTGGTGGTTTTATTTTTATTTTTATTTTGGGTGGTGGTTTTATTTAGGTTTTTTTTTTGGTGGTGGTTTTTTTTATATTTTTGTTTTGGGTGGTGTTTTTTTTTGGCAAATTTGTTTGGAGCATACATTTACGAAACCCAGTTACTTGTTGTGTTTGGGTGGCCGTGCTTTTGTAGGCTTTAAAAAACAACGTTATTAGAAGACTCAAGTAAGTGTGCCAGCCTACTGCATTTTTTGATTATTTTTATTTTGTTCTATAAATCTAAAAAAAATACATTATTATTTAAAATTTTATCTGGATTTTTTACAATTTTTTAAGGTGTTTAACAGTCCAGTTTGTACTTGAATCAGGTAAGTGTCTATTTATACAAACCTAAAAGTTTTTTTTTTTTAAATGATGTAGTTTTTTGTGTCATTTTTTTAACATTTAATAATGCATTTTTTTAATTTTGGAAATGAAAATAATAAAATTACCCCAAATTAATATTGACCAATTTAAAAGTTAAGGTTTGTTTTAACAATAATAGTAGTAATAGTGGTTTTTAATAAAACAAATAAAAAATAATTTTTCTTCCCTTAAAAAAACAACCGTATAGCAAATACACCTGTAGTGATTTCCGAAGATGGCACTGCCTGACCCTGTAAGAAAATGCACCATTATTATAAAGCTAAGTATTTTTGAACAAATAATCAAAATCCATTCTCTAAAACCCTTTTTTTTTACAATAAATTAACTTTACAGAGCGATGTTGGATAGCTAACAGTGGCCATGTTGCCCCCCACCAACCTTCCTCAGCCTCCTCCTGGGTGTAGGCATAGGAGGCGTGCAAGGGCCAAGATATATATAACACGTGTCACCCTTTTTGGAATGCCTGATGATGTGGTTGTAACCACTTATAGCCTGCCTCCAAATATTATCATAGACACTTTCAATAATAAAGAATGATCTAGAAAGTCAGATTCACATTCCTACAGCAATCTCACCACTTACACAGTTGTTGGCAGTGTTACATTTCTGTGCCTCAGGGTCCTTCCAAACCACTTTGTGGCTGGTGGGTGGCCTCTCCCAGCCCTCATTGTCACGGATTCTGAGGCGTGTGCTAGATGCATTCTTCAATCATTTTATTAGTATGACTTTGGATATGGAAGCCCTTGATGTGGTAAAGCAGAAGTTTTTTGAAATTGCAGGCTTTCCACACATCATAGGGGTAGTGGATGGCACTCACATAGCACTTCAGCCCCCTGCATGCAGGGAACAAATATATAGGAACCGTAAACATTTCCATTCCCTAAATGTAATGGTGCTATGTGATGCCTCCCTCCAGATCCTCTCCCTGAATGCCAAATTCCCAGGCTGCAGCCCTGATGCGTACGTGATCCAGCATTCAGGGATTTGGCCAAACTTAAGCACACTGCAAGCTGGTGATGCGTGGCTTCTTGGTAAGTAAAAATCCAGTATGTAGCTCTAGTAATAGTGTAAACATGTTTTCATGGTCAATTGATGTATCTTTTGGTGTCCCATTTCCATCAGGTGACAGTGGATATCCTTGCACGCCATGGCTGCTGACTCCTTATTTGACTCCCACACCAGGGCCACAAACGCAATATAATGTCGCGTTTACTGCCACCAGGCAGGTGGTGGAACACTGTATTGGCCTTTTAAAGGGCCGGTTCCGGTGTCTCCATCACTCTGGTGGTGCACTCATGTACTCGCCAGATATGGTTTCTCGCATTGTGGTCCTGTGTGGGATTTTACACAACATTGCAATAAGGAGTCAAGTACCCATGCAGCCAGAGGATGCCTTGCCAGAGGATGGCCTCCCGGAGGAAGGTGTTGTGATGCTGTTGGGGGGGGCCAGATGCGAATCTGTTGTTTCATGTTTTTTTAGGTAAGAATATTTACCTGTTTTTTTTTTTTAACACTGAGTGCAAATGTATTTTAATGTGTACCTATTTTTTTTTCTTTTCCCACCAACAAAATCACAACACTTTCCAGAACTGCAAAACTAATGGAACCCATTGGAAATACCCTGCATGTTTTTGGACAACTAACAAATTTAGCCCGGATATATCCCAACATGTTTAGTTTTTTTGCCTTTTCTTTTATTAATTTGTATGTTTTCCATTCAAAAATCTGTTTGTTTTTTTACTATTGTTGTTTATGTCTGACTAAGCCAGATGTTTTCTTTGGCAAAACCCTGAGGACATTTGTGATGTGTGATTCTGTGCTGAGATTCTTTTTACGAGTAAAAGCCTGTTGGCAACATGTTTGTTATTTAATACAATTTTTCAATTAAATACAAATGGTTTGTGGCTTTTTTTTTATGAAATACATTTTGAGGTGGATAATGAATGCCAACCCCTAAAAAAAAAATTAAACAACAATACTGCAAATGGTCTTAAGGTTTACAAATACATTTTTGCATTTCTTACACTATGGAAAGGCACCCAGCTTTGTTCACAAAGTATTTGAAATGCAGAATTACACCCTTTAATTTGTTCAAAAAAAGAGGACAAATGTTTGACCAACAAAAACTTTAATGTAATATAATAATTAGAAAAATGGACAAATATGAAAAAAAAAAACCTAAAATTGCTCCAAACTCCCCACAATGCGTTGGAGGCAGCAGTAGGCCTGCAATAAATGTCAATTTGTGGTTTGCAGCTCCTCCCTCATTTGCCCCAGGATGTGGGTTAGATCTGTGGACAGAAACATTTTGTTTTGGTTTAAAAACTTAATAAAAATTACCAACATTTGAACATTACACATTATTCAATGGACCAAAAAGTGGGTAAACACAATGATGTTAGGGTGTGTTTGAAATTTTCATCCAAACAACATTATTAATATGTTTATACTTTTATGGTGTAAAAACAATTGGAAACCCTAACTATGTGGCATAAGCCAAAAACCCCTATGATGATGTTAAAAATAATGGGAGGTGTATTCTTCAGTCATGATGGCCATATCCTTAAAACACAATGAACGTATTCACTTCTAGAATGTTCTTGATAATCCAAAAATACAATGTGTTTGTTTGTTATGGCAAACATCACTTTTCCTAATGAAGTTACATCTTAGTACATTTTAAACACAGTGTACACAACATTAACAAGAGTAGTCTGGTTCCTAGCACCTTGCCAAGTTGTGTGACATGTTTTTTAACATTCTAAAATACTACTCCAAATGTTATCATTTTTTATTTAAAATAAAAAACATTTTTAAAAGCCCAAAAGACCTACATTTTTGTGGTCCCCAATAAAAAAAGGCCCAGGCACAAAACATAAGGTCGAAATTTGGAAAAATAGCATTACTGCACAATGATTTTGACACCCATACTGAAATTACCAAAAAAAAAACAACGCCCAAAAATGTTTACAAAAACATGGATAACAACAACACCAAAAAAAAATAAAAAAATTACAAAACACATATCATCAGAGTGGTGTGGCAAAACCCCAGATGTCGATGTGGCCGGAGATGGTGCAGGAGATGGGGAGTAATTTGGAGTTGGGGGAATGTTGGGAGGGGAAATAGAGTTGCAAATATCAAAGGGAGGGAATATTTGGGATGAGTAGGCAGGGGAGGGAGGAATACTCGGGGAGTATTGGAAGAGGGAGGGAGGGTTACTGGGGGAGTATGGTGGTGGGGAGGGAGGGCTGGGTTGAGCAGATGGGGAATGTGAGGGTGAGGGCTGCAGGTTGGCACCTGCATTTCCGAGATTTCTGCGTGCCCTTCTCTGTCTCCGCTGTGTTTCTAAAATTTAAAGATAAAAAAATAAAAAAAGATTAGTTTTCAATTTCGGCTACACAATACAAGTACACTTTACACATTCAGGACAATAGGGACAACATACAGGAGGGTTTTTTAACATTGACTAAAAGAATTGGAAAAGGAACATACATTTTTAACAGTCCACTAATTATTACATTTATACAAATGCATACTTACGTCTGCGTAGTCGCGCCCGCAAATTCCCCAAAAGGACAGGCGACCGGCGGTGCAGGTCTGACCAGCGCCCCTCTAATTGCGCTATATTGCGCCTGTATCCCGCACTTCTAAGGGCTCACCTCACCTCCCAATAGGCCTCCCGCTTTATGCGGTTGGAAATGGGCAGCTGTGCGGACGTAATCCGCCTGTCCATTATCTGCACCAGGATCAGCAGTTCCCGACGGGTAAAGGCCGCCGCTTTCATGATGGCAATGGCCGATTTTTCAGGAAACATGAAATATACATGGGCTAAAAAAAAGATGATTGGCTAAAATATTTACTCAGTTTCCAAAAAAAAACACTATTGGCCAATCCTTTAATCATGTGGCCCGAAAAATAAGGTCACATTTGATTGGCTACAACACGCAGTGTGCAATTGCAAACATAAGAGTGCAAATGATCCTAACGCAAAATGCACATGCATTTTTAAAGTTAACACACTTATCAACAGGACATTCACAGATAATAAATCTTACTTTGTTTTTAAAATTGTGTGAAAAAATAAAGAACGGAGAAAACACCCACGAAATGATCAATAAAGTTGACACATGATAAAAAACTCGTTTTAAAGAACAGCAAGAGTTAAACACTCTTAATTAGATAATTGACAACAAGCTAATAACAAGCTGATCGATAGTCCATGAAAACATGACATGTGACCATCAAAACAACACATACGTTTGCAAACATCAGAACATAATTAGCATACAGCGACTGACAGCGCCTGACTACGATTGTTTCGTTCATACGATCAGATCAGTTGGTAGCTAGAGGAGGTGCAGTGCTAACGAATGGGCGTCACTTTGTTTACGATCGACCTGCCGTACGATCGGAATTTACGGTCGTTGGCCGTACGACCGTGCGGCCACAAAGACCGACTCTGAATGAGGTCCTTAATGTAATGATTTTAAAACTGTATTAGACATTCTTCTACAGCTCTGATTCCATGAGGAAAACACTGTACTATAGTGTACTGATTCACAGTTTATATCAATCATCGGGCGTTGATACAGAAAATGCATTGGAAATCTGATGCATGCACTGTGTAGTTTAGGAAAAGTGACAAGATGTTGTATTACACTTTTTGACTTTTTTCCAGTGCTACGCTACCAGAACATTACGAAACATTATGTGTGGCGCAACTCAAGGCGTAGTGTGTGGCGCGAGATACATGGCATGCTACATGGCTTATGGAGCAACAAACTAGCTGGGCACATCTGTATCTATCTATCTATCTATCTAACTCTAACTATCCATTGATCAACATCGACAGCCGGCCCTTTCGTAGTGAGCTCTGGAGCGAGAGCGTTTCTCTCTCGCTCCGGGGCTTGCGCACTCACAGTGCGGCCGCTGCGCGTGCACAGGGTCTAACCATCGAGCCGGTTGTGAGCGCTCTGCAACTCTGAATGAGGTCCTTAGTGTTTTTGCAGCTTGCTTATACTATTTAGATTCTCACTGATGGCCTTAATCACAGTCAGACTTAAATTTGATTTGCAGCTTTTTTGGGCGGCTGCAATTAAATTTTTTTTTTTTAAATCTGTGCTGCGCATGCACTGTTACATTCGGAAAACCAGCACATGTGCAGCACTGCCTACAGCTGCGGTAATTCTGTTCCCCCCTCCCCCCCGCTCACCCCTCCGCATACCTCCCCCCCATTGCCGACTTACCTGCCCGCTGCAGCGCCTCCGGCTCCGGTGGCTGTTCTGACGCATGTTCTCCCAGCAGACCACAGTACAGTTTAGAAAAAAAATGTTTTTGTTTTTTTCTAAACTTTATTGTGTTCTGCTGGGAGAACACAGTGTCCGAGCAGCC
Source organism: Taudactylus pleione (assembly GCA_031769625.1). Lineage (NCBI taxonomy): Eukaryota > Metazoa > Chordata > Amphibia > Anura > Myobatrachidae > Taudactylus > Taudactylus pleione. The sequence goes on from JAUIMM010000518.1 coordinate 5,467,155, forward strand.
ACCGGAGCCAGAGGAGGGACCAGAGCAACGGAGCAAGACGCCGGGGGACCTGCCCAGCTGAAAGCAGGTGTCACCTGCTATTCGCCACCTCACAGTGGTGGATAGTAACTCCATCAAATTCTGAAAATACATAATTTTCGGAATTTGATGAATACAATAATTTCCATATCCCCATACTAATGTATGGGGAGTGTGGAAATTACCGCAGGGGGGACTTAACTAGGAGATATCAGTGATATCTCCTGTGTTAAGTCTCTTCATGAATATTAAAATAACGGTAATTAAAGAAAATGTCCATAAAAACGTTATTTTAGTGTTGATGAATAGGCCCCATAATGTGTTAGTATTAGGGATGTTAGAAACACATCTGATGGGGTTCACCGTAACATGGTGGATGGGCAAGCATTTTTGTCCAACCATGTGTTAAGAACCTCATTTATACTCCAAGTTAATTATAGAGTTTATCATACTGTAATTGTTTTGACTATTAGCATTCTTAGGGGTATATTTACTAAAGTGAGAATTTTTAGAAATGAAGATGTTGCCAATAGCAACTAATCAGATTCTATTTAACATTTAACTAGTACCTGCTAGAAGTTAATAGCTAGAATCTGATAGGTTGCTATGGGCAACTTCTCCACTTCTAAAAACTCTCACTTTAGTTCTTAGCGTGTGCACCTGCATTTTCTTTTTCCTAAACAAAGAATAAATTCAGGTGCAATGAACACATAGAAACAATTAGTGAATTGTGTATTTAAATGCAGCCCCCCTATTGGTAATTCTGGATTACCTAAAATATATAAACTAACAAGAAACCATCACCAATAAGATTTGTTGATTAATTAAAAAACATGTCCACCTACCGGTAGGTGCTCATGAACACACAATAATAACATAATACACAATAAAAATTGATAAGGTGCCACTGTAGACAGCAACTGCTAGACAGACCAATGTCATCTGCACCCTCAAGTTGTATATAGTCACCTTTTACGATAAAGGTTAATAAACCAGAGAGTTAAAAGGTCTGATCCAGTTATGATATACTTTTTTTTCATTACCCTTTGAAAAAACCACCACATACAGAGAGATGGACAAACCGGTAAGGACAACAGAAAGGCTTTGACTTACAGTATCAACTTTCCTGTTATTTCACTGCATTTGCCAGCTATACTACATTGTTTATAAGTGACCTTGACCAACCTGATTAGGTCCACTTTTCTTGTCCTAGTGGTAATAATGTATGTGTGATCAGTGAGCTCCTTCTGTGACCTGGTCAGCTGATCTGTGCGGTCAGCTGAGGCTCCGGCTGGGACTTTTACTGCACCTCAGCTGACTGAACAGATCAGTTGATTGGGTCGCAAAAGGTCCTCATCAATCCCTGGGTGCAGGTAAACAATTTGTTATTTATTTTCTATTACATCATCTAATTTCTTTATGCATGCAGACTACTTTATGCTTATAGCCGGGTGTCCCATTCTGTTGTGTTTGGTGAGTTGTTGGATGGATCTCCGTGCAGCTCACTCATTTCTTACTGTCAACCTGCTGTGCAAAACAGAGCAGGAGAACAGGAGAGGGATCTCCCTCTCTGCCCTGCTGAATGGAGGGAATCCTCTATAACACCATTTGAAAATGGTGTTAATTTTTGTGAAGCTCCCTCTGGTATTTTTCTACAATTTACTATTAGTGAATTTTAACATTTTGCAAATTCTCCTCCAAAAGCCCTTATATACATTTAAGTGATACAGTTCTAAAATAATGTGAAATGAGAGTTAAAATACCCGTTTTCACATTATTTCAGTAAAAAAAATTTCATGATAAATATGCTCCTATAATTTACTGTTATCAGTCTTTGCTTTTTTTTCCTACTTTGAATGAGTGTATCAAAATTTTTCCAGTCAGGGCTGGTAAAACTTTACTACTGTAGCAATCACTACCATGATTGCATATAAAGGAATTTTGAGTAAACAATGTAGATTTCCCCAACTTTCCCTACTTTTTGTATGATGTTATCCTGGCTCCTCAATTTACTTTCTTTTGAAGGACAGCCTTTCCGGACATTGGCTGATCCACTTTTATATTTCAATACTTTATTGGATAGAGTTAGGTGGACAATTGCACTCATCCCCCTCCCCCCTCTCTTTGACATAATGTTTAACTCTGTTGCATTAAACACCCTTAAGTCACGACTTTATTTACCAAGAATTGAGGAGCCCCAACTCTTTTCTGTACTTCCAAAATAAATATTTCCAGTTGATTGTTGTCTTCTGTTCTGTTATATTTTTGTTTTATTACCTGTTCTGTTCCAATATTTATTTTTATTGGTACTTGTGAAGGAACACATTTTCATTGTACAGTACAAATATCTTATTCTTCTGCACTCTGCCTGGTAGATCTACTGTACAACTTCCTGATCTTATTGTGATAACTATTTGATGTATTATTAATAATATTTATTTTGCAGTGGTACTTATGCAAATACCATTTTGATACTTTACTTGTGGCTCTCTTAACATGCCCAAGCAGCCATGTTTGGTAACTGGGCCATGCTAGGACTTGGGGTTCACCAAAGACTATTTTTACACTATTACCCAGGACCCACTGGATAGAGGGTGCAGGAAAAGCCCTGATACTGTTTGCACCAGACCTCGTTAAACCCAGGAAGGGGGTGAATGCATTTTTGAAAGCCCAATCCTCCTGTGGAAACCAGCCACACTGCAGGAACTCCCTCCAAGTTTCCATCAGCCAAAACTGGCAAAGACCAGTGCTGGTTACCTTGAAATCAAGGGGGACCCAATGCCAGTTTTTCTCCTGATTTTGGTGTAACCAGCACTAGGTTGAAAGCACCAGTGCTGGTTAAATGGTGGGGAGGAACCCCATGCATTTTTTTTAAATTACTTATTTATTTTAGACTTTTTTAATTTGAAGGAGGTGGAGGTTTCATCTTTATTGAAATTCAACCAGTAGTCAAACAATATACAGCTGAGTGTATGGGGAAAAACATGTGACAAATGGCTACTTTACACTGAAAATACTGTAGTCAAGTCTGATGGAAAAATGGTACTGTAAGTGTGAAGAAAATGTTGAATAGCTTATAGGCCCAACTTCATGATCATTTGGTTGGTCATATAATCAACCATCTGGCTAGCTGGATGAAAAGTATGGCCAGCTTTAGGGGATATATTCAGCAGAACAGATGTGTCCTGCTACATCTTTGTTCCATACGCCATGCTAGTCGTGCCCTGCCATGCTGCTGCTTGGCGATGTATATCGCAGCATGCTGTAGTAAGGCGCTATGTACTGAAGTGCTGGAAAACCCGGAGTATGAAATTTCAACTTTCTATCCACCAGATGTCGCTTTTCCTAATCTGCACAGTGCATGTGTCAAATAGCCAACAAAGTTTTGTAGCACTGTCTGCTGATTGGCTGTCAGAACCTGTCATTCATTACACTTTACAGTAGTACTGGACTGCATTTTGTCATGAATGCAGGATTACATAAAGACAGAGCAACTCAAGTTCAGTATTCTTAAGAACTCTGCTGAACTCAATAAATTGCTCCCAACTTCCCACCACCTGTCATTTCTATGCTACTGTATAGTATGCCACCCAGGTACATTTTACCTAAAACCACTATTGAAATTATATTGTACACTTTACCTGCTGTAAAGATGCACACTTAAAATCACATACACAACAGGTGTGGCTCTTGATACGGCTGGTGTGTGTGGACGAGTGGTTGAGGTGAACACCTTTCAGAGTATCGGAAAGGGACAATGTCATTTTGTACATCAGTATTGTTTTTTAATTATTAATTTTAATCTTCACTACAGGATTAAATAAAGAATAAATAATTTGGTGTGTGAGTTCTGTCAAATATAAAAATATATATCTGCAATGCCCAGAAGACGCACACCCAGCATTAAATACAGAGCAATTCAAGCTCAATATTCTTAAGGAACTCTGCCAAACTCAATACACTGCTCCCAACTTCCCACCACCTGTCATTTCTATGCTACTGTATGCCACCCAGCTGCATTTTATGCTAAACCGCTATTGTCATTGTATTGTACACTTTACTTTCTGTAAAGTCATACATTTAACATCACACACACAACAGGTGTGGCTCTTGATATGGCTGCAGTGTGTGGGCGAGTGGTTAAGGTGAGTACTTTACAGAGTGGGTGCCTCAGGTTTGAGGCACAGAAAGGGACAATGGGCCTGATTCAGCTTGGATCACAGTTGCTAACTTGTGTGCAATTCTGTAGGCAGATCTTAGGTGAATATATGCAAATGCTGCATTCGCAATGCCGTCGCACAGCTAACATACACACACCCTCTGCCTATGCTTACATTCATAACACTGCCCAAACCAGGCCAAACATTGGACAAGTCGAAGGACATCAGAAACACACCCAGCATTGTGGCAAGTCAGACCTTACTCACAGATTTCTAACTTTCCAGGTCACGTGGAAAGCTCAGGCTAATTTAAGCACGCCCATGCAACAGTGTTCAAATGCACAGGCATACCTGGGTTTCCCCGAACACTCCCCGTCACCCCCAAATGGACTCTGCCTGTAAATCAATCTGCTAATGCCCTGCATGAAGTCCATGTTGTCCGTGCATTCGCAATGGCGAGTTCACACACGCATACTGTGATGCATGCGCATGCACAGTATGCAAAAATCAACCAACAACATACACATTAGCAACTGCGATCCAAGCCTTTTGTACATCAGTATTTTTATTTTTTTAATCTTCACTACAGGATTAAATAAAGAATAAATCATTTGGTGTGTGAGTTCTGTAATTTATAAAAATACATATCTGTGTTGGCCAGAAGATGCACACCCAGCATTAAATAAAGACAGAGCAATTCTAGTTTAATACAGTTAAGGGACTCTGCCGAACTCAATACATTGCTCTCAAGTTCCCGCCATGGCCCTAACTGTGCGGAGTTTGTATATTCTCCCAGTGCTTGCATGGGTTTCCTCTGGGTACTCCGGTTTCCTCCCACACTCCAAAAATATACTGGTAGGTTAGTTGACACCCAACAAAAATTAACCCTAGTGTGTATGTCTCTGTGCATGTGATATGGAACATAGATTGTAAGCTCGACTGGAGCAGGGACTGATGTGAATGGCCAACTATTCTCTGTAAAGCGGTACGGAATATGTGTGCACTATATAAATAGCTGGTAATAAATAATACAAATAAAATGCAATGTCTATAGCAGTTTATAGTCTAATGAAGCTGGATTAGACAAAGAATCAAAACTGTGCTGGATCTATAAATAACTGCCAATTGAGACTAGCTATACAGTTTATTAATTAATCAATGCAAATATGCTGTATATAGAAGACAATCCCAAGCCATCGAATTAATATAATATCTATAACAAAGGTACATAAAATATATAGTATATACTGAATCAATTATACCTTACATGTAAAGAAAATAGAGATACATTAAAAAAATATAAAACGTATATAAAAAAAGGGTTGTATATGCACATGTATTATCTTATGTATGAGTCTGTAAACAAACCTCGTCACTCTGGGAACATTCCTTTCCATTCCATATGCACCTTAATGCCCCCAGTAGTAGTGCCCCTCTAGCAATGCCCACTGTACAGTAGTAGTGCCCCATATGTAATGTCCCCAGTAGTAGTGCCCCTTATGCAGTGCCCCTAGTAGTGCCCCTTATACAGTGCCCCCAGTATTGCCCCTTATTCAGTGCCCCAGTAGTGCCCTGTATACAGTGCCCCCAGTAGTGCACCCTTATACAGTACCTTAGTGCACTCTAATACAGTGCCCCCATTAGTGTCCCTTATGGACTGCCCCTAGTAGTGTCACCTATATAGAGCCCCTTATACAGTGCCCCCAGTAGTGCCCCTTATATAGTGCCCCCAGTAGTGCCCCTTATATAGTTCCCCCAGTAGTGGTCACCCTATGCAGTGCCCCCAGTAGTGCCCCTTATACAGGGCCCCCAATAGTGGTCCCCCCTATGCAGTGCTCCCAGTAGTGCCCATTATACAGTGCCCCCAGTAGAGGTCCCCAATATGCAGTGCCCCCAGTAGTGCCCCTTTTACAGTGCCCCCAGTAGTGGCCCCCCTATGCAGTGCCCCTTATACAGTGCTCCCAGTAGTGGTCCTCCCTATGCAGTGCCCCTTATACAGTGCCCCCAGTAGTGCCCCTTGCTATGCAGTGCCCCCAGTAGTGCCCCTTATGCAGTGCCCCCAGTAGTGGTCCCCCTATGCAGTGCCCCAGTAGTGGTCGCACCTATGTAGTGCCCTTTACATATATAGCACAAAGAAATGCATACAATAAAATTTTGCGCCTGCTGCCATCCGCTCCATTGTCCTCCCGCTCGGCACTGACATCTCTCCCTTCACCCACTGAGGGAGTGTACTGTCAGTGAGTGTACTACCCAGCACCGGCGTGTTTGTTACTGTGTAGTGCGGACTCTGGGCCTGATTCAGACCCGGACGCAAAACTGTGTTCGCCCGCAGTAGGTACGACCGTAAATATGTAAAACCAAGCGCTCGCACGTGTGGTGGCTCATAGCGAGTCTTCCACCCCATATTTTCTCAACCCCTCCTCTAGCTAACGAGCGTCCGAAATAGCGAGCGCTCTACTCATCTTTTGTTGATGTGTGCACTCGCGCAAGTAATTTCCGGAAGTAGGCCTGTCATTTGTCGATTGCATTGTTTCTCGTTCTGCAAACATTCGTGAATCGATTGGTGCCAATCATTACATTCATTTACTTAATTGTTGGTCGAATGTTTTCAATCTTGTTTTTTTTTGAATGTCAATAAACTTTATTGTTTGTTTTGTGTTCCATTTGTTCCGTAGATTCCGTCCGGTTTTAAGGACAAACTTGTTGTTTATTTTAATTCCAAAGACTGTTTATTTGGTTTTAATGATTGTTGTTTTTTTTTATAATAATGAAAATCTGTAAATTAGTTTTTTCTGAATTTTGCTAACGCACCTAAGTGCATCAAGCCAATCATAAGTCCCAATATATTTTTATGGGTTGTTCACACGACTCACACATTAACCAATAGAATTGTTCATGTTATTTATGAAAGTACATTAGCCAATCAATTTTTTTGTGTCCCTGTAATCAAACTGATGTGTGTAAAAAAAAATCATTGCCATCATGACAGCCAGTGCTTTTACACGGCGTGAGCTGCTGGTGCTCTGAGAAATTGTTATCCACCATATAACGGATAGGCCGCCCCCCGTCACCAACATCATGAAGCGACGGGTGTACGCAGATGTGCAGCAGATGCGTACGTTTGCCTTTCGCCGGACCATCGGCCAATTAGGACGGCATTGGTCGGATTTGTGCAGCAGGTCACCACACCTGCTAGAACATCTTCGGATGCGGATCCGTCGGCGTAAGTGGATATTTGAATGCTTTAATGTCTATGTCAATCTTATTTGCATTTTGTACTTTGCTAATGTAAATTTGCATTAATGCATGTGCATGTGTGCAGTATGGGTGTTTTTTTGCTAAATGAGACCTTGTTTATTTTGTAAATTTGTAGGTTCTTAGGTTTTTGGGTTTTTTTTAACTGAGACGTCGCAGGAGGCCTACCCGACCCCTCTCTCCAACTCCCAACATGTCCTCCCCTGCCCACTCCTCCCAAATTTCTCAACCCTCCCCTGACCTGGCCATCCCTATTTCCAATCCCTCTACTGTACCCCTATCCCATATTACCCCTCCCTCCTCAGTCCTACCCATCCACATTTCAACACCCTCCCCTGATCCACCCACTCAATATTCCACTCCCTCCCCTTTATCACCATCTGAAGTGACCCCTCCTTCTTCAACCCTACATTGGCCGACATCTTCAGAGGAGGAGCATCTGGGCCAATTTGTCCCTGTTCCTGAAGCTGCAGGCAATTTGGTTTACTTTTGTGCAAGTAATTACTGTAAATGTGCCCTATATGCATACACTGTGGTATCCTGGAATCCAATCTAAGGGCATTGCAATTTTTTTATTATGGGTAATTGTTGTCAAAAATTGTTCACATGGAGGCACTCTTTTTTTTTTTTTTAAATGATAGGTTTTTGGACCCTTTTTTACATTAAAATGTCTCCCATTTGTTTGCCTTTTTTTTGGGGGGGGGGGTGTACATCAAAATGTCTTTGTAGTTTAAATCTTTTTAATTGTTTTAAAAATTGATATTTAAAAGTTACATTTTTTTCATAGCACATATGCCACAGACTCTTGAGGCTTGTTATAATTTGTTATATTAAAAAATACAACTTGTGTAAGGATTAGTTCAGATGCAAAAGTGATTTTTCAACCCACTCTTCTCCTGTTTTTGGTTCCTAATTTAATTTTTTTTATCATTTTAAATAGTTGTTTTGTTTTTTTGGTAATTGGTCATTTTGGAAATTTCATATAACAACTATATTTGCCAAAAAAAATTGCATGATATGTTAACTAATTCTCTTTGTTAATCATACTGTCCTTTTTTATAAAATAAAATTTTTATTTTATATTAATACACACATTTCTCTTTCAATAGAGCCAAAGATGCAGGATCACCAAATTTTGTCAGAGTTTAACAATATGCAGGGTCATTTGATCCAAATGCTGGTATCTCTGGACCATTTGGTGTCCTTAATGCACCATTCCTAATGTTTTTTTAATGTTTATATTATTAAAAATTTTGGCATTATAAAAATCCAATTTATTGCCTCAAACATTATATACCAAGGCCAATCGATTTGTTTGTGTATGTTAAATGGGTTTTTGTTCAAAATGAAAACTAATTTTTAGGATAATTCAAACAATGTTCCTCAGATAAAATTTTAATATTTTTTATGGCAAAGAAAATGTTTTTCTTATGCAAAATGACATAACATACAATCTGAGTGTTTTTACGGAAAATTTAGACATTAATAAAACAAAAAAAAAGGTGGAAATTGTCATTAACTCCATAATGGTTCGCTATAATACCCTTATGTAGTTAATGCATTCATTTTTATTTTAAATTGAAAATTAAAAAAAAGTGTAAATCTAACAGAAAATATGTTGAGAAAACTAAGAAAACATGTTTGTAAATTTTGGATCTCAAATTTTTTGCCCAAAAAATTACTTACACTTTACACTTGGAAACAAATGTCAAAGGTACTGTCCATTTTTTAAAGCCTTTTTTTATTTAAAAAATTAAAAAAAAACACTTTTTTAATTGCAAAAAATTTATTCCACACAAAACAATAATACATGAGAAATACACACAAATCCAAAAATAAAAAATTCACAAACTGGTTGTAGATGTCACATGCCAACATATTGTCCAAAATCAGCCAAAAGACACATTTGTCCAGGTGTTAAGTTCATTTTTGGATCATTATTATCACAGTTGTTAAATTTCAGGGAGTAAGCAGATTGTTGATTTGTTTTGGAAAAAACAAGAAAAGAAGCATTTTAAAAATCAAAACATAGGATAGTTAACACACATGATTTACCTTCTTCAAAATGTTTATATAAGTTAAAAATTTGAAAATAAATTACCTGAAAAAATGAAAAACTATGTCATCGCGTATGGCCCCCCCAGACACTCTCCTATGACCAACCTCAGGGGGCCATCCTCTGGCAAGGTATCCTCTGGCTGCATTGGGACACCACTCCTTATGGCAATGTTATGCAAAATCCCACACAGGACCACAATTTTGGAAACCATAGCCGGCAAATACATTAGGTCACCCCCAGAGCGGTGGAGGCATCTAAATCGGCATTTTAAAAGGCTAATACAGTGCTCCACCACCTGCCTGGTGGCAGTAAGTGCGGAATTAAATTGACTTTGTGGCCCTGGTGTAGGGACCAAATAAGGAGTGAGCAGCTAGGGCATGCAAGGGTAACCACTGTCTCCTGCAAAATAATTTTTTTTATAACTATTTAAAACCAAAAAAAAACATTGTAACGTCAAGACATTAAGGGTCCCACTTACCCAGAAGCCACGCATCACCAGCTTGTAGGTTGTTTAATTTATCCCAAAGCCCTGATTGCCGGGTGACAAAAGAATCATGTGCACTTCCTGGGAACTTTGCACTCAGGGACAGGATCTGGAGGGAGGCATCACATACCACCATTACATTCATGGAATGAAAATGTTTATGGTTCCTAACTGTAGCCTCCACCACCGCTGAAGGCTGAAGTAGTATGTGAGTGCCATCCACAACCCCTATGATGTGTAGGAAGTAAGCAATTTCGAAAAAATTTTGCTTCACCACAGTAAGGGAACCCATTTCCAATGGCATATTAATAAAATGATGGAGGTGCTTAAATAATGCATCTATCACACCCCTCAGGATCCTGGAAAAGGAGGACTGTGAAATTCCAGTCACTATTCCAACTGTGGTCTGGAAGGATCCTGAGGCACAAAAATGTAACACCAACATAAACTGCGTTAGTGGTGGTATTGCTGTTGCCTTTCAAGATCACAAGATCACTCTCTATTAATGAAAGAGTGTCTAGGATAATTTTTGGCGGTAGGCGGAAACGCCTTAACACCTCATTATCAGGCATTCCAAAAAGTCTGACACATGTTCGAAATATCTGGGGCCTTGCATGCCTACGAGGCCTATGCCTAGGAAGATGTACAGGTTGGTCGAGGTCTGGGACCATCACCACTATGAGATGCCCAACATCAATCTGAAATGTTATGCAAATTTTTCATGGATTAGATATTTGAGATTTGAAAAATATACTTATCTTAATTAATAAAAGGCAGATTCTTACAGGGCTGGGTAGGGACATCTTTTCAACAACCTACAGTTTTTAGATGTAAAAAAAAACATTTAAAAAAAAAAATGAACAAGGCAGGCTAAGCACACAAGAACACCACTGCATGCAATACACATGTTTTTTTTTCCTCGGAGTTTAAATTATTCTAATGTATGCCTTATGGACAGACATGAGATCGCCAAACAGTATGCCACATTTATACTTTTCACATTATAATACACATAAATGACAGACATGAGATTGACCAACAGTACGCCACATTTATACTTTTCGCATTTTAATATGCATAAATGACAGACATGAGATCGACCAACAGTATGCCACATTTATACTTTTCGCATTTTAATACACATAAATGACAGACATGAGATCGACCAACAGTACGTCACATTTATACTTTTCGCATTTTAATACGCATAAATGACAGACATGAGATTGACCAACAGTACGCCACATTTATACTTTTTGCATTATAATACGCATAAATGACAAACATGAGATTGACCAACAGTATGCCACATTTATACTTTTCGCATTTTAATATGCATAAATGACAGAAATGAGATTGCAAAATATACGCCAAAAATTATGATAATTTTTTTTTACAAAGTGTCCCAAACCATTGGATTTTGAGCTTAACACATCTGCACAGGCTGATCACCAACAAAATATATTATAATGTTCAGAAAAAAAACAAAAACTTTACAAACAAAAAAATATGTACTTACCACACCCAGACGAAAACTCACAAACAAAAGGGGATCCAAAAACGAAAAGAAGAAATGCAACACACTAAATGTAAAGAAAGTAAAAACATGTATTATTAATTATGCATTCACAATTTTAAAATATTAAAAAATAATTATAAAAAAAAAAAATACCTTCAAAATAAGAGATTAGTTTTGAGCACCAAACCAGCAAAATGAAACAACAAAACGAACAACTCCAAACAATACACTATGACCAACAATCCAACTACTACTATAACCACGACCATGACTACCAAACTTGACTCCAAAATACAAACCACACTTAAATGATGAAACCAAAAACCCTTAAATAGGCTATTTTCCCGCACAAATCAATGACACACAATAGCTGCGCACAAAGCATGATGTGGCCGCATAATGCACATGTATCTATACATACGTCACAAAAGTCCAAATTTGGTCTCAAAGTAAGTACACAGAAATGTAAAAACAAAGTTTAAACTAGCTATTTTAAAACTTTAAACAATATTTATAATTTAATTGAAAGGTGCTGAGGCTGAGAATGAGGAGGCTGCGGGGCCAAGTAGCCAGGGCCGGGCAAAAAGAAAGAGGCAGCCACAATTCACAAGAAAGGAGATGGAGGTTTTGGTGCAAAAGTGCCAGGATAATTTAACACAGGCACCATGAAATATGGGTGCAACACAGAGATGGAAACTATGGGAGGACATAGCCAGTGTGGGAGATTTTGTCCAATCCACAAAAGTGGTCAAGAGGCGGTACGTAAATGTAGTAACCTATTTCAAATGTACATTGAAACTGAAAAAATTATTATAATTTTCAATTTTTAATCAACAGATGGAGCGACTTCAAATACCGGCTGAATCAAAAACTGGCCAATAGGGCTAGGCATGCAGTGGGGACAGGTGGTGGCCCAACCCCTGTATCACTGGAGCTTACAGATTTGGAGGAGCTGGCACAGGGGTGTGTGCAGGAAGAGGAGGTGTTTGGCATGTCCAACATGGACACAGACATGCCTGACTTTGCGGCTCCACATGTTGCCGCAGACAATTTAAAAAAAAAAACACCCCAATTTTTTTTTTTTAAATATAAATAAAAAATAACATTTTCTTTTTCTTACAGGCACAGAAGAGGATGAGTCTGCTCCAGAGGTGGGCTTTGGCCGCAGCAGATCTGCTGGCTCCGCATGGGAGGAATCAGGATATCCACCTGGGGACCCTGTGGTGGCCAGCCCAGAGCATACCCCCTCACAGGCAGTGGCCCTCCTCACAGAATTCAATGATAAAACGGATAAGAACACTGAGATTCTGATGAGGATGGACACCAATTTGCTATGGGTGGTGGGCACCCTGGAGGAAAATGCTGCGGCCAAAGTGAGAATAGCAAATGCCCTGGAGCAGCTCTTCTGCCAGCGCATGTTGGAGCCACCCTCCCTTCCTGTTGGACCATCAGGGCCCTCCACCTCTGGCACAACATCAGCCATCCCTCCAAATGTGCCTAGCCCTATGCCTAGGCCAGAGGATTCTAACTCTGCCTCTGGCCAGGCCAGCTGCCGGAGTACACGGACAAAAACTTCCACACAACAACAACAGCAGGCCAAATGCCACAAAAGGCGTTGACAGCACTGGCTACATTTCCCAAAATCCATCTCTGTGTTTGCCCCATATTTCTGCACCCCAAAAACATTCATCTCCTTTCTTGTGAATTGTTTTTTTTTATTCTTATTTATTATGCCTCTATTTTTTTTAATACTTTGAAAAAACAAAAACAAACATTTTTTTTTAAAAACAACAAACAATATGGTTTATATAATTTATTATATTTGTAATAAAAAAAACATGTACAAAAAATGTGTATGAAACTTCATTGACAACTGGGTAAAAGTGACTCTATCTAATATACTTATAAATATTACAAAGGTGAACAAAAAATAAAATAAGAACGTAAGGTAACAGGTAAGTTAAAAAATAACACAAGCTAAGCAATTAGTAGGTGATTGGATTTGTGTTTACGAGCCAAAAAAAAAATTTGGTGTAGTGCTTTAAAATTAATTGGCAAAACAACATGCAATCGGAAGGTAACAAATATAACATGCACATTGCAAATCACAGTATAACAAGTGAACCATTTATTAGGTGATTGGTGTAGTGCTTTAAAATTAATTGGCAAAACAACATGCGATCGGAAGGTAACAAATACAACAGGCACATTGCAAATCACACTATGACAAGTGATCCAAATATTAGGTGATTGGTGTTGTGGCTTTGATTAAAAAAAACATCGATTTGCTAGGTAGCTACGAAGACACTATCGTCTTTGCGAGATCCAATACCCTACCACAAGCTGAACGAGCAGTCAGAATGGAAACCAGATCACACAGTGACGTATCACTGATCTGTTCACATACCCTTACTAGTTAAAACCCATCTTTAACAGCCTCTGAATCCTATATAGATAATTTGTTTAACACATCATTGTAATACATCAGAAACTGTTAGTTATATGAACATATACATTTAAAAATAACTTAATAATTCTCCTATCTACCGAATCTCAATTGGTGGCTAAATGAATAGGTATAATAAATATATAAACATATAAACAATAAATAATAATAATAATGTATTGTTATAATTATTATTATTTATATGACGTGGAGCATTCGCCACCCAGTGGTTAAACTGTGTGCTGCATGGCATGCAGTCTTTAGTGACATACAGTACACCATGCCATAACGAACATATCTGCCATAACATATATTGACATGTAATAGCAGGGAAGCCAGAATTACACGCTATGAGCAATGATGTAGCAGGACACATCTGTATAGGGTGAAATGAAAAAAATTGGTCTTGCATCCTTTGATAACTAGACCATGTAATAGCTTACCATTTGTTCAACAAACTTATCCACATTATTACATCATTGCCCATTTGATGCCTGTTTTGCAGACTTCATATAGTGATGAAGCCAAAAAATAGCGCCCAAGCCAAACATCTGCAGCTTCATAAACAAAACACAGTTCCATACAGATTTCCATGGTATACAGGGCTAAAGCAAGTAAATCAAAGCATTGTTTCTAATTGTAATGTGAGACAAAATATGCTGCCACAATATAAGTTCTTCTTCTTCTGCATCTTCTTTCTTCTTCTTCCTTCTTCTTCCTTCTTTCCCCATCTGCAGCATTTAAGAATGTAATACTTTGCATATCTGGACACAAACAAATTATTCAAATGCCTAAAGAGATCGCCAAACATACCCATCAGCCTCTGTAGACTGTATAATATGACAAATATATTGTTATGTCCTACAGACAGTCCACCTTTAACTTTCATTTTCATCACAATATACTGTAAGTGAATATTATTTTCTTGATAAGCAATAGACCATTAAATACAGTAGGATACAAAGCAAGTGTGTTTCCACTTGTTGGATGAGTGAAATTATGGTGTGAGAATGTGTCAATCTCTGTTTCTTGCAACAGAGTTATCAACATTTTGCGATAGTTAGAGGAAGACACATCTACAGTATACAGTATATTCAGCTGTCTTCATGTATCTCCTTGTACAACACTGTTCTCTAGTAAATGTATGGTATGTATAACCTGTCTGTATCATAACATATTACTTGATGTCAGTCTTACCTAGCGATAAGCAAAATGTTGACTATTCTGCATATGGGCATAGAATGTTTCCTTGGTAGAATTTCATCATAATTGTTCCCTGGAAGCCTACAAAAGTGACCAACGTAAATATAGAATTAAAAAGGAGGAATTTCAATGACAAGGTCCTGTTGAATTCATTCCTATTTCATGTCAGTAACATAAATAATATTTACCAACCAGCAAAGACTGAGAGACATAACAATAAATACATAAAATGTCAAAAATATTATGAAGACATTTTTTTCTTGAGCCACTGAAGATTGAGAGAGAGCTATGTAATAATACAGGACATACAGGCATACCAAAAGCAAATATAAGATTGATTGGACTTCATGGCAGTTTACCCTAGGGAATAATTGCTCTTATTTTATGACTAGTATGATTTTTGTTGTTGTTGTTGTTATACCACAGGAAATTATCTTTATACAGGTTCTTATTTGGCAAACAAAACATGAACATACTTTATACACATTTCCCTATCCATTTTCACAAAAAATATACAGTATCACTTACAATATTTGCTCAACAATCTGTAATCTTTTTAACATTGGATTGGAACATTATTTAATTAGTACCTTCAGTGGAGCCGTTGCATGCAATGCAAATAAAATAAGTTGCATGTGTGTCCTTCATTACATACAGACGCGTCTTTCTCCAGCGCCATGTGCTGTTGGGTGTGCGTTTTCCTTCCACTATCTAATTTTTCATATTCATATTTAGATTCTCTCATGCCTCTAATCCCTATTCAATGTATAACACTGATATAGATTCTGTTAAAATGTCCGGATTGTTTAAAAAATAAAATGAAAATAATAAAAATGACCTAGTCACCATCTGCCTGTGGGGCATCCACCACATCTTTATATAAATTGTAGCCATCCCTATGCTGTGAATTCCCGTTATGATTTAACTGTGTTAAATGATATATATACTAGCTAACCCTCTTGTTGACAGCATCTATTGGGGCAATTCACTAAAAATTGTGTTAGGTGTTTATTATATGGGATGAAATCATTTTAGAAATATATTTGTTGAGGAACACTTTAACGTGATTATATAATGAAGACACTATGATTTTTCCATTATTTTAATGGGGCAATTTTATTTAATTATTAAATTATGAGGACAATAATTATTTTAATGAGGACACTATAAGTGGTGCCAACTTCATGAACTAAATTTGGTGGTTTGTATTTTTTTTTAACAAAAAAATTGGGATAGCAATTTTGAAAATGTTGATTTTTTTAAACTGATTTTTTTTCAGATTTTTGTGGCAGTTTTGCATTTAATATACTGTATGTAGTGGTTTGCAGACTACTGGAAGAATCACCAATAACCAGTAGCTTGAACAAACCAGCCTGTAGCAAATACACACTATAACTTGAAGGAGTCCAAGTAGTTTTAATGCTGTGGTAATGGAGCAGACTATAATTACCTCCCAGTCTTAGAATATCCCAGATACCCCCCCACCCCCCCCAAAAAAAGAGGGATCATTTATTTTATTTAATAACAGTTGTTTATATAGTGCAAATATATTATGTAGCACTTTACAGAAAATATTTATTCACATTAGTCCCTACCCCATTGGATCTTACAATCTATATTCCCTACCATATGTACAACACATACGCGTATATACACTATGGTTATTTTTTCCCAGAAATCAATTAATCTGCCAGTAAGTTTTTGTATTGTGGGAGGCAGCTGGAGTATTCAGAGGAAATCCATGAAAAGCATCAGTAGCACTTACAACATGATATGGATAGGGCCACGGTTGGAATTGAACCCATTACCCCAGTGTTGTCCAGAGAATGATTCACAATTAGAGAAGTAAAGGTATTTAAGGGAGTCATTTAATGGAATGCAATTTGTTCATATACCCATCTTTAGCATTGTTTTGAGCGAGTTAAAAAAAACATTGGATGTATTAAAGACAAAATCACAAGGAAATTGCAGACACATTTTTATTTTCAAACAGATTTTGCAGCAAATCACATTCCTGATTGATTTAATTATGTTAATATAGATCTTTGGACTTTTTAAGATGTATTTTCACTGACAATAAACTCACCACAAAATTGCACGCAGTTTGAACTCTCTTTCTGTCTAGCAATGATTACATATTAAAATGTCAATAAATAATACTTAATTAAGGTACCAAAACATTAACAAATATATTTAAGGGGGCACAATTATTTATTGGGAGCAATTTAACACTAAATAATATAAAACATATTTATATTAAATGGACAATGTTATGTTGAAAATAAATTAAGGTGGCAATTTTATTAGTAAAAATAACTAATGTGGCAATATTATTTTTGATAATTAGGCCAAATTAATTAATTAATTGATTAATTATGATATAAATCATATTGCACAGTTGTAGCATTACAAGTATCATCATGTTTGCTTAGGCTCCTTTCTTATACACACTACAGTATGTAGATAAAAGTGATTGGACACTGACAGCAAGTAGATCAACAAGATTTGATTGACATCAGTACTTTGTAGGTCCACCACATGCAGTGATTACTGCAGACACCCTTCTTGGCAAACTGTCCACAAGTTCCTAGACAATAGTAGGTGGTATATTTTGCCATTCCGCCTTAAGTACAATGACTAACTGTGCCACTGAAGAAAGTTGAGTCAGTCTACAATGCACCCATCGCTCCAATTCATCCCAATGGGGTTAACATCTGGACTCTGAGCTGGCTAGTCCATCCGGTTTACCGAATTTTCTGTATACCAGTCCAGCATCGCCCTGGAAATATGACAGGTGGCATTGTCATCCTGATAATATTATTTGTTGTTTCCATAGAACTGCAAGTGCATGGGCCTCCCTACAAAATGTTCTTGTCGAAACTGGAATTCATGTGCAATGGTATGAATTTTGCTTGCATGGGGGTGTCCAATCACTATTGTCTACATAGTGTACTTAATATGGACATAACTAGCAAAGAAACATTGTTTATTAATTTATCATTGGCTCGTTAATATTTATTAAATATAACATTGCCTATTTCATTTGAAAAATAAATATTACATAGTATTACAATGACAAAATATTTAATTAAAAAATGGTGATGCCCCCCTACCCCATAACTATAGCTATGATTTGTTTAAGCCCCTCAATTAAGTATTAATTTATTGTAATTTGATACATATATTGAATATGGCTTCTTACTAGGATCTGGTGGGGACAAATAGCTAATTCACTGGACAGAGCGACTTGAGACAAATTGCCAATGACTTTGGTCATTGAAACCCAGTGCAAATCAATGCACATCACTGGGAATTTGCATATCAAGCCTTCAAACTGCTGGATAATAAAGCTGGCAATTTAGAGGACAAAACCACTGGTGTTTCACTGCAGCTTTGAAATCGCAGAGAAAAAATGCACTACATTAAACTCCCCCCTTTTTACTTAGTTTTTATTATTCAAAATATAAAATGTATTGGTGCCATCTCCATAGTTGCAAAAAGTCTGATTTTTAAGGACATTTCCAGGACTTTAAGACATACTTCTAAAAATATTTGCCCTGATAAACATCCCTATTTGTTTATTGGCTGCACAATACAATTCTATATTTTTCTTGAAGTTAGATGTAATTATTATAAGACTCTCTGGTCTTTAAAAGTTAAAAAATCTGTTGAAAAAAGTTATTTGAGAATGCAAAAAAAGTAGACTCATCAAATTAAAAAAATTTCATGATGCGGATTACAATGCATCAAAGACCAGTGCGACAATACAGTAAGTAATTTTCATGGCTTTGCGGCACCAGCCCAGGTGCCCTGGGATTTTAAAAAATAATAGCTTGCTCCTATGCATCAAACAGAATATTAGTTTATTTATATTAGGCCCTGCACTAGTGGAGCTCACAATCTAAATTCACTACACACAAATATGTGATAGGTGGGGGCATAGCCAGAACTTTGTGGGCCCATAGCAACATTTTGAATGTGCCCCTCCTCAACCCATCTAGAAAAACACCACTCTCCACAGTGGTTATTCATTTTATTCCCCATAATTTTGCCCTTGTTCATTTTGTGCTCAATACAGTAACAGTGCCCTAGTTCATTTTATGTCCCATAACAGTGCCCTAGTTCATTTTATGGGATGCAGTTGGCATGCTCCGGTCGTGATGCTGGTGCTCAGAATGCCGGTGCCAGAATCCCGATTGCCGGCATCCAAAATGTAAGTATTAGGGTTAAGGAGAGGATTGGGTTTAGGGTTAGGGATAGGCACTAGGGAGAGGGTTAGGGTTAGTCTGTGGGGGGGAGGTTTAGGGTGCGGGGAGGGAAGGTTAAGGTTAGGTTGCGGGGGGGAGGGTTAGGGTTAGGCTACTTACCTATAGGTGTCAGGATTCTAACTGTCGGGATGCCGCTGTCAGTATTCTGACCGCTGGCATCCCGACCGCCGGGATCTCATACCCAACCCCATTTTATAATCCATAGAAGTGTCTTAGTTCACATTATACCACCTGCTCATATTATGCCACATTGTGTTCCTCCAGGCTCACAGTATGCCACATTGTAGTGCTGCCAGTATACATTATGCCACACAATGCCTTCGGTTCACATGCCACACAGGGGGTGGGAACCATCCAGCTCCTACCTGAGGGGGCTACATCCTAATGCAAGATTATCCATTTTGAATGGAGATCTTCTTAATTTAAGCACACTGCCTCTTTCTGGGTCAGTCCTAATCTTGTAGCTCAATTACCATTACCTAATTGGTGTGGTAGTGACAACTGTGCCATGACTCAGTTACTGTAGTGAGGATAGAAGGTTATATGCATATTAATGAAGGTTTAAATTTGGTTCATGTTCACAAAACAAGTAGATTATACCCCTTTTACACCAGAGCTAAAACCCGGGTTATTGCAGGGTTAACTCGGGTAGCTCCTTGGTGTAAAAGGGGACAAGGTTGGATTCCCGGGTCGAGTGACCCGGCAATCCAACCCAGGTAACACGGGAATGACCCATGAATGGTTTTACACGGGAGGGTTTTACACGGGAATGACCCGTGAAACCCTGCAGTGTAAACAGCACGATCCGGGTCACAATGACCTGGATCGTGCCACATGCCTGCCGATTGGCCAGCTTCAGTGGCGCTTGGAGATGACGTCATCTCCAAGTATCCACTTCAACGCTGGAAAAGCCGGGTCTCTGAAGACCCAGCTCCAGTGTGAATGGCGCTGACTTGGGAATATCCTGGGTTCGCGCCGGCTAAATTCCGGGTCTGATCCGGTTTGGAACCCTGTTTCAACCTCTGAGTCAGACCCGGAATTTAGGTATAAAAGTGGTATTACTTATCTAGCACATCTGAAAACCACAATTGAATAGCTCGTATCATGATGTTTTTAGGAAAAACTTAAAATAATTGTATGAAAGGAGGAGCTCAAATAGTTTATATGTAATGGGCAAAAGTAGAATACAGAGGTCACATAAATAAAATATTTATATATATATATATACAGTAAAACATATTTGTCATTTTTATGCGGAGCAGTGGGATAAATACCTGGGTTCCATTTGTACTAGGTAATTATGAGTACAGATATGGGCATATATTTGATATGACATCTATTTCAGTATTATGTTACAGAAAACACGTGCACAAAAAAACTATATTTTTGTCAAATTAATTCTATCTAGTTTATACAGTGTGTAACATTTTAATTCACTCTTTTTAAATTCTGTAAAGTTTGCACAATGTTTAAAACATGTAATCACCAATTGCCAAGAACTAGGACTTAATATAGTGCCTCTAATCATTAGTTGTCCAGATCCAGAAATTAACTAAGCACCTGTGGTCATCAGCTGCCTAGTGCCCAGAACTACAGTAGCACATTACCTGTGGTCCCAGAGCCAAGATTTACTGTAGTACCTAATAATATCAACTGCATTCAGCCAAGAATTAGCACAGTTCCAGTAATCACGTGTCAATAGCCCCTTTATACATAAAATATGACTATGACAATATTAATCCTTATGCAGAGTATTCACAATTTAACGTGTTTTCACATAAACAGCAGATGAAAAAAAACATACTCTTACTGTACATTTGTATCTTGGGGGGAATGATGGGGTGGAACCAGGTTCGACAGTACCATTAGGCAGATTAAGGCAACTGCCTAGGGCACCGGCCCCTGGAGGCAATCGTTGAGTCCGCCAAACAAAATAATAAGTTATGTCTCTGAAATAAACATATTTATTTTGACAGGAGATGGTGCCTGCTGTGAGTCTAATGAGCAGACACAGACTCTATCCAGCCCAACTGCACTGTCACTGTAGCCTGTCACCCCACGCATAACCTCACTGGTCGCTGCAAGTGCCAGGCAGGTATGTCAAGTGACGTGCCGGTCCTCAGGGAAAGGGGGTGTGACCTTACTGTGGGAGGTGTGGCCATGCCCCCTTAGGGAAAAAATGGAAAGAAAAGTATTTTTCTAGCACTGTGTAAAGCCAGGGGGGGGGGGTTTGATCAGTGTGATCGCTCCCCCCCCCCAGGCATAGGAGACTGCTGTGGCTGCTGCTCAGCAGCCGCGATCAGTCTCCCACAGCAGCTCAGCACACAGCAGCGTGTGCTGGGCTGCTAAGAGATAAGAGGGGTGGGGTGGGGTGGGTGCCTCTGGCTCCCTTCTCCCCTGCTCACCTCCCCTTCCTTCGGAGAAGATAAGGAGCATGCTGCCGATCCCAATAGTATGTGTATCTGTGGTCAGCAGGGGTGCCAAGAGGGGGGAGAGCAGGTACTACTTACCAGGGCTGGATGTAGGGGCCTGGGTCAGTAGCACATCAGGAGGGAGAGAGAGGAGACTGCTGCTGCTCCCCAGCCCAGCAATTGCTACTGTGTGCTGTGCTGCGGAGGGTCCAGGGAGGCTGCTGCTGCTTAGTCTCCTCTGTCTCTATGAAAACATGAAAGTGTTATGGCCTTATGGGATCTGGATATGCCCCCCACATTTTACTGTACTTTAATAAAAACTTGGGTCGAAGCATGGTAGGTTATTGTTGTGTGCTGATAATATTTAGGACATTGCCATCCCATTAGTCATAGTCTGGATGTAAATACCTGTAGTTGCTGGTTGGAGAGGTCTGATCAGCAATCATTAAATAAATGTATATCTCTCTTTGGGCCTGATACAGAGGTGGACAGTAATGTAGCAGCGTGAATTTATGCTAATGCTGCAGCACACCCACCGGCTGCGGATCTAATCCACCATGGTGCAGTACAAAACGCACTTTCGAGCAGACATTAGACGCACCACTGAACATCAGAGCAACCTTATGGTTGCTCAGAATGTCCGATGATATATGGCCACCAGTGTCAGTGGAACTGCATCTTTCGATGCACGATCACCAATGACAGTCACTTCATGGTGGTAACCATTGGGACAGTGCAGGTGCAGAAGCCCGTTGTTTCAAATTGGTGTAGTAGGTATTACCGCCAGACGCATGGCCGGCGGTTCAAATCCCGACAGCGGCAGCCCGGCAAGGGTGAAAATCCTGATCGTCCCTAAGGTAAGTATCGCTAACCTAATCCCCCCCCTAACCCTAACCCTCCCTTAGGGGTGCCTAACCCTAACCATCCCCCTCTAAGTGCCTAACCCTAACCCCCCCTCCCCTAGCCTAAACCTAACCCTCTAGTTGGGGTGCCTCACCCTAAGTACCCCCGGGAGCCCTAAACCTAACCCTCCCCCCCTCCGCGGCTGCCAGGCGCCCGGCTTACCTTCGTTCGGTATGCCAGGCGTCGGTCTTCCGGCATCTGGTTAATGACAGGCGTCGAGTTTTCGGCGCCTGTCATTAGTACCACGCCGGGATTAGAAAGTCTGGAAGCCAACGGTCGGCATTTAGACCGTTGGCTTCCTAACTACATCCCTTTCAAATGCGTCCACCTCTAAATCAGGATCTATTAATCTATCTGCGTATCTACCTAAGGAAGCAGCACATGATGCTCTCCCTACCTACTATTTCCATTCAAGAATCAAATCCTTAGAGTTCCCTTTTAAAATGTTTTTATTTAAAATGCTCTGGTCTTAACATCTGACCCAGAGATTGTATCGTATTATCTGTCTGTCTATCCTGCCTGTGTCTCCTGACTACACTACAGCCTGCCTGGGTGTACCTGCAAATGTCATGCTTAGTTGTTTCTTACAAGTTGTTACCTCTATATTTTCAACTGAGGGGCTAAATGAGTACTGAGGGGGGCAGGCAGAAGTTTCACATGCCTTGCACCATCCCTGATGATGGCCTGTGTGGTTCCACAGCAGTTCTCAGTGGGACATTATAATTTCTAATCATAGCATTATGCTAATTACAGTCAGATTGATTGCAATTACAACAGTTTCATTGTGATTAGCATATTAAGGGTAGTATCATCTGAGTTGCTAATTGCAATCAGTCTGACATGACAGGCTCACCGTATACTGGTCACCAATATTATTATTTTAGCTATGTCAACATTTTGACTATCGACATTATGACTGTTGACATTTTAACTGTATCTACATTTTGGTTGTTGACCTTATCATATGTCTATATTTTAAATGTTGACATTTCAAATGATCACTAAAATGTGATTTAAAGGTTCAAATGGAAAGAAAATGTCTGGGGAACCCGACAAACCCCCCCCCCCCCTTCAAATCCATAACCAGCCCTGGACCTCTCAGTCTGTGTTATTAAAAAAATGGGGCAAAAACAGCATGTGGTTTCCCCTATTTTCCAAAAACCAGCACCAGGCTGAACAAGTCGGGAGGATATCGCATATCAGATATACACATAGCATGGGGTCCCACTGCTATATCGTACCCAGTCCCAAACTGCTCAGCCCAAGGCTGGAATCCCATGGGAAGTCACAAACTCCCAAACAAATGGGGACCCTCCTTCCCAAGCGGGATGCGATAGTTGGCTCAGAGCAAGGAGGCGGCAGTCTCAACCAATTTGCGCATCCCAATTAATTTCCATGGAGAATGACCATGTCATTTGCTACAAGACTCTTCATACAGATAGTTCATTTTCTATTGAAACCGACGTCAGGTTTCATTGATGTTAAAACCCAATAGATGATAAATACACATTTTTTAGACAGCAAAACGCTGTCTATACCCATCGCTAACCATAAGTTTTAATTTAGTTTACCCCAAGGCCTCCAATTTGGCCACAATACAAGTTTACACTTTCTTCTCATTTGTTTTCAACCAACAATTTACTTAACCAAGATAAAAAATTCAAGACAAAATTGTATTTTAAAATTCTGAAATCAAAAACAAATTTGCTAAAGAAATGCCAGGAATAATATAATTCACACATCTATATTATGCTAGCTGCAGTACCCGGCTCTGCTTGGGTGCAATCGGTGATCTGTCTCTCCCTAGGCATCCGGCTCCCTCCATCAGTGTGCTGGACTCTGATGATCTCTGCCACTTGGACACCAGCTCCCTTGCACTGAGCTGTGTCTCCTGCACAGGAACTACCTCTAGGGACTTGTACTGAGCCGGTCCCTCTGTTCTCAATAGTGACTGCCCTGTGGTATTCTCGTCACTGCAGACAGTGCTGCAGCCTCCCCAGATGACAGGGAGCTCCACCGATCACAACATATAACGGGTCCCTAAACAGCAGGTACACCAGGACTTTTGTAATGAGTCTCCTCAGGTGGCAGTTGTCCTCTTTACTGCAGTTTCTGGACTCCTCTCACTGCTCACAGCAAAAGCTCCTCTTCAAAGCATAGGGCTGAAAATAATTTAGACTTGCCGAGAGTAGTGCAGGGGACCTCTCCACATGGAGTTCCGCCCACAACCCCCTTGATGACCGATTTTTGATCCTTAGCCTAAAACCTGCCTGGGAAAATTACCTACACAATAGTAAAAACCACATCACAATCGGTTCAGAGTTTATCGCAATCAGACAAACAAATGTACAGATGTTCTCAATTATAAATATTATAGACAGATATAGATAGAAACAACATGTACTTTTAAACATATTATTTTTGTTTGAACCAGTAATAAAAAACTTATTAATTAATTTTCCAAAATGCAACATACATTTTGACCTAATATTGCAAATCTCACTGTTACCTGAAACAGAAAAAAAAAGTACTAATTTAAAAACAAACAGACAAATGGGAGAGAGGTGGAAGGTCGAGTGGTGGCCGGAATTGATGACTAATTTTGCAATACTGGGAGCAAAGCAAAAGAAGGAGTAACTTTTCCCCTGGGGAAACTATGGGGAAGAGTTATCAAACCTTGGAGATAAAGAGGAGAGAGTTAAAGTACCAACCAATCAGATACTAACTGCCATTTTACAGGTTGTGTTTGAAAAATGACAGTTAGAAACTGATTGGTTGGTATTTTATTTTTCTCCACTTTATCTCTTTCCAAGGTTTAATACATCTCCCCCTAAGGACTCCTAATGTTTTTTCATTTGCGCATGTGTTTAAATCGCACCACGCATTTTGTTCCTACTGAGTCACATAACAAATTTAGGGCCTGATTCAGACCCACTCGCGAGCGGCTGTCCGCTCGCAAGTGGGTCGATGTTCTTCACTGAGCATGCGCACGACGGAGGGAGCTCCGTTGTGCACATGCGCCAGACGCGACGAGCGAAGGAAAGTCCTTCGCTCGTTGTGTCTGATCAAAGGGGGCGTGCTGTCGATGTTGATTGACAGCACGCCCCCTTTGGTGGGCGTGCCGGGGGCGTGCCTCCCTGGCGGGGGCGTTCCCACGGGAACGCCTCCCGTCAGAAGCCGGCCCACTGACATCACTAGTGATGTCAGTGGGAGTGATTTTGGCTCTGATAGAGCCAAAATCACTCCAGAGCTTGCGGTTGAAAACCTCAACCGCAGGCTCCGGCTCGCAGTTTCGATGGTCGCGATGGTCATGACCATCGCGGCCATCAAAATGCACGCTCGTATAGGCTGTGGGTGGTGACCCACAGCTATACGAGTGTCCAGGAGGACGCTCCATTTTCATGGAGGGCGGCCCTCATTCAGAGCGTGCGCTCTGCTCAGAGCGTACGGCTCTGAATGAGGGCCCTAGACGCTTGATAGCAGAAATATCAGTTGCGTTCCTGGACGGTCACTGGTAGGTAACAGGGTGGTGGGTAAAATGTTGTGTTCATGAGTGTCGCGTGCATGTTGTTGCATACAGAAACACACAGCCACTCACATAAGAGACCCTGCTCAGATGGAGAAACTGCTCCTGTCATAGTGCTGGTGCAAGTTTCAATGGTATTGTAAGAGGGGTGTAGTGCGGTGCCTGCTGCCGTGCAGGTGTACTCAGGTACAGTAGCTTACCTTGCGATGCACCCTGTCACCTTCAGGTCGTATAGGTAACAGATGGTCCTAGTACGCAAACATGAAGTGGACACGATGATCTAGAAGGAAGGAGACGATGTGAGAGCCGTCCTGTTTCAAGGCAGACCGACACTCCCTACCGAACTGAGAACCACTCCCAAATAAAAGAAATTCCTATTTAAGTGAGGATCATCACAGGTAGAGACAAACAGACACAGACCAGCTCCTCCGCCTGGCAGCGTCAAAAGTCAGACGTCGCGGGCGGGGCCAGCTATAACGCGGCGAGCCGCGATTGGCTCGCCAAGGCCATCTCCTATTGGCTGCTGAGCTGTGAGCTGTGATTAGCTTGAGGGCAACAACAAATTGAAATGCCTGTTGCTTCTTCTTGGCTGCCAGTACGGCGCTTAGTTTGAACTCCCACTTTCGTGGAGCTGCCCGGCTCTGCTGTATGACTGGCACTGGAAACAGACACGCTGTCCCAGCACCAGTCTCTAATGTGCCCAAAGCAGGACACAACTCCATAGTGTGACTGATGGAGCTTCTAAAGATGCACTAGATGGCAATGCAGCATCTATAGACGATTCAAGTGACTGCCTCAGTCCTTGCACATTCGGACACGCGGATGTATTGTACACCAGGGAAGGGCTTTGTAGCAGCATTAGCGCAAGCAACTGCATTAAAAGGTGCATACATGGTCGCATCAAACTCAGAAATCAGCCCCCATGTTGCAATGTAAGGGTTGCAATTTATTTATTTTTTTAAATGTATGCAGGGTAAATTGTAGTTGTTTTTACTTACTGCTCAAATTCTGGGCAGCTTTATTTTAACACTGCAATATACATTTCCTGCCCCTCACAAATCTAAATCTTTCTGCACATTTTATATCTGTCCCACATGCATTGTTTTGCCAGGCTGCAAAGTTACTTCTTTTTATTTTTGCTTTGTTTCCAACTCAGAATCATCCCCACTGTTTATGCTTTATACGGTACCTCCACTATCTTATGTTATTTACTCCTATAACCTCGTCTGCAATACTATAACATGTGTTTTGCTCTTTGTTATAAAATGTTTGCTAAACTTTAATTATAATTAATATAAATGCAATTTGACGTGAATCTATTTCCTTATTCCTCCGATAGAACATTTCATTTTCTTTCTTATCTAATTACTACATCCAAATAAAGTTATTATTTGAATGTATAGGAAAAGGTTTATTATACAGAAAAAAGTGAATCATTTTCATGATTCTTCATTCAGTTAGCGTCTCTCCTTGTAAGTCCATTAGAGACACTGCCATCTTCTGGTTTACAGGTTTTGTTTTATTTTTTTTAAATCCTGTTTAAATTGCTGTACAGTACTTCACATTAGGCAGATCACATTTTCAATTGCCACACAGCAGTCCATGATTTTGCACTAACCTGCTTATTGTGATTACATTGTTTTCATTTAATTTGCATTGATTAAGAGCTGTTTTCCAAATTGGGCCCGTATTCAATTAGAGGCGAAAAGTCGGAAAAGTTTCGGCTGTCCGACTTTCCGCCTCTTTCGTCTGTTTCAGACGCGGAAACTTTACGCACGCGTCCCCGCTTTTCTCCATATTCAATTCCTAAACAGGCGAAAACGGAAAGTGGCGAATGCGGAACAGGCGGAAAGTACTGTAAGAAGAGGGGAATTCAGTCTGTACCCCCAAAAAAGATGCGCTAACATAGGGAATGAATGTATATGTGTACTAATAGCTCTAATAAAAGTGTTTGGGGTTCTTAAGTAGTTTAATTTGCTTCTTATTAGCGTCTTTGCAAAAGTGGTGAAGAATGGCATATAGCAGTATTTTTGGGTGAAAATAAGTAGTCTAGTCAAATTTGGGGTACTTGAAAATGGGTGCTAGCTTATTTTTGTGTTTCTAAAGTGAACTTTTAAACAATGTGAAAAACCACCCTCATACATGCACCTGTAATCCCAAAAACACTTGGCCCCAAGAAGTCTATTTCGCTAGTTTTTAAAGTTGTCCCCCCACTTTTTACTTTTTCGCCCCAAAACAAAAGTACTTTTTTGGGGTGTTCTGAGGTAATTTTTTTTTGCTGATTTGTCCTTTGGGGGCTGTTCCAAGGGTTCTGAGTCGTTTCCCCATGTTTGCACACCAAAATTATGATTTTGCACTTTTTTTCACCTGCTATTCATAGGAGATACATTTCCACCTATTACATTGCATTGAGTTTCCGCTTAGATAAAATCGTCCTGGAATTGAATAGGACGATACTTTGAAAACAGGCGGAAAGTCCGAATCCGCGGAAACTTTTCTCCAAACGGCACTTTCCACCTTTCATTGAATCCGGCCCTTGGTATGTGTTCAGGGGTGTATCTACAATGGGTGCAGGGTGTGCGGGGAACACGGGCCCCTGGGCCCAGGGGGGCCCCTCTCTGCACACCCTGCACCCATAATATTACTTACCCTTCCGGAGTCCCACGTTGGCAATGGGTACAGCGCTGTAAAATGACTGGAAAATGGCCACGGCGGCCATTTTCCCGTCGTTTGCACATGTGCAGTACAGGGAAAATGGCCACCGTGGCCATTTTCCCGGTGACCTGTGCAGTGCGCTGCCGGCCGCCGGGCGGTGAGGAGGGGTCCCGTGTCGGAGACTGCATTGTATTACAGATTTGACAATAACGCCTCTTTCTGTTAACTATGGGTCTGATTCAGTGTTGTATGCAAACCCGAATGTTTGTGTATAACACGGATAGTAAGAGATCCGTGCAGGTGCAGGATCATTACTGTGCATGTGCAGGTCTCCTGCGAGATCGCTCTCAGGGCCTGATTCATCTTGAATCGCAGTTGCAAAGACGCAATCGGTGCTTATGAATCTAAGTGCGCGTGTGCGAACTAGCAATTGCAAAGGGAGTTGCAATTACAGAGGCTACGCAGACCCAGAGCAGAGTGATTGACAGGAAGTGCCGTTTCTGGTGGTGACGGGGGTGGTCAGACGAATGCAGGCGTGCCAGTACATTTCAACGCCATTTGCGGGGGCGTGCATAAATTATCCACTGCGTGGCCATAAGCAGCCATAGCACTGATAGCGTGGCTATTAGCAATTTCTGAGTAAGGTCAGGGCTTGTGCAAGTGTGCTTATGGGTCCGATGTTACTGATTGTTTCGCTATGTTCCCCTAGTATACCGATATGAGTAAGGGGAAGTGGGCGTCCTCATGGTAGGCTGCGTTCGCAATGTGAATGCACACATTTAAACAGCACCGCTGATATTAGCAACTGGTGCATGCGTATAAGCAGAATAGCGATCCATAGTGAATTAGGCCCTCAGTTCCCTCAAAATCATACGTTTTGTAAAAAGACATTTATCAGATGCTGATTAAAACAGTATATGGTAATAAGGGCATATGTAATACTGTAAATAATTGAAACAGTATACGAGAATGGATTCTACCCAAATCAGCCACTCAGAGATATGTATGCATAAAACATTGTAATAAATTACATCCAATGAGTGAAAAAAATGGTTAAAAAGGTTATATAGCCAAATGAATGTATGGAGGTTTAAATCGTCTTCTTTAAAATTCTGGTTGCAGTAAATAGTTGTTTTTGGACATCCAAGCATACAGTATGTACAGTAGTAGGTAAAGTTTCCAAATGTTAAGGTTTCCTGTAAGACCTACTGTATTTTGCAAGTGCATGCAGTGCTTACCTAATGGTTCCTGGTGGGTGTAAGTGCAGATCCCCTGCTCTGGTACTGGCAATGGTTCCTAAGAATGTACAGAAGTGTTTTAAGAAGGTGCTGCTCTATGGAGACTTTTAAAAAACATCCCTGATGAAGTCTGAAATCTCTACGGATGAAACTCATAGGACTGATTGTACCCTTGGAAGGCACACACACTGGCATGAGCTCAGCTAGGCAGGAACAATGGCCACAACCCTGCATTGACTCCATATAGTAGCACCTGCTTACACAAGAACAATCAACATAGCAAATGGTATGCAATCACTATGTCAACATTTACAGTGTTGACTCCAAAATGTAGACAGTTATTATGTCAATATTGTTGAAATGTCAACATTGAACATGTTGACATCTGCAGAATGTCAGCAAGTTCACAATGTAGACATTCTGCATAGGACTGGAGGCTGTGGCAGCAGATGGTTAAGCTACAGGAGGGGAGGGTTAGGCTTGGTACTAGGGGGGAGGTTAGGGTTAGGCTGCAAAAGGAGAGGTTATAGTTAGAGTCAGGGGTTAAAATTACTCACCACCGGAACCACCGCAGGATCATTCGGAAGTCACTGTCAGCTGACCACCAGACCCGGAAGACACCGCTGGAGCTGCTAGAGCCACTGGAACAGGTAAGTCACCACTAAACCACCAGGGAATGTTTTCTCGACATAAAGAATGTTGACCTAGTCAATGTCGAAATGCCGAACGTCAACATTATGACCATGCCGACATTCCATTCTTTACAATATACAGAACCCATATAAGGTATATTTTGGAGATCTTCCTGGTGAAGTAAGGTGAGAAGTGTTTAGATTAGAGCCTTTAATGATAGAAAATATGAGGATAAGAGAGAGGCAAATGTTCTTTTGGAAAAGAACAACATTTTCAAGAGCTAAAAAGAAACACTACTAAGAATAAGAAATATTAATAATATCACTTGAAGAGTAATAAAACAAAGCTGCTGGGCTTCAAGGGAGAACATGTAATACTTCCAAAGTATGATAAAATGACAATAAATATTTATTAAAAATGTATATACAGTATATGCAATTGATGTACCTTTTCATTTTATATTTACAGAAACTATGGACTCACCAAGTTAGGCACTAGAACTAGGGGTGAACTAGAATTTCTGTCACCTGAGGCAATTAATTAGCCCGGCATCCTCCCGCCAGTAGATAACAGTCACCGTTGACTTCCTTCAATACAGATGACAACATTGTAAAGACTGAATTTTTTGTAGGGAGACAGAATATGTATTTTTAGTCCCATTCTGTTAAGGTGCTAGTGCCTGCTGCTTGTATTCTGTGGTTCTGGGGTGTCTTCAATTTGAAATGGAGCATGCAGGCTACACTTCCTTAAGATTCAAAGTAAGTATAACTGCCTGTACTACACTACCTCACCTATCACAGAGAATATCTCCTCAACTGGACACTAAGTAATACGAGACACAGGGCCTGATTCAGACCCGGTCGCAAGGCTGCGTTTGCACGCAGCCTGCCGATGTTTGCAATCTGTGCATGCATACAAGACACAGTGCGCGGGCGTGAACCTGTCAATGCGATCAGGAAGCATTCGTAGCCTGTACACAGATGCACCACAAGCATGAGTGACAGGATGTGCCATTTGTGGGTGGTGACAGGGGTTGGTCGATGGTAACGGTGGTATGGTGGTGCGAACGCAGGCGTGTCTGTGTGTTGGAACGCCATTTCAGGGGCGTGCATAATTAAGACGCATCATCAGCATGCATATCACATGACTAAATTAAACACAGCAGCACTCGCAGTGCTTGCGGTAGGGTATGGTCAGCAACAAGTTGTGCGTATGGGTCCGATGTCAGTCGATGTTACCGATTGTTTCATACACTTTCTGGAGATGACGTGGGAAAGTGGGTGTCTTGTGTCAGGCTGGTGGGCATCTAATTTCATACCGCAATCGCACTGCAAAACATAGTGGGCGTGCTAATGTCTTGTTAATGATCATTTGACCTTTTTCCCACTGACCGATCATGTTGTGCCTCTGCAGCTGGTGCTCCACCCACATCCTCTCTGTCACCTGAGCTTCATGTTCCTCTTAACCCTCCTAGTTGCGCCCCTGCTCCAAGCTATGTTCTATATTAACAAGAAAAATGTTGCCACAAGAAAAAAACAAAAACAAAAGCATTAATCTGCTGAACATTACCATTCTGTGGTGCTAAAGGGATGTGACCAAAATAAACATATCATACACTGTACTCACCAAATTAAGCTCTCCAAGTTATAGTCCATATAAAAGCAGAGGATGTCTGTTTCACATATATATCAATTTCTTATCCATATCTGGGCTCCTGAACCCCCTTCCTTTGGGACAGGATGTAGTCTCCCTCTAGAACTTCACTTCTGTTCACAGACATATCGCTGGTACGCACCCACTGGTGCCCATGATATACCAGCATGTAAATTGAATGAACGCTATATCGCCCAGGCTGTACCCAACATAAGGAGTTGTTGATCTAACTGGCACGTAATAGTGCCATAGAGAATAGTGCATTTTCTAAAATATATACATACTCTATTATATTG
Organism: Taudactylus pleione; assembly: GCA_031769625.1. NCBI lineage: Eukaryota > Metazoa > Chordata > Amphibia > Anura > Myobatrachidae > Taudactylus > Taudactylus pleione. Next base: position 5,499,882 of record JAUIMM010000518.1, read on the forward strand.
TTCTTGTTAACATATAATAAAGATAATAGTGATCTCCTATTCTAATACTCTAGTAACTCACAAGAGAGATAAGTTTGAATTGGAATCTGTATGGGATAGGTAGGCAGTGGAGAGAGTGACACAGGGGACAGCAGAGGGGTTGACTACGGGATGCCGGCGCTCAGAATCCCGGCGGTCAGAATCTCAATGCTGGCATCCCGACAGGGTTAGGATACCGACACTTGCCGGTCAGTATCCTACCTCCCCCTAGTGCCTAAATCTAATCTCCCCCTCCCCACACCCTAAACCTAACCCTCCCCCTTAGTGCCAACCCTAACCCCCCCTAGTGCCTAACCCTAACCCAAACCCTCCCCCTTAGAGCCAACATTAACCCCCCCAGTGCCTAACCCTAACCCTTAACCCAAACCCTCCCCCTAACCCTGCTACTTACCTTTGGGATGCCGGTGGTCGGGATGCCGGTAGTCGGGATGCTGATGGCGGGATTCTGACAGCTGTCTTGATCCCAGTGCCAGCATTCTAAGCTTCGGCATCTAAGCATCGGCATCCCGTCTGTCGGGATTTTTACCGGATCCCCAGCAGAAGCAGGGCAGAAGGAGAGGAAAATAAGGTAGGCAGCAGAGTAAAGGATAGACTTCAGAAGGGAGAGACAGGAGTCCCGAATATCTGAGAGAAGTACATTACAGTAATCTATGTGAGAGTTGTGAAGTGTGCTGGTATACTTTAATGTACTGGCCCATACCTTTCAATTATGTTCCCTACAGCCTACTAGTGGGAACTACACCAAGCACAATGTCCTTTTGTTATTCTGTGTTCATGGGGCCTATTCATCATCACTTAATTTTAACAAAAAAGGATGAAAATTAACATTTTCCCCTACTTTTGTAAAAATTAAGGCTCAGGGGTATTCATTAAGCACGTAACACAGGAGATATCACTGATAACTCCTGGTTACAAAATTCTGCCCTGATAATTTCCATAGTCCCCATACTTTAGTATGGGGATGTGGAAATTATGTAATTCATCAAGTTCTGAAAAAGCATTTTTTCCGGGAAACTTGACAGTGATGCTGAACGCCACTCTGAGATGGCGTATAGCATCTGATAACCTGCACAAGCTGCCATTTACACAGCAGCTTGTGCAGCAGAGGGAATTTATTCAGATCCCTCCTGCTGTGTTTACTTATCGCCGGCATCTCTGGCTGTCACTGGCTCCCTCCTGTGCTCTTCTGCCAGGGGGGGAGCTTGTGCTGCCGGGAGCTGGAGGAAGCAGCGGCGGGGATGAACACTGACAGTGTGGAAGGGAAGGGGGGCCAGATACCGGCCGCTGGGAGGAAATGTGCAATGAACAATCGGGGCTGCAGAGGTAAGGGGGGAAGAAAGGACTCCGGTGGCCACAGATGGAAGGAAGGAAGGAGGGCCGGGAAGACAGTCACCAGCAGCAGCTGGGTCACATAGAGCAGCAGAAGCAGCAGCGGTGGAGGAGGGGGGTTCTGGATGAACACCAGCAGCCATGGGGGGTGGAAGGGGGTCTGGGCAGTGAGGTAATCCTTATGGATACCTTGGTGGTAAGGGGGAAAAGTATCACTTTTCCAAAAAACTGACTCCGCAAAAAGAGCAGTTTTTTGATACTTTTGTTAGGGAGGCATGATGAATGAGGCATGATGAATGCCTCCAAAACATCTTATGAACTCGCAGCGAGTTTAAAACATAATTATCACCTGTGATAATTATGTAATGATGAATAGGCCCCCATTTTTGTAAAATTGTGGCATTTGCAGATAGAAGTGTCTGAAGTGTTCAAGCTCCAGAAGGGTCAATTATATGTTGGCTGCTACTCAACATTGAATAATATTACATGAATTACCGCTGGCTCACAACACTGGCATTGCGCCATATCTAAATCCATTACAATGCAGGGGAAAATATTCACTTTACACTATGCAAAATGAACTTAAAAGAAGTAGTATTTCACTCTAACCATATCAATAATCCATTACAAATTGCATAATATGTGTATGAGAAAATGCTTACCTCTGTAGTTCAGCTCATTGAATGAATCCTTGTACTTTAAAATGACTGATATTTTGTGTTGAATGAAATGAACTCATGCATTCTATCCATCTTATAGATTTTTCAAATATTTAATGCTTCAATTCCTGGCCAAGTGAATGATAAACTAATATAAAAACTGCTGAATTTATAATGACATTACAAATGATAGTCTTTTAAAGTATATAATTCATGGCATTGTTATTTTGGGCATTTTTACTACTTGTACAAGGAGACATCTTTTGAGTCACTTGATAGCCCATTTAACACATAAAACTAAGACGACATCAAGGCTTTCTTCATTTTATGAGTGAATCAAATATATAAATGAATTAATTTATGTAGTTGAGACCATTTATATAGAACATTTTTGGTGCCCGATATTTAGGTCTACTTGGAGGTCTGTTTTACATTAAACTATATTGGTTTAAATAATGCCTTTACACATGGTTATGCTTTGATTGACTCTCCAGAGTACCAGGGATGTCCCTAATGAGAACTTGTGTGTTTGTACCGCATTGTACTAGATTTCAGTGTGGCTATGGGGAGCCAACCCAACAGCTGCAGTGAGACTTGCCCATTCTTAAGTGAGGATGCCTGGAAGTGAATTATTATGAATAAGTCTGACTCCACAGTCATTTTCTATCATTCTCTTTTGATGTGTTTTACAACCAGTTGGGGGGGTTATGGTTGACTATTTTTGTAAGTTGTAACCCATAGATATAGGGATACAGTTTATTGATGGTCCATACTATAACCAGACATTCCGTTTCTATGGTGGTATATGACATCGCTTGGCCTAGTTTTCCCCACTTGACTCTTCCCCACCCCCTTCCATATCCCAAGGTGTCAGTTTGCACCAAGAAGTATTTTTTTAAAGTAAGGGGTGGCTTATAAAGAGGGAGAACAGGATTATGTTGGCTGAATGTCTGGTTTGCATTCAGGATTTCACACTGTACACTTTGCCTGTTTTTTTTAGTGAGTCAGTCAGGAAATTGGCTATGGCCCTGTATTATGGTAGACATTGCTTTAATAACCAACAATCCTTAGAGAAAACCGTATCTACTTTTGGGTGAGGGTTCTGGCCAATTGAAAGATATCTTCAACTTCTGCTCAGAGCAAACCTGGACCTCTCCTACCCAGTGCCCCATATACTGTGCCTCAGCCATCCCCATCTGACACTTGTTGGGTATACAATAATGGTCAGCCCTGCCTAATGAACTCTTTCTAAAACTTCATGGACATATACCAAGTGCTTCTCACAGCATTAAATAAAGATGGCTATTTCATATCGTTAGGCTAGTAGATGATACACTATACTATATCTGTTTTTATTTCAAATGGCATGGGTGTAAATTCAAACCAGCCAAATGGAGTGATAAAATGCATTCTCTCCTGTGCCTCCATGGACAAGGATATCTGTCAGTACTCCATGCTTAAATCCAAGGTGAATACAAACAGTGCTCTGTCTGCCTAGCTCACCCTTGTGCGGAATGTGGTAGGCATTGGTCACTCACATCAATATGCAATAATCCACACAGAACCTAGTGGTCTGGTCTTTTTGGCTAACACTACTCAAGCTGCCTAGAATCTTCAGGAAGAAATAGTTACCGCTAGGGCTAGTATTTCATCAATATCCTTTTTCATTTGTTTAGCTACATCCATGACCATCCTATATGATGTCTGTCTCAGGGGCTATGCTTCTCCTGTGTCTATCTTTATGATGGGTTGTTAGATGTGTGTGTCTGGGCTACATGTAAATTGGAACGATGTTTCCCTAAATGCCTGCCCCATCTGCAGAATTTAAGGGAAACATTGGCTGTAACATCTCCAATATAGATTGCTTCCATCACCTTATCTGAATTTTACATTTCCAACAGATATTGCAGAAGAGCTAATTCGGGGGCCTTCTTTGTCTGTACAGCATTCTTCTGTGAATACCACCTGTTGATCTACATAAACCATCACCAATGTGAAAGGACTTTAAAGACTTCCTATCTTTTACTAATGCCACCACATAATTGGCATTAACTTGTTTCTGCATGATTGTGTACAGTCCAGCCCATGTCTCTTGCAACTTAACAGTTTTCACAGGTATAAGTACCAAGACCTTCTAGAACATATCATAACTGGACTCATCTATCATAGTACCTCTGCTGACTCCCTATAGTGAGACTAGTATAACTCCATTAGTCTCTTCATACAGGCCTGTTTCTGTTCCACTGAGTAGCCCATACTACCATATGTGGAACTTCCACATATGGTAGTATGGGCTACTCATTCGGCAGGTTCCCTCTCAGCCCTCTTTTACCAAATCCAAGGAGCCCCTCACCCATATAGTAATGCAAAAGAGGGAAAATTGTCAGCTCCTGAAGCACCTCTCTGTGCACAAACAGGAGTCACTGTTGGATCTGCTGCCAGTAAGTCCCCTTGGATTGCCCATATGCTTGTAAAAGGCCCTTAATGGTGCTGTTAAATTTTTCACATAGACTGTTGGTATGCAAGAGATAAGGTTTAGTCCATAAGCGTATAACACCCCACCCCCCCATTTTGCTCATTTTGGGCCTGATTCAGACCCACTCGCGAGCGGCTGTCCGCTCGCAAGTGGGTCGATGTTATGGACTGAGCATGCGCACGATGGAGGGAGCTCCGTCGTGCGCATGCGCCAGACGCGACGAGCGAAGGAAAGTCCTTCGCTCGTTGTGTCCGATCAAAGGGGGCGTGCTGTCAATGTTGATTGACAGCACGCCCCCTTTGGTGGGCGTGCCGGGGGCGTGCCTCCCTGACGGGGGCGTTCCCACGGGAACGCCTCCCGTCAGAAGCCGGCCCACTGACATCACTAGTGATGTCAGTGGGAGTGATTTTGGCTCTGATAGAGCCAAAATCACTCCTGAGCTTGCGGTTGAAAACCTCAACCGCAGGCTCCGGCTCGCAAATTCGATGGTCGCGATGGTCTCGACCATCGCGACCATCACAATGCACGCTCGTATAGCCTGTGGGTGGTGACCCACAGCTATACGAGCGTCCAGGAGGACGCTCCATGAAAATGGAGCCCGGCCCTCATTCAGAGCGTGCGCTCTGCTCAGAGCGTACGGCTCTGAATGAGGGCCTTTGTTTGTATAACCTATCCCATAATTTGTGTCTCTGGTCTGTGAGGACTTCTTGCAGGCCTCATATCCTACGCCCCATTACAGATGTTAGAGCCACTGCCTCATTATATATAGTAGCAAAATCTACCTGAGGTAGTAAACTCCCCTGATATACTTGATGTTATTTAGAAACCAACAATATCTATGGCCACTTGCTGAAAATGCTCCCCTATTAACTGAAGATGTTGTAAGGGTATTCTCTTAGATATCCCCACTTACAGTGAAAGTTATCACAGGAGCTAGTGTACCAGTTGACTTCTTTGGAGTTCCCGGCCAATAAAATCCATGACTTAATAGGGCTAGTGTTTGTCAGTTATCCAACTGTCTGGCTTCCGGGACCTTGTGTACAATAGCTAGGAGCTGAGTACGATATTACTGGTGAACTATTAACTGTTTTTGTGCTGAGTTTGGCTATGGTCTGGTCAGTCTAATTCCTCTCCTATAATTCCTATCCAGCTTTATTAGTGTTGAGTACAAAGATCAGGCACTGAGTCTGTGTTTCTCTAAATATGCACAGACTGCAGGGAATTGGCTGTGTCCAGGAAGTGAGTGCAGAAAAGGCACATCCTTGATGTCCAGTGATCCAACAATCACAATGCTAGCATCAATGTTCTTACTTATTCCCCGGCATCTCTTGTGACCTTTTCTTTTCTTTTTTTGCACATGCACAACTTTTCACTAACTCACCAACTACTGTACACATTCTAGAAAATGATATCAAGAAGATCTGCACAAGCGTAGGATCTGTATTTCTGTACTGTGTATGTGCAGATCTCCTTCTGCGAGCTGGCTTGCTGTGCCCAGATGATCCAGCCTGATTGACAGGCTGCAGTCATTTGGGGGCAGAGTCAGGCAGTGCCCCAGAAAACCAGGGCATATCGGCTATTTTCTGGGCATTATGAAGCCAGTGCTACATCCTTGTATGCAACTTCACTAGTTTGAGATGCATGAAACCACCAGCTACAGTATCCTGAGTAATCTGTAGGTTATTCAGATGATCGATGGTCACACAGAGTGATCCAATAGCTGTGTCCTCAGATGCAGCTGCAGATCACAGAAGCCGGCAGTAGGCACCGATTTACATAAGACTCCTCCTGCTGCATTAGCATATTATTGCATAGTAGCTGTGTCCAAAGATGCAACTACTATGCAGTATCATACAACTTTGAATCAGGCCCACAGACACTTAATCATTTACACTGGAGGCCATGCTGAAATGGAGAATCTGTACCTAGTAAAGTGCAGGTGAAAGTTTTGATGATGTAACCAATGGTAGCATCTAAAGATGCACCAAGCAGTATTTGAGTCTCTAAAGATGCTCAAAGTTGGCAACTCTGTCCTTGCACATACACATGCATGGCTGTACACCAGGGAAGGGCTTTGTAGCGGTATTAGCATAAAGTCGTAAATGTGACTGCAGCAAACGATGAGCACACGGCCACCACTGCATCTGACTCAGAATCAAGCCCTAAGAGCAGTATATTTACATTCAGTAAAGCCCTTTTCTCAAATAAGATGGTACAAGATGTCATAGGAAATAGCAAGAAAAATATCGCAAAACATATTTAAAAAATTATAAAAAATGGCAAATAAAAAGACCTTATCCTAGCTGAGACACACGTGTGGCAGATATATGTATTGAGGAGCTACCTTTAGTGAATCTATAACTCAGGAAGTGGCTATGTACTACTGTACAGTCCAAGAGATGCTGCATTTGTGCAAATTCTATAATTGAAAGCTCCTTCCCTTTTATGTCATATGTGTTAATGGGATAAATTTCTGTGGTTCAAAATAGGGACCAGAGTTTTGGATCTGTAAAATATAAAAGCTGCAGTTTGTACAATAGTCAAAAGAAAAAAATGTTAATCTATAAATATGCGCTCTCCATATGAGTTCTGGGTCATTGGCTCTATTTCTGGAGGGTACATACTGTAGGATGTGATGGTTTATTGAACCTGGCATTTCTGGGAGGTCTCCAATGCCAGTACAGGCCAGACCCTTACTTCCGTAGCTTCCAGGTTCAGAACGGTTTGGGATGGTTTTGCTGTTTGAATCCTCTTTCCCTCTTTGAGTGAGCCATGTCTCTTGTCTTCTATTTCAGGCTATTCTAAAGCCCCAACACTCTTTTTTCATCCATTGGAGTATGTATTATTGTATATATTCATTCTTTTAAGAAAAATTAAGTTTCAAATCTGGGCCTAATTCAGAGCTGGATGCTCTTTGAGAGCTCTCGCTCTGAATCAGGGCGTCCCTTTTTTGTTTAAAGACAGCCTCCTGGCCACTCGCATAGCTGTGGGTGACCACCCACAGCTTACGCGAGCGGCCAGGTGATGGTCGCGATGGTCAAGACCATCGGGCTTGCCACGAGACCCTTGTGGTCTCGTGGCCGCAAGCCCCAGTGAGCTTCTGGCTCTAATAGAGCCAGAAGCTCACCACTGACATCACTCGTGATGTCAGTGGGCCGCCACTGTCGAAGCCGGATAATTGGCTGAGACAGAATCAGTGTAAAATTAGATCGGGGCAACGCCATTTTGCGAATGGTAATGAGACGCCATTTTGCGACTGGCCACCCAGCGCCATTTCAGTGAAACTCGCCATTATAAGTACATGCGGCGATGCTATTATTTAGCGTTGTGCGATTCCCACACAATAGAAAGAAGTTAAAGGTCCTCACCATACAAATACAGACAGTCATTAAAACATATAAAATGATTATCCCTGCAAAACACGTACCATGGTGTACTCCACAAAACACATAGTCGCACAATGCTAACTAGCGTCTTTTCCCAATTCCCCAATACTTACACCCTGCACACTTACATAAAAGGTTCCCTAGCATTAAAGTGTAATATCCGAGGTTTATGCAGTAATTATTAATGTTGTGTAATAAAGGTTATTTGATATCTAAGGTTTAGTACATGGTAAGCAGACCGTGTTTGGTGCTGTACTGATCCACTGTGTCTCCACAGATTTCCGGTATCATCGGTGAGAAGATCGCAACATGCGCCTGCAAACTATGGACTATAGAGAGTTAAAACATTAAAATGTACTCTGTAATGTTAGCAGTTTAGATTAGCATGCAGCGGGAAAAAGGACACAAAGGGATGTTAGAGGCTGTTTGTGTCCATTCGAATTGACCTATGAACTATCCTGTAACAGAAGCACCTTTAAGAAGAACCAATGGAATCATGTCAAACTTGTCTATTGTATTGCCTATCCCTGTAAGAGTATATATGTGCGCTCTCTGACCCCAGTATTGAGTCTTCTTGCTGTGCTGTTGACGGAGGTTTCTAATGCTGATACCGGTATCTGGGCCCAGAGCGTGTGCGTATATAACTGTACCTTGGGTCTGTATGATTTATTTGCGATAATTGTCTTTAGATCACAGCGTGTAACCATCTGTTTTTATATTGAATAATAACTTTTTGTGCTTTGGAACCACATTCAAAGTCTGAAAGCATTTATTTACTGTGCGACTCATTACGTTAAATAGTGACAATTTAGAAGGTATAGGCAGGATTTTAGAAGGTATAGACAGGATTGCATAGAGGTTTTAATTAGGTATCCATAGTTGGGAGCTCGCAGTGTTAATCACGCTACCGGTCACTTGGTAACACTCGGTAGCAATCTCTCAGCAAAAGGGTGGAGGCACCATAGCAGGAGAACGCATTGTGCCTTCGAAATTTGCTACCACTTTTGTTGCTGAGAGTCCGCTACCTGTTATTGTGGCTTTAGGAGCGCTGATTGAGAATCCAGGGACGAGGGAGGAAAAAGTTTGTTTTCCTTCATCGATAGTTTTTTTTGTGTTAAAAAGGGGAAGTCGCATTATTGTGTATGCAACCAGTCGCACTATAGTGTAAAAATCATAATGCGTGTTGTGTAGTAGTCGCATTATTGTGTATGCGACTAGTCGCACAATAGCTTATATGTATTTCCTGTATTGCTGCCACGTGTTTTAAACAAAGCCGTTGAGAGTGCATGGTGATATTGATAGATAGCATTGTTGTAAATACATTGATCAGTGTTGCCATAGTCTGGGAAAACGTGTATTTTTCTGCGCAGGAAAAGGGTGTGTAAAAGTATATGTTGGTAGGGACAACAGTTTCTTAGTTAAGGGTATTGTAGGACCCTTAAGGACTAGACGCAAGGGTCGACCTAGTAGCTCGGTAGTAGATACCGTTCTAACACACAAGCAGGTGTAGTTGTTGTCTTTGTTGTAGGTTCGGTTCCCAGTATGATTACAGTATTCAGTGATCAGTTAGGGTTATTTGAGCATTGTAATTGAACCGCATAGTTTTGGCTAAATTGTGATTGTGAACTGGATAGAGGGTGGACGAAATCACTGAAAAGGGTAGGTGTTATTGGAATACCTACATGCTAGCAGTTGAAAGGTATTCAAAAAGGGATTAGGTGCATGGAAGCAGCCTGGTTATTCTTCCATAGGTTTGTGGGCGCGTCCTGTTAAGATGTCCACAGGTAAGTGAAAGTATCTTGATTGTCTTTCACCAGTTTAAATCTCCATTGAAAAGCTTAGGGTTCTCCCAGAATGCGGGCCAAGTAAACGGTAGAGATGTTAGATGATGTGCTGCTGTTGGCAGCGCCACTTGGATCGGCATGCCATATTATGCATACTAAGTACGGTGCTTATGCAATTAGGTACTGTGATGTATGGTTTAAAATGACGATGAAGCGTGTTAGACCGTTTCCCAGAATTGGCAGCTTTGATAAAACCCATAAAGATGTAACAAGTAACTTGTACCCTCTCTTAAGTAATCATAAAGAAAATGTTTATGATGCGGATGATGAGCCTATTGTTATGTCTGCCATTTCCCATGCTGTACACATGTTAGATGCGCCACCACAACAAGCACAAGTGGTGCCGCCATCTTCATCGATAGTACAGGAAGTGTTAACATTCACTGTACCCGTAGAGTAAGTTGTTAACCCTATACGTAGCAGTAATAGACTAAATCCCCAGCCAGATAACAAGGTCAAAAGTAGCAGTGCGGCCGGTCTGCATCCCATCCGGACAATAATGGTTCCAAATGGGAATGTGGATGCGAACAGTGTAGTGCCCACAAGGGAGGTAGCAATGCATTGTCCTTGGACAAGAGCGGAGCTAAATTCCATAATGAATGATTTCCCCGATCCTAAAAACGAATTTGCCAAATGCCAAAGATTTTTGAAAAATTTGGGTAGTGCTCACGAGTCAACTAATAAAGATTGGCAAGTGGTGGTAAGGGCTTGTCTTCCACGCAATATCGACGTGACAAAGTTTATCACGGATTGTGTATTGGATGGAGATGTTCCCTTAACAGACTAAATTAACCAAGGTAACATTTCCCGCATTATAACTCAACTGGGTGTATATTTTCCAGTAGTAGTTAACTGGAGCAAAATTTTCACCATAAAACAAAAAAAGAGTGAATCTGCAGAGGATTATTGTAACCGAGCTCTGCAGGCTATCATCCAGTACATTGGGTTAGAGGATATTTAAGATAGCACTCATCACAGGGGAATGATCGTCACTGTACTTATGAATGTTCTTAAAGAGAACCTAAAGACCCGAGTTCAGACCTCACAACCTGGCTGGAGGGGAGTCACTGTAGACACCCTCATAGAATCCACTATTGAATTCGATAAGAACATCCTTAAAAAGAGAGAGACCCAGAGCAAGAAGGTAATGGCTGTTAGTATTTAAGCTCTAGAAGGAATGACTATAACATCACAGCCAACAGACACACATGCACCTGCACAGCTACATGTCCTCACCAATCCTGCACCACCTCAAATACAACCCTACCCCACTTATCACACACAGCCACAAAACCCATACTATCCACAACCACCATATGTCCCTCAATAACCTTATCCACACCCACCATCTTTCCCTTCTGCTCAACCCCCACAGCAATCCTTTCACCCACCCCACTCACGAAGGTGCTTTAACTGCAACCAAGTGGGACATGTAAGTAGGAACTGTAGGGTGAAGAAGGTAGGACCCCTAACCAGGGAGTACCTGGATATCCCCATACAGGATATACACAGAGTACAGGAAACCCACAACAGTCACCAGTTCCAATTGTGGCCGTAAATGCTGTATTGGAGTGTGAGAGTCAATGCTAGGGGTCAGGTCATACCTGTAGTCTACAGATAGTCAGGTTAACGGGAAGTACTAGGGAAGAACCGGTCATGATGGTTGAGGTAGCTGGTACTAAATATCCTTTTCTTGCAGACACAGGGGCGACCAGGTCAGTGATAAAATCTCCCGCTAATCTTACCGGTAACCAGCGAGACGGTACCAGCAATGGGTGTAACGGGTAAAGTGCAACATTATCCTTTATCAAAATCCACAGAGGTCACTATCAGGCCATTACATAACAAGCATTCTTTCCTCCTGGCAGCAGTGGCTCCTACTAACCTACTGGGAAGGGATTTGTTATGTAAGATGGGATGTGTCATATATTGTACCCCTGATGGTGTATTTCTAGATATCCTAGAGAGAGTTGCGCATGAGGTGAGGAATATGTTTGACACTCCCCAAAAGATAATGTATTACTCTCCTGGTTTAAGTAAAAATTAATCTCAGGTAGTTCAAATGTTATCCCAAATTCCAGATTCACTTTGGACCAAGGATGGACAGGACACTGGATTAATGGCAAACGTAAGTCCTGTAATGGTAAATCTAAAAAGTGGTAGGCAAGCTCCTAAAATTCCCCAGTACCCATTAAAACAGGAGGTAGAATTAGGGGTTTATCCCATAATTGAGCTATTGTTACAGCAGGGAATTTTAGTTCGTACAGCAAGTGTAGCCAACAGTCCCATCTTTCCTGTAAAGAAGAGTGGTGGGAGGGGTTATAGGCTGGTACAAGACCTTAGAGGGGTTAATAAGGTGGTAGAGAGCCAGTTTCCCGTAGAGCCAAATCCAGCTGTCATTCTTATGCAGATCCCACCCAATGCAACCCATTTCACTGTCATTGACCTCTGTTCTGCTTTCTTCTCTGTACCTCTTCATCCTGACTGTCAGTACCTATTCACCTTTACATACAGGGGCATACAATATACATGGACACGATTGCCCAGGGGTTTCATAGACAGCCCCAGTATCTTCTCCCAGGCCTTACACGACTGTTTACAATCTCTTCAATCTGCCAATGGATCTGTTCTAATACAATATGTGGACGATTTATTGTTATGTCCTGATTCATTTATGTCATGTTTAAATGATATTAAACTTTTGTTGCCTCATCTCTCGCAAACAGGACACAAGGTGGCTAAGGACAAGCTACAGCCATGCCAGTCAGGGGTTAAATATTTGGGACACTGCCTAACTCAGGGGTTACAACATCTCAAAAATGACAGAATCCAGGCCATACAGAACATGACACTGCCGTAGAACCAACAGCAAATTCGTACCTTCTTGGGAATGTGTGGATACTGCAGAATGTGGATCCCAGGTTTTTCTATTTTGGCCTTGCCATTACAGGACTTAGGGCCTGATTCTGACCCAGTCGCAAGCACTGAGTGCTCGCAACTGGGTCGATGGTGGCCCAGAGCACATGCGCATGACGGAGCTGGCTCCATCGTGCGCATGCGCGAGACCCAGATAGCGACGGGCAATCCATCGCTCTATGTCTCGCACCAAAGGGGGGCATGCTGTCAATGTTGAGTGACAGCACGTCCCCTTTGGTGGGCGGGCCAAGGGGGTGGCTGCCCAAATGGAGGCGTTCCCATGAGAACACCTACTGTATGGGGGCGGCCCCACTGACATCATGAGTGATGTCAGTGGAGAGATTCTGGCTCTGCTAGAGCTGAAATCTTTCTGGGGCTTGCGGCCATGAGACCCTACCACAAGGGTCTCGTCGCAAGCCCGATGGTCACGATGGTCTTGACCATCGCGACCATCATCCTGGCTGCTCGCATTAGCTGTGGGTGGCAACCCACAGCAATGCGAGCGGCCAGGAAGCCGCACTATAAAAAAAAAGATGTCCTGATTCAGAGCGAGCGCTCTTTCAGAGCGTCCGGCTCTGAATCAGGGCCTTAGTCTCATCCTCAAAAGCCCGATCATGTCATACACACAGAGGAATCAGAGCAGGCTTTCCTTAATCTTAAGGCTAGTCTGACAAGAGCACCTGCATTGGGAATACCTGATTATGAAAAACCTTTTGATTTGTATTGTATGGAAGCCGATAGCTGTGCAGCAGGTGTCCTCACACAAAAATATGGTGATGCCAGTAGGCCCGTAGCATACTACAGTGCACAATTGGACACTGTGGCAAGATCACTCCCAACGTGTTTAAGAAGTGTAGCAGCAACTGCTCTATTGGTCAGTAAGAGTGAGGATGTGGTACTAGGCCATGATATCATTGTCTATACTCCCCATGCTGTATCTGCTTTGCTAAACTCTGCCCAAACCAGTCATGTCTCCTCAGCTAGGTTCACAAAATGGGAACTAGCCTTAATAGCACCTGCAAACATCACCATCAAAAGGTGCAGTAAGTTAAATCCAGCTACGTATTTACCATATGTGCAACATGATGCACAAAGGGTGGATAGAGGTGAGCCGCTTGCAACAGGTGAGTTCTGCAGGTATATTGATGCACATGATTGTATGGAATATCTGAATCAAACCTTTACTGCAAGACCTGACATACGGGATACACCTTTAGAAAATGTAGATGTGACATTTTACACGGATGGGAGTTGTCATAGACAAACTGACACTGGAGAGTTATGTACAGGTTACGCTGTGGTAAATGATGAGGACGTTATAGAAGCCGAACCCTTAGGCCCACCACACTCGGCCCAAGTGGCGGAACTGGAGGCACTAAAGAGAGCGTGTGAATTAGCGGAAGGTTATTCTGCTAATATCTACACTGACTCTAGGTACGCCTTCAGGGTAGTACACGATTTCGGTGCCTTATGACGTCTGAGAAAATTTATGACAGCAACAGGCACACCAATTGCACATTCCAAACATATAAAAGGACTACTAACAGCAATCCAATTGCCAAAGGCAGTGGCAGTAATTAAGTGTAAAGCCCATACATGTGAAGATGATCCAGTGCCACTGGGCAACAACAGGGCAGACGAAGCTGCAAAATGGGCAGCAGGGTTAAAAATGAATGTACCAACTGAGCAAATCATGACTTTTAAAACAATTGATATGCTGAAATTAATTGAGATACAAAATATGTGTTCTATCCAGGAAAAGTCAGTTTGGAGGTCCAAGGGATGTGGCCAAGAGTCCTCTGGACTCTGGAGAGACGGACAAGGTAAGCCAGTGACTCCCAAGCCTGGCTGAGGCAGCGCATGGTCTGACTCATCTGGGAAAGCAAGGTATGTGTAAATTGGTGAGAGCATACTGGTGTGCACTGGGTTTTTCTTCTCAAGCGGAAAAGAGAGCAATGTCTTGTCTGACCTGCTTGAGGAAAAATATTGGGAAAACGATCCCTACCGAACCATCCCACATTCCTCTGACTGACGGACCTTTCCAGGTAATAGAAATTTATTTCATCCAACTACCACCCTGCAGGAATCTCAAGTATATATTAATGTGCACTGATGTGTTTTCCAATTGGGTTGAGGCATACCCAGCTGCCACTAATACTGCTGCATTCACTGCCAAGAAAATTTTTGAGGAGTTTGTGTGCAGATATGGTAATCCTAAAATTATCAAGAGTGATAGGGGTACTCATTTCACAGGTGATGTTTTTCAAAATATGTGTAAACTGATGGGTATTAATAGTCGACTTCATACCCCCTACCGACCGCAAGCCAGTACCAAGGTGGAGAGGATGAATGGTACTATTAAAAATAAATTAAGTAAGACCATGGCAGAGACTGGACTAGGATGGCCAGAAGCATTACGGTTGGTCCTACATAGCATAAGGACCACTCCTAGACCCCCTCTAAATCTGTCTCCCTTTAAAATACTGTTTGGTAGACAACCTCATTTGATTATAAGTCTGCAGGAAGATTTGAAAGGTAACAACCAGGTAACTGTAAGGTATCTTATAACAATGAGTAAACAGTTAAAACAGCTACAGCAGAAACTGAAATTGTTGTGCCATGGTATGCCTGAAACAAACTGTCATGATGTTGAACCTGGAGACTATTTTATGATCAGAAATTTCTTGCACTCAGGTTGTTTGACAAATCGTTGGGAAGGTCCGTATCAGGTGTTGCTGACGAGTACCACATCTTTGAAGGTGGCCGAGAGAGAAACCTGGGTCCATTCCACTCACTGCAAGAAGGTCAACCAACCGGTGGAGAAACAAGGCGGAGACGAGTGGACCTGTCGATCACGAGCTTGTTCCAGGAGGGTTAAAAGGTTGCAGTGAGATATCAGAACTAAATAAATTTGCAGGTCCTTGCTACGGCAATGGACTGGTCTGCTGTGTTCATTTTTGTATTCTCTTCCAGAGTTTCCATCATCCTGGTTTGTTCGGGGATCTCTGGTTTCTGTCACGGGGGACCGATAGAGGAGATGGGAGCTAATGGCAGCATTGATGGAGTGGAGTCAAGAGGAGGAGTGCTATGCCAATCAGGGGAGTGTCTGACCAATCTTAGTACTGTAATTGTTAAGAGGTCTGCTATTTTGGATACTCGGAGACAGTGTGAAGGTCTATCATCTGAAGATTATTGTATGTGTGAGTTCTGTGGGTCCGTAGTCAACGATAGATGCATCCAACAGTGTCAACCTAAGTATAACCAGTATTGGG
This sequence comes from Taudactylus pleione, assembly GCA_031769625.1. Lineage (NCBI taxonomy): Eukaryota > Metazoa > Chordata > Amphibia > Anura > Myobatrachidae > Taudactylus > Taudactylus pleione. The sequence continues at coordinate 5,515,803 of JAUIMM010000518.1, forward strand.
GTGGGTATCCTTTAGAGGATTATCACACCATGGTGGGCAAAATTTTAAACCAAACCGACTGTTGGGTGTGCTCTCACATGCCCCAAGGACAACATAATGTAGGATTAGTGCCATTCCCCTTAAATATCTCTTCAATTTTAGAATTGCAAAAAGGGAAGACACTGTATGGAAAATTTATTAATACCTGTTCCCGGTGGAACGAGATAAGGTTCTTGGATACAGAAGGTTAATTAAGCCACACAAACCAGTATCTTGAAAAAAGATATAATTTATTACAACAAATAAGATATGGAAAAATAATAGTTACTTAGCTTCGGAATATAAGATGGTTACAAGATCCAGAAGCCTCCTCTCAGAATACAGCTGGAATGAACAATTTACTGGCCACCAACTGCAGTCTCTGGTCCAGGCTTAGGGCAGGCCACTGGAATCTCCTTTGTTCTTCGTTTATATAGTATCCGACTTGCATACCCATATAACTCTTACTAATATGGGCATAAACTTACTTCAAACTACTTTATTGGTTAACTACTGATAAAGACTTTCTAAAACTTAACGCAAGCGTACATCGCAGTAGACAACGCCTAAAGGATTTATGGCCTGTCTGCTTCCACATTCCTGTATCATTTCATGCCTGATACACCACCTCATGTATGATACACACATAAGAACCATGAATAGAAATGGCTGTCAGTAGCCATTTTGCTATCCCAATACAATACCAAACCACCCCATTTTAAACTCCACCAGTACCAGGCAGATAAAACACTTATATGTTTAAACATCACCAACTCCACTGAACCAGGAAGTTGGGAAGTGACTGAGAATAACCAGACGATGACCTTTTCACAAAGAGCTGACCGTGAGCCTATGAATTATGAACTGTTATGCAAAATTAGATCAGGTGGAAGACACTTCCGGTATAAATATACACTGAGTAACACCAAAGAAATGATTGGTAGAATATCAGAAGGGTACTGTGCTAAGGTTATACAACCAGAAACATGTATTTGCCAGATGGGAGAACCTGAGATAGGATCATTTGTGAGGGAAATGTGTTTAATAATCATGATGCATACTTTTCCTTATGTTCTCCCCGATGATGTATATTTTATATGTAGAAGGAAAGTGTATAAGTGGCTCTCTCCGTGAGTTCCGAAGGTTTGTGTTACCTGGGAAGAGTAGTCCCAGAGGTTATGACCCTCACACATGGTGAAATGCTTGGTATTCATAAAAACACACCATCACCATATCTTCACCCACAGTGTGAACACAGAGACAAAATAAATATGATACCTGGTGACATGCATAAAGCCACTCAGTTAATTAGTGAGACAACTGGCTCTCAAGTTTTGGTAGCACTGGATCCCACCAGGATCGCTCGGGGTACACTAAATTTTAGATCTATCCAAGACCTTGCTAAATTGATAGATAATATCACCGAGATGTATGATGACACATTCAGGTATACAGGTAGGGAATTGCAAGCATACAAGAAAGAACTGGTGCAACATAGACGAGTGTTAAATTATAACAGCTGTCACCGGAGGGTATTGCATAACTTTGGCCACCCAATTTGGAGTAAAGTGTTGCACTTACACTAAAAATGATACCAGCGATCCCAGGGAGGTAATAGACCAGAAGATGGATGAAATTCTGCAGCTTAAATGGGAATTTCGAAAGAACCATAATGCTTAGTAGAGGAGAAGGTAGAGGAATGGGTTTCATGGTTGAACCCAGTGAAATGGTTCTCAAGTCTAGGAGAGTGGGTCCAGGAAATGATTGCGAGCATAGGTAAACTCCTGATCCTCATACTGGTTGTCATCAAAGTAATTGGCTTATGTGTCAGGTGTGTTCCTACTGTGTTGAAATGTGGAAAATGTAAAGATAAGGTAAACCAGAAGAATTAAATTATGATGGTGGTCAGTAGCAACAATGTGAATACTGAGGTAAATGTAGAACTGCATTACAACCCCGAACTAGAAGGTACCGTCGTATAATGTATAAGATTTAGACATGCATAAAATGTATTATTAAAATGTTATTTTAAAACATCTTAAATAATGTAAGTCCCTATTCCCCCTCAAGACTTCCTTTAGTGGATTGGTGCATCCCCACATCTTTCCCATGATCTCCCAAGATCCACAGTGTGCGTATAGGGGTAGTTTTATGTCCCCTCCTAGAGACACATTATAGATGGATTAAGAACCACCCTGTGCCATCCCATAATATAACATTAAATAATATGTCATAATGTAAGCCTAAATTAATTTTAAAATCAGAGTATGATAGCATGTTGTTTGCTATCAAAGGGTGGACTGTCGAAGCCGGATAATTGGCTGAGACAGGATTGGTGTAAAATTAGATCGGGGCAACGCCATTTTGCGACTGGCCACCCAGCACCATTTCAGTGAAACTCGCCGTTATAAGTACATATGGCGATGCTATTATTTAGCATTGTGCAATTCCCACACAATAGAAAGAAGTTAAAGGTCCTCACCATACAAATACAGACAGTCATTAAAACATATAAAATGATTATCCCTGCAAAACACGTACCATGGTGTACTCCACAAAACACAAAGTCGCAAAATGCTAACTAGCATCTTTTCCCAATTCCCCAATACTTACACCCTGCACACTTACATAAAAGGTTCCCTAGCATTAAAGTGTAATATCCGAGGTTTATGCAGTAATTATTAATGTTGTGTAATAAAGGTTATTTGATATCTAAGGTTTAGTACATGGTAAGCAGACCGTGTTTGGTGTTGTACTGATCCACTGTGTCTCCACAGATTTCCGGTATCATCGGTGAGAAGATTGCAACATGCGCCTGCAAACTATGGACTATAGAGAGTTAAAACATTAAAATGTACTCTGTAATGTTATCAGTTTAGATTAGCATGCAGCGGGAAAAAGGACACAAAGGGTTGTTAGAGGCTGTTTGTGTCCATTCGAATTGACCTATGAACTATCCTGTAACAGAAGCACCTTTAAGAAGAGCCAGTGGAATCATGTCAAATATATGTGCGCTCTCTGACCCAAGTCTTGAGTCTTCTTGCTGTGCTGTTGATGAAGGTTTCTAATGCTGATGCCGATATCTGGGCACAGAGCGCGTGCATACATAACAACTGTACCTTGGGTCTGTATGATTTATTTGCGCTAATTGTCTTTAGATCACAGCATGTAACTATCTGTTTTTATATTGAATAATAACTTTTTGTGCTTTGGAACCACATTCAAAGTCTGAAAGCATTTATTTACTGTGTGACTCATTACGCTAAATAGCGACAATTTTAGAAGGTATAGGCAGGATTTTAGAAGGTATAGACAGAATTTCATAGAGGTTTTAATTAGGTATCCATACCCCCAAACGGCAGGTGTTCCTTCGGGAATGCCTCCGTTTGGCAAGCCACCCCCCCGACCTGCCTACCAAATGGGGCGAGCTGTCGATCAACATCGATAGCCACCCCTTTTGAATGCGAGCGCCAGAGTGAGTGATTTCTCGCTCGCTCCTGGACTCACTCACGCACAGTGCGCAAGCCGCATGCGCACTGCCTAACAATCGACCCATTTGTGAGCGCATAGAGCTTGCGAGCGGGTCTGAATCAGGCCCTCTGTATTGTGTCCTAAAGAACCCATACCATAATGCAGCAAATACACCCAGAGTTACTGATATATGTAGTAATATTAAAGCAAGGGGTAGGAAGTAAGTACATGCTTCATCATTATTTATTGTACCCTTTATCTTTCAGGGTACACTTTAGTAAATCCTATCTCAAGCCTATGCCAATGGAATTACAGTTTTGGACCCACCGTTACTGAATATTGGTAGTCTGCAGCAGTAAGAGAGATGGAATGCATTTTATATGCAAGTAGGAAAATGAAACCACTAGTCTGTAGTCTGCCTCTGGACAATCATGGGTTAAGGTTTTTAGTGAGATAATGGGGGGGGGAGTTAAGAATGGGTCAGCCTAGTGAGTGATGTTGTGGGAAGGGTTTCAGGGCCATTTTGTGGAGTGATTCAGAATCCATTTTAGTGTGTTCTGGCTTGGAAATCGGTTTCTGCCCGCCCACCCCTTGGATTTTTGTTTGTTTTGGTGTCAGCTTTGTTTATGCACGAAAGAATGGTGGCAGTCGCTATTTGTCTTTTGCAGCTTGAGGTGCTCTCCCTTGCAATACATGGCTTAGGCTGATTATACCCTACTGGGGTCAGCGGCAACCACCTAACCAGGGGCCTTATGCTGTGTCATTGGGGTGGGAGGTGGATACCTTGAGGGTGGTAATGGGCTGGCTGCTCGCCACCCATTTGGAAGATCTGATTGAGTGTGCAGATAGTGATATTGCATATCGGGGGCCATTCTTTCTGCGCCACCATACTATGTCTATTCTCTCCTTCGTGTACCTTTACTTAGTTAGTTGAAAACCTAAATAGTAGGTTAAATAGTTAAAATAGTTTATTATTCAATAAAGCTGACCTTTCTTTCCCCTTAAGTAAGTCTCCATGTCTTTATTTCATTATGGTTAAAGTGTTAAGATGTTTTACTCATGTTGATAAGAGGGAGCACTTATCAGACGATGGGGAGTTTAAAGGGTTTCCACGAGAAGACAGCCTGGTTGGAAGTTGTACCTCATCTTGCAAAAGTGTGACAATTGGTACAAATGATTTGTGCCACTAACTGTGTTTATGTGTCCCAGTGGCCACTCTCTAATGATGTTTGGCACTGAGTGTTATCCCTTGTTGTGTTGCTACTAATACACTGTGTTAGATTAATAGTATAGTTAATGTATTGGCTAAATCCTTCAGACTTGGTAAGAGAGCATCAGCCTGGAAATAGTAGGAATGGTGGTCGAAGTTACAAGTGAAGAACTAGCAGACAGGATAATGAGATTTAGGGGGGAATTGAATTAGCCACAATTAACCGTAGAAATTTGTATTTATTGTGCAATCCTATGATTTTCACGGGTGCAAATTCTCCACAGTAAAGAGTCACAATAAGTGGTATATATACTAAAGTGAAAGCTTTTAGAAATTAAGATGTTGCCCATAACAACCAATCGGATTCTATTGGACATTTAACTAGAACCTTCTAGAAGATAATAGATAGAATCTGATTGGTTGCTATGGGCAACATCTCCACTTCTAACAAATCTCACTTTAGTAAATATACCTCCTAGTTTTCACCACCTCATGAGCAGGTGATAAGTTGTGCAAATCCCCTATTTTTGGCTAAAAATGTCAGGACTTGTTTTAGAACCACTATAACGCCCTCCTAAATGACTAATTAGGCAAAAATACTTCTTGTAATTATCTTAATTTGGCAGGAACATGGGTTAATTGATGTGCGACAGGTATGTGGGGGTGCTGTAAGAGTGGGACAGGTGTTTTTTAAGTTTGCAGGTGGGTGTATTTTTTTTTTTTTTTAAAGTGGCTTAAAATGACAAGAATATATATTTATATGCATTTTTACGCACCCCCAATTTAAGAAGAATATTTAGTTTGCCAAAAAATACTTCCTTTCTATCATTATTTCATTGTGTAAGAAACATCCCAAATACTTTTATTAGGGCCACTAATACACTTCTCCTATATCAGTTTTGCTTTATTGAGGTACAGACAGATTTTGCCATTTTTACTTATATACACAAAAATAAATTATTGCACGAATGCCACATCAGAGAATGCCGTGACAGAGAATCACAAGCATTGACCCAATAGACAGTCAAGTAAGAACTGAAGACTTTGCTTTAACAATAACTGTGCATTACCTATGGATTGAGATTCCCAAAAGATGGTTCCTCTTCCTGCAGTAGAGGTAGAGGAACACAAGGAATACATCAGCCAGTTGATTACAAGCAAAGCTGGAATTTTGTTTATATGTTGATGCTCTAAAGAGTTTTACTCTACTTGTCGATTATTAAATTAATGTCTGTCTTCCACCATCCTACCATATACAATGTACAGTAAATATACATATATATATATATATATATATATATATACAATCTTGATAAAGGAGGTTTCTCCGAAACGTTGACTACCACGCTGTAGCTGTTTGGATTATTGATTCTCAGAGTGCCTTTCATCTGTTGCCTTAGTTCTACATTTATTTGGTCACGGAGTCTTCTACAGTTCTATTTAAATTTGAGTGCCGGACTTTTTTTTGTTTATATATATATATATATATATATATACACACACACAATTCATAGACATACTATAAGCTATGGCACTCAAGAACTGTCATTTTGGGACATAGCAGTTTGGCTGCATTTGTATCTCATTGCTACCCTCGCCAAGTGGTCCTCAGCTGAATGTCTTTAATTTTATATATATATACTACCCTTGCCAAGTGGTCCTCAGCTGAAAGTCTTTAATTTTATATATACATATATATTACCCTCGCCAAGTGGTCCTCAGCTGAAAGCCTTTAATTTTATATATATATATATATATATATATATGTGTATATATATATATATATATACACACACAGCATGTGACGGCGGCACTCAGGTCGATAATCAGGGTAGTGGAGGCAGGAAATACACCAACGTTTCGATGTTTATTACATCTTTTTCAAGGTACAAATACATAAAAACAGCTCACCTTTATAGCTACGACCATCACCGCATGTGTCCTACAGCGTCACCGACCCGGAAGCTGACGCCCCCATATGACGTCAGTACACCCGGCCGGTAGCCATAGTAACAATACAACAATAAGATAAAAACATACATGTGACCAGTAACCAGCAATAAAGCTGCCATAAGCACTACTAGAACTGATTACATATGTAGAAAAACAGCTAATCATCAAGATATTATAACACATCATCACATGAAATCAATTACCATGTATAATTAAAATACAATACACGAAGCAAAATAGACAATTTCACATAAAGCAGTGCAGTCCCAGGGATTCATTAAGCCCTCTAGGTGACAAATTCCCCAACCTGTAGATCCATTGGGCCTCACATCTAAGTAATTTAAGTGAGCGATCACCACCCCTTATAGACAGGGGGACATGATCAATAATAATGTAACGAAGGGAAGCTAAATTATGTCCCACCTGCAAAAAATAACAGGCAACTGGCTGATCACTCTGTCCCCCGTATCCAAAGCTCCCCTAATGGCGGAGCGATGCAATGCCATACGTTCCCTGAGGGTTCTGTCAGTCTTCCCAACATAACACAACCCGCAGGGACACGTGATCACATAGACAATGAATTTGGTTGTACAGGTGACTCTATGACGTATGAAAAAACGTTTGCCACTAAAGGGATGACAAAAGCTGTCTCCAACTGTCAAATAGCGGCACGTAAGACAGTTTAAACATCTAAAACAGCCTTTTTTCAATTATAGAAAATTAATAGGTTTTAACAATGTCTCTCTAGGTATGCTTAGTGCACGCTCCTTAGCTTTTAACAGAGACACTAACTCATAACCCCGCTGGATAAATTTATTGATCATCATATCAATATGATTACTAGCGGCCTGAGACTCACTGCAAATGTGTACTGCCCGCACAAATTGTGAATATGATAACCCATATTTCAAAGACTTGGGATGGAAACTGCTACAGTGTAGAAAAGTGTTGCGGTCCGTAGGTTTGCTATAAAGTGTAGTGACCAGTTTATTCTGTACAAGGGAAACCTGCACATACAAAAAATGTATGGAGATAGGGTCAATTCTATACATAAATTTAATAGGGCTATTGCCCTTATTGTGACCCTCAATAAAATTCACAAACTGGCTTTCAGTCCCCGTCCAACTAAGAAAGAGGTCATCTATGTATCTGGCATAAAATAGTATCATGCCAGATACATCAGGCTCTGAGAAAAATATCTCTTTTTCCAACTGAAACATAAAGGCATTGGCATACAATGTGGCCACATTAGACCCCATCGCACACCCTGCCAGCTGGAGATAAAATCTCTTATCATAATAAAAATAGTTGCAGGTCAATACCAAGTACAATACGTCACATACAAAATCAAAGGACGGACCAGCATACAAAGGGTTCTGTTCAATCAACCTACGTACAGAATCAACACCAACATCATTGGGAATTATCATGTAAAGTGTAAACTCTGGTCATCTTTAATATTTTAAATTGGTTCAGATCACGTTTGTAGGAATTTACTTGAGCATTCAATTTCTCAATCCAATCAGTATTGGTATCAGTTTGCAGGGTGCCCATATGCACCTCTTCAAAGTTTTTAATTCTGTCACGGGTAACCTTCAATTCACATTCCGCCTCCTCAATTACTAACAACATCAAATCATAACTGCATTTATTAAGCACTGCAATCCAGCACTTGCAGAATATAGTGTAAAATCGGCCAATCGTTGGACAATTCTTCACCCTAAAACCGTGTGGTATACGCTTATCCTTATAATAGTCACTGAGGGTAACCCCATAATAATTATAGTCTTGTTCACGTTGTTTTAATTTCAATAACTCGCGGTACAGGATTTCAACTGATTGTCCCACCTCTGCATCAAACTGGTCTGTAAATAAGAGAAACAAAATAATCCTGCACACTGAGCTCTTTAAAGGAGGTAAGCTGCTAACAACTTATAGGTATCCCCACCTATATATATTAAACATGAATAAAAAAAGTTTGTTGTAGCGCTTAACCTTCTCGTTCCGTCCAATAATATATGAATGGCTAATTGTCAAATAAATGACTAATTATCATTAAATTGAAACAAATAGATTCTGATGGTGTAAATTGAGTACAAATTGACTTGGTATATGGTACTCAATTTACACCATCAGAATCTATTTGTTTATAAATGGTCTGTAAATAAGATGGACTCTGCCTCAGATTCTGAAAAAGTGAGTGTGTCACCTTGTGTAGCCTTGGACAAATTCAGTGCAGCATAGCTCCAATCATCTGGCATAAAATGGTATCTGAGAAAAATATCTCTTTTCCTACATTGACTGTCCAAGTACCTGATTGCCTACGTAAATTACAACGCAAACCTTTGTTTGAGCTGATGTCTGAAAATACCTCGATTAAAACTTTATCAAAATTATTGAATTATGAGGTTGCTGATAGAATTTCTCCCTATGTGGGTAATCATGGCAAATTGTATAATAATCTGTCTGCATGTGAATATCAAGCACTGTGTGATTTGTCATCATATGATGATATTGTTATACGTCCTGCCGACAAAGGCGGTGCAATAGGTGTGCAGGATTTAATTAATTATAAGAGGAAAATTGTACGCCAGTTGTCGGATACTGCGGTGTATCAATTACTGGCAGGTGATCCGACCAGTAATTTCAGTAAAGCACTTTCTGATAGATTGACTCAGGCAGTGGAGGAAGGGGGTATTTCCAATGTGTTGAGAGAGGCTCTATTGGTTAAACATCCAGTTGCCCCCTTACTCTATACACTGCCAAAAATACACAAAACGTTGAATGATCCCCCAGGCCACCCGATTATTGTGGCACGGGGCTCATTGTTTCAACCAGTATCCATTTACCTGGATATGCTGCTTCAGCCCTGTGTTGGAGATCATCCTAACTATACATTGGATACCACATCATTTTTAAATTGATTATTGGGTGTGGGGACTTTACCAGCTGGGAGCTTCTTATGTAGTATCGATATTTCTAGTCTTTACATGATAATTCCCAATGAGTTTGGTGTTGATTCTGTACGTAGGTTGATTGAACAGAACCCTTTGTATGCTGGTCCGTCCTTTGATTTTTTGTTCGTCACTTATTGTACTTGGTATTGACCTGCAACTATTTTTATTATGATAAGAGATTTTATCTCCAGCTGGGTCTAATGTGGCCACATCGTATGCCAATGCCTTTATGTTTCAGGCGGAAAAAGAGATATTTTTCTCAGAGCCTGATGTATCTGGCATGATACTATTTTATGCCAGATACATAGATGACCTCTTTCTTATTTGGACGGGGACTGAAAGCCAGTTTGTGAATTTTATTGAGGGTCACAATAAGGGCAATAGCCCTATTAAATTTACGTATAGAATTGACCCTATCTCCATAAATTTTTTGGATGTGCAGGTTTCCCTTGTACAGAATAAACTGGTCACTACACTTTATAGCAAACCTACGGACCGCAACACTTTTCTACACTCTAGCAGTTTCCATCCCAAGTCTTTGAAATATGGGTTATCATATTCACAATTTGTGCAGGCAGTACGCATTTGCAGTGAGTCTCAGGCCGCTAGTAATCATATTGATGTGATGATCAATAAATTTATACAGCGGGGTTATGAGTTAGTGTCTCTGTTAAAAGCTAAGGAGCGTGCACTAAGCATACCTAGAGAGACATTGTTAAAATCTACGACTAGATGTAAAAAGGGCAAGCGTATGCCATGGATTACCCACTATAATGTTGCTAGTGGTGATGTGTGTGGTATCACTAGGAAGTTGTGGTCCATTTTGCAATCAGATCATGACCTCAGTTTGGGGGATACGATGATTATGCCCTGCTTTAAGCGAGGCCGGAACATACGCGATTGGGTCGTTAAATCGGATGTATGCAATTTATCTAGGTCAGAACCTACTCATTTTCTATAATTGAAAAAAGGCTGTTTTAGATGTTTAAACTGTCTTACGTGCCGCTATTTGACAGTTGGAGACAGCTTTTGTCATCCCTTTAGTGGCAAACGTTTTTTCATACGTCATAGAGTGACCTGTACAACCAAATTCATTGTCTATGTGATCACGTGTCCCCGCGGGTTGTGTTATGTTGGGAAGACTGACAGAACCCTCAGGGAGCGTATGGCATTGCATCGCTCCGCCATTAGGGGAGCTTTGGATACAGGGCAGAGTGATCAACCAGTTGCCTGTCATTTTTTGCAGGTGGGACATAATTTAGCTTCCCTTTGTTACATTATTATTGATCATGTCCCCCTGTCTATAAGGGGTGGTGATCGCTCACTTAAATTACTTAGATGTGAGGCCCAATGGATCTAGAGGTTGGGGAATTGGTCACCTAGAGGGCTTAATGAATCACTGAGACTGCACTGCTTTATGTGAAATTGTCTATTTTGCTTCGTGTATTGTATTTTAATTATACATGGTAATTGATTTCATGTGATGATGTGTTATAATATCTTGATGATTAGCTGTTTTTCTACATATGTAATCAGTTCTAGTAGTGCTTATGGCAGCTTTATTGCTGGTTACTGGTCACATGTATGTTTTTTTCTTATTGTTGTATTGTTACTATGGCTACCAGCCGGGTGTACTGACGTCATATGGGGGCGTCAGCTTCCGGGTCGGTGATGCTGTAGGACACATGCGGTGATGGTGGTAGCTATAAAGGTGAGCTGTTTTTATGTATTTGTACCTTGAAAAAGATGTAATAATCATCGAAACGTTGGTGTATTTCCTGCCTCCATTACCCTGATTATTGACCTGAGTGCCGCCGTCACATGCTGGGTATATCGTGGGTTCCCTGATGGTGAATTCCTGCGGAGGGCACCAGGGACTATTGTTGTGTGTGTGCCGCCTGACTGGACTGTATATGTATATATATATATATATATATATATATATATATATAAATATATATCGTGTTTGGTATACAACAGGTTACTGAAATTATTTTTTTCTTGATGACAAAAGCCCTCTAGCCAAGGTGGATCTGTTTCTTGCTATTGAAAAAATTATGTTTACTAACTGTGCGTCCATTTCGGGCTCTGATCTTTTCTGGCTTGTAAGCTTTATTTTGATATAGATAAAAACAACTCTTCAATACAAATTAGTTGAATCATATGGCAAATTCATGGAATTTCAGCTCTCTGAGGATTTGAGAGATCTGAGGGCAAGGTGGGTGAAGTTTACGTTACAGGATTTAATAATAATACCATATTGGTGCAGAAAACTAATAGAAAAGCTGTGTGTTTAATAGCTAGTGATATTACCACTGATATGACAGCTCTTGTTTTAGTCATTGGCACTTATTTTGCACAGGTGCCCCTTTCATCTAGAAAGGTAGAGCAGAGGCATTCATGTACAAATAGAGTCAACTACGGATGTGTACAGGCAAGTTTAAAATGTCTCTTTAAATGCAGGGGTATCATTTGCACATCCTTACATAAACATGGTCCAACTTTATTTGTTGTTGCTGATGATGATGACTTGCACATATTTTATTGTTAAAGAAATACATGCTTTGAAAAACACATGCATATTTACCGCGGAATCGTTTCACTGCTGAGGCTATTTTGGTACTTCTAAGGCTGGTCACATTCCAACATCAGTATCAGCAAATTCATTCTGCAGTACCCACACAAATTATTATTATTTTCTTTTATTTCTTTTTTTCAGAAGGCCTTGTGTTTCTGGAAAATAGCAATAGTTTGCTTATTTCTCCTCATACAGCAAAACCAATGTACACAAAATGTACTAAAAAAAAGTTTTTTTTATTGAAAATCGGGAATGTGAAACAAAGGCAAACGTGTGGATTTTTTTTTTATCCACCAACAAAATAAACCTTTGCAGTTCTAGCTTCAATATTATATTACTTTCCAAAACCGCAAAATGCTGGATGCATAGGTTTTCATAATTAAATCTGCATTTGAAAATGAAGAAATTTTTATTTTCACTTTTGCAGGTTTAAATAAAATGCACAAAATGTGTAGGGATAATATGTTAGTTTAATTAGACTCATCATTTTAAAAAATAGACAGCCTACCACCTCAAATCAGGGGACTCCTGTCTTTATCTTGGCACTAGAACCCTCCAATCTCTGGATTTCACAATGCTTTGCATAGTATAAGGAGTTATTATATGGTGACCAGACAAAAACTATTAAAAGTACATAAGTTCCAGGATAGGACAGGTCGGACACATTATTCTAGTGCTCTCCCCCATCATTGGCTCTATGAGTATTTCTCACAAAAATAATTGTGTGCCACAGAACACTGACAACTGTGTTCAACCTGAAATCTAAGCACCTAATGCTGTTAGCAATAAGGGGATGCCAGTCCCTGTCAAGCCCAAGGGTAATTGGCTTTCAGTTTTGTCTTCAGTAGCCGGGGGGCTAGGGAGAATTGGAGATAGGAGACGGGGTGGCTGTATATAGGTCGTTCTCATAAACTATTCCCAGATGTTTACGATACCTAGTCCAGGGCGCAGAGTCTAATCCACTCAAGAGGGATATGGGTTTTTGCTGCACCGAGTGAACAGGTCGCGGCCCCTAGAGTAGGTATCTGAGAATAGCAAGAAGACAAAGGTAGAGTGGCTAGACTGGTGAACCAGAAAGTGGCTGCACTGGAAGTCAGTCTCAGATTAGCGATGGTTCAGCGCAGTGATGTCTGAGTGTGACACGGACGACCTCAGATGCAGGAATGCGGTGTTAGCCAGCAGTGAATCCCGGACGCTGAATAAAGGTGTTATTACTGAAAAATACGCAGACGCTGAATAGAGATGTTAATACTGGAAGTATTCAGATGCTGGATAGAGATGTTATTACTGGAAGGATTCAAACGCTGGATAGAGATGTTATTGCTGGTTAATGCCCAGACGCTGATTAAAGGTGTTAAACTCAGGAATGCAACTAGCAACTAAACAATTAGGAAAGTTTGGAGCCTTAGGACGCAGTCTAAGTGAGTAACCACAAGAGAAGCTAAGTTGCACAGGCAACTTCCTGTTCCAAGAGTCAGGTTTGAATACACTTAGGGAGCTGGTCATTGGTCGAATGAGACAGGTGACCAACCTTGACTACCATTGGAGGATACCTAGTCAGATGATATGAACTAACATGGCGGCATCCATGTCCACGCTGATTGTAACACGCACATGAGAATTCTAGGGGAACCTGGGAAGAATACACAGCCACTATGGGACCCTTGGTCTGACATCCCCACACCTCGGAGCACGGAGACACAGACGCAGGGGTAAGTAGCGACCGATCCCAGGCCGCATCCTGACAGTCCCCTCCAATTAAATTACATACCAAAAGAAATGATAGGAGTTGGTGTTGAATACAGGAAAAACATCCAAAGGATAATTAATTTATACAATACATAAACATAATAATAATAATAATAATAATAATAATAATAATAATAATAATAATAATAAGATCCCAGGAGTAAGAAAGACATAAATTAATAAATTAAAAAACCTGCATCACTACATATATCTAGAAAAATTCTGGATTGAATAAGTGTGCAGATACACTAAAGTATCAGAAAAATAGCAAAAATTTAGCTATAGGTCATGAAATGCAGTGATAAAATGTATCAGTAATAAAATGGGTACATTAAGTCTTGGATCGTGTTAAATGGAAGTGCAATCAGGGGCAGAACTATGGTATGGGAGACAATGGAGACGACTGCCACCGGGCATCAGCACTGAAGGGGCAACTCCTCCATTGCCCACAAAAGTGTATATTCACCTCACTTAGGGCTGTAAATATGCACCCGGAGTGTACCGTCATGGCCACCCAATATGGTGGCACCTCTTTCCAGCACCTGAGAAGCTACCATAACCATATTTTAGTGGAGGTCTCTGTGTCAAACCATCAGATGCTGCTTCTGTCTGTCTATAGCCTGTCCCCGCTCACTGATGTCGCTGCTCCTCAGTAGCTTCTCATGCCAGTGTGACTCTGGCGCTTTCTCACCCACAACTCCCCATCCCACTCCTCCCTGGTGGCAGCTTTAGCCACGGACCTGTGCAGTGGGCCCAACATAAGCGCGGCTGCAGATCTTCCAGGAGCTGGATGTCAACAAGGATGCACCAGACAAAGCTTTGGGTAAGAGGGCATGGGAGGTGGAGGCCTGGGGCACCAGCAACTGAGTCTGGAGGCAGATCTTTGGCAGAGCAACTTCCCGGCATGTGAAGCAGTCGGTAGTAGACTTTGCATTTTGTGATTTGTAGTTCCACCACAATAGCAGTCTTACAGTATCTTGACTCAAACTCAGTCCTCAAAGACCCCACATCAGATTGTTTTCTCCTCCATCAGGGGTATCAGGAGAGCTCCCCACCCCACATCAGATGGCTTTCACCACATGCTAATTGCACTATACAGGTCACTATCTTATCTGTGAATAACTCATATCTGTATATACCCAAAAAAGGAGGAGAGATATCCTGCAAATTTACTTTAGCAAATAAAACTGATAAAAACAAATTCACATATTCTATATTAGTGTTTTGAGATGTTGGATATTTCCAACTTTGCAGGCTCTCCTGGTTCCTGCCGGATGCCTGCCAGCCACTGACAGGAATGGTGAATGCTTACTGCTGCACCGTTCACAGATCACTCTACAGACATCCCTGGAAGCACCCGGTAGACAGATGATCTATTGCTGTACATTTCTACCTATTGAAGGTTTGTCTGCTCTAATCTACACTTCTATCATCTACTTGTATCAATAGATACTAATACGAATTCACTCTTACATAAATAAAAATAAATAAATAATTTGCATCTGTAAAAATCAAAATACAATTGGTTGGTTGAGGATAACATGGTATAATAACAATTGGGTGTCAGCGAAATTAACAAGTAAGTATACTCTAGTAGCAGAATTCACTTTAAAAAGGAATTTAATTTAAAATGGTAATTAATGCTTATACAGTAGATATAACCAATAGGTTCCAATTTGATTAATGGTACACTTAAAATTGCCAGCCCTCAATTTACTGTTCAGTATCTGAATCTCTAAACATTTCATATTGGAGTGGTTGCATTTAGAATGAGTTTGACAATAATGGGAAAGTCTGGTAATTGTTTTCAGGTAGGTGGCACATGTCAAAGTAACATGACCAAAGGTTTCCCAGCAGAACATTGCACAGAGCATCACACTGCTTTCACAGGCTTGCCTTTTTCCCATAGTGCAGCCTGGTGCCATCTCTACCCCAGGTAAATGACGCATCAAGGCCGTCCACATGATGTAAAAGAAAACGTGATTCATCAGACCAGGCCACCTTCGTCTATTGCTCCATGGTCCAGTTCTGATGCTCACATGCTCATCGTAGGCACTTTTAGTGGTGGACAGAGGTCAGATGGGCACTAAGACTGGACTGCAGTTTTGCAGCCCCATATGCAGTAAACTGTGATGCACTGTGGGTTCTGACACCTTTCTATTATAGGCAGCATTAACTTTTTCTGTCATTTCTGCTACAGTAACACTAATATGGATCAGACCAGACGGGCTAGCCCTCACTCACCATGCGCATCAATGAGCCTTGGGCACCCATGACTCTGTTGCCAGTTCACTGGTTGTCTGTACGTGGACCACTTTTGGAAGGTACTAACCACTGCATACCGGGAACACATAACACAATCTTACGCTTTGCAGATGCTCCAAGTCACCTAGCCATCACAATTTGGCCCTTGTCAAAGTCGCTCAGAACCTTACGCTTGCCCGTTTTTACTGCTTCCAAGTTCCAACACATCAACTGACTGCTCACTTGCTGCCTAATATATCCCACCTTTTCACATGTGCCATTGTAATGGGACAATCAGTGATGTTCACTTCACCTGTCAGTGGTATATATTATAATATAAATTGTGGTGTGCTTGGGAACAGTATGTTTTCATGCTTCAGTACAGTATGTATCTGGATGTACCAGTGCTTTTGTATAATAGTTTTTTTTATTGTGCCAAAGGAATTGGAAAACTGTGTAATAAATATTATGAGTAGTAAGTTTCTGTTTTTATCTTTTTGTGCATTTCCTTTTTACCTTGTTTGAAAGTTTACATTTTGAACAGCTACTTCTTAGTCTAATGGATTATCGCATGGAAATCCTATTCATCCAATTGTGTTTGTGATTATTGGTGGCAAGAATGAATGCTTTGTGTTGTTTACATGTGAAAACTACAATTGTTATAATGAAGACAAAAAATTTTGTGATAGATTCAAAAAGAACGGTGATAAGGTACCAGCCAATCAGCTCCTAACTGCCATTTTTCAAACACAGCCTGTGACATGGCAGTTAGGAGCTGATTGGCTGGTACCTTATCACCGTTCACTTTATCTCCTAACACAGCTTAGTAAATAGACCCCTGAGTGATTAAAAATAATTGAAGTTATATTACTCAGTGCTAAGAGTAATACACAGGCTGGATACGGTATCCTGGTGGCCGCAATGCCGATGGTCAGAATACCGACAGCTGTATCCCGATGATTGAAATCTAGATGGATTTTGGTGAGTATTCTAACCCCAGTCCTAACTCAAACCGACCCATCCTACAGCATAACCTTATCCGTCCCCTCCCGCAGCATATCCCTAACCGTCCCCTCCTACAGCCTAACACTAACCATCCCCACCCAACAGTCTATCCCTAACTGTTCCCTCTTGCATCCCAACAATAACCATCCACTCCCACAGTCTAACCCTAACTGTCCCCTCCTGCAGCCTAATGCTAATCGTCCCCTCCTGCAGCCTAACACTAACCGTCCCCTCCCACAGCCTAACCGTCCCCTCCTGCAGCTTAACACTAACTGTCACCTCCTGCAGCCTAATGCTAACCCTCCTCTCCTGCAGCCTAACCCTAACCGTCACCCTCTGCAGCCTAACACTTACTGTCTCATCCTGCAGTCTAATCCTGACTGTCCCCTCCTGCAACCTAACACTAACTGTCCCATCCCGCAGTCTAACCCTAACTGTCCCCTCCCACAGCCTAACCCTAACTGTCCCCTCCTGCAGCCTAATGATAACCATCCTCTCCTGCAGCCTAATGCTAACCGTCCCCTCCCACAGCCTAACTCTAACCATCCCCTCCTGCAACCTAACGCTAACCATCACCTCCTGCAGCCTAATGCTAACCCTCCTCTCCTGCAGCCTAACCCTAACCATCACCTCCTGCAGCCTAACCCTAACCGTCCTCTCCTGCTGTGGCTATCTCTAACTGTCCCCTCCTGTAGCCTAATGCTAACCCTCCTCTCCTGCAGCCTAACCCTAACCATCATCTCCTGCAGCCTAACCCTAACCGTCCCCTCCTGCTGCCTAACCCTAACCATCCCCTCCTACAGCCTAACCCTAACCATCCCCTCCTGCTGCCTAACTCTAACTGTCCCCTCCTGCAGCCTGTCCCCTCCCACAGCCTAACCTTAACTGTGCCCTCCTGCAGCCCAATCCTAACCTTCCCCTTCTGCAACCTAACCCTAACCGTCCCCTCCAACAGCCTAATCCTAACCGTCCCATCCTGCAGCCTAATGCTAACCCTTCCCTAGTGTCTAACCTTAACTCTAATACCATCAAATCTGTCCTGGATTGTGACCGTTGAGATACCATTGCCAGTATTCTGACCATCTGCATTCTCGCCGTCGGTATCCTAACTACATCCCAAATATACTTTATTGTTAATTATAATGAATACATTTGCATATCTTGGTGCAAATCTGTTACCATACAAGCGGTGATTTAAAAAAAAATAAGCTTTAAGGATGAGGTTGTTTTGGAGACCTACAGTATATGTGGTGTCTATTTACTAAGCAGTGTTAGGAGACAGAGTAAAAAGTGATAAGGTGCCAGCCAATCAGCTCCCAACTGTCATTTTTCAAACACAGCCTGTGAGATGCCAGTTAGGAGCTGATCGGCTGGCACCTTATCACTTTTCACTCTGTCTCCTAACACTGCTTAGTAAATAGACCCCACAGTGTATTTCATATGTATTGAAACATAACACAATACAAGATTGTTTGTTACTATCAACTACTGTAGTATTAGCTGTATCAGAGACGATCAGTCTAACACATGAGTGGTTTTTGCAAGGAGTTTTGGACTTCTCTGCACCTCTTATTTTGAACATGATTATTCTTGTCATTGACTTGTCAGTATAGCACAACACTGGAAGACACTTTTAAGAATCTTCAGATACACCTACAATAGGTAAGCTTGATCTATTTTTTAAAGTGGCACCAACTCCTAAAAAGAGCACACTACTGTGTCTTCCTTTCCTCCCTTTGTCCAGAACATTTCTGTTTAATCACTGACACAGTGGAAAGAATCATTTACTGAGGTCTACATACTGTACAAACATAAGCACTTAAGGCAAGTGATGTGGATGTGTCTATGGAGAAAATGGGGTGAAGCCAAGTGTTTTTGTGAAGCCCAGTGATTTTAGTTTTGTTCATGTAGAGATTACACATAATGTGGATAGATCAAATATACATTTCTGTAAAGTGTTTCATCATAGATGGGTTTGTTTATGGGGTGTTTCCTCTCATTATATTATCTTTCAATTTAAGTTAATAATGACATTTTGATAATGATGACCTCTAGCTCTGTGTACACAGAAAAATCTTAAGATTACGTAGTAGTTGTTTTGAATAGTTCTGTAATTTCTTTACTGAGTAACTTTTTGCTTTTAGTGTATGGTTATATAGCAAGCAATAAATTGTCAGCAAGTATGTCATGCTGCAATTCAGGAAACACATCATATTTCATTGCTGAGATTTCCCAAAGCATAAAGTCTCAATTACATTTTTTTAAATGCAATAATGTTTTCAACCACCAGGGGGTATATTTACTAAAATTCGATTTTGGATGATTATTGTACAATGTTGGGTCAGTTTTTGGTCGATTTTGTGTTTCAGGGTCTAAATCACACATTTACCAACAGATGATTTTTTTTCTAATTAGGTGTATTTTATTGATTTTCAATACAACAAAAACAAACTATAGAAAACAAAAAACAGCAGTCCAAAGAGTATTGTTCAAACGGTCACAGAATAAACAATAAAAAGAATCAAATCAACATGCAGTTGTGCAGCATATACTGTATATATATATATATATATATCTACATATATATATACACAGTCAGGTGCATAAATATTGGGACAATGACAGAATTTTCATATTTTGGCCTCTATTCACTACCACAATGGCTTTGAAATGAAAGAAACAAGATGTGCTGTAACTGCAGACTTTCAGATTTAATTTGAGGGTAATTACATTCAAATCAGGTGAACGGTGTAGGAATTACAATGGTTTCTATATGTGCCTCACACTTTGTAGTTTATTTAATAATGTGCCCGTGCGGCTACCATTATGTGGGAAAAACAATTAGGACTGTAAGAGAACGTATGGTCTTGCACCGTTTGGCCATCAAATCAGCCCTTACGAAAAAAAAATAGCCGAACAACCCGTTGCGAGACATTTTCTACATGCTGGCCATCCTTTTTCTGCTTTAAAACATATTTTAATAGACCATAGCCCTGATTCAGACCCACTCGCGAGCGGCTGTCCGCTCGCAAGTGGGTCGATGTTCTGCACTGAGCATGCGCACGACGGAGGGAGCTCCGTCGTGCGCATGCGCCAGATGCGACGAGCGAAGGAAAGTCCTTCGCTCGTTGTGTCTGATCAAAGGGGGCGTGCTGTCGATGTTGATTGACAGCACGCCCCCTTTGGTGGGCGTGCCAGGGGCATGCCTCCCTGACGGGGGCGTTCCCACGGGAACGCCTCCCGTCAGAAGCCGGCCCACTGACATCACTAGTGATGTCAGTGGGAGTGATTTTGGCTCTGATAGAGCCAAAATCACTCCGGAGCTTGCGGTTGAAAACCTCAACCGCAGGCTCCGGCTCGCAGTTTCGATGGTCGCGATGGTCACGACCATCGCGCCCATCAAACTGCACGCTCGTATAGGCTGTGGGTGGTGACCCACAGCTATATGAGCATCCAGGAGGACGCTCCATTTTTATGGAGGGCGGCCCTCATTCAGAGCGTGCGCTCTGCTCAGAGCGTACGGCTCTGAATGAGGGCCTATGTTCCCACTTCACTACGTGGAGGAAATAGAGGAGATAAACTCCTACGTCTTGAAGCAACCTGGATTCACCGGCTAAACACCATTCATCCTGCAGGACTCAATGAGAAATTGTCCTTAAATGCATTTTTGTAAAGTTACTATGCTTTAATTTTCTATATTGAGCGCATAGATTTATCAGTGTGTCTTACGAAATAGGTAGAGCTACTGATTTAGTTTCTGTAGGACTTACAATTCAGATATGTGCACTGTTGTTCCGTGTAAGTCAGTATATGTCAGTTTGTATTTGTGTTTTATGTAATGATCACTTAGCGTTTGGAGCTAAATAAGGTGTATTATTACTATCACTGTGACAGTCAGTTTTAATTGTTGTTATTCCTCTCCTTGTAGCTGCCGCGGGCCGGGGAGACAGTAGACCTGTCTTGTGGCTTGTTTCCTTGACAACCCACAAACATGGGAGTGATGTCATCATTGGAGGCCAGTGGTTGCCGCATGCACGCCATCTCCTCCCCCTGCCTGCCCCGGTCGGCGCCAGCACACAGGAAGGACACTGCTACTTAAGGTAGGAACTATAAATGATCTTTTCTGCTGTTTAGAATGTAAATTACTATTGCAACGCCTGCCTTGAGAAAAGGGTCGGGAATGGCCCTGAAACGTTGGCTGTATGGCATGAAAGTCCTTTTTCATTAAGAATCAAGTCTGGGAGTGCCGCTGATCTTTTTGCCTGGATATTCAACTTCTTGCAGAAGGCACCCTGGCTCAAAATGTGTATATTTTGAGTGCCGGTTCAGATTTGGAACATATACGTACATATAGATATATATATATGTGTGTGTGTGCAGAACATAGTAATAAACAAAATATCAAAACAGTGTGGCAGCAAATAGCATAGTACAATAGCAAGTGCTGGCAGCTCCCCCAAATCAGCCAGTGTCAGGTGGGGAGTAGGCGCTACCCCTTCTACCATACTGACATGTGTACCATGGTGACCATAATTTGTGAAATTTGGGCAAAATTCTTCTAGCTGTATACAGAAATCTTTCATGGTTAACAGCATCATTAACTAAGGAGACCCAGCTGTGAAAAAGAGGAGGATCAACCCCGAGCCAGGCCCATGCTATAATAACCTTGGCCAGGGATAACAACTTAAAAACATACTTATATGTTATGACATTAAACAATTTTTCAAGGGAGAAACCAAAAAGACATATACTGTAAGTGGTTCAAGGGGGGGCAAAGCAGATAGAGTAGTATGGACTCAGGGGGTCATTCAGACCCGCTCGCGAGCGCAAGACGCTCGCAAGCGGGTCAATGTTGCCCCACTGAGCATGCGCACGATGGAGGGAGCTCCGTCGTGCGCATGCGCGAGACCCGGCTAGCGACGGGCTCTCCGTCGTCCGGGTCTCGCACCAAAGGGAGCGTGCTGTCGATGTTGATTGACAGCACGCCCCCTTTGGTGGGCGTGCCAGGGGCGTGGCTGCCAGACGGAGGCGTTCCCATGGGAACGCCTACCGTCTGAAGCCGGCCCCACTGACATCAGTAGTGATGTCAGTGGGAGTGCTTTTGGCTCTGATAGAGAGAAAATCACTCCAGGGCTTGCGGCAGCGAGACCCTACCGCAGGGTCTCTGTCGCAAGCCCAATGGTCACAATGGTCTTGACCATCGCGACCATCATCATGGACGCTCACATAAGCTGTGGGTGGTAACCCACAGCTATGCGAGCGTCCATAAGGCCGCTCCATTTTCATGTAGGAGGGCCCTGATTCAGAGCGAGCGCTCTGGTCAGAGCGTCCGGCTCTGAATCAGGCCCTCAGTCCCACACCAGGTTCCAAAAAAGGTGCACAGCCTGGCTCTCCCAAAGGAGGTGCCAAAAAGTCGCCTCAGCTGACTCACATCTACAACATCTGGAATCTGCCCGAATCCCCATATTATACTGAGAGCGTAGCAGTGACCACCATATAATGCAGGTACTGTTTAATGCGCAAATTTATATAACAAAATTCTGTGCTGGAGTATAAAAATCAATGTATTTATTACACAAAAATAAATAAATAGAAAATATAATAATACATTTATATAACAAACATATAAAAATAAAAATAAAACACTTAGCATGAAAAGCCAACCTTTAAAGGCTCACTTATAGGTATCTAGATCAACATCTATCAGATGTAATCACTTCAATTGCAACATTAGTAACTTCCATTAGAAAATGTCCACAGCTGTATATTGATAATTGGTGTAGCAATATAGTTGATACTTTTCTTTATCGGGTGTACAGTTGAACATAATGTAGGTAAAGTCAATTGCACTTGTTATGTTCAGATTTAGAAATATGCAGCCCGCATTGAGTATCTTTAGCAGAGCTGCTAACAGCAATAGTGGTAATTACCTGGTGTGTTAAGACTGCTAGTTCGTCCAGAGCACAGTTGCCAAGAGTCCCCGTTTTTTGCTGAGCGTCTCAATCGGCATCAGTTAATGTCCTTCCTTTTTGTGGAGATATGCCAATGACTGTGTTTGTGTTGTGCCTGTCCGCATTAGCCGACTTACGTCTTTCTTAGCATACGTGTATCAGTATGAAGGTAGCCACGCCATCACTGGACCCAAGACGTCTGAGGTTGCATACACCAGAGGAAAATTTGCAGGAAGTCTGGAGCAACTACACGTTTCGGTCACTCCTGTGACCTTTTTCAAGTTGATGTTTAATACCTACCATATAATGCAGGGAGCATTGCAGTGACACCATAAAATGCATGGAGCATCGCAGTGAATGCCATATAATACATATAATACAGGGAGTGTTGCAGTGACCCCCATGTAATGCAGGTAGTGTCACAGTAACCACCATAAAATACAGAGAACATTGCGATAAGTGTCACAGTGACCACCATATAATACAGAGAGCATCACAGTGACCACTATGCAGAGTGTCGTAGTGACCACCATATAATGCAGAGACCATCTCTGACCAACATATAAAATAGATAATATGAAAACACCCCCACACAAACACACACACAAAATTAATACATTATCCCCACCACAGACAGTATTAAAACACACACCAACCCCCCCCCCCACACCACCACCCCAGAGAATAAACAAATAAACCTCTTCCTATTATGTAAATATACCACCTATCCCCACTAGATGACATTAAACATTTCCACACCTCCACTGGCACTTAAGGGAGGATCTGTCTGGTCCCTTTGGAGCTCCTGAGTGTCCTGCATCTGCAATGTTCCTCTGTGACAGGAAGGGGATACACAGAGACAGGTTACAGGAGAGGAAAGGGTGGGGACTCAGGGTAAGGTGGGAGGATCTTTGGCAGAGATAGGAGGGAGTAGCAGAATAGACAGACAGGGTAGAGGAGAGAAGTGGATGGGGACTCTGTGACTCAGACACTAACTAAATAGTTCACCAGCGTGGCCCCTGTGTTCTAAGACAGCCAGAACATGTTGGGCAGCATCCCCGCGATCAGTCTTCCCCAATCGTGGCCCCCTAAGTCCTGCCCCCTAAGTGGGGCCTTGAAATTCAAACCATCACCAAAAACATACCACTTCATCACAGCCTACCATCCCACTTCATATATCTCCTATGCTTCTCCACAGATTACCCTCCAGCTGTTCAACACTCCTCTTCTCATGGCTGGGCCCCCTTTTCTCCAGTTTCATACTTTGCTCTATCCTTACTTACAGTCCTTCTGGTCTCCTGTCTCCTAGTCCCTTCAGTGACTCTGATTCGGTGCAGCTATGTACTTATGCCCATTTGCCCATCCTTGCTGATCTTTCTTTTTTAATAGCCATTCTTAAAGAAAAACCCATCCTTGACCCTAACACTCTCTCAAATTACTGCCCTATCTGTCTCCTCACCTTTACCTCCAAGATTCTCAGTCACATTGTCCACAACTGCCTTATCACATTTCTTTCCTCTCACACCCTGTTTGACCCACTTTAATCTGGTTTTCGTCCTCTCCACTTTATTGAAACTGCCCTTACTAAAGTCAGTAATAACCTTTTTTCTGCTAATGCCAATGACCAATATTCTCTGTTGATTCTCCTTTATTGACCTATCTGCTGCTTTTGACACCCTCTCCTCCTGCAAATCACTTCTTTGGTCTGCATGACATAGCCCTCTAAAGGCTGTCCTCCTACCTCTATGACCACTCTTTCTCTGTCTCTTCTCATGGCTTACCTCTCCCCCTCTTTCACTATCAGTATGTGTACCCAAGGTTCTGTTATTTGTCCCCTTCTATTCTCCCTCTAAACTTCCTCCCTAGGTGAGCTAATCAGATCTTTTGAACTCCAATATCAAATTTATGCTGATGACGCTCAGATCTACCATGGGCTGCAATACACAGCTTAACAGATGAGTGGCCAGTGCTCCACTGATGAAAACTTCAGAGCTGAATACACAGTGGATGGAGAAGGCACTAGAGTATAGCAAGCCCTGAGAGGCAGGCCAATTTGGATGTAGTTTATATCCCAGCTGTCGGAATACCAGCGCTCAGAATGCCGGTGCCGTAATCCCGACACCAATCAGAATCCTGGCACCAACATCCTGACGGTAAGTATTGGGGTTAGTGAGAGGGTCAGGAGTTAGAGTTAGGCTCTAGTGGGAGGGTTAGAGTTAGGCTATGAGGGGGGAGGGTCAGGGTTATGCTGTGGGGGGGAGATTAGGCTTAGGCTGGGAGGGGAGGGTTAGGTTTAGGCTGCGGAGAGGGAGGATTAGGTTTTGGGGTAGGGTTAGGATACTTACTGACAGGTGTCAGTATTCTAACCTTGTCAGGATGCCGGCATCGGAATTCTAACCACCTGGATCCTGAGCGGTAACATCTCGTACCCAGCCCGGCCAATCGGGTAATGCATGTAGAAGTAGTCGCTATAAAGTCACAGATGTACAATAAGGCAAACCAACATAGCAGGAGTGCACAGGGAATTTTTTCTGTGAAAATGTCACAAACTTGACTGATTGCATTGTCTTTAATAAAATGACATGTTTTCATGATGAGACTTGTACTCTGGTTAAATGCTGACATATCCTCTAACAGCTTTAAATACAGTATCTTATTGTTTCCAATAATGGTGCAAAGACAAAGGCCTTATTCAAAGCATAAGCTTCTCATATTGGTAAAGCATAGGCACAGGCACCTATGCAATAACAGTGAGAATAATCAAATCAAATCATCACAAAGGGGGTGTGCAGCACCTGAATAGGTGCCTCCAGTAGTTTAGTGGTATGGTCAATGCTTAACATGTTATTCAATTGGGATTCGATTCTGTTGAGGACAAGGTTATAGAAGAATAATTTTTGATTTTGTTATCAATATTATATTCAGATGTGCCCTCATACTGTACATCTAGTCTCAAAATGCCACGCAGCGCTTTTTGCCTGGCGTGAATGAGCCACCAGTTCCCATGCTATTCTGCTAGACTGTGCTGATTAATATGATATGCGACATTTGTATATCTGTGTGCACCTAAGTCTGTATATAATGCACAACTTAACTTGTCATGAAAAGAGCTGCAGTCGCTACATTGTAGTACTTCGCACAAAGATTCAGAGACTCAGTCGCACACAGATATACAAGTGTCACATATCAAATTAAACAGCCCAATCTGCTGGTGAGTCCTAGTCACATTGCATTGGCAGAAAAAGATGCAAAAGAGACGCCCAGTGCTAGCAGGGTCTCATGGGACCTGGTGCGCAGAGAGGGGCTTTTTGGCACGACTGCAGCAAAGATGTTTATGTATCCGGAAGTGTCAAGGCCAGGGCCTGCACCCATGGACGCAGAATCCTGGCCTCGCAAGCCAGCCATCCTGTGTAAGTTGATGCTTACTCAGCTGGCCGGCGCCATCCAACATAACAACCTAGGTCGCAGCGCTGGGATCACAGTTGCAGCTGCTGCATTTGCATTTTAGCAAGGACAGGATTGCAAAGCTGCTTGTGTGCAGCTTTGCAATTCCATCCTCTGCTGAATCAACCCCTAAGTTTTTATATGAATACTTGTATTACAGGGACTTGTACTGTATTTCAATACAATTCCCTGCCTCTTTGACATTGGCATTCTGTATTTTATTTACATTTCTCAATCTCGTTGTGTCCTATACTCAGATCCGATGCTTGAGGAAGAAGTCGCTATAAAGTCGTAGATGTACTGTACAGTAAACCACGAGAGCAGCAGTGAACAGAGATTTTTTTTCCTGATCTGTGCAGGCTTCTGAGTGTTATTGTATACTGTGACAAAAGGGTTAAAATAAAAAATTGGCAGCAACCCCTCCAAGAGCATAACCAGGCCTTTCCTTTAGCTAACTCTGGGCTGAGCCAGCCAGGGGACTTACACTACAGCAGGGAGACACACAGATTGGGGTCCCCCTGCTGTAATGTAAACCAGCCCCAAACTAGTCAGCAAAGGGCTGCCAATCCCTAAATATGGGATCCACACTCCAGAGCACTAACTAGCCCAGTGATTCTCCCTGCAAACAGTACCTGGAGGTGGTGGATGCCGGGGTAATGGTGTAAATAATTAGTTAATATTGTATTTCACACTACAGGTACCAGCAAGCCTGCCCTGTGAACATTGTAGAATTACAAGTGCCAGCAGGCCACTTGCACCGGTACCCCCACTGTGGAAAAAATATTAAACAAATGACAAGACACGGACACCTAACGTTTAATTATTTTATTACACATGCAGACACTCACCCACCCTCATGTTACATACTTACCTACTTCATGGCGGAGGTCAGTACTTTTGTCCAGTAGCTATTCCACTCTTCAGAAAATTTTAAAAAAACGGACCGCTATACTGTATAAAAACGTTCACATCTCCCATTGCCACTGACAGGGTGAAAAAAAATATACAATGGCCCCACATGGAAAAAAATACATACAATTTGCCACTAACAGGTTAAAAAAAAATAGCCCTCACATGGCATAAAAAACAGCAATCGGTTTTGTTACTTTTTTGCATCTATTATTGTACAATATTAATTCCAATACCCCTGTCTCTAACAATAATTAAATCCCAGTTGAACGCTATGTTAAGCATTGACCATACCACCAAGCCACTGGAGCCACCTATTCTGGTGCTGCACACCTCCCTTATGTTGTCCCTGATTCTTCTCACATTTATTGCATTGGCACCTGTGCCTACTCTTCACCAGTATGAGAATCTCATGCTTTGAATAAGGCCTTTGTCTTTGCGCCATTATTGTAAGCAATAAGATACTGTACTGGACGCTAGACAAGCTTAGGACACATCTGTATTACGCTGTTTTTTTATATGTTTTAGTTGAGCACAAATATTGTATTTCTATTAGAGATGTGCGGGTTCGGTTCTACTTGGTTCTTTAGCGCAAGTTCGGCTTTATCCTATTAGTTATCCAAAGCACATGACAGCCGATAGCCAATAAGATTTGGTTTTCAAATCTGAACATAACCGAGTAGAACCGAACTTGCACATCTCTAATTTCTATGTGGAATAATGTGTGTATTTTCATGTTATTTAGTTCCATTTTTTTATTAATGGTTATTAAAAAATTCAGCCAGCTAAATGACTCTGATGCAGACTTTCAGGTTGTAAACTTGAAAGTCTTATCATCAGTGGGACAGCTCTATATGAACTGTCCCGGCAGGTAAGTATTCATGCAAACTGCTGTTAAAAAATTCTGGTATGCATGAGAATAGGGGCGTATGTATCGCATTCAAATTGTGATACATGATACATCCCACCCCCATCTTCCTATTGTCACTGTCATTGCTTCATCACTCAGTCTGTCTTACTTGTCTTTGTGATCATGCCAAGCCACATGGTGATGCTATGCCATACACCTTTCTCTCTGCTATCCTTCCGCTTTCTAGAACTTTTTGACTTTCATGATAAGCATTGTGTTTGGAAAAAAAAAACCCCTGCATTCCAACATAAGAACTTCCCTACTGTGACACATAGTGGTGGCAATATTATGGATTGGAGCTGTTTTACAGCCACAGGACCAGGCTAGGTTGCCATTATTAATGAAACTATAAAATCTTGATTATACCAGCAAATTCTACAGTAGATTATCAGGGTATTCATCTGTGGACTGGAGTTGAAAAGAAGTTGATTCTTGCACCAACTCTAAACCCTACGCATGTGAGTCTATCAACACAAAAATGAATGAAGCAGAAGATAGTTTGTGTTTTGCTGAGTCAAAGTCCAGACTTTAATCCAGTAAAAAATGAGCTGAAGCATCCATGAGTTGATGCAGTATAGAAAGGAGAAATGGTAAAAAATTTAATCCAAGCCGATGAGCCTGACTGATCAACAATTACCATAAATGTTTGAGTAAGGTCATTGCTACTCCAATGTGTTCAGATCTGTTACTGAATCCTAGAGTCTGTAACCCCAGGAGGGGTCTCTAGTGCTTCTACCCAAGCAGGGGATTCTAGTACTATTGTCAGGGCTCAGCCGGGGATCGGCGCCCGCTTACCGCACCGCCGGCTTCCCCTTTCATCCTGGGTGGTCGGTCGGCCTGTGCGACGGCGGGGGAGAAGCTGAGGATTCTCCCCGCTTGCTGTGGCTTCCTGGAGGGCTGGTGTCCGGCATCTCAAATCCGGACATGGGCGCCGCCATGACAGTCGGCCCATGTGACTGGATCCTTCCTCCTGATAGGCTCGTTTCCAGCTGATGCTGTGCACCTGTCTAAGGGTTCCCCGGGTATAAAACTGTCCCACAGGTTATGGGAAATTGCCTGAACAATGGTTGTCTCCTAGCGTGCCTTAGTGAGTTCCCGGTCCAGGTTCCTATTCATCCGTACAGCAGCAGTGTTACCACCTTTACCTGTGTGCCTAAAACATCTCTGGTGAATACCCGTGCAGCAGTGTTATCACCTTTACCTGTGTGCCTTTACGTCTCTGGTGAATACCCGTGCAGCAGTGTTACTACCTTTACCTGTGTGCCTTTACGTCTCTGGTGAATACCCGTGCAGCAGTGTGACCATCCCCACCTGTGTGCCTCACGTCTCCCGTGGACATCCGTGCTACAACATTTACCACCTCTACCCATGTGCCTTCTATCTCTGGTGACGTCTCAAGTAACCGTGAGTTGTTTCCCACTTTGAAAGCCTTATTGACGTTTTTGATCCTCGTGTCAAGTTGTTTTCTATACAGTATTTTCAGGGACTGTGTTGTGCCTAACAGGCATATCCTCGCTGGGCCACGGGTGTAGTGTCTCTAGCCCTGCAGGGCTTGGGTACCTGGTCAAAGGACCGTGACCTGCTCACGGGGTGCAGCTAAGCCCATATCCCAATTGGGGGGGTCACTGGCGAACACCATCCTGTGGGTTACACTCCGCACCTCTGCCCAGGTCTCGCCAACACTCAAGACCTGTGGATGAGGAGAACGTACATCCAGGCCCCTCGTCTCCGTTTCTTTCCCCAACTGAGGCCCACCACGTCCTCTTCTCCAGTTTCAGACGTGACAACTATAACCCCAGGATACCTCGCTAATGCCACAGCCCCAGGAAGGGTCTCAAAAGCCACATCCTCAGGAGGGATTCTGAACCCAGCCCAAGAAGCAACACAGTGCTGTCCAGCCAAAGAAGCATCAAAGTGCTGCCCAGCCTAAGAAGCATCACAGTTCTGGCCAACCAGAGAAATGTCATAGTGCTACCGTCACAAGCCACCGCACTGCGAACGCAGGGCAAGGCGAATGCCAGGCGATCATTTGCTGAACTCCTCCTACCAGTTGTCCATCATCCGTGGCTCAATCTGGATTGGCTCCTGTGACTATTTCCTGCAGGTGCGAAGGCTGCTCTGCTACTGGTGATAGCGTTCACGTGTTTCCAGTTCTGACTCAGTCTCCTGTTTGTTCAATTGAGTAACCATTTCTCCTGTCAGTTTTGTTTTTCTTCCATTTGTGTCATCCAGGTGGCATGGTCCACATACCACCTTCCTGCCATTTGTGTCATCCAGGCAGCATGGACCGCACTCCTGTGTCCTGAGTGCGCAATCAAGTGTCCAGCTACTTGTGTCAACCCGGTGGCACAGGCCGCACTCCAGGGTCCAGAGTATGCAATCCAGCGTACCGTCGCTTGTGCCAACCCAGCCAAAGCTTATCAGCCCTCAAAGCTGCTTCATGGCCCAAAGGTCACATCTTGTTTTATAGCCCACAGGCCACAACTATCCAAGACTTACCAGCCCTCCAGGCTGCTTCACAGCCCAAAGGCCACATCTTGTTCTACAGCCCACTGGCCACAACTAGTCAAGATTCACCAGCCCTCAAGGCTGCTACACGGCCGCAGCTAGCCTAAATAATCCAGCCCTCAAGGTTGTTGCGATACTAATTTGTGGAGCTACCTCTATCCATAACAGTATCACCGGCCCAAAAAAGAGAACTTTTTTGTTTACGACAATAGGGGTATTCATCCTTATTCTTCATGGAGCCTGCTCAGAATTCTGCACAGATACTTGCAGCTCATATTGAGGTTCTGACCCAAAAGGTGCAAGAACTTTCCCTCTGAGTTGAGGAGACTTGAGCTGCTCCTACTCATTCCACTGTTATGGAGCCTAAATTGAATATGCCTGACCGGTTTTCTGGGAACTGTAAGGACTTCCTAAACTTCAAAGAGAGTTGTAAACTTTATTTTAAGCTCAGACCTAAATCCTCGGGCTCAGAGGTCCAATGAGTCAGGATAGTAATTTCCCTCTTACAGGGAGACCCCCCAGACTTGGGCTTTTGGCCTTCCTTCCGCCTCAACCATGCTACAGACTGTGGACTCCTTCTTCACAGCTCTAGGTCTGCTATATGATGACCTGGACAAAGCAGCCATGGCTGCCTCCAGTCTTTGAAGCAGGAGAACAGGGCTGCCGAGGATTACTGCACGGAGTTCCATAAGTGGGCTGTCGACTCTGGGTGGAACGACTCAGCTCTTCGGCATCTATTTTTTCTAAGATCGACCTTCAGAGCATTCAACACTCATTTGGGGCATTTCGAATATCTTGCCATTTGGTCTCCCCAATGCCCCAGCTGTCTTCAAAGACTTTATCAATGAGGTCTTAATAGATTTTCTTGGAGTCTTTGCTGTTGTCTACCTAGATGATATCCTAATTTTTTCCAAGTCCTTGAAACAGCATTGACAGCATGTGAGACTGGTGTTGCAGAGACTTCTTGACAACAATTTATATGCCAAGTTGGAAAAATGTGAATTTGAGGTGGAAGAGGTCTCCTTCTTGGGTTACATCATTTCCTCTCATGTGTTCCGAACAAGGTGAAGGCTTTCCTGAATTGGGTGCAACCCACATCGCTGAAGGCCATTCAACATTTTCTTGGGTTTGCAAATTATTGCAGGTTTATTACATCCTTCTCTTCAATTGTCTCACCCATCACGGAATTGATGAAGAAGGGGGCTGATGTAGCTCACTGGTCCCCCAGCATCATTCAAGTGTTCAATCTTCTCAAGATGACTTTCATGTGTGCTCCTGTCCTTCGACATCCTAACCCGGATCTCCCATTTGTGGTTGAGGTGGACGCGACTGAGATCGGAGTAGGTGCTATCCTTTCCCAAAGGGATATTAAAGATAACAAACTGCATTCGTGTGCTTTCGTTTCTCAGAAATTTGATTCAGCGCAAAGAAATTATGATGTGAGCAACCAAGAGCTTTTGGCCATTAAATGGGCCTTTGAAGACTGGAGACACTGGTTAGAGGGGGCTAATAATGTGGTTTCTGTTCTGACAGAAAATAAAAATCTGGCCTATATTGAGACTGCCAAGAGGCTGAATGAAAGGCAAGCAAGATGGGCCCTGTTCTTCACATGCTTCAATTTTGTCATCTCCTTTCAACCGGGTTCCAAGAATTTGAAGGCAGATACCCTTTCACATAGTTTTCCCATTGTTCAGTCTCCTAGTGTTACAGAAAAAGACATCATTCCAACTTCCCGGATTCATCTAGCCTTGACTAGAACCTTGGCTGATTCCCTCAGGCAATGCCAGTCAGAAGCTCCTCCTGAAAAGCCTCCAGGATTGCTGTTTGTTCCTGAGAAGTATCATAAGGCAGTACTGAACGACTTTCAGTCATCCAAATCTGTTGGTCATCCAGGCATCACTAGGACGCTTGAACTTCTTTCCCGTTCAGTTTGGTGGCAGTCCATGTCTCGGGATGTTCGGGAGTTTATATCAGTTTGTGACATCTGTTCCAGAAACAAGACTTTCCAGACTACTCCTTCAGGTCTGTTATGTCCACTGCCTACTCCTTTAAACCATGGACCCATATTGCTATGGATTTCATGGTTGATCTTCCATCATCTTCTTGCTGCTCGGTCATCTGGACCATTGTGGATCGATTCTCAAAGATGATTAATTTTTTTCGTCAAATTGCCTCCATCTAAACAGTTGTCAGTACTCTTTATTCAACATGTGTCTAGGCTTCATGGGCTTCAGTCAGATTTTGTCTCGGATCGAGGTACCCAATTTGTTGCTCATTTTTGGAGGTGTTTTTCTGCTGATCTGGGTATCAATGTCAGTCTGTCATCAGGTTATCATCCACAGTCCAACGGGCAGATGGAGCAGGCCAATCAGTCCCTGGAGCAGTGCCGTCCCACTTTTCGTCTCCAAGTATCATTCCTGGTTTTTCTGCATTGCCTATTTTTGTTTCAATAAACAGTTTATATTTCTCTATCTAGTTACATAACAGAATGAAGCCTTTTTGGAAGCAAATTTTGTCTGCCATTAATCCCCTGTTCTTCAAGATTCCCAGCATTGGGCACTGAGGGGTAAATTTATTAAGAATCGTGTTTGTCCGAGAATGCAATCAAGGGAGTAAATTGCCATTTTCACGACATGGAAATTTACTAAAGTTAAAGTCAGATGTTTTTTGCGTTATTTGGAGGCAAATACTGCCAAGTTTATTGTTCAAAATCGACTGATTTGCAAAATAGAAACGAATACACTATCGACTAAACATGGAAGTATTTTTCATATATATCAGCAGTACTTGGAAATTTACCATTAATCGTATTTTCAAAATCGCCCAATGTTGGAACAAACTCGGGGAAAAAATAGAAGTTTAATTTAGACCACTTTTTGGCCAGCATCTTTGCCATGTGTAACCACTTTAGAACACTCTGCACACAATTATGATGCATAGAATAGGGGAAAAACCAACTGCATACCTCCCTCTGATTACATCACGGGTGAATTCATGAGCATGGCTTTGATGCAGGGTGCTGTGGGATTTCTGAGACTCTACCACCAGACTGGAAGGACCCAGGAGCTAGAAACTGAGCAAGGTCAGCAGGTTTTGCAGGTTCTGCAGAGGTTGCGCAGGCTTCGTTTTTTAGAAGGCATTTGTACCTGAGCACATTGATCCATGCCGAGGTCATGCAGATGTTTTGTCTCAATCGTACCAACTTACTCCATCTGTATGACCTTGTCAAACTTGATGTAGACCCTGAGACAGCACACTCATGCTCTGTCATGCTCTGTCACAGGCCTGCATAAACTCCTGGCTGTGTTGCACTTTCTGGCTACTGGGAATTTTTAGTCTGTCACTGGAATCTCATAGTCCACCTTCTCCAGGTACTTGACGCAGGTGTTGGCTGCATTCCAGCCTTTGATTGGCACCTATATCTGCTTCCCTAGCCAGGAGTCACAGTGGCATGCAGTCAGGGTAGGATTTTATCATATTGCAGACGTGCCTAATGTACCGGGTGCAATTGACTGCACACACATTGGACTGAGACCACCTAGGGCGCGTGCACATATATACCTCAATAGGCACCACCTGTGATGCAAACATGAAAGCAATGAGTGTTGTGGTGGGTTACTCTGGTGCATGTCATGACTCCTTTATCCTTTGTATTTAAGGGGTCACCTGGCTACTGACTCCGTTGTTGCTTCCAGAATCCCCTGCTGAGCACAAGTATAATGATGCACATAAGGCCACTTGAGCATTAAGAGAAACATTTTTAGGCTACTGAAAGCTAGGTTTCGCTGTCTGAACAGTTCTGGTGGCATTTTGTTGTATTCTCACTCATGAGCTCCATCTTTCAGTTCAAGCAGTGGGTGATGGGATAGACGTCATGACGTCTCTCCCATAATGCAGAGTGGGCCAGCCTGGGAGGACAGAGGAACGAACGACGGTGGCAGGAGCAGGAGCGGGGATTCAGGTTGTGTTTTTTTGGGGGGGTTTACGTGTTTGTCTTTGTCTGGTACTGCTGGGGGGGTTCTACTACTGGGGGCACTGCATTGGGGGACAACCACTGGGGGCACTGCATAGGGGGGGTCTACTATTGGGGGCACTATATAAAGGGCATTACTGGGGGCACTACATAGGGAGACCACTACTGGTGGCACTGCATAGGGGAGATCACTGCTGGGGGCACTATATAAGAGGCACTACTGGAGGCACTGCATAGGGGGGCTACTACAGGGGGCATTATATAAGGGGCACTGCATAGAGAGGACCACTGCTGGGGGCACTATATAAGAGACACTACTGAGGGCACTGCATAGGTGGAACTACTACTGGGGACACTGCATATGGGGGGACTACTACTGGGGGCACTATATAAGGGGCACAACTGGGGCACTGCATAGGGGGGACCACTACTGGGGGCATTGCATAGGGGGGCTACTACTGGGGGCACTGCATGGGGGGACTACTACTGGGGGCACTGCATAGGGGTGACCACTGCTGGGGGTACTGGATAAGGGGCACTACTGGGGGCACTGCATGGGGGGACTACTACTGGGGGCACTGCATGTGGGGGACCACTGCTGGGGCACTGGATAAGGGGGACTATTACTGATGGCATTATATAAGGGGCACTGCTATTTATAATATTTAACATTTGGCACACAATGATGTGTATGCATTTATTCTTATTAACTTTACATCATTTCTTACCTGTATCGAGACAAATATTCTAGGTTACATATTGGATTATGTTTAAAATTATTGAATGCAGAAAATTGGTGATTTGGGTTAGGTAACAGTACTACATCAAAAATGGATTACAACAAAGGACTATGCAAAATAAATCTGTCAACAGACAAAAAGTTTCGGAAGTGCAGTCAGTTTGCATGTTCTGAAGACATTTTTAATGACTGTAAACTCCAAACTTCTTAAGCA
Source organism: Taudactylus pleione (assembly GCA_031769625.1). Classification (NCBI taxonomy): domain Eukaryota; kingdom Metazoa; phylum Chordata; class Amphibia; order Anura; family Myobatrachidae; genus Taudactylus; species Taudactylus pleione. The sequence goes on from JAUIMM010000518.1 coordinate 5,551,636, forward strand.
GCGTCTCTGCAGCGGTTGTGGAACAACAAGTGCCATTAAATAATTTTTGTTGTTTATTATGTATTATTCATAATGAATTCTGTGTCTGGCAATGCTGGACTGTTTTGTGTAACAACACCTGAATAAACAGTTATTTGCAATTGCTTATACTACACAATGCATATGCCTACAATTACATTTATTTTCTAATGATTTATAAATGAAAGACATGCTATGTAACTGTACAGTAGCACATTTTTTAAAAATACCTACCTGCATGTTGTTAAAAAAAGTTAACATTTGCTGTTGCTCTGCTTTCCCAGCAATTGAAAGGAGTTAATTTCCTTACGTCCAACCTACCTCCCCACCAAGATTACATTACTAAACCAAACACTCAGTATGACAGATAAGAATGTAAAACATTGAATGTAGATTATTACCAGACTGTCTTCGGCTCATCAGTGTCCCACACATGCGTCCTATGCAAAACTTCAGGCGGGATCAAGGCCTTCAGTGGCTCCTCCTAATCCATGAAGGTGGCAATATAGAGGGAACTTCCACCTGTCCCAGCTGCTGGCTTGGCCTCCTTCCCCATCTTTGCCTTCACCCTCCTTTTTATATCAGACAGGCGCTTTTTACAAATATCCACTGTATGCCACACAGGTCCCTCCGCATTCACGGATGCCACCACCTTCTCCCATATGGTGTTTTTGTGCCTAGTGCTGATATGTGCAGCCTCCCGTCCAAACAGCTGCCGATGGTGGTTCATGACCTCCGTGACCAGGCCATATTCTCAGAAAAATATAACCTAAAATTTCAGACACAATACAGCACTCAGAAATCGCAAATACCACTATTCACCAGCACAGTTCCACAAACCACTGACCTCTCCCTACTCCTCTCATTTAACCCATGAGGTTCGGACAGTTTGGGGCATTTTTATATGGCTGAGGCATGTCACTCCCACTCTGACACTTTCAACCAATCAAAAATGACTTGCATGCACGCCCGTATTCTTTCTAATGCGGCCGCAATTGAAAATCCTGGGCTACAACAAAAACAATGAGAAATACAGGAGTGTTTGTGAACTTGCTAGTAAAACACGGTTCACAAGTACGAATACTGTACATCATCGGAAAACACGGCTCCTTGAAACACGGATGCTTAGTAAATATCTGGATTTACCAGGATACAAAACTCCCGTATTCAATCGATCTGAATCATTTTGAAACTATGATCAACACAGCTCCAACACGATTATTAGTAAATTTACCCCTTAGTAACTACAACAGAAGTTACTATTATATCCATGTCAGCATGTATCTCATAGCAATAATTTGCATTAGATATCATTTAATATTGTACCAAGTCTGAATGGTGTGATGTCACTGGGATATACTGTGACAATGAAGAAGCACTGTGGTAATTGAGAATTGTGTCCAACTTTCAATACAAGAATTGTGACGGTAGGAACTGAAACAAATGCTTTCATCCCATCTGTAGATATCAGCTGCATTCTGTAGATGGGGGTTAGGACAAGAAGGCAAATCTCCACCAAAATATTATGTTTATTTTATACATTATGTGCTATTGGTCTGGAACCTATAAGGTTATCAATAGGCACCAGCAAAATGTGAATATGGAGTTTAGGCCTCACAGTGTTCCTTAACCACTTAACCAGCTAATATTTTTTCAAAAAATGTCTCCAAAATTGTTGGGTTTTTTATTAGCAAATTATGTAAATAAGAGCTATTTAAACCTGATTCAATATAATTTTTTTTAACAAAAATGTTAAATTCTGTTTAAATTAGAGATGCCTGCCGGGCCATTTTTGCTGGTTTTGGTTTAGGATCTGTATCTTCTTCATGTTTTGGATCTGGATTTGGTTTTGCAAACTGGCCCTTGCATGTTTTGGTTTTGGATCTGTATTTTTTTTCAAAAAATTATAAAAACAGCTTAAATCACATATTTGGGCCTGTTAGTAACCTTAATAACAATAACTTTCAAGTATTTCCAATCAATTTTAACCACCTCACAGCTCACAATATTGTTTTCACTACTTTTCACCAATATAGGCCAAAGGCTGCAGCGATCTGGCTGGCTAAAGTAAGCGACAGAGCAGCAGCACAAATGCACGGCAGTTTAAAAAAATATAGGACACATTACCACACAGCAGTGGCAGACAGGATGGCAGTTTAATACATTACAAAAATGTCAATCAACAATGCCCCAGAAAAAGAGATGCAAGATGGAATTGCCCGTGGGCCCTCCCACCCAGTCTTATGTGGGATATTAAAAATTAAATGCACAGTTTAACAAATCATGAACTTTAGTGACAAGGACTGATTCTTTTGTGGCTGAAGTCCTTGGTTTGTTTGGGCCCCCACAAAGCAATTTTTTGGAAGGACTACCTCCAATCATTAAGGAGGAGGTTGATGATGAGGGTGTTGGTGGTGGAGATTGCATGTGCTGGTCCAAACTGCTCTTAGCTGATACTAGACTGCTTGTTATTAATTTACAAATTATTATAACTTTTTTACATAAATTGCATAAACTCGCTGCAAATGAGGTAATAGGGAGGAGGCGCCTAGATAACGTCACTACCTCTACTAACTTTGGCTTTACAAATGGTAGATAACTTCACAACTGTTGTCAGGATTTTGGTTAAAATAATTCTACACCGATGTGGCTATTCTGGTCTTATGCTCAGGTATGACAATGGCTTTCTTTTTATCATGAGCAAGAACTGCTGCCACTGGTGGCTGATTTACACAAACAACTTCCTCACTAGTGTCAGATAGGACACAAATATCCCCCTCATCCTACTTTTGCACTTCCTCCACACTATCATCCTCAATTTCTATTATTTCACCATCTAATACTAGCACAGCCGTCATGGCATCAGTGATCCGATGTGCAACAGGATGACAGCTGCCATATTTGCTTCCTCTATCAAAGGATTGTTTAACAGTCAATTGTTTTTTTAAACTACAACTAGTATTAGTCTTTTCTGATTCCTTTCTGGGATGAAGATCCACCCCCAGCAGCAGCAGTCCTAGCACTCAGGAATTCTTCTGAGGAATCCTGGATAAAGAAGGAGTCACCTAACATTTTCCTGGATGAAAAACTACCTCCGATCATTAGTGAGAATATTGATGGTGAAGGTGTTGGTGGTGCAGATTGCAGGTGCTGACATCTAGCTGAGGAAAGTGAGCTATCTGATGCTGTACTGTCTGTTGTTATTTTTGTAACACCAGTTTCTGATTTTCCCAAAAACTTGACAGTTGCAGCATGAACTTGCTGCAATTGGTGTAACAGGGAGGAGTTTCCAAGATGGTTAAGGTCCCTACCTTTACTTACTGGGGCTTTGCAATCGCTACAGATGGCTTGACAATTGGTATCCGGATATGGGTATACATAATTCCACACATAAGAGGTTATTGTTTTGTCTTATGCCCAGGCATGACAATGGGCTTTTTCTTATCATGGGCAACAGCTGTTTCCACTGGTGTTGATTTACACAAACAACATCCTCATCAACAACATCCTCATCATCAACATCCTCATCATCAACATCCTTATTAGCTCCAGCCTCAGCTACACAAATATTCTTCTCATCCTGGTGCACTTCCACAGCAGCATCCTCAATTTCTATGTCAGCATGTTAATTTGTGCTCCTTATCCCCACATTTGCAGAGGGTGCACAAATGGTTAAAGGAGGTTCCTCTTCAAGTACAGTACTGGAAAGGTCAGGCTCACTTATTGCACCCGCAGACACACTTAGGGGTAAATTTATTAAGAATTGAGTCTGATCGCCGAAACTCAGGTGATTTGATGCTTCTGAAACTCACAAAATTACTAAGAAGTGAGTTTAGCTGAGAGTGAGTTGGCCGATGGTGAAGTGGATCAAGATTTCTCCCCTGAGTAGCAAGATTAGAATGAGATTACTCACCCGAGATTGCAGTGTCTTCTCGCTGCCTAACTCTCCCAAACAATCAGCCTGCACATATCAGTGAGATATGTGAAGGCTGCTTGTGTGGTCTACCTGTAAAAAAAGGGTCCCCCCCAAAAGCATAACCAGCACCGGGCTGCTCAGCCAGTCCTGGCTCCTAAAATATGGGTAAAATTAATAAGGTTCCTCATATTTTAGGAACTAGCACCTGGCTGCTGAGCCAGTCCTGGTTTTAAAAATTTGGGGGGGAATTGCATAGGGTTCCCCCTATATTTAAAACCAGCACCAGACTCAAATCTGTCTGGGGTGTAATGCCTCAGCCAGGGGACCTTATCACTGGGTCACCCAAGCCGTAGCCTGTCAGTCCAAGCCAGGGACCTCAGGGGAGGTGGGGACCCCCCAATAAAGGGTCCCCCCCAATCCCAACACCCCAGGCTTTGTCTGAAGCCTGGGGCTCTACCCCGCACCCCTGGGCTGTGGGTAATAGTATTATGAAAAGTGTAAAACTATTGTTTTTTAACGTGGAACTACAAATGCCAGCAGGCGGCCGGAACCCATACCCCGCTGTAAAAAAATTGTTAAAAACCACAACACACGCACACCGTGTCAAGTATAACTTTATTACATACACCTACCTCACTCACCCACTGAAACATAAGTACCCATTTCCCACCGCTCAGTCCCCTTCTTTAGTAGAATCCAATGGGGGTACCTGAAAAAAAAAAACAATACTCACCTCCTTCCTGGCACCGGTCTCCGTAGCATCCCCGTGTCTTGGCAAAATAACAAACGGGCACCCAGACCAGACACTTACATTAGCGGTGTATGTGTCTGATCGTCGCAGCTCAGGAGGTGGTCTATTTGAAACTTCTAATTAGCTGCAAGTTTTCTACAATTACTGTACACCTGAGATTGTAATCACATTTCTTAGTATATTCCTGAGTTGTATCTTTTTCACCCGAGTTCTTCAGTGAAAAGAGAGAAATCTCTCCCAAACTCACCCGAGTTTATCTTTAGTAAATTTGCAAGTTGAAAAAAATGCCTAAACTCACCCGAGATTGCAATCTTGACCAAATGCGAATCTTAATAAATGTACCCCTTACAGTAGACTCTCCTCAGGAATTTGTGATGTTTCTGAGCACACAGGGCCTGATTCAGAACCGGCCGCTAAGCCACGATCACTCGCTATGGGCGATTGTTGCCCGTCTGCACATGCATATGTGGCAAAATACGCATGCGCAAACCAGTCACTGCAGACGGGAATTGTGAGCTCATTGTACACAGACTGGATGCTACTTTGAGTGACAGAATGTGCCATTTGTGGGTGGTAACAGGGGAAGTTGTTTGTGAATGGGGGAGTGGTGGTGCAAACCCAGGCGTGTCTGGGCATCAAAACGGTGTTTAAGGGGCGTCCATAATTAGCATGGAAGCGTCATTGTACACATCACTTGGTTGTATTTCAGCCTGCAGAGTTCGCAGTGCTTGTAGCGGGGTATGCTCTACCTCAAGCACTGTGTGCTGCTCTGATGGCTCTCGATATTACTGGTTAATCATACACTTCCTGGAGATGACATGTGCTAAGAAAGAAAAGTGGGTGTCTTTATACCAGTGTGCGGTCACTCTGCCGTTGCTCTCTAAGACATAGAGGGTGTCCTTACACCAGACAGTGCAATCCTGGAGTTTGCATACCCGGCCCCTTTTGGTTGCGAGAGAGCACAGCTTAGTGTCTGGGTCTGAATCGCTCCCACAGTTGGTTCCTGTGCCTTAGTGGTTTTAATTTTTCAACACCTCTTCTAGAGTGAGAAGGACTTACATTGTCATAAGAGGCAGAAGAACATGCCTCACTGACAGTTGCCGAACCACCACTCATAAATAAAGGCCAAGGCTTTAGCCTTTCCTTGCCACTTCGTGTGGTGAATGACATATTGGCAATTTTATGTTTTTCTGCAGCCAACTTTCCATTTGATGTTTATTTCTTTACCACTGTAAAATATTGGTTCTTTGATTTTAGATGCCCTGACTAACCCTCTATACCCTTGGGCATTGGATTTAGATGATGTTGGGGGACTAGTATCATCATGACTGGTGGCAGGAGCTGCATCAAAAGTGTTTGGTTGATAATTATCCATTTTTTAATTTGCATAATTTTTTTATTTTTATTAATTTTTAATAAACTTTTTTTCAACTTTGTTCACAAATGACACTGCGGTGTCACAAAACTTATGTGAATGCAGTGGGGTACAGCTGGCACCGTCATAGAACTTATATGGATGTACTTATATGAATACACTGGGGGTATGGCCTGCAGCATCACAGTGCTTATATGGATACATTTGGGTACGGCCTGCAGCATCACAGTATTTATATGGATACACTGGGGGTTACGGCCTGCAGTGTCACAGTGCTTATATGGATACACTGGGGTATGTCCTGCAGTTTCAAAATACTCATATGGATACACTGGGGGTATGGCCTGCAGTGTCACAGTGCTTATATGGATACACTGGGGTACAGCACATAAAAAAACCTACTTTTAACTTTTTGTAGCTTATTATTTTTAAAAAAAAATTTTTATTTTTCTTGACTTTTGTTTTACAACCCCTGGACAGACAGCACAGCCCATGGATGGACTCAGCACACAGCCCCTGGATGGACAGCACAGCCCCTGGATGGACAGCACAGCCCTTGGATGGACTAAGCACATAGCCCCTGGACGAACAGCACAGCCCATGGATGGACAGCACAGCCCTTGGATGGACAGCACAGCCCCTGGATGGACAGCACAACCTCTGGATGGACTCGGTACACAGAAATCTAATGCGGGATTGCTGACCTATGCCTCTGCTGCTGTTTTGAACACTTTGTTTGTGATAGAACTACAGTATAATAAATGCACTTTGTTTGCTAATTATCCTGAGTGCTGGTCCTGCATTCTTTTCTGAGGAGGGGGTAGTGTGATATACTACTTGTTTATGGGCCCTGCACCACAGATTATTTGCTGGCTTGGAGTGATGAGTTTTGTATACCATTTAATATATATATATATATATATTAGGGGTGAGCGGGTTCGGATTTCTGAAATCCAAACCCCCCCGAGCCCCCCCGATCCGAGGCCGATCCGAATCAGGCTCGACTTTTCCCGCCTGACTCGGATCTGAAATCGAGGCAAAACGTCATCATCCCGCCTTCCGGGTCTCGCGGGTTTTGGATCCTATATAAGGTACCCGCGTTGGCGCCATTTTCTCACTCAGCTGTGGACAGTGAAGAGGGAGGGTGGGAGTTAGGGCTGGCTGGGCTGTGTATTGTAGTGTAGTGTAGTGCAGAGTAGTGTTGTGCTGTGCTGTGCTGCTGTTGTCCACTACTTCAAAGTTCTTAGGGGCTGGCTGGACTGTGTTGTGCAGTCAGTTCTCCATAGGGGCTGTGTCCACTCCAAAGTCCTGTGCAGTGTCCCAGTCCTAAAGGGGTGCTGTAGTGTTGTCCAGGGGGTGATCTGTCCATCAGGGGTGCTCCCCCCAAGTGCTAAAAAAATTATATTTTTTCAGTGTTTGTGAATTGTGTGCGCAGTAGCCGCACGTGCATCAACAAAGTAGTGCCAAGCGTGCGCCTGTGTCATAAGTAAAGGGCCGGCTGGCTTGACCGTTAAAGGGTGCTGTAACCCCCAAAGTACACTCCAGTCCAAACCAAAAAAATATATATTTTCTGTGTTTGTGAATTGCGTGCGCAGTAGCCGCACGTGCATCAACAAAGTAGTGCCAAGCGTGCGCCTGTGTCATAAGTAAAGGGCCGGCTGGCTTGACCGTTATAGGGTGCTGTAACCCCCAAAGTACACTCCAGTCCAAACCAAAAAAATATATATTTTCTGTGTTTGTGAATTGTGTGCACAGTAGCCACACGTGCATCAACAAAGTAATGCCAAGCGTGCGCCTGTGTCATAAGTAAAGGGCCGGCTGGCTTGACCATTATAGGGTGCTGTAACCCCCAAAGTACACTCCAGTCCAAACCAAAAAAATATATATTTTCTGTGTTTGTGAATTGTGTGCACAGTAGCCGCACGTGCATCAACAAAGTAATGCCAAGCGTGCGCCTGTGTCATAAGTAAAGGGCCGGCTTGCTTGACCGTTAAAGGGTGCTGTAACCCCCAAAGTACACTCCAGTCCAAACCAAAAAAATATATATTTTCTGTGTTTGTGAATTGTGCGCGCAGTAGCCGCACGTGCATCAACACAGTAGTGCCAAGCGTGCGCCTGTGTCATAAGTAAAGGGCCGGCTGGCTGGACCGTTAAAGGGTGCTGTAACCCCCAAAGTACACTCCAGTCCAAACCAAAAAAAAAAATATTTTCTGTGTTTGTGAATTGTGTGCGTAGTAGCCGCACGTGCATCAACACAGTAGTGCCAAGCGTGCACCTGTGTCATAAGTAAAGGGCCGGCTGGCTTGACCGTTAAAGGGTGCTGTAACCCCCAAAGTACACTCCAGTCCAAACCAAAAAAATATATATTTTCTGTGTTTGTGAATTGTGTGCGCAGTAGCCGCACGTGCATCAACAAAGTAGTGCCAAGCGTGCGCCTGTGTCATAAGTAAAGGGCTCGCTGGCTTGACCGTTAAAGGGTGCTGTAACCCCCAAAGTACACTCCAGTCCAAACCAAAACAAAATATTTTTTCTGTGCTTGTGAATTGTGTGCGCAGTAGCCACACGTGCATCAACAAAGGAGCAGCGCCAAGCGTGCGCCTGTGTCCCATAAGTAAAGAGCCGGCTGGCTCATTTCTTAAAGGGTGGTGTAACCCACAAAGTGCACTACTCTCCAGCAAAAATAAAAAAATATTTTCTGTGTTTGTGTGCGCCTTAGCCGCACGTATATATCAATATAACATAAATGGAGGACCAAACTTTCTCCGATAAAAATAAAATAGGGAAAGATCAAGAACCACTTCCTCCTAGTGCTGTTGCTGCTGCTGCTGCTGCTGCTGCTGGGAGTTGTTCATCATCCCAGAGAGGAAGTAGGAGCATCACTACTTTTACTAGACAATTGACCCGCCAACAGTCCCTAGCGATGAGGATGAAGTACGACAGCAGTCATCCTGAAGCAAAACGTATAACTGAGACCTTGACTGCTATGTTGGTGTTAGACGTGCCTCCGGTATCCGCGATTAGTGCAGTGGGATTTAGACAATTGATGGAGGTAGTGTGTCCCCGGTTCCAAATCCCGTCTAGATTCCACCTGCATCCTCAAAGCAGCAGCGACAAGCGTGCGTCTGTCTGTTAAAGGATGGTGTAACCCTCAAAGTGCGCTCCACAAACAATAAAAATATTCTTCTTCTTTTTTCTGTCTTTGTGAATTGTGTGGGCTGTAGCCGCACTTGCATCCTCAAAGCAGCAGCGACAAGCGTGCTTCTGTCTGTTAAAGGGTGGTGTAACCCTCAAAGTGCGCTCCACAAACAATAAAAATATTCTTCTTTTTTTTTCTGTCTTTGTGAAATGTGTGGGCTGTAGCCGCACCTGCATCCTTAAAGCAGCAGCGACAAGCGTGCATCTGTCTGTTAAAGGGTGGTGACACCCTCAAAGTGTGCTACACAAACAATAAAAATATTGTTCTTTTTTTCTGTCTTTGTGAAATGTGTGGGCTGTAGCCGCACTTGCATCCTCAAAGCAGCAGCGACAAGCGTGCGTCTGTCTGTTAAAGGGTGGTGACACCCTCAAAGTGTGCTACACAAACAATAAAAATATTGTTCTTTTTTTTCTGTCTTTGTGAATTGTGTGGGCTGTAGCCGCACTTGCATCCTCAAAGCAGCAGCGACAAGCGTGCGTCTGTCTGTTAAAGGGTGGTGTAACCCTCAAAGTGCTCCAAAAAATAAAAAACTATTTTTTTAATGTGTTTGTGACTTGTGTGCGATGTAGCCGCATGTGCATCAACATAGTAGCAGTGCCAAGCATGCGCCTGTGTCATAAGTCAAGGGCTGGTTTGGACATCTGGTCCGGACTGAAGGATGTGCCAACAATTTCTGACAAGTCTACTGTCACTGCATATGATACTGTCCTCAAAGCAGCAGTGACAAGCGTGCGTCTGTCTGTTAAAGGGTGGTGACACCCTCAAAGTGTGCTACACAAACAATATTATTATTATTATTATTATTATCCTTTATTTATATGGCGCCACAAGGGTTCCGCAGCGCCTTACAAAGTACAGAAACAAATGAGCACACAAGACAACAGCTATTAACAGTACAGACAATGCAGTGCAAGTACATGATTTATAAACAATGCTGCATAACACCTAAATAAGCAGCAGGGTGTCAGTAAGCAGTTTTAGGTGCCATTGTGAATGAAAGTAAAAGTATGGCAAGAAGAAGCACGTGAGGAAAGAGGGCCCTGCTCGCGAGAGCTTACATTCTGAGGGGAGGGTCAGACAAACAGGGGTGACACAGATGGGCTAGATAGTGAGGAAGGAGCATAGAGTAGTGGGTTAGGATGAGCGCTGGAAAGCATTGAGGAAGAAATGGGTCTTGATGGCCCATTTGAAGATTAAGAGCCAGGAAGCCAAGTGATGGAGGAATTTTGCAGGAGCAGTGGTGTCAGAGGGGTAAATCCAGGGTTTGGTGATGGCTAGGAGAATCAAGGCATTGCAGATGAAGTGCTCATGAACGGAGACCAGTTTATTATAGACAAAACTGGCTTTCCAGAGGGAACAGGAGAGAGGGACAGAGTTAAGAGGTGAGAGGAGAATGAGATTATTAGGGTTGATGCAGTGTGGAGGTGATACTGATCTAGAGAAGGGGAATAAGGAGTGTGGGGTTATGTGGCTGGCTTCTGAATGAGGAAGGGTGACAGCAGGTGGTGGGTCAGGTGGAGGTTTAGTGTGGTGTGGGGGGGGAGAGGATAGGTAACTTGGAGAAAAGAGAGGGTGCAGGGTTTAGTGGTGGTGCAGCAGGACCATGGTGGAAGAGAAGTGAATAATACTGGTGTTGTGGGAGATGCAGTTGAGAGACTTATATGTGATGAAGAGAGACAGAGGAGGGGGAGAACGTAGAGGGGACTATGGATGGAGAAAAGAGGTGAAAACTGGTGGTAGAGGAGAAAATAATGTAGCGGCTGAGTGAGGGTGGAGTAGAATAAAAGAGACATCGTGTAGATGAGGCGGTTGGGGGTGAAAAAGTCAGTAGTAGTAATGAGTTTGAGATGAGGGAGCAGTACAGGTCAAATGTCAAAATCAGATAAAAGAAAGAACAGTGCTGGAAGATGTAAAGGCACAACTACAATAGTAAATTATAACCAAAAAAGGAGTGTAGAGCTGTTAAAGTAGCAAGACTTGAGAATTAGTCTAAAGTATGAATATATATATATATATATATATAAAAAAAAAAGGTATAGGTGTGAAACAATGGTAGATACTACAGTGGTATAAAGATAAATTGACAGTGGTATTGGAATGATTTAAACAATGTAGAGAAGAAACGCAAACATACAAGTATTGAATGTTCAGTAAGCAGGTAGTTGCTTGCAATGCTGAAGCAGGGTGTTGTCAAAAGGTGGGTCCAGGTTATAATGGAAGCTGGTTGCTGAGTAGCAGGGTTTCCAGAAGCTCAGAAGATCCTTTGCTTTTTTCCAAGTTATAGAGAGTTCTTTTAAAATATTGTCCTCCTGTCTTCCTCCTGCTTAACTCCTGACTAACTCTTTAAGTTATGCTGTACATGTAGTCCCACTTAGAAAAAACCCACTTTGAAATAAAACCTAGCAGCCTTGTACAAGCCTAAAGCCTTGTGACCTACTGATTATATAGTTAAGCATAACATGTGTAGTCACTGATTACACCCACCCTCAATACCCTCACCCACCCCAGATACAAGTCATAAAATTCTAATACAAACAAGCAAGGCCAAAACAGCATCCCATGAAGCTAGGAGATAAGATCTGACTATATAATTAAATTTAAAGTTACTCTGGTGTTTACAGATATTAAATAAAGACAGTATACCCAGCAAATCAGAGAATTCCAAACAGCATTGGTTTTTCTATAATAGGTGCCTGGTGCAAATATATGATTACCCAGCAAATCAGAGAATTCCAAACAGCATTGGTTTTTCTATAATAGGTGCCTGGTGCAAATATATGATTACCCAGCAAATCAGCAAATCAGAGACAATAAAAATATTGTTCTTTTTTTTCTGTCTTTGTGAATTGTGTGGGCTGTAGCCGCACTTGCATCCTCAAAGCAGCAGCGACAAGCATGCATCTGTCTGTTAAAGGGTGGTGTAACTCTCAAAGTGCTCCAAAAAATAAAAAACTATTTTTTTAATGTGTTTGTGACTTGTGTGCCATGTAGCTGCACTTGCATCCTCAAAGCAGCAGCGACAAGCGTGCGTCTGTCTGTTAAAGGGTGGTGACACCCTCAAAGTGTGCTCCACAAACAATAAAAATATTCTTCTTCTTTTTTCTGTCTTTGTGAATTGTGTGGGCTGTAGCCGCACTTGCATCCTCAAAGCAGCAGCGACAAGCATGCGTCTGTCTGTTAAAGGGTGGTGACACCCTCAAAGTGTGCTACACAAACAATAAAAATATTCTTCTTTTTTTTCTGTCTTTGTGAATTGTGTGGGCTGTAGCTGCACTTGCATCCTCAAAGCAGCAGCGACAAGCGTGCGTCTGTCTGTTAAAGGGTGGTGACACCCTCAAAGTGTGCTACACAAACAATAAAAATATTCTTCTTCTTTTTTCTGTCTTTGTGAATTGTGTGGGCTGTAGCCGCACTTGCATCCTCAAAGCAGCAGCGACAAGCGTGCGTCTTTCTGTTAAAGGATTACATCGGTGACAGCATCCAAGTAGGCATGTCAGACAGTCCGTACCTGTACTGGCAGGAAAAAGAAGCATTTGGAGGTCCCTGTACAAACTGGCTCTATTTTACCTGAGTTGCCCCCCCCTCCAGTGTGTACTCCGAAAAAGAGTGTTTAGTGCAGCCGGGAACCTTGTCAGCGAAAGGCGTAGGAGGTTGCTTCCACAAAATGTGGAGAAGATGATGTTCATAAAATGAATTATCAACTCTTCCAGGGAGACCAGCCTCCAGAACGTACAGAGGGACCTGTGGTTGTGGATTCCAGCGGGGACGAATTAATACTCTGTGAGGATGAGGATGTACACAACACTGAAGAGGGTGAGGAATCGGTGGATGAGGAGGATGAGGACGACATCTTGCCTCCGTAGAGCCAGTTTGTGCAGGGACAGATTAATTGCCTGCTTGTTTTGTGGGGGCCCAAACGAACCAATCATTTCAGCCACAGTCGTGTGGCAGACCCTGGCGCTAAAATGTTTGGTTTGTTAAAGTGTGCATGTCCTGTTTATACAACATAAGGGTGGGTGGGAGGGCCCAAGGACAATTCCATCTTGCACCTCTTTTTTTTCTTTGCATTATGTATAGTTTGGGGCCTAGTTTTTCAAACTGCCATCCTGTCTGCCACTGCAGTGTCACTCCTAGATGGACCACGTGTTTGTGCCGCCCACTCGTATCTCTTAGCATAGTCATCCAGCTACCTCGGTGCAACCTTTTGGACATAAAAACACTATTATGAGGTGTGAGGTGTTCAGAATAGACTGGAAATGAGTGGAAATTAAGGTTATTGAGGTTAATAATAGCATAGGAGCAGAAAAACCCACAAATTCTGTGACTTTAGCTGTTTTTATGCTTTTTTTAAAAAAAATACAGATCCAAAACAAAACCCAGAACCCAAAACACGGAAGGGTGGTTTTGGCAAAACCAATCCAGATCCCAAACACGAAGAAAGATCCAGATCCAAAACCAAAACACGAAAAGTGGCCGGTGCACACCCCTAATATATATATATAATATATATATATAGATAGATAGATAGATAGATAGATAGATAGATAGATAGATAGATAGATAGATAGATAGATAGACAGACAGACAGACAGACAGACAGATAGATAGATAGATAGATAGATAGATAGATAGATAGATAGATAGATAGATAGATAGATAGATAGATAGATAGATAGACAGATATATATTTTATATGCAGGTTGAGTTTCCCATATCCAAATGTTCCAAAACACAGAATTTTTTCTCCATGATTGAGATATTGAAATGTTTGCTTTTTGATTGTTTAATGTACACAAACTTTGTTTAAGGCATTAAAAATATTGTATAAAATTACCTTTAGGCTGTATATATAAGGTGTATATGAATTTCATGTATGTACACAAACTTTATTTGAGGTACATAATTATTGAAAATATTGTATAAAATTATCAGCAGGCTGTGTGTATAAGGTGTATATAAAACATAAATGTATGCTGTGTTTAGATGTGGGTCCCATTCCCAAGATACTTCATTAATTTATGCAAATATTCCAAAATACAAATATTCCAAAATACGGATTATTCCGATATCCAAAATACCCCTGGTCCCAAGCATTTTGGATATGGGAGACTCAACCTGTATATATATATATATATATATATATATATATATATATATATATATATATTCCCCTTGAAGAAGTCTTATTCTAAAAGACGAAACATGTTGGGATCCCGCTATCCTGGACCCTCACACTATGGACAGATAAGCTTTTACAATATTTTTCTCTTGTAGGTTGTATACCTGCACTCATTTGTGGACATTTTGTGTAAAGTATTATATGAACATAGGGGACTCGCTGTAGTTCCATTAACTCCTGGATCACACAGTCATTATTGTTTGATGCAGTGTTAAAATCTTACACACAATGTTTTGCCTATTTTTTATTTTTTATGTATGAATTATGGCTGGTCAGATGACCAAAGATTTTCTATTAAAGATAAGTTGCTTTTCCAATTGAATTAATGTATTTCCACATGTTATTTAATATTAATTCACTGTTTGGCGCTTGGGATTTTTTCATGTATATTGTTTTGATCACTATATCCCAGCAGCCACTCACATATGTAATGAGGTGTGTTTTTTAAATTGTATACATTTAATTTGTTCACAGGATTATTGTTGTCACTTGTGCGCTCACTATTCCATATATTCTCTTATTTATATATATATATATATATATATATATATATATATATATATACTGTATATATATTAGAGATGTGCGCCGACCCCCATGTTTTGGTTTTGGATCTGTGTCACCTTGTGTTTTGGATCTGGATTTGGTTTTGCCAAAACCGCCCCTTGCGTGTTTTCATTTTGGTTTAAGTTTTGGAGCTGTATTTTTTTTTTTTAAATTATAAAATCTGCTAAAATCACATAATTTGGTTATTTTTTGTTCCTACAGTATTATTAACCTCAATAACATTAACTCGTTATCAGTCAATTTTGACCACCTCACAGCTCACAAAATAGTTTTCATATGGTTTAAGCCCAAAATTTCCACCAAGCTAGCTGGCTGACTAAGATAAGCGGCAGCAGTGGGCGGCAAAAACACGTGGCAGTTCAACTTCCAACATGAAACGTCAGGAAACAAATGTTTTTATTATTCAAGGCCTGAGTGAGTTGAAGTATGTATGTAGTTGAAGGCAGGGACAGGAAGGGTTGATTGGTAATAAATTTCATTTAATTTTTTGATTCCAAAGCAAATTTATAAGGAAGGAGGGGAGGGGAGGGGAGGAGGGGAGGCATTTACAAAAAAATTTCATTCCAGAAGGGGACCAGGAAGACTACTAATAGTGATTTAAAAAACAATTGACTGTTAAACAATCCTTTGCATAGATTCCACTTCACTAGAAAAGCATTTCCCAACCTGTACAGGGACATTAAAAAAAATGAGTGGCCTCCAAAATGCTATTGTATCCACTGTCCACTTAACCACAGATATGTGGACAAGCCAAACAGAGCAAATGCAAGATTTAAGATGTAAGGTTTAAGTCTTACATTGTGTATTTCTTGAGAATCGTTGAGCGCTATGCCTGTTGCTGCTGAGAGTGGATTTTCATCCCAGAAGGGATGAAGACATTGTGTCTTTTTTCGACATGGACACAGATGAGAAGAGATGCAAAGAGCTGTTGGCAAGCAAATTGTCAGCTCAAGTGGCACATGATGCAGTGGTGGCTGCTCTTTCAGTTTCTCCAGCAAGTGCATCTGCCGAGAAAAAAATAAACTTTCCCCCAAAAAACACTGGTGATGCAGATGAGTCAACACAACCAAGTTTATTTGTCATGTGCCCAGGTATGACAATGGGCTTTTCCTTATCATGGGCAACAACTGTTTAATCCACTGATACCTAATTTAGACAAACAACATCCTCATCGTCAACATCATCAACATCCTCATTAGCATCAGGTAAACAAATATCGTGCTCATCCTGGTGCTCCTCCTGAAGCATCCTCGATTTCTATGTCAGCATGTTCACTTGTGCTTACATCATCATAAGAGGTAGAACCACCAGTCATAAATAATGGCCAAGGCTTTAGCCTTTCCTTGCAACTTATAGGTACCAGGACAAGCTAACAAGTCCAGGGTTGGTTAGGCTTTTTTTTTTTGGGGGGGGGGGGGGGCTCACATCGTTTTTTTATAAAAATTATCCCTTTTTTTGTATTTACAGGCAGAAACATACATGGATCACAGTCATCTCTGTATGTTTCTGCCAAACTTGCAGATCACAGGCAGGTGAATTTTTTTCCCAACTTTTTAAAGGAGGTTTGAGAAACTCTCTGCTTGGTAAATTCCCGAATCCTATCTTCACTATTGTAAAGATTCTCGAGTTTAGACGATGGTGAATTGAAAAGAGTTTGCTAACTCTCCAGTATTTTCCCGTAGCAAAGGAGATCTCTCTCCCTTGTTTTACATTAGTATATTTGTGATATACGAGTAGGAAAAAAAGCCCAAACTCTCCAAAGATTGCAAACTCTCCCAAACTCGATTCTTAGTAAATTTACCTCTTTAGTGCACAAGATTAATTATTTAGGAATAAGAATAACACACTGTGCTAACACTTAGCGTCACAAGATTAAATATTTATGAATAAGAATTACACACTGCGCTACCACTTAGTGACACAAGATTAATTATTTATGAATAAGAATAACACACTGCACTAACACTTAGCGTCACAAGATTCATTATTTATGAATAAGAATAACACTCTGCACTACCACTTTGCATCACAACATTAATTAATTATGAATAAGAATAATACTCTGCGCTATGACATATAGTGTCACAATACATGGACGATAAACTGCGGTCTTGCCAGCAGTGTCACCAAACAATAATAGCGCAGCTAAGCTGCTAACGCACACACACAAAAAAAATGTATATTTTCTTTTTGTGGATTGATATTGATAATACTAATTTAATTTCACTTTTACTTTTTTCACACTGGGGAAGAGCACCACTGAATGTGGCAGCAGCCCCTTCATGAACAACACAAACAACACCCCTTCTTTATGGACAACAAAGCACTGCCAAGTGCAAACAGACCACCTGCAGTGCAGAGTCACAAATACGTGGATGATAAACTGTGGTCTGGTCGGCAGTGTCACCAAACAATAACAGCGCAGCTAAGTTGCTAACGCACAAAAAAAAACAGTTTTATTTTTTTTACACTGGGGAAGAGCACCCCTGATTGACAGAGCACCCCCCTTGACAACACAGCACCCCTTTATGGACTGCAGCCCCAGCCCCTTTATGGACAACAGAGCAGCAGCCTTCAGCCCCAGACCGACAGGACAGGACAAGTTGGTCAACACACTGACACAGACAGTGACAGCAACACGTCTGTTCAGTTCATCTTCCACACCCAGAGTGAAAATGACGCTGATCACCGGGACCTTTATAGAATCCAAAACCCGTGAGAATCTGACAGCGGGAGGATGACGTTTGAGATCACCCGGGAAAACCTGAGCCTAGCTCGGTTCTCACCTTGGATCTGGAAGTTCGGGTGGGTCCGGTTCTCTGAGAACCAAACCAGCTCATTCCTAATATATATATATATATATATATATATATATATATATATATAAGTTTGTATATAGATATATTTATATACATATCTATATATATATATAGATAGATATATATGTATTATAAATAAATATATACTGTATAGATAAAAGTGATTGGACACCCCATGCAAGTGAAGAGCATACCATGCATACTATTGCACAGAAGTTCCAAATGGCCACTAAAGTGGGGGTTTCGACAAGAAAACTTTTTAGGGAGGCCCATACACTTGCAGTTGTACAGTAACAATGCATGTTTTTATCAGGACAACAATGCCAGCTGTAATGTTTCCAGGGCAATGCTGCATCACAGAGCCCAGATCTTAACAACTCACGTTGTCAGGCAGCTAGCATAAACATCCTGTCAGCAGATCGTACAACTGCAGGAATTCATTCTGCCACTCACCGCTCACAGGATTAGATTACTTAAAGCTTATCAGTGTAAAACATAATCCAATACAACTACAAACTAAAATGAGCATAATTAATATTCATATCATATTGCAATTATGTTAAGGGATGGTAAATCATATGCATAGGGTACAGATGACCCATCAACATGACCATCGGATAGAAATACAAATAATACAACATGTTATATAAAGTATACAATTGTTACAGACCCTATAGGATAGCCAACGGAAAAATAAAACCGCAAAAAATGAAAAAAAATATATAAACAATAAAAATGAAAAAATGTGTTATTATTAATAAATAAAATCAGATGGTGCACCCCTTAGATATAACAAAATCACATCTATCCAGGAAGAGACCTAGATGTATGGCTTCATTCAAGCCGCTAGGATAGATAGTATCCAATTTATGAGTCCACATAGCTTCCTTGAGCAACAATAACTTGGCACGGTCTCCTCCCTTTCTTTTTGGATGTATTCAGTCAATAATCATGCATTTCAATGAAGAAAGAGCATAATGAGGCTCATAGAAATGCCTAGCCACAGGTTTATCTGAAGACCCGCTGGATAATACAGTCCTAATTGAAGACTTGTGATTAGCCATACTTACACATAATCAGCGAATAGTCTTGCCCACATAATACAAGGAATAGAGGCACGTCAAAATATACACTACATGTAACACGATGCTGTATCTGGATTTTACGTCCTGTATGAGGATGATGAAAGAATTGACCAACAAGCATACTTCTACATGTAATGCAATTGACACAATGAAAACACCTCAGTTTATATTGAATTAACTATGTATGGGTCTCTTGTGATGATTTAATGTCAGGTCGCATCAGAATATCCTATAGGTTACGACCCTACTTGAAACTCATTAATGGTTTTTCAGGCACTCGTCCCTTCGAGACCGGATCTGAAGCAACTACATGCCAATGTTTCTGTACTGCATTATGGACAATCAGTCCAGCTGCATCAACAGTTGTAGTTATAACAAACGGATTGTTACCATCTTGAAAGATCCTTCTTGCTTTCACCAAACATTTATTTGTGGTCCTCAAATTTTATCTTATATATATATATATATATATATATATATACAGTCAGGTGCATAAATATTGGGACATTGACAGAATTTTCATATTTTGGCCTCTATTCACCACCCCAATGGCTTTGAAATGAAACAAATAAGATGTGCTTTAACTGCAGACTTTCAGATTTAATATGAGGGTAATTACATCCAAATCAGGTGAACGGTGTAGGATTACAACGGTTTCTATATGCGCCTCCCACTTTTTAAGGGGCCAAAAGTAATGGGACTATAAACTCAAAAGCTATTTCATGGACAGGTGTGTTCTATTCCCTCGTTATTTAATTATTAAATAAGCAGGTAAAAGGTCTGGAGTTGATTCTAGGTGTGACATTTGCATTTGGAATCAGTTGCTGTCAACTCTCAATATGAGATCCAAAGAGCTGTCAGTATCAGTGAAGCAAGCCATCATTAGGCTGAAAAATCAAAACAAACCCATCAGAGAGATAGCAAAAACATTAGGTGTGGCCAAATCAACTGTTTTGAACATTCTTAAAAAGAAAGAACACACCGGAGACCTCAGCAACACCAAAAGACCCGGAAGACCATGGAAAACAACTGTGGTGGATGACAGAAGAATTATTTCCCTGGTGAAGAAAAACCCCTTCACAACAGTTGGCCAAATCAAGAACACTCTCCAGGAGGTAGGTGTATATGTGTCAAAGTCAACAATCAAGAGAAGACTTCACAAGAGTGAATATAGAGGGTTCACCACAAGATGTAAACCATTGGTCAGCCACCAAAACAGGAAGACCAGATTAGAGTTTGCCAAACAACATCTAAAAAAGCCATTACAATTCTGGAACAACATCCTATGGACAGATGAGACAAAGATCAACTTGTACCAGAGTGATGGGAAGAGAAGAGTATGGAGAAGGAAAGGAACTGCTCATGATCCAAAACATACCACCTCATCAGTGAAGCATGGTGGTGGTAGTGTCATGCGTGGGCATGTATGGCTGCCAATGGAACTGGTTCCCTTGTATTTATTGATGATGTGACTGCTGACAAAAGCAGCAGAATGAATTCTGAAGTGTTTCGGGCAATATTATATGCTCATATTCAGTCAAATGCTTCAGAACTCATTGGACGGCCCCTCACAGTGCAGATGGACAATGACCCGAAGCATACTGCAAAGCAACCCAAGAGTTTTTTAAGGCTAAAAAGTGGAATGTTATGCAATGGCCAAGTCAATCCCCTGACCTGAATCCGATTGAGCATGCATTTCACTTGATAAAGACAAAACTGAAGGGAAAATACCCCAAGAACAAGCAGGAACTGAAGACATTTGCAGTAGAGGCCTGGCAGAGCATCACCAGGGATGAAACCCAGCATCTGGTGATGTCTATGCGTTCCAGACTTCAGGCTGTAATTGCCTGCAAAGGATTTTCAACAAAGTATTAAAAAGTGAAAGTTAGATTTAGGATTGTTTAATTTGTCCCATCACTTTTGGCCCCTTAAAAAGTGGGAGGCACATATAGAAACCATTGTAATTCCTACACTGTTCACCTGATTTGGATGTAATTACCCTCAAATTAAATCTGAAAGTCTGCAGTTAAAGCACATCTTGTTTGTTTCATTACAAAGCCATTGTGGTGGTGAATAGAGGCCAAAATATGAAAAATCTGTCAATGTCCCAATATTTATGCACCTGACTGAATGTATATATATATATATATATATATATTTAGTGAACCAAGGTTTGGCACTCCAGAGATAAAAATACTTTTGCTGGTGCCCTCACAATAGCATGTATAAATAGAACAGAGGTCCGTCACTCAAGCTGAAGAAAGACACTAAAGCAGGCTGTGGCTTGTCAACGTTTCAGTTATTGAAAACTATCGTCAAGAGAAAATCTCCTGATGACAGTTTTCAATAACTGAAACGTTGACAAGCCACAGCCTGCTTTAGTGTCTTTCTTCAGCTTGTGTGCCGCACCTCTGTTCTATATATATATATATATATATATATATATATATATATATTCCATAGACAAAAAATCTTACGGTTTCATATGTCCCATTAAGGCTGCGTAGACATGATCTGAAAATTCACAAAACCTATTGATTTTCTGCCACTCAAACTTCAAAAAGCAATGAAATTACAATCATTAAGGCTGATGCCTTAATGGACGTGTTCCTTGCGCAATACAGATATGGTATGCCATCACACCCTGTGGCTAACGGCAGATTCAAAACTCTCACAGAATGAGATTGCTGTCACTCACAAAATGGTGTACTCATTGGAATACACACATGTAGTCTATGCAACTGAGGTTTGAGCAGTTATGTGGCTCCCACATCCCACTCAGTGCCCACAATCTTCCCATTTGATCACCAAAACAATCTCACTGGCTTTCAACATCCTTATCACTGCATACATTTATCTCATTGTTAAGCCAGCCGAGGGGGTGGGGCGATGATGTCGCGAGCCGTGATTGGCTCACGACGGCCATCTTTGAATTTCAAACATGGTGCTGAGACGCCATTTTTGAAAAGGGCACGCTCGGTTCTCACCATTGATTCAATGGTGAGAACCGGTTATTGGCTGAGAGGCGGAAGGCTCACCTCTCTCAGCCAAGGAGCGCTCCGCATCAGGATTTCTGTACTGAAATCCCGGGCGGAGCTGTCATTCGGGCAGCTCCGGGTATCTTGTTTTGTTTTTTTTGCCAGGACCCTGGACTGTGTGCAGAGGACCTGATCCACGCATAGGAGGTGAGTATGAAAATTTTTTTCACAGGTAATCCATTGGATTGTCTACTGGAGAAGAGGACAGTTTGGCTTCAGGGATACATAGGTGAGTATGTGAGATAGTGTGTATTCATGTGTGAGTACATATGTGTGTGCATGTATGTTTTAATAAAATTCTACTTTTCTATGATGTGTGTGTTTTTTTTCAATATTGCTTTTGCTGTGGAAATAAAGGTACCAG
Organism: Taudactylus pleione; assembly: GCA_031769625.1. Lineage (NCBI taxonomy): Eukaryota > Metazoa > Chordata > Amphibia > Anura > Myobatrachidae > Taudactylus > Taudactylus pleione. The sequence goes on from JAUIMM010000518.1 coordinate 5,573,944, forward strand.
CAAGCCCGTAATGCCCCGCATGCTGATACTTGTGGTCCTCCAAGTACCGGCATGCGGGGGAGGCTTGCTGGGAACAGTAGTTCCACAGCAAAAGCCAATATTTATATTTTCAAATGCACCACACTTTACATAATCAACCCAGCACCCACCGCCCAGGGGAGCAGGGGATAGCCCCGGGCTATCAGCCTTGGCCTGGGGTGCCCTGAGGAGGGGGACTTCTTTATTGGGGGGGGTCCACAACTCCCCAGGGATCTCCATCCTGGGCTGACTAGCAGTCAGGGGTGATGCTGCGGCTGGGGGGCCCGGTGAAAGGGCTCCCCTGGCTGTGGCATCACCATCCCCCCCCGCTAGATGGAGTCTAGTGCTGGTTCTGGGAAATACAGGGGGAGCCTTATGCATTTTTTCCCCCTGTATTTCCAGAACCTTGACTGGCTCAGAGACCTGTGCTGGTTGCACTAAATACGGGGGACCCCTACGTCATTTGTTCCCCATATTTTGGCAACCAGGACAGGTTCTCAAAAGCCTGGTGCTGGTTGTGCTTAATACAGGGGACTCCTACGTCGTTTGTCCCCTGTATTTAGCACAACCAGTACTGGGGCTCCAAAGCCCGGGGCTGGTTGTTTTCTGGGGGTTGGGGCCACGCCATTGTTTTTTTTTTAAACACAGGCAGCCAGTCATGGTTGTGCTTAAATGCAGGGAACAAATGACATAGGGTTCCCCAATATTTAAGCACAACCAGCACCGGGAAGTCAGAACCAGCCCTGATTGCCAAAATACGGTGGATAAATGACGTAGGGATCCCGCCTGAGTTATGCAACCAGTAGAAGGCTCTGATCCGGTCCTGGTTCTGGAAATACAGGGGGAAAAAATGAGTAAGGTCCCCCTGTATTCTCCAGGACCAGCACCAGACTATTCCTAATGGGGGGCTGATGCCACAGCCAGGGGAGCCCTTTCACAGGGCCCCCCAGCCGCAGCACCAACTTTGATCGCTAGTCAGTCCAGGCCGGGGATCCCTGAGGAGCTGGAGACCCCCCCAGGCCCAGGCTGATAGCCCGAGGCTATCACCAGCACCCCTGGGCGGTGGGTGTTGGGTTGATTGTGTTGTGTGGTGCATTTTAAAGAATATTTTCTTTTGCAGGTGAACTATAGGTCCCAACATGCCTCCCTGCATGATGGTACTTGAAAAACCACAAGTACCAGCATGCTGGGCATTAGGGCCCACTGCCACCTGTAGTCCACCTGTAAAAAAAATATTAAAATAACACAACACACTTTGATATTGTAAAATTTTATTTTACAGGTCTTCACCTGGGGGACAGCAGCCTATAAGCTCTTTCACATGGCCACCGCCACCCCAGGACTTAGGCATCTTTGCGTGGTGGGCACCAACCCGCCAGGGCTTCGGCGTTTTCGCCTGGCGGGCGCCAACCCACCAGGGCTTCGGCATCTTAACCTAGCGGGCAGCAGCCTGTGTCAGGGCCGCTGCCCACTAGGACTTCCGGTGTCTTTGCCTGGCAGGCGCCAACCTGCCAGGGCTTCAGCATTTTCGGCTGGTGGGCACCAACCCGCTAGGACTTTGGCGTCTTCAGCTAGTGAATTGCAGCCCGTGTCAGCTCTTTTGCATGGCCGCCGCCCACTAGGTCTTTTGGTGTCTTCACCTGTCGGGCGCCAAACCACCAGGGCTTCGGCGTCTTCACCTGGTGGGCACCAACCTGCCAGGGCTTCGGCGTCTTCACCTGGTGGCACCACCGCAAGGGCTTCTGGTGTCTTCACCTGGTGGGTGGCTGCCACTTCCCCAGGGCTTCCATGGTCCTCTGCAGGTGCCGCCACCTCCAATGACATCACGAGTCGTGATTGGCTCGCGGTGGCCATTTTTGAAAATCAAAGATGGCCGCCGCAAGCCAATCATGGATCATGACGTCATCGGCGGTGACAGCTGCGGGACCGGCGCCTGTTCGGGCGGCGGGCCTTTATCCGACAGGATCTAGTCCCCACCAGCCAATCTGCCAACTACGGTAGCGGCGCCCATTTTAAAATTCAAAGATGGCTGCTGCGAGCCGTGATTGGCTAGTGGTGGCCATCTTTGAATTTTAAAAATAGCGCTGAGGCACCATTTTTGAAATGGGCGCCACTGCTGTATTCGGCATAATGGCTGGCGTCGTCTGAAACCTCTCAGGTCCAGGCCCGCAGCCAATGCCCTCACCACTGCCGGACCCTCCGCCACCAACACCCACACCACCACTGACCCCGGCGCCACCGACAACCGTTACTCACCGCTCGCCACCACTGATGTACCCACCGCCGCATCCGTGTCCCCACCACTGCTTTGCCCGCTACCGTCCACAAACGACGGCCATCTTGCTGCACCCAAGTGAAGCCATTATGATTACACCTGCTGGAAACTCCTACTGCGGCTGCACAACGAGTTGAAAAGTCCTATCTTTATAATGGCGCATTCTTGAGGTAATAGTTTAAAAATTGTAACTTTCTAATTTACCTGAACCCCAAAAGCACGTACCCTGGCACAATAGCTACCTAATAAAACAAATCCCAAGTCTAAATTCCACCCCTACCCTGAGTTATGCCTTCCCAAAAAAAACCCATAGAGAACAGCAGAAAAGTTGTCCTAATTGAGAATGTCAGAAAAATGTCACAGTTGGAGCTTTAGATTACTCCCAAATCCTTTTGCCCTGAAATTTGGCATGCAGCACCCAGTAACAGTTCTACCCGGCCATGCCAAATTTCAGATCTGTACGTCCTATAGCTTTTAAGGTGTAATCCCTTGAACACCCTGCCCCCCCTTCAGAATTCTCTCTGGAGAAATCCGTTGTTTTAGATGCAGCCTCAATATAAGGGCACGACTGTGCCCTTATAATATATCTTACACAATACACTTCCCGATCACTGGCCCTGATTCAGAGCCGGACGCTCTGACCAGAGCGCTCGCTCTGAATCAGGGCCATTCTATTTAAATTTGGAGCGGCCTTTTGGACGCTCGCATAGCTGTGGGTTACCACCCACAGCTTATGCGAGCGTCCATGATGATGGTCGTGATAGTCAAGACCATCGCGACCATCGGGCTTGCGACAAGACCCTGCGGTAGGGTCTCGCTGCCGCAAGCCCTATCAGAGCCAAAATCACTCCCACTGACGTCACTAGTGATGTCAGTGGGGCCGGCCCCAGACGGTAGGCGTTCCCATGGGGATGCCTATGTCTAGCAGCCGCGCCCCCGGCATGCCCACCAAAGGGGGCGTGCTGTCACTCACCATCGACAGCATGCCCCCTTTGGTGTGAGACCCGGAGCGACAGCTTGGCTGTCGCTATCCGGGTCTCACGCATGCGTACGACGGAGCTCCCTCCGTCGTGCGCATGCGCATTTGGGTACCATCAACCCGCTTGCGAGCGTCCTGCGCTCGCGAGCGGGTCTGAATGAGACCCACTGTTTCGAGACGGAGCTGAAACAGGAAGGAGGGAGTAGAGGTACCACCGGGCTGCTTCTGCAGTAGTCACACAAGCAGCAGTGCTGGGAGGAGGCGGTGGGCTGGGAATACAGCAGCAGCCGCCACCACCCCGCTGAGAGGAGGTGGTGGGCTGGGTACACATTCGCGCTGCTGCTTCGGGAGGAGGGGGTGGCCTGGGGACACATCAGCAGCCACTGCACCAGGAGGAGGGTGTGCAGGGCCAGATTAACAATGGGGCAGATGGAGCTACTGCTCCAGGCCTCCACATAAAAATAGGCCCATTGTCATGACAACATGATGTTGACTGGCCATCTGCTCTCCACACGCTCAGCCATAGATCATAAGTAGTAAAATTGTATTTCTATTTACCTCACATAATTAAGCATTTTTTTCTTTTACATATTTAGGGAGACATTGGGGCTGAGAGTATAGGGGTGTACACGACTACAAGGCACTGGCCACACCCACACAGCACTGGTCACACCTCCTCTGCTTCTCATAATAGGCCCTTGTTCATTTTCAGCTCCAGGCCCATGTGGCCCTCAATCCAGCCCCGAGGGTGTGGACCAGTAAAACATTAGCAGCCACCGCAGCAGGAGGAGGGGGTGTGCGGCGGACACAGCTGCAGCTACTGCTTGCTACTACTCCTGGGAGAAGGGTCACACAGGCTGCCCACAGTGATCAGGACACAGCAGCAGCTGTGGCTGCCAAGAGCTACAGACACACTCTTTCTCTCTCTTACCTTGCAGCAGCTGCAGGTAGCAGATGGGGACAGGACCGTGCACCATGTAATTAGGCCCCTTCCCCTAGCTGCAAAATGCCATGATTTGGAGGTCAATCACGAGGGAGTGGGGTTAAATTAACACAAATGTAAAGGAATCTTGTCATATTGACTCTGCCTCCTCCCCATTAACCCGCAAATTGTGGCATTTGCATCGAGGGGGCAGGGCTTAATAAACATGGTGGTCCTCTGTCAGGGGGGGATTCTGAGCACTCAGAAACCCCCGCTGTGTGTGCTACTGTTTGGGCTGTGATTCACGTCCGTTCACTCAGGACTAATGGATGAGGACGATCGCAAAAGTGGTGCATGCGCAGTAGCACATACAGAAGGAGAGGCCTCCAGAGAGAGCAACAGCAGGCAGGGGCGCCGAGAGGGGGGGGGAGCGGGTACATTTTACCCCGGCCCAGGCTTCCAGAGGGTCCAGCACGATGCAGTGGGAGATTGCTGTGGCTGCTGCTTAGCAGCCACGAGCAATCTCCTATGCCCGAGGGGGGGAGCGATCACACTGATCGCGCCCCCCCCTGGCTTTGCGCCGGGCTGTTGGGCTAACAGCGCCCCCTCCCTGGCGCGCTGCAAATGTATATTTTTTGTTTGTTTTTTCTTCGAGGGGGAGTGGCCACGCCTCCCGCAATTAGGCCATGCCCCCTCTTTACCGGGGCCCGGCGGTGCTCTCAGCGGCCCTGACAGCAGGTCCTATTGCCATCACATGAGGGAGACAGCGCAGAGTGCTTCTGATCTCCTTCCGTCAATTTAAACATGGGATAGTTTAAATAACACAATATTGTGTTACCCTAAATAAAATGACACTATGATATTTTTGTATTGCCAGGGATACAGGAGGTGCAAATGAAAGTGTATCTCTTCATTTAGCCTTAAGGCTATTAGTTTGAACCAAATGGATTTCCGTAGCTAAAAATACATTTAAATTTGCATGAATATTTACAGTAGTTCGCCTATATTTTCAATCAACTTTTCAGATACCGCTCATGAATTGGAAATAGACATAACACTGAACTGCTATGGTAAAATATGCATGAGTTTTCTGGAGTTGGAGCAGAAAATGTTATAAGAGCAATGACCAGAGAGAGATGGAGAGAGAGAGAGAGAGAGAGAGAGAGAGAGAGAGAGAGAGAGAGAGATGTAAACTCCTGCATATAATAACTGCATAAACAGTGAATCACTGTATACAGTAAGTGTTTATAATTGGTGAATTATAATTCAGTGTACATTAGGAAAACTTGAGTATGTTTAAGAATAAAAATGTCAGTTATTGCATATTACCTTACAATAGAAGTAAATTTAGAATTCTGCTACCTGTAGAAAAATGTGCAGGGCTAAAGACCACATCTGAGTTACAAATGTATATGTGCACCTTTAATACAATTTAACACACACAAATATACTGTGTGTGTGTGTGTGTGTGTGTGTGTGTGTGTGTGTGTGTGTGTGTGTGTGTGTGTGTGTGTGTGTGTGTGTGTGTGTGTGTGTGTGTGTGTGAGCATTGTGTGTGCATTTTCTGTATATGTGTTTGTGTGTATGTTTATATATTGTGAGTGATTTAACAATGGTGAGTGCTGAGTTTTCTGTTTTTATTTATTCAAGCAATGCGGTCACAAGCCACTTGCACCCCAGGCCTGGGAATGGCGAGTGCAGGTTTGCACTCCAAATCTGGGAGTGGCGAGTGCAGTGGATTTCTGACTTTGTTTATTTGGTTAATTTTGAATTGACCTTTTTGTGATCACAGCTTTCTCATGCACCCCATGTGCAAACTCATTTATAATAACCTGTGTCAGCTGCCTTTTTGGTAGTATGATAGAAGCTATGTTTGGTAACTGTTTTACCTTTAAAAGCCATAAGTTAGTTGGCAGGTGAGCTTTAATCAAGTTAACATGTTTTCAGTTTAAACTCTGTGATAGCAGCTACCAGGTTTCCATAAGTATGACAGACAGTGTTGGATCTGCAGAGAAATGGGGTCCCGTTATGTGGGCTGCAGGCTTAAATGCATTGATCAATCCATGAACCAAAACCCATTATTTATATATTATTGTGAGTGATTTAACAATGGTGAGTGCTGAGTTTTCTGTTTTTATTTATTCAAGCAATGTGGTCACAAGCCACTTGCACCCCATGCCTGGGAATGGCGAGTGCAGATTTGCACCCTAAATCTGGGAGTAGTGAGTGCAGTGGACTTCTGATTTGGTTTATTTGGTAAATTTTTAGTTAACCTTTTTGTGATCACAGCTTTCTCATGCACCCCTGTGCAAGCTCATTTATATTAACCTGTCAGCTGCCTTTTGGGTAGTAAGATAGAAGCTAAGTTAGGACCTTCAGAGAAATGGGGTCCCGTGATGTGGGCTTCAAGCTTATATGCATTAATCAATCCATGAACCAAAACCCCATTATTTATGTATTATTGTGAGTGATTTAACAATTGTGAGTGCTATTTCTGTATATATGAATATATATATATATATATATATATATATATATATATATATACAGTCAGGTCCATAAATATTGGGACATTGACAGAATTTTCAGATGTTGGCCTCTATTCACCACCACAATGGTTTTGAAATGAAACAAACAAGATGTGATTTAACTGCAGACTTTCAGATTTAATTTGAGGGTAATTACATCCAAATCGGGTGAACGGTGTAGGAATTACAGCAGTTTCAATATGTGCCTCCCACTTTTTAAGGGGCCAAAAGTAATGGGACTATCAACTCAAAAGCTATTTAATGGACAGGTGTGGGCTATTCCCTCATTATTTCATTGTCAATTAAGCAGGTAAAAGGTCTGGAGTTGATTCTAGGTGTGACATTTGCATTTGGAATTAGTTGCTGTCAACTCTCAATATGAGATCCAAAGAGCTGTCACCATCAGTGAAGCAAGCCATCATTAGGCTGAAAAATCAAACCCATCAGAGAGATAGCAAAAACATTAGGTGTGGCCAAATCAACCGTTTGGAACATTCTTAAAAAGAAAGAATGCACCGGAGAGCTCAGCAACACCAAAAGACCCGGAAGACCACGGAAAACAACTGTGGTGGATGACAAAAGAATTATTTCCCTGGTGAAGAAAAACCCCTTCACAACAGTTGGCCAATCAAGAACACTCTCCAGGAGGTAGATGTATATGTGTCAAAGTCAACAATCAAGAGAAGACTTCACAAGAGTGAATATAGAGGGTTCACCACAAGATGCAAACCATTGGTGAGCCACAAAAACAGGAAGACCAGATTAGAGTTTGCCAAACAACATCTAAAAAAGCCATTACAGTTCTGGAACAACATCCTATTGACAGATGAGACAAAGATCAACTTGTACCAGAGTGATGGGAAGAGAAGAGAAGGAAAGGAACTGCTCATGATCCAAAACATACCACCTCATCAGTGAAGCATGGTGGTGGTAGTGTCATGGCGTGGGCATGTATGGCTGCCAATGGAACTGGTTCCCTTGTATTTATTGATGATGTGACTGCTGACAAAAGCAGCAGAATGAATTCTGAAGTGTTTCGGGCAATATTATATGCTCATATTCAGTCAAATGCTTCAGAACTCATTGGACGGCGCTTCACAGTGCAGATGGACAATGACCTGAAGCATACTGCAAAAGCAGCCAAAGAGTTTTTTAAGGCTAAAAAGTGGAATGTTATGCAATGGCCAAGTCAATCCCCTGACCTGAATCCGATTGAGCATGCATTTCACTTGATGAAGACAAAACTGAAGAGAAAATGCCCCAAGAACAAGCAGGAACTGAAGACATTTGCAGTAGAGGCCTGGCAGAGCATCACCAGGGATGAAACCCAGCGTCTGGTGATGTCTTTGCGTTCCAGACTTCAGGCTGTAATTGCCTGCAAAGGATTTGCAACAAAGTATTAAAAAGTGAAAGTTAGATTTAGGATTGTGTAGTTTGTCCCATTACTTTTGGCCCCTTAAAAAGTTGGAGGCACATATAGAAACCGTTGTAATTCCTACACCGTTCACCTGATTTGGATGTAATTACCCTCAAATTAAATCTGAAAGTCTGCAGTTAAATCACATCTTGTTTGTTTCATTTCAAAGCCATTGTGGTGGTAAACAGAGGACAAAATATGAAAATTCTGTCAATGTCCCAATATTTATGGACCTGTATATATATATATATATATATATATATATATATATATATACAGACATGCATATGTATAAGCTAGCTGATGTACCTGGTTTTACCCAGACAGATCTTGGGTATTTTAATTTCCTTCATACCATCTTAACTTAACTTACTGTATATGCTTAGTTTATTTTATGCCTCTGGTGTAAAGGAGCTTGGCGACTCCAGAAGTGGATCCCATATTTGAACATTGGGCTGAGCCTCACCTCTGAAGTCACCACTCAGATCGAGACAATGTGGTCCCACTGATCGTCTCATTGTGTCTTTAGTCATCCCTACATGCTGGTCAATTTCCCAGTATCGTGGTCGTATCATTTGTATATCGTTTGTATATCGTTCCATCGGTATTCGTTGATCGATTAACGACCAAACTATAAACCTCTCCCACTCCCCTGACACTGCTAACACTCCAAAACCTCCATTTTGTGATTATCTCTGTGACGGAGCTGGATGCTGCAACACACGGAGGACCACGCAGATCTTATTTTTCAAAAAGGTAAGTGCAAAACCACTGACCACCAATGCACTCCCTGTGGACTGGCACCACATAAGGGGGACAGCTGGGGGTACTGCATAAGGGGCACAGGCACAGCATAAGAGGGACAACTGGGGGCACACATAAGGGGCACTGACACTACATAAGGTGGACAACTGGGGGTACTCCTGGGGGATCCGCTCCTGATGAAGGACTCCTGATGAAGGACTTCCGAAATGCTTTGTACGGACTATATGTCTGAACCTGGGATATTGAACTGGATATTCAACACAAGCCGAATACTGAATTGGGCTCCCTTTAAACTTCATTGCGGTGGTGCCCTGTTTTTTGACTGGAACCTTACTTGCTTCTTGAGCTAGCCCACTGCAATCTTCAGCAAGGGTGAGAGGGATCATCTTCAGGATAAAGCGCCCAGTATTAAATACATTTTGATTTTACTTACATGCATCTTAGGAGGTAGGTGTTGCTTCCAAGTATTTAATTGGCTGCTATTATCCTGTTCATTGTGCAATTATATATGCCACTATCTTTTTGAATGTTGGAAGAGTAGCTATAATAGATCCTGAAACCAATGAATGGAGAAAGGTACTTTGGAAATCGATATGCTAGTAGTGAGGATAACCATTACTTGATATGAGATGCTGAATAGCGATGGTAAGCTGTTCCTGATATGGGATACTGAATGATGATGGTAAGCTGTACTTGACATAAACACTGAATAACGATGATAGCCAGTACTTGATATCAGATGCAGATTAGCGATGGTAAGCTGCACTTGATATGAAACACTGGGTAGCGATGGTAAGCTGTACTTGATATGAACACTGAATAGCGATGAGAATCAGCTTTGGATGTGAGGCGCTGAGTAACAGTGATAACACAGGTCTGTTATGAAAAAGCTTTTTTAACAAATTTATGTGATACTTATAGATTTTTGTCTTCTGAACACGAAAATTACTCCCGATTTTACATATCACATCACGGTTTTCAGCAAAGCTTGTATTTATGAATAAGGCATTTTTTTCATATTCTTTAACGTAATAAATGTATTCTGCCTACATTTATTATAAAACATTGTCTTACATGAATTCAGTCGGTAGTATAGAACATTACAATTCAGTTCTTGTCATAAAACTTCCCCCCGCCCAGTGCCAGATTAAGATCCACATGGGCCTGGAGCTGAAATTTTCAAAGGGCCTAAACCCCATACTGTCTAAAGGAACATTGCACACACACAACTACAACTACAAGGTGAGCTGGCAAAGGTGGAACCAAATACAACAGATGCAACACGGCCCTGTGCCGGCTCATTTTAACCCCTGCCTACTGCCACATACACACAAACACAGTACACACTATACACACACAGTCATATACAGTACACACCACTCATACAGTACAGTATACACACTAATTGATGCTACTCATCAAGTAGCCATCATAGAACAAATTACACTACAAGGGTTCATGCAGCAGCAGCAAATTTCCTAACCTATTCGATGCTAAACTGAAGGAAGGCATTTTTACAGGCCCTGACATTAGGAAGTCAATAAAAGATGAACATTTCGGGTGTGTAATGAATATGGTGGAACTTTTGGCGTGGACTTCGTTCAAACAAGTGATTTAAAAACTTTTAGGCAAAGTCAAGGATCCAAACTACAAAGAAATTGTTAGGGAAATGCTTAACAGTTACAGAAACCTTGGCTGCAATATGCGTTTAAAGATACATTTTTTGAATTCCCATATTGAGCGTTTCCCGATTAATCTCGGAGACTACAGTAAAGAACAGGGTGAACGGTTCCACGAAGATGTTAAAGATGTAGGAAGAAGATACCAGAGTTGTTGGGACATCAGCATGATAGCTGACTACTGCTGGATGATACACAGAGACGACACAGAAAAAGAAAAGTGACAAAACGAAGAAAAAAACAAGATATTAACGATTTTTTTCAATAATTATGGTTTTGTCTCCATTATTGTTTGATTTTATTGTTGTTTTATTACCTAATTAAGACAAAAACACAGTGATATCATCTAGACTTCTTCCTATTTCGCAATAAATGTCAAAAACAATTTCTTAAAAATGTATGTAACCACCTTATAGGTAAATGTGATAATTTTTTTTTATATACTATTTCTTGATGTACACAGGAGTATAATTAAGAATGTAAAAGTGTTATTAAAAAAGCTTTCAATACCTTAAATTTCACAGACCTGTGTAATCACCACTTGATGTGAGACGCTGAGTAGCGATGATAACCAGCACTTGATGTGAGACGCTGAGTAGCGATAATAACCAGCACTTGATGTGAGACACTAAGTAACGATGATGACAACATACACAAGAGAGTACACAGGAAATGTACACTGCGGAGCCTGGGACGCAGACACAGTAGAAAACCACTATATGAGCTACAGGAAGTGCCCTAATATACCCCTTGGTAGCTGGTCATTGGCCAGAGACAACAACTGACCGACTGCAGACCTACCATAGGAGAATACTGATCAGGTGATGCGAACCAACATGGCAGCATCCAGGACTGCAATGCGTCAACCAGGACGCACACCAGATAGCTCTAGCAGACCCTGGGCATAATACTCAGCCATCACTTGTCTATACGGCTGACGTCCGGACTCTTAAGGAGCCCGAAGACGCCATCGCAGACTTCATCCTGACAACAGCCTTACCTGGCACTATGTTTTTTGCTGTAACTGTGAAAAGTTAGGCTTTCACAGTTTAGTAAATTCTGTACACTGGAATCCCTGTAACTTCTTAAGGGAACATGGTAAACTTACTTATGAGGCCACATGAGGTATCTATGATTCTTCAGCGGTAACCCATTCAGTAAACTGGTTTATATAGTGATAATCCTTTTTCTGCAGAAAACAAGGATATCACTGCTTTGCAAATCTACCCATTATTGCAGTTTATTCCAGGGAGAAAGTATCGGGCACGTGCCTGCGTATACCCGTATTCAATTAGGATTCGGCGAAAACGGGACCCGGTGGAAAGGTAAGTAGTGAAAAGTCCTGTCACTTTTTGGGGAAATCAGCCTGTCACCCCCCAAAAGATGGTCTGACATGGGGGATCACTATGGGTACCCCCGAATTGGCCTGCTGAAGGTATTTGGGGTTTTTAAACTGTGTTGGCAGGTGCTTTTATGTGTCTTTGAATAAGTGGTGAAAAATAGCATTAGAAACTTTTTAAAAAAAAAACAACTAGTCCCATCAAATTTGGGGTACATGAAAATGGGTGTAAGCATATTTTGAAGTCCCTAAAGTGAACTTTAAAAATGTTTCAAAAATCTACCTGCCGCAACGAACCGCATTCTAGAAAACACCTGCCGCATACTTGGGGACCCCCCCTGAGTCAATTTCGCTAGTTATTAAGTTTGTCCCTTATATTTGCTATGTCTATGATTACAGTTTTATCTCAAATATTTTTGGTTCTCTTGGCGCTGATGACACATCACAAATTGCATCATTAGACAACCAAATATGTGCTGTTACACATCGGGGTCCAAGTCCTCATTACCGGGTCATGCGGTGTCATCTTACTGCCATCTGTGTCCCCACTGACCACCTGCGGTACCCCTGAGACTTGTGGCCACTCAACTGTTCCTGACGTTATGGATCATTGGCGCAGCCATCTTGGACAGTTTCATATGATCTATGGGCCTGATTCAGAGCCGTTCGTAAGCGGCCACTCGTTCGCTCCGATCGATGTTTGCCCAACTGCGCATGCGTACGGATCGTAATACGCATGCGCGAACCAGTCAGTGCGGCCGAAAATCGTTTGTTCGCTAAATAGCGAATGCCTGCTATTTTGAGTGACAGAATGAGGCGTATGTGGGTGGTAACAGGGGAAGGTGCTTGAAAACGGGGAGTGGAGATCAGAACGCAGGCGTGCTTAAAGGTCAAAACGGGTCAAAACCAACCCCAAGAATAGCGAGCAGTTCATACGCTGGTCGATGTACTCGATTAATCTAATAAATAGCGGACATGACGTAGGATGCGAGCGGCCAGGGGGGCGTAGTTTTCCAAAAAACGACCGCAAGTTTTGTTCACTCATTCAGACATAGAGGCGTGAACAGACCGCAAAGAGCGAACGGTTCATTTGAATAGCCACCCCCTTTTTCTGAACGAGTGAGCGCTAATTGCGTCCGGCCCTGAATCAGGCCCTATATACACACACACACACAGACAGGAAGAGTGACACATGGCACTGACCACGCCCACACAGCACTAGTTTATCCCCCTCCATTTCTCACAATAGGACTTTGACCATTTTCAGCCTCAACCCATGTGGCCCTTAATCCGGCTCTACATGTGATCTAGTTATTCATAAACATTTTAATATGAGAATAAAAATGCATGCTTTTTAAACAAAGTGTGACATTTATTTTCTAAATATCTACCAATACAAGGTTATATCAAAAAGAATATATCTTGATAATAAACTGTAGGAACATAATAATCTACTTTTTTTTTTCTTCATAGCACTCATCTGGCTCCTGAGAGAGAAATATTCACAGGAGGTAATGTCATATAGGAGAGTGAGAAGATCTTCCTGAGCATAAAATCATTCATTACTTTCAGAATTAATCATAACTTGGTTAAGAGTTTCATGCAAGGTATAACAATTAACAGAACGATGAGTGTTTAAACCATGAAGAGTAAACATAATGGAAACCATGCAAATCCCTGAAGGACTCATAAAGTCACAATAAAGTTGGGAACGGGTATTACAATGCATAAATGCAGAACAAGAACCACTCATTAAAACTCAGTTATGCTAGTCTTATTTTATTGATATACAGTAAATCAGAGTTGCACACTAAACAGTATCAGCTGCGACTGTTGTTGCAGACGCTACTGCGAAATTATGCTAGTGCCGCAGGAGGAGTCTTGTGTAAATAGATGCCTGCTGCCGGCTTCTGTAATTAACTGCTGCATCCGAGGACGCAGCCATCGGATTCCTTGCTTGAACATCGGGCATCTGCATAACCCCCAGATTGCTTAGGATGGCCATGAAATTCACAAAGCCGGGGCAAGTAAAGCCTAGCGACGGGAGACGCAGCCACTGGCTTCTGCACACACAGAAAACGGGGCTGACATGGCTCTAATTTCGGAGACGCTGGCCGTCGCTACCCCTTTCCCAAACGGCAGCAGCATGTCAACCATGCTTCAGCTTAGGGGGCATTGAAATCGTCGCAGACACCGATCAGCAAATGCGCAGTACAGATCCTGCGCAGACGACAATGGGCCACCATTAGATATATATAAACCATGTACAACTCTGAATCAAGGTTATAGCTATAGATTGGCTGTCGCCAGGGGCATTTTAAGAGATACGTGTCAGTCTGCTGCCAGCCACTAGGGGAGAGAGGAGGGGGGCCCCGGACGGGGAATGAACATGGGCCCCCTCGTCTCTCCTCGCTGCCGACAGCAGCATCTGTAGACTCTGGGCACTAGAGTGTGCCCAGAGTCTACTGCGCATGCTCAGGTCGCTGGGGAAATGGCGTGGCAGAAAAATGGCGCGGCGACCATTTTCCAACATTTTGTGCAGGGCTGAGACACCCGATGCGGGACATCAGAGAGGTAAGTATTAGATAATATGAGTGCAGAGTGTGCGGTGCGGGTCCCCCATGGACCCAGGGGCCTGTGTGCACCGCACACCTTGCAGCCATTATAGATACGCCCCTGGCTGTTGCAAATAATTTTTCATTTTTTTTAAAAATAGACTTTTAAATGAGATACTAGTTGCAGAAAAATATAAGCAGTGTGTCTGTACAGTGGGGTCTCTTTTGTAAAAAGGACACATTTGAAATACATTCAGTATGCTACATGGCTGCTACTATAATTGTATCATATATGGAAATGTTTGTCTAGGAGAAACTGGTTATCCCTTCCTGGAGCTTGTCATCTACAAATCAAACAATGATACGAGAACGGTAGTAAGGTAACAATATCAAATATCAATGGAATATTGTGTGACCAGTCCTACGTAGTGTCCAGTCCATTAGTTATCTTTAAGATATTCATTCAGAATGAAAAAATTATTATTCCAGATGTCCCAGTTGAATAACCAATACCCCAAGAGGAAGTAAAGGTCTGATGGCCCTTCCCTTTGGTAATAAGCTTATAGGATACAAAACATATCAGGTACAGTATATCTCATGATATCTCAGGTAACTTGAATGATAGTTCCTATAGGGATGTCTTAAACTCAAGCTTTTCCTGCACAGTATTTTCTGGAGACTCAGGACCTGATTCATACTCATATACAAGTTGGTCGCAGATGCGGCTGCATTGAATGCTTGGAAACAAGGTCTGCATTCAGAGTTGGAAGCATCTATGCAGTAACAGCAACTCTATCCATACACTTGTGAATGTAGCCCTCATCATTATCAAAGTGCATTCACACAAACATCAAACATCAGATGGATCTCTGCTTATGTTCATCTGCCACAATTCTAATGACATGCCCATGACATGCCATTGGAACACTTAACCTATGTGCGAACACCCACTTGCTGCCCAGTTACACCCACACAGCCACAAGTGGCAACGTGGTTAACTGTTACCCAGAAGCCCCTCACGCCTGTTTCAAGTAGGGGTGTGCACCGGCCACTTTTCGTGTTTTGTGTTTTGGTTTTGGATCTGGATCTTTCTTCGTGTTTTGGATCTGGATTGGTTTTGCCAAAACCACCCTTCCGTGTTTTGGGTTCTGGGTTTTGTGTTTTGGATCTGTATTTTTTTTTAAAAAAGCATAAAAACAGCTAAAATCACAGAATTTGTAGGTTTTTCTGCTCCTATGCTATTATTAACCTCAATAACCTTAATTTCCACTCATTTCCAGTCTATTCTGAACACCTCACACCTCACAATAGTGTTTTTATGTCCAAAAGGTTGCACCGAGGTAGCTGGATGACTATGCTAAGCGACACGAGTGGGCGGCACAAACACGCGACCCATCTAGGCGTGAAACTGCAGTGGCAGACAGGATGGCAGTTTGAAAAACTAGGCCCCAAACTGTACATAATGCAAAGAAAAAAAAGAGGTGCAAGATGAAATTGTCCTTGGGCCCTCCCACCCACCCTTATGTTGTATAAACAGGACATGCACACTTTAACAAACCAATCATTTCAGCGCCAGGGTCTGCCACACAACTGTGGCTGAAATGATTGGTTCGTTTGGGCCCCTACAAAACAAGCTGGCAATTAATGTGTCCCTGCACAAACTGGCTCTACGGAGGCAAGATGTCATCCTCATCCTCCTCATCCACCGATTCCTCACCCTCTTCAGTGTGTACATCCTCATCCTCACAAAGTATTAACTCGTCCCCACTTGAATCCACAACCACAGGTCCCTCTGTACCTTCTGGAGGCTGGTCTCCCTAGAAGAGCTGATAATTCATTTTGATGAACATCATCTTCTCCACATTCTGTGGAAGCAACCTCCTACGCCTTTCGCTGACAAGGTTCCCGGCTGCACTAAACACTCTTTCGGAGTACACACTGGAGGGGGGGCAACTCAGGTAAAATAGAGCCAGTTTGTACAGGGGCCTCCAAATTGACTCTTTTTCCTGCCAGTACAGGTATGGACTGTCTGACATGCCTACTTGGATGCTGTCACCGATGTAATCCTCCACCATTCTGTCAATGGTGACAGTATCATATGCAGTGACAGTAGACATGTCAGAAATTGTTGCCAGGTCCTTCAGTCCGGACCAGATGTCCAAACTTGGTCCTGCCTGCCCTGCATCACCGCCAGCGGGTTGCTTAGGATACCTAAGTTTTTTCCTCGCAGCCCCAGTTGCGGGAGAAAATGAAGAAGGAGCCGTTGACGTGTCACGTTCCGCTTCAGCTGACAGTGTGTTCACCAGCAGGTCTTTGCACCTCTGCAGGCTTGTGTCGGCCGGAAAGAGAGACACCACATAGGCTTTAAACCTAGGATCGAGCACGGTGGCCAAAATGTAGTGGTCTGATTTCAACAGATTGACCACCCTGGAATCCTGGCAAAGCGAATGAAGGGCTTCATCCACAAGTTCCACATGCCGAGCGGAATCGCTCTATCTTAGCTCCTCCTTCACTTTCTCCAGCTGCTTCTGCAAAAGCCTGATGAGGGGAATGACCTGACTCAAGCTGGCAGTGTCTGAACTGACTTCACGTGTGGCAAGTTCGAAGGGCTGGAGAACCTTGCACAACACGGAAATCATTCTCCACTGTGCTTGAGTCAGGTGCATACCCCCTCCTTTGCCTATGTCATAGGTGGATGTATAGGCTTGTATGGCCTTTTGCTGCTCCTCCATCCTCTGAAGCATATAGAGGGTTGAGTTCCACCGCATCACAACCTCTTGCTTCAGGTGATGGCGGGGCAGGTTCAAGAGTGTTTGCTGGCGCTCCAGTCTTCGGCACGCAGTTGTTGAATGGCGAAAGTGGCCAGAAATTTTTCGGGCCACCCAAAGCGTCTCCTGCACACCCCTGTCGCTTTTCAGAAAATTCTGCACCACCAAGTTTATTGTGTGAGCAAAACATGGGACGTGCTGGAATTTGCCCAGATGTAATGCCCGCACAATATTGGTGGCGTTGTCAGATATCACAAATCCCCAGGAGAGTCTAAGTGGGGTAAGCCACTGGGCAATGATTTCCCTCAGTTTCTCTAAGAGGTTGTCGGCGGTGTGCCTCTTACTGAAACCGGTGATACACAGCGTAGCCTGCCTTGGAACGAGCTGGCGTTTCTGAGATGCTGCTACTGGTGACGCTGCTGCTGTTGCTGCGTAAGGTGATACATCTACCCAGTGGGCTGTCACAGTCATATAGTCCTTAGTCTGCCCTGTTCCATTTGTCCACATGTCCGTGGTTAAGTGGACATTGTGTACAACGGCATTTTTCAGGACACTGAAGACACTTTTTCTGACGTTTCTGTACAGTCTCGGTATCGCCTGCCTAGTGAAGTGGAATCTAGACGGGATTTGGAACCGGGGACACACTACCTCCATCAATTGTCTAAATCCCACTGCACTAATGGCGGATACCGGACGCACGTCTAACACCAACATAGCAGTCAAGGCCTCAGTTATATGTTTTGCTTCAGGATGACTGCTGTCGTACTTCATCCTCCTCGCTAAGGACTGTTGGAGCGTCAATTGTTTAGTAAAAGTAGTGGTGTTCCTACTTCCTCTCTGGGATGATGAACAACTCCCAGCAGCAGCAACAGCAGCAGCGGCAGCAGTAGGCGTAGCAATGCAGGATCCTCCGGAGGAATCCCGGATAGGAGAGTCAGTCATGCCAGTGACATGGCCTGCAGGACTACTTCCGATCCTGACTAAGGAGGAAATTGACGAGGAGGGAGTTGACGGTGTGGTTTGCAGGCGCTTGGATACAACAGGACAACGGGATTTAGGTGTCCCTGGACTGCTTACGGTCTTAGCCAAAGTTTCTGAACTTCTGAACAGTAACTTTTTATGAACGCGCTGCAGGTGCCGTATAAGGGAGGATGTTCCTAGGTGGTTGACGTCCCTACCCCTACTTATTTCACCTTTACATATGGTACATATGGCAAGACAGTTGTTGTCCGGATTTGGATAGAAATATTGCCAGACCAAAGAGGTGGAATGTTTGGTCTTCTGCCCTGGCATGACCGTGATGGGCTTTTTCATCCCACGGACAACAACTGTCTCCCCCGGAGCCTGATTTAAACAAACCACATCACCATCAGAATCCTCCTCGCCAACTTCCTCCTCAGCGCCAGCTACACCAGTATCCTCATCCTGTTGTACTTCAACAGTGACATCTTCAATTTGCATATCAGCAAGTGGACTGTGGGTGCTCCTTTCAGCACTTGCAGGGGGCGTGCAGATGGTGGAAAGAGCCACCTCTTCCCGTCCAGTGCTGGGAAGGTCAGGCATCGCAACCACCACCACACTTGGACTCTCCTTGGGGATTTGTGATATCTTCTTAGAAAGCACAGTTCTTCGCTGTGCTTTTGCCAGCTTAACTCTTTTGATTTTTTTAGTGGGAGGAGGGCTTCCATCGTCATGTGAAGCTGAACCACTAGTCATGAACATACTAGGGATCGACCTTAGCCGTTCCTTGCCACTCCGTGTCGTAAATGGCATATTGGCAAGTTTACGTTTCTCTTCATAATGATTTAAATGTTTTTTTCAAGGTCATTTTCCTGAACTTTGTCATTTCTGATTGTATGTGCCCTCTACTATGACATTGGGCATCGGCCTTGGCAGACGACGTTGATGGCATGTTATCGTCTATGTCATGACTAGTGGCAGCAGCTTCAGCACTAGGAGGAAGTGGTTCTTGATCTTTCTCTATTTTATTTTTATCGGAGAAAGTTTGGTCCTCCATTTATGTTATATCGATTTGATATATACGTGCGGCTAAACACAGAAAATATTTTTTTATTTTTGCTGGAGAGTAGTGCACTTTGTGGGTTACACCAGCCTTTAAGAAATGAGCCAGCCGGCTCTTTACTTATGGGACACAGGCGCACGCTTGGCGCTGCTCCTTTGTTGATGCACGTGCGGCTACTGCGCACACAATTCACAAACACAGAAACATTTTTTTTTTTTTGGTTTGGAGTGTACTTTGGGGGTTACAGCACCCTTTAACGGTCAAGCCAGCCGGCCCTTTACTTATGACACAGGCGCACGCTTGGCACTACTTTGTTGATGCACGTGCGGCTACTGCGCACACAATTCACAAACACAGAAAATAATTTTTTTTTTGGTTTGGATGGAGTGTACTTTCGGGGGTTACAGCACCCTTTAACGGTCAAGCCAGCCGGCCCTTTACTTATGACACAGGCGCACGCTTGGCACTACTTTGTTGATGCACGTGCGGCTACTGCGCACACAATTCACAAACACAGAAAATAATTTTTTTTTTTGGTTTGGACTGGAGTGTACTTTCGGGGGTTACAGCACCCTTTAACGGTCAAGCCAGCTGGCCCTTTACTTATGACACAGGCGCACGCTTGGCACTACTTTGTTGATGCACGTGCGGCTACTGCGCACACAATTCACAAACACAGAAAATAATTTTTTTTTTGGTTTGGACTGGAGTGTACTTTCGGGGGTTACAGCACCCTTTAACGGTCAAGCCAGCCGGCCCTTTACTTATGACACAGGCGCACGCTTGGCACTACTTTGTTGATGCACGTGCGGCTACTGCGCACACAATTCATAAACACAGAAAATAATTTTTTGTTTTGTTTGGACTGGAGTGTACTTTCGGGGGTTACAGCACCCTTTAACGGTCAAGCCAGCCGGCCCTTTACTTATGACACAGGCGCACGCTTGGCACTACTTTGTTGATGCACGTGCGGCTACTGCGCACACAATTCACAAACACAGAAAATATATTATTTTTTTAGCACTTGGGGGAGCACCCCTGATGGACAGAGCACCCCCTGGACAACACTACAGCACCCCTTTAGGACTGGGACACTGCACAGGACTTTGGAGTGGACACAGCCCCTATGGAGAACTGACTGCACAACACAGTCCAGCCAGCCCCTATGGACTTTGAAGTAGTGGACACAGCCCCTATTAACAACAGCAGCACAGCACAACACAGCCAGCCCCTATGGACTTGGAAGTAGTGGACAACAGCAGCACTACACTACACTACACAGCCCTAACTCCCACCCTCCCTCTTCACTGTCCACAGCCGAGTGAGAAAATGGCGCCGACGCGGGTACCTTATATAGGATCCAAAACCCGCGAGACTCGGAAGGCGGGATGATGACGTTTTGCCTCGATTTCAGATCCGAGTCAGGCGGGAAAAGTCGAGCCTGACTCGGATCGGACTCGGATCGGGGGGGCTCGGGGGGGTTCGGATTTCAGAAATCTGAACCCGCTCACCCCTAGTTTCAAGTAGACCAACAATAACTGCGACTGTTCAGGCCAATCATAGCAACCTTAATTAAGAGTTATAACAGACAATAAAGAAACATTGAAACAGGAGGACAATCATTATGAGCTTCAGCTATCAAGTAGCTATTCTAATTGTAAGATTTGTTGATTGGCTAGAGAGTTGCACTTGTCACTTTTCAGAGGGATGATGAATAGAGAAGATATTTTCTTTACAACTGTTCCTCTCTTTAGTGACAGCTGGAGGAAGAACGGTGCATGCACAGAAGCACCAGCTTCTAGAGATTTCATTGACTGCAGCCCCTAGAAGCTAGATAGGGCTTATGGCAAGGCAGAGGAATGGCTTCCCATTGGAAGCACTCTTTCTGCTTCCCGTGGTCCGGACTGGCAGTCCTAGGGCGAGAAAACACCTGGGACTGTCTGTCTGGCTGTGATTAGCAGATAGCACTTCTTATAGGAAGCCACTGCCAGTGCCAGGGAACACTCACTGTGGGTGGTGGACTTTACTGGGGGGGAGGGTAGACTTTACAGGGGGGGTGGGCCCTAGGTAAAATTTGCCCCTGGTAGGAAGCATATCTGGACACAGACACAGTTGCAAATCCTTTGATTTACTGACATGTCGATATTTACGCAGATGGCCGATGTTTTTATTACAGTGCATGCGTCTAAGAGGTCAATCCAATTAGGTGCGAATTGCGAGTAGCGAGTTTTAATCTCAGACGAATTAAATGAAAAATGCAAAATAAGTAGGAAAAAAAGGTGATTTTGGGGTACTTTGAGGCCACTTTGAAAACTTGTAAAAAATATTGTAAGTAAATTTGGGGTGCCTAAACTAACGAAAAAGTTGATTTTCGGGTCATTGGAAGACAATTTTTTTTTTACCACAAAAAATGCCATGTAATTATTGGACTAATTAAGGTCATTGGAAGCTTCCAATTGCCTAATTAGTCATTATGGGGGGTGTCCAAGGGGTCCAGCACTGTGTCCCAACATTTTAACCTTAAGATAAAGATTTTCCTTTCCATCTCTGGTCCTCAGGGAGGTGCGAATGGAAAAATGGGAATTCAGTCAGACTGGTTCAGTGCGAGTTGCTAATTGAATTGCAAAATGAATTCGCTATGTGATTTTGAAGAGAAAATAGCAACTCGCACCTCACAATTCTCACCTAATTGGATTGACCCCTAAGTCTTTCATGCGTCCCAGTGCCTCTGCGATGTCGCTAGGGAGAAATAAGTTGCAAAGCGATTGACAGTTAAGGACCATTTGTGGGTGATAGTGGAGGGGTGGTTACAAAATGAGGATGTGTTGGATCCAGCAGCATGTCAGATCCAGCAACTGCGTCTTTGTATGCAGTTTCAATGGTGCCGGTGTCTTAGTTCCGTCGCCCATTCTGCAGGTACATAGGCTTACTCAGAAGGATGATAATCAACTGATCTGCAACCGATGCTGAGATATTTTACACAGATTCTGCGACATTTTAGGCAAATGCTTGGATTTGCAAAGCCGCAGATGGACATTTCAATACATATCCTGGGCAGCTGCGATATTTGCATGTTTCTGCATAGCAGCTGCATAAAATGTTGCGATGGGATTAGTGTACAATACTGAATAAGGCTTGTGATTGCTGCAACTACGGGGCTAGGATCGGGACTGGAATGGGCATGGACTTGCAGAAAGTGGGTGTGTCAATGTGACTACAGTGGCAGTGCAGCCACAATGAAACTACAGTAAAGGCGTGTTCTAAGGGTATAGTTTCAAATTAAGGCAAACATGGTCATTGAAACATGTAAATCATACTCCTGTTGCTGGACCACTACCAGAGGAGGTGGATGAAAATATGGTGCATACAGATCTACAGCAATGCTTATCCAAAGATTATACATCTTTTTTTCGTTCTCCTTCAAAAACGAGAACATACAGATGGACACTTGTAGGCGGTTAACTGTTAAGTATGCGCAGTACTTTCAATATCGGTCAACCGTGTGAATATCGGCATCACGTGCAGTTAGCAGTATAGAGAGCATTGAATAGGACATGGTTTTGTAGTGAATCCCAGAACATTTTGCAATGGATCACAGAAAATGTTAAAGTAAAAGTGTTGTATAAGGAATAATAAGACAAGTGTCAGAGGTAATGAGTAAGGGAGTAAAAGATAATGAAATTCAAGAGTGAGCTTGATGCAAAAATGAGAGCAAAATACTAACAGTACTTTAGATGATACCAATCAGTTCCTGTAATTTTTCAAACAAAGCCTGTTCAATGTTAGGAGCTGATTGGTTGGTACTTTATCTCTTTGCACTTTATGTCTCTCCAAGGCTTAGTAGACCCCTTTGTTTGGACAAAGCTCTCTCTGGGGCTGATTCTGAGTCACTCTCAAAGTGGCTGGAGTTGGAGCTGAAACTGAGGAAGGGGATGTGACCAGCAAAGTGGGGGAGGAGGTGGGATGGCTAGTGATGTAGGCGTATATACACACACACACACATGAATATAATATCATAATATATATATATATATTTCAATGGTCCGGATAAAAACTGTGCTCAGTGCATTCAAAACAGTGTTGAAGTATGAAAGGTGCGGTAGGAAATAACTTACACAGCTATAATGGCTATAGTAGTCAACGTTCCAGTTATTTATATAACCTGATATATCCTAAAGACAATAAATAAACAAGCCGGAGAGCGGTACGTCCACACACTCCGGCATACGGAACCGAGGAGAAGCCAGGACGAGCACCACCCCGCACCCACCACTCCCAAACTCCGGGGCTCCGGTCGTGGATAGGTGAGTTAGACTGAGACAGAGCGCATTGGAAGAAGAGTGTGGGTAAGTAGGGTACCTGGGGTCACGGGACGCCGCACCTTGAGGCCCTACTTACCACTGGAACTGTATATCGATATTCATCTTATGATCATCATTACCACGTTTTCTTGCTTAGTGAACAACAGTGATTTGCACAAAGAACCAGCTTAAGTTAGAACATTATTAATTTACTTAAGTATAACCATCAGCTGCGTGTAACTATCCACCACTGCACAAAGCATTACTATTCCCCTATATACACCATTATTGTTTTAACAGAGTATCATTGTTTTTTTCCCCATTTCCTCTTCTCCCTCCCCCCTCTCTACCCTTCTTCTCTGGTCTCATTGTGCATCTGCAATTTATATTTAAAAGCACACACTATATATATATATATATATATATATATATATTATATATATATATATATATATATATTAAAAGCACACACACTATATATATATATATATATATGCACACATATAGTATATATGGCTATATATCTATATATTGCTATATATACTGTGGTGAGCAGAGTTCGGATTACTGATATCCGAGCACCCCCGATCCGAGGCCGATCCGAGTCAGGCTCGACTTTTCCCGCCTGACTCGGATCTGAAATCGAGGCAATACGTCATCATCCCGCCTTCCGGGTCTCGTGGGTTTTGGATTCTATATAAGGTACCCGCTTCGGCGCCATTTTCTCAATCAGCTGTGGACAGTGAAGAGGGAGGGTGGGAGTTAGGGTTGGCTGGGCTGTGTACTGTAGTGCTGTGCTGTGCTGCGCTGTGCTGCTGTTGTCCATAGGGGCTGTGTCCACTCCTCCAAAGTCCATAGGGGCTGGCTGTGTTGTGCTGTGCTGCTGTTGTCCATAGGGGCTGTGTCCACTCCTCCAAAGTCCATAGGGACTGGCTGTGTTGTGCTGTGCTGCTGTTATCCATAGGGGCTGTGTCCACTCCTCCAAAGTCCATAGGGGCTGGCTGGACTGTGTTGTACAGTCAGTTGTCCATCAGGGCTGTGTCCACTCCAAAGTCCTGTGCAGTGTCCCAGTCCTAAAGGGGTGCTGTAGTGTTGTCCAGGGGGTGCTCTGTCCATCAGGGGTGCTCCCCCCAAGTGCAAAAAAATTAATATTTTTTCTGTGTTTGTGAATTGTGTGCGCAGTAGCCGCACGTGCATCAACAAAGTAGTGCCAAGCGTGCGCCTGTGTCATAAGTAAAGGGCCGGCTGGATTGACCGTTAAAGGGTGCTGTAACCCCCAAAGGGCACGCCAAACAAAATAAAAAAATATTTTCTGTGTTTGTGAATTGTGTGCACTGTGGCTACACGTGCATCAACAAAGGAGCAGCACCAAGCGTGCGCCTGTGTCCCATAAGTAAAGGGCTGGTTGGCTTGTCCGTTAAAGGGTGCTGTAACCCCCAAAGTGCACTCCAAAAAAAATATATATTTTTTTTGTGTTTGTGAATGTGCGCAATAGCTGCACGTGCATCAACAAAGTAGCGCTAAGCATGCGCTTGTGTCATAGGTAAAGGGCTGGCTGGCTTGACCGTTAAAGGGTGCTGTAACCCCCAAAGTGCACTCCAAACCAAATAAAAAAATATTTTCTGTTTGTGAATTGTGTGCACTGTGGCTGCACATGCATCAACAAAGGAGCAGCGCCAAGCGTGCATCTGTGTCCCATAAGTAAAGTGTCGGCTGGCTTGTCCGTTAAAGGGTGGTGTAACCCTCAAAGTGCGCTCCACAAAAAAGAAAACATTCTCCTTTTTTTTTCTGTCTTTGTGAATTGTGTGGGCTGTAGCTGCACCTGCATCCTCAAAGCAGCAGCGACAAGCGTGCGTATGTCTGTTAAAGGGTGGTGTAACCCCCAAAGTGCACTCCAACAAAAATAAAACATTTTATTCTGTGTTTGTGAATTGTCTGCACTGTACGTGCATCCTCAAAGCAGCAGCAGCACCAAGCGTGTGTCTGTCTGTTAAAGGGTGGTGTAACCCCCAAAGTGCACTCCAACAAAAATAAAATATTTTCTTCTGTGTTTGTGAATTGTGTGCACTGTACGTGCATCCTCAAAGCAGCAGTGCCAAGCGTGCGTCTGTCTGTTAAAGGGTGGTGTAACCCTCAAAGTGCGCTCCACAAAGAATAAAAAATTCTTCTTTTTTTCTGTCTTTGTGAATTGTGTGGGCTATAGCTGCACGTGCATCCTCAAAGCAGCAGTGCCAAGCGTGCGTCTGTCTGTTAAAGGGTGGTGTAAACCTCAAAGTGCGCTCCACAAGGAATAAAAAATTCTTCTTTTTTTTTCTGTCTTTGTGAATTGTGTGCACTGTAGCTGCACGTGCATCAACAAAGGAGCAGCGCCAAGCATGCGCCTGTGTCCCATAAGTAAAGGGCTGGTTGGCTTGTCCGTTAAAGGGTGCTGTAACCCCCAAAGTGCACTCCAAAAAAATAAAAATTTGTTTTTTTTGAGTTTGTGAATGTGCGCAATAGCTGCACGTGCATCAACAAAGTAGCGCTAAGCATGCGCTTGTGTCATAGGTAAAGGGCTGGCTGGCTTGACCGTTAAAGGGAGCTGTAACCCCCAAAGTGCACTCCAAACCAAATAAAAAAATATTTTCTGTGTTTGTGAATTGTGTGCACTGTGGCTGCACATGCATCAACAAAGGAGCAGCGCCAAGCGTGCACCTGTGTCCCATAAGTAAAGTGTCGGCTGGCTTGTCCGTTAAAGGGTGGTGTAACCCACAAAGTGCACTAATCTTCAACAATAATAAAAAATTATTTTCTGTGTTTGTGTGCGCCTTAGCCACACGTATATATCAATATAACATAATTGGAGGACCAAACTTTCTCCGATAAAAATAAAATAGGGAAAGATCAAGAACCACTTCCTCCTAGTGCTGAAGCTGCTGCCACTAGTCATGACATAGACGATAACATCCCATCAACGTCGTCTACCAAGGCCGATGCCCAATGTCATAGTAGAGGACACATACAATCCCAAATGACAAAGTTCAGGAAAATGACCTTAAAAAAAACATTTAAATCATCTGAGGAGAAACGCAAACTTGCCAATATGCCATTTACGATACGTAGTGGCAAGGAACGGCTAAGGTCTTTCCCTATGTTCATGACTAGTGGTTCAGCTTCACATGATGATGGAAGCCCTCCTCCCGCTAAAAAAATCAAATGAGATAAGCTGGCAAAAGCACAGCGAAGAACTGTGCGTTCTAAGAAGATATCACAAATCCCCAAGGAGACCTTCCCAGCACTGGATGGGAAGAGGTGGCTCTTTCCACCATTTGCACGCCCCCTGCAAGTGCTGAAAGGAGCACCCACAGTCCACTTGCTGATATGCAAATTGAAGATGTCACTGTTGAAGTACAACAGGATGAGGATACTGGTGTAGCTGGCGCTGAGGAGGAAGTTGGCGAGGAGGATTCTGATGGTGATGTGGTTTGTTTAAATCAGGCTCTGGGGGAGACAGTTGCTGTCCGTGGGATGAAAAAGCCCATCACGGTCATGCCTGGGCAGAAGACCAAACATTCCACCTCTTTGGTCTGGCAATATTTCTATCCAAATCCGGACAACAACTGTCTTGCCATATGTACCATATGTAAAGGTGAAATAAGTAGGGGTAGGGACGTTAACCACCTAGGAACATCCTCCCTTATACGGCACCTGCAGCGCGTTCATAAAAAGTTACTGTCAAGTTCAGAAACTTTGGCTAAGACCGTAAGCAGTCCAGGGACACTTAAATCCTGTTGTCCTGTTGTATCCAAGCGCCTGCAAACCACACTGTCAACTCCCTCCTCGTCAATTTCCTCCTTAGTCAGGATCGGAAGTAGTCCTGCAGGCCATGTCACTGGCATGACTGACTCCTATCCGGGATTCCTCCAGAGGATCCTGCATTGCAACGCCTACTGCTGCTGCTGTTGCTGCTGCTGGGAGTCGTTCATCATCCCAGAGAGGAAGTAGGAACACCACTACTTTTACTAAACAATTGACCATCCAACAGTCCTTAGCGAGGAGGATGAAGTACGACAGCAGTCATCCTGAAGCAAAACGTATAACTGAGGCCTTGACTGCTATGTTGGTGTTAGACGTGCGTCCGGTATCTGCCATTGGTGCAGTGGGATTTAGACAATTGATGGAGGTAGTGTGTCCCCGGTTCCAAATCCCGTCCAGATTCCACTTCACTAGGCAGGCGATACCGAGACTGTACAGAAACGTCAGAAAAAGTGTCCTCAGTGTCCTGAAAAATGCAGTTGTACCCAATGTCCACTTAACCACGGACACGTGGACAAGTGGAACAGGGCAGACTAAGGACTATATGACTGTGACAGCCCACTGGTTAGATGTATCACCTTATGCAGCAACAACAGCAGCGTCACCAGTAGCAGCATCTCAGAAACGCCAGCTCGTTCCAAGGCAGGCTACGCTGTGTATCACCGGTTTCAGTAAGAGGCACACCGTCGACAACCTCTTAGAGAAACTGAGGGAAATCATCGCCCAGTGGCTTACCCCACTTAGACTCTCCTGGGTTTTTGTGATATCTGACAACGCCACCAATATTGTGCGGGCATTACATATGGGCAAATTCCAGCACGTCCCATGTTTTGCTCACACAATAAACTTGGTGGTGCAGAATTTTCTGAAAAGCGACAGGGGCATGCAAAAGACGCTTTGGGTGGCCCGAAAATTTTCTGTCCACTTTCGCCATTCAGCGACTGCGTGCCGAAGACTGGAGCGCCAGCAAACACTCTTGAACCTGCCCCATCATCACCTGAAGCAAGAGGTTGTGACGCGGTGGAACTCAACCCTCTATATGCTTCAGAGGATGGGGGAGCAGCAAAAGGCCATTCAAGCCTATACACCCACCTATGACATAGGCAAAGGAGGGGGTATGCACCTGACTCAAGCGCAGTGGAGAATGATTTCCATGTTGTGCAAGGTTCTCCAGCCCTTCGAACTTGCCACACGTGAAGTCAGTTCAGACACTGCCAGCTTGAGTCAGGTCATTCCCCTCATCAGGCTTTTGCAGAAGCAGCAGGAGAAAGTGAAGGAGGAGCAATTCCGCTCGGCATGTGGGACTTATGGATGAAGCCCTTCATTCGCTTTGCCAGGATTCCAGGCTGGTCAATCTGTTGAAATCAGACCACTACATTTTGGCTACCGTGCTCGATCCTAGGTTTAAAGCCTATGTGGTGTCTCTCTTTCCAGCCGACACAAGCCTGCAGAGGTGCAAAGACCTGCTGGTGAAAACACTGTCAGCTGAAGCGGAATGTGACACGTCAACAGCTCCTTCTTCATTTTCTCCCGCAACTGGGGCTGCCAGGAAAAAACTTAGGTATCCTAAGCAACCCGCTGGCGGTGATGAAGGGCTGGCAGGACCAAGTTTGGACATCTGGTCCGGACTGAAGGACCTGGCAACAATTTCTGACATGTCTACTGTCACTGCATATGATACTGTCACCATTGACAGAATGGTGGAGGATTACATCGGTGACAGCATCCAAGTAGGCATGTCAGACAGTCCGTACCTGTACTGGCAGGAAAAAGAGGCAATTTGGAGGCCCCTGTACAAACTGGCTCTATTTTACCTGAGTTGCCCCCCCTCCAGTGTGTACTCCGAAAGAGTGTTTAGTGCAGCCGGGAACCTTGTCAGCGAAAGGTGTAGGAGGTTGCTTCCACAAAATGTGGAGAAGATGATGTTCATAAAAATGAATTATCAATTCTTCCAGGGAGACCAGCCTCCAGAACGTACAGAGGGACCTGTGGTGGTGGATTCCAGCGGGGACAAATTAATACTCTGTGAGGATGAGGATATACACAACACTGAAGAGGGTGAGGAATCGGTGGATGAGGAGGATGAGGACGACATCTTGCCTCCGTAGAGCCAGTTTGTGCAGGGATAGATTAATTGCCAGCTTGTTTTGTGGGGGCCCAAAACGAAACAATCATTTCAGCCAGTCGTGTGGCAGACGCTGGCGCTGAAATGATTGGTTTGTTAAAGTGTGCATGTCCTGTTTATACAACATAAGGATGGGTGGGAGGGCCAAAGGACAATTCCATCTTGCACCTTTTTTTTTTCTTTGCATTATGTACTGTTTGGGGCCTAGTTTTTCAAACTGCCATCCTGTCTGCCACTGCAGTGTCACTCCTAGATGGGCCATGTGTTTGTGCCGCCCACTCGTGTCGCTTAGCATAGTCATCCAGCTACCTCGGTGCAACCTTTTGGACATAAAAACACTATTGTGAGGTGTGAGGTGTACAGAATAGACTGGAAATGAGTGGAAATGAAGGTTATTGAGGCTAATCATAGTGTAGGAGCAGAAAAACCCACAAATTCTGTGATTTTAGCTGTTTTTATGCTTTTTTTCAAAAAAATACAGATCCAAAACACAAAACCCAGAACCCAAAACACGGAAGGGTGGTTTTGGCAAAACCAATCCAGATCCAAAACACGAAGAAAGTTCCAGATCCAAAACCAAAACACAAAACACGAAAAGTGGCCGGTGCACACCCCTAATATATATATATATATATATATACACATACACACGTGTGTGTATATACACACAGTATATATACAGCTATATATAATGTATATATAGCCATATATACTGTATGTGTGTGTATATATATATATATATATATATTAGGGGTGAGCGGGTTCGGATTTCTGAAATCCGAACCCCCCCGAGCCCCCCCGATCCGAGTCCGATCCGAGTCAGGCTCGACTTTTCCCGCCTGACTCGGATCTGACATCGAGGCAAAACGTCATCATCCCGCCTTCCGAGTCTCGCGGGTTTTGGATCCTATATAAGGTACCCGCGTCGGCGCCATTTTCTCACTCGGCTGTGGACAGTGAAGAGGGAGGGTGGGAGTTAGTGCTGTGTAGTGTAGTGTAGTGTAGTGCTGCTGTTGTCCACTACTTCAAAGTCCATAGGGGCTGGCTGTGTTGTGCTGTGCTGCTGTTGTTAATAGGGGCTGTGTCCACTACTTCAAAGTCCATAGGGGCTGGCTGGACTGTGTTGTGCAGTCAGTTCCAAAGTCCTGTGCAGTGTCCCAGTCCTAAAGGGGTGCTGTAGTGTTGTCCAGGGGGTGCTCTGTCCATCAGGGGTGCTCCCCCCAAGTGCTAAAAAAATAATATATTTTCTGTGTTTGTGAATTGTGTGCGCAGTAGCCGCACGTGCATCAACAAAGTAGTGCCAAGCGTGCGCCTGTGTCATAAGTAAAGGGCCGGCTGGCTTGACCGTTAAAGGGTGCTGTAACCCCCAAAGTACACTCCAGTCCAAACCAAAAAAAAATTATTTTCTGTGTTTGTGAATTGTGTGCGCAGTAGCCGCACGTGCATCAACAAAGTAGTGCCAAGCGTGCGCCTGTGTCATAAGTAAAGGGCCGGCTGGCTTGACCGTTAAAGGGTGCTGTAACCCCCGAAAGTACACTCCAGTCCAAACCAAAAAAAAATTATTTTCTGTGTTTGTGAATTGTGTGCGCAGTAGCCGCACGTGCATCAACAAAGTAGTGCCAAGCGTGCGCCTGTGTCATAAGTAAAGGGCCGGCTGGCTTGACCGTTAAGGGTGCTGTAACCCCCGAAAGTACACTCCAGTCCAAACCAAAAAAAAATTATTTTCTGTGTTTGTGAATTGTGTGCGCAGTAGCCGCACGTGCATCAACAAAGTAGTGCCAAGAGTGCGCCTGTGTCATAAGTAAAGGGCCGGCTGGCTTGACCGTTAAAGGGTGCTGTAACCCCCGAAAGTACACTCCAGTCCAAACCAAAAAAAATTATTTTCTGTGTTTGTGAATTGTGTGCGCAGTAGCCGCACGTGCATCAACAAAGTAGTGCCAAGCGTGCACCTGTGTCATAAGTAAAGGGCCGGCTGGCTTGACCGTTAAAGGGTGCTGTAACCCCCAAAGTACACTCCAGTCCAAACCAAAAAAAAATTATTTTCTGTGTTTGTGAATTGTGTGCGCAGTAGCCGCACGTGCATCAACAAAGTAGTGCCAAGCGTGCGCCTGTGTCATAAGTAAAGGGCCGGCTGGCTTGACCGTTAAAGGGTGCTGTAACCCCCGAAAGTACAATCCAGTCCAAACCAAAAAAAAATTATTTTCTGTGTTTGTGAATTGTGTGCGCAGTAGCCGCACGTGCATCAACAAAGTAGTGCCAAGCGTGCGCCTGTGTCATAAGTAAAGGGCCGGCTGGCTTGACCGTTAAAGGGTGCTGTAACCCCCAAAGTACACTCCAGTCCAAACCAAAAAAAAATTATTTTCTGTGTTTGTGAATTGTGTGCGCAGTAGCCGCACGTGCATCAACAAAGTAGTGCCAAGAGTGCGCCTGTGTCATAAGTAAAGGGCCGGCTGGCTTGACCGTTAAAGGGTGCTGTAACCCCCGAAAGTACACTCCAGTCCAAACCAAAAAAAATTATTTTCTGTGTTTGTGAATTGTGTGCGCAGTAGCCGCACGTGCATCAACAAAGTAGTGCCAAGCGTGCGCCTGTGTCATAAGTAAAGGGCCGGCTGGCTTGACCGTTAAAGGGTGCTGTAACCCCCGAAAGTACACTCCAGTCCAAACCAAAAAAAAATTATTTTCTGTGTTTGTGAATTGTGTGCGCAGTAGCCGCACGTGCATCAACAAAGTAGTGCCAAGCGTGCGCCTGTGTCATAAGTAAAGGGCCGGCTGGCTTGACCGTTAAAGGGTGCTATAACCCCCGAAAGTACACTCCAGTCCAAACCAAAAAAAAATTATTTTCTGTGTTTGTGAATTGTGTGCGCAGTAGCCGCACGTGCATCAACAAAGTAGTGCCAAGCGTGCGCCTGTGTCATAAGTAAAGGGCCGGCTGGCTTGACCGTTAAAGGGTGCTGTAACCCCCAAAGTACACTCCAGTCCAAACCAAAAAAATAATTATTTTCTGTGTTTGTGAATTGTGTGCGCAGTAGCCGCACGTGCATCAACAAAGTAGTGCCAAGAGTGCGCCTGTGTCATAAGTAAAGGGCCGGCTGGCTTGACCGTTAAAGGGTGCTGTAACCCACAAAGTACACTCCAGTCCAAACCAAAAAAAAAATTATTTTCTGTGTTTAGCCGCACGTATATATCAAATCGATATAACATAAATGGAGGACCAAACTTTCTCCGATAAAAATAAAATAGAGAAAGATCAAGAACCACTTCCTCCTAGTGCTGAAGCTGCTGCCACTAGTCATGACATAGACGATAACATGCCATCAACGTCATCTGCCAAGGCCGATGCCCAATGTCATAGTAGAGGGCACATACAATCCCAAATGGCAAAGTTCAGGAAAATGACCTTGAAAAAGACATTTAAATCAGCTGAAGAGAAACGTAAACTTGCCAATATGCCATTTACGACACGGAGTGGCAAGGAACGGCTAAGGTCGATCCCTAGTATGTTCATGACTAGTGGTTCAGCTTCACATGACGATGGAAGCCCTCCTCCCACTAAAAAAATCAAAAGAGTTAAGCTGGCAAAAGCACAGCGAAGAACTGTGCTTTCTAAGAAGATATCACAAATCCCCAAGGAGAGTCCAAGTGTGGTGGTGGTTGCGATGCCTGACCTTCCCAGCACTGGATGGGAAGAGGTGGCTCTTTCCACCATTTACACGCCCCCTGCAAGTGCTGAAAGGAGCACCCACAGTCCACTTGCTGATATGCAAATTGAAGATGTCACTGTTGAAGTACAACAGGATGAGGATACTGGTGTAGCTGGCGCTGAGGAGGAAGTTGGCGAGGAGGATTCTGATGGTGATGTGGTTTGTTTAAATCAGGCTCCGGGGGAGACAGTTGTTGTCCGTGGGATGAAAAAGCCCATCACGGTCATGCCTGGGCAGAAGACCAAACATTCCACCTCTTTGGTCTGGCAATATTTCTATCCAAATCCGGACAACAACTGTCTTGCCATATGTACCATATGTAAAGGTGAAATAAGTAGGGGTAGGGACGTCAACCACCTAGGAACATCCTCCCTTATACGGCACCTGCAGCGCGTTCATAAAAAGTTACTGTCAAGTTCAGAAACTTTGGCTAAGACCGTAAGCAGTCCAGGGACACCTAAATCCCGTTGTCCTGTTGTATCCAAGCGCCTGCAAACCACACCGTCAACTCCCTCCTCGTCAATTTCCTCCTTAGTCAGGATCGGAAGTAGTCCTGCAGGCCATGTCACTGGCATGACTGACTCTCCTATCCGGGATTCCTCTGGAGGATCCTGCATTGCTACGCCTACTGCTGCCGCTGCTGCTGTTGCTGCTGCTGGGAGTCGTTCATCATCCCAGAGAGGAAGTAGGAACACCACTACTTTTACTAAACAATTGACCCTCCAACAGTCCTTAGCGAGGAGGATGAAGTACGACAGCAGTCATCCTGAAGCAAAACGTATAACTGAGGCCTTGACTGCTATGTTGGTGTTAGACGTGCGTCCGGTATCCGCCATTAGTGCAGTGGGATTTAGACAATTGATGGAGGTAGTGTGTCCCCGGTTCCAAATCCCGTCTAGATTCCACTTCACTAGGCAGGCGATACCGAGACTGTACAGAAACGTCAGAAAAAGTGTCCTCAGTGTCCTGAAAAATGCCATTGTACACAATGTCCACTTAACCACGGACATGTGGACAAGTGGAACAGGGCAGACTAAGGACTATATGACTGTGACAGCCCACTGGGTAGATGTATCACCTTACGCAGCAACAGCAGCAGCGTCACCAGTAGCAGCATCTCAGAAACGCCAGCTCGTTACAAGGCAGGCTACGCTGTGTATCACCGGTTTCAGTAAGAGGCACACCGCCGACAACCTCTTAGAGAAACTGAGGGAAATCATCGCCCAGTGGCTTACCCCACTTAGACTCTCCTGGGGATTTGTGATATCTGACAACGCCACCAATATTGTGCGGGCATTACATCTGGGCAAATTCCAGCACGTCCCATGTTTTGCTCACACAATAAACTTGGTGGTGCAGAATTTTCTGAAAAGCGACAGGGGCGTGCAGGAGACGCTTTGGGTGGCCCGAAAAATTTCTGGCCACTTTCGCCATTCAGCGACTGCGTGCCGAAGACTGGAGCGCCAGCAAACACTCTTGAACCTGCCCCGCCATCACCTGAAGCAAGAGGTTGTGACGCGGTGGAACTCAACCCTCTATATGCTTCAGAGGATGGAGGAGCAGCAAAAGGCCATACAAGCCTATACATCCACCTATGACATAGGCAAAGGAGGGGGTATGCACCTGACTCAAGCGCAGTGGAGAATGATTTCCGTGTTGTTCAAGGTTCTCCAGCCCTTCGAACTTGCCACACGTGAAGTCAGTTCAGACACAGCCAGCTTGAGTCAGGTCATTCCCCTCATCAGGCTTTTGCAGAAGCAGCTGGAGAAAGTGAAGGAGGAGCTAAGACGGAGCGATTCCGCTCGGCATGTGGGACTTGTGGATGAAGCCCTTCATTCGCTTTGCCAGGATTCCAGGGTGGTCAATCTGTTGAAATCAGACCACTACATTTTGGCCACCGTGCTTGATCCTAGGTTTAAAGCCTATGTGGTGTCTCTCTTTCCGGCCGACACAAGCCTGCAGAGGTGCAAAGACCTGCTGGTGAACACACTGTCAGCTGAAGCGGAATGTGACACGTCAACGGCTCCTTCTTCATTTTCTCCCGCAACTGGGGCTGCCAGGAAAAAACTTAGGTATCCTAAGCAACCCGCTGGCGGTGATGCAGGGCAGGCAGGACCAAGTTTGGACATCTGGTCCGGACTGAAGGACCTGGCAACAATTTCTGACATGTCTACTGTCACTGCATATGATACTGTCACCATTGACAGAATGGTGGAGGATTACATCGGTGACAGCATCCAAGTAGGCATGTCAGACAGTCCATACCTGTACTGGCAGGAAAAAGAGGCAATTTGGAGGCCCCTGTACAAGCTGGCTCTATTTTACCTGAGTTGCCCCCCCTCCAGTGTGTACTCCGAAAGAGTGTTTAGTGCAGCCGGGAACCTTGTCAGCGAAAGGCGTAGGAGGTTGCTTCCACAGAATGTGGAGAAGATGATGTTCATCAAAATGAATTATCAGCTCTTCCAGGGAGACCAGCCTCCAGAAGGTACAGAGGGACCTGTGGTGGTGGATTCAAGTGGGGACGAGTTAATACTTTGTGAGGATGAGGATGTACACACTGAAGAGGGTGAGGAATCGGTGGATGAGGAGGATGAGGATGACATCTTGCCTCCGTAGAGCCAGTTTGTGCAGGGACACATTAATTGCCAGCTTGTTTTGTGGGGGCCCAAACGAACCAATCATTTCAGCCACAGTTGTGTGGCAGACCCTGGCGCTGAAATGATTGATTTGTTAAAGTGTGCATGTCCTGTTTATACAACATAAGGGTGGGTGGGAGGGCCCAAGGACAATTCCATCTTGCACTTCTTTTTTTTCTTTGCATTATGTACAGTTTGGGGCCTAGTTTTTCTAACTGCCATCCTGTCTGCCACTGCAGTGTCACTCCTAGATGGGTCACGTGTTTGTGCCGCCCACTCGTGTCGCTTAGCATAGTCATCCAGCTACCTCGGTGCAACCTTTTGGACATGAAAACACTATTGTGAGGTGTGAGGTGTTCAGAATAGACTGGAAATGAGTGGAAATTAAGGTTATTGAGGTTAATAATAGCATAGGAGCAGAGAAACCAACAAATTCTGTGATTTTAGCTGTTTTTATGCTTTTTTAAAAAAAAATACAGATCCAAAACACAAAACCCAGAACCCAAAACACGGAAGGGTGGTTTTGGCAAAACCAATCCAGATCCAAAACACGAAGAAAGATCCAGATCCAAAACCAAAACACAAAACACGAAAAGTGGCCGGTGCACACCCCTAATATATATACACACGTATATATTATACACACTAAGGGCTACAGTACCTGCCTGTCAGCGCTCTGCACCGCTGAGGTGCACCAAGAGGGAATCATGACTCAACACTTCTTTATATTGGAGCGGCGCCTCGGCTCCCTCTGACTGCGGCCATCGAGGAGCTCCCTACAGTCTCTGACTGTAGTAAGCTCCTCGGCGG
Source organism: Taudactylus pleione (assembly GCA_031769625.1). Taxonomy (NCBI): domain Eukaryota; kingdom Metazoa; phylum Chordata; class Amphibia; order Anura; family Myobatrachidae; genus Taudactylus; species Taudactylus pleione. Next base: position 5,610,580 of record JAUIMM010000518.1, read on the forward strand.
CTGCTGTTAGGAAACAGCCGCCGACAAGGACAATAGCGGCGCCGGAGACAGCTAAATGCTGTTAATAGCAGCGGCGACTGTGTGGGGGGGCCCCTTATGTGTGGGGACCCCGGGACGACTGTCCCTTCGCCCTCTCTATAATCCGGCCCTGGTTCTACTCACATTCAATTCCATGTAAGTGGCCACAAGAAACCTTATTTGAAAATGCATGTAACCATAGGGATCACTGAGCCTTATAACCAATGAAGGGAAATGGCACTGATTATCCCATTTCAATGTATATATCTCTGATATTTTTGATTCCAAGTACCAAAAAGCTATATAATGTGGGTAAAGTGCAAACAGGGAGATTTCTAGACTCTTCAGGGCAGGGCCGGATTAAGGTCTGTGGGGGCCCCTGGGCAACAAACATGTGGGGGCCCCTATCAATAAAAGTAAAAAAAAATAATATATATATATATATATATATATATATTTTAACACATGTATATGTAATAAAATATATATATATATATATATATATATATATATATATAAGACTGTGGTGCCAGCAATTGAAATTCCAATCAACACATATCATTATATATATATATATATATTAGGGGTGAGCGGGTTTGGATTTCTGAAATACGAACCCCCCCGAGCCCCCCCGATCCGAGTCCGATCCGAATCAGGCTCGACTTTTCCCTCCTGACTCGGATCTGAAATCGAGGCAAAACGTCATCATCCCGCCTTCCGAGTCTCGCGGGTTTTGGATCCTATATAAGGTACCCACGTCGGCGCCATTTTCTCACTCGGCTGTGGACAGTGAAGAGGGAGGGTGGGAGTTAGGGCTGTGTAGTGTAGTGTAGTGTAGTGCTGCTGTTGTCCACTACTTCAAAGTCCATAGGGGCTGGCTGTGTTGTGCTGTGCTGCTGTTGTTAATAGGGGCTGTGTCCACTACTTCAAAGTCCATAGGGGCTGGCTGGACTGTGTTGTGCAGTCAGTTCTCCATAGGGGCTGTGTCCACTCCAAAGTCCTGTGCAGTGTCCCAGTCCTAAAGAGGTGCTGTAGTGTTGTCCAGGGGGTGCTCTGTCCATCAGGGGTGCTCCCCCCAAGTGCTAAAAAAATAATATATTTTCTGTGTTTGTGAATTGTGTGCGCAGTAGCCGCACGTGCATCAACAAAGTAGTGCCAAGCGTGCGCCTGTGTCATAAGTAAAGGGCCGGCTGGCTTGACCGTTAAAGGGTGCTGTAACCCCCGAAAGTACACTCCAGTCCAAACCAAAAAAAAATTATTTTCTGTGTTTGTGAATTGTGTGCGCAGTAGCCGCACGTGCATCAACAAAGTAGTGCCAAGCGTGCGCCTGTGTCATAAGTAAAGGGCCGGCTGGCTTGACCGTTAAGGGTGCTGTAACCCCCGAAAGTACACTCCAGTCCAAACCAAAAAAAAAATTATTTTCTGTGTTTGTGAATTGTGTGCGCAGTAGCCGCATGTGCATCAACAAAGTAGTGCCAAGCGTGCGCCTGTGTCATAAGTAAAGGGCCAGCTGGCTTGACCGTTAAAGGGTGCTGTAACCCCCAAAATACACTCCAGTCCAAACCAAAAAAAATTTTATTTTCTGTGTTTGTGAATTGTGTGCGCAGTAGCCGCACGTGCATCAACAAAGTAGTGCCAAGCATGCGCCTGTGTCATAAGTAAAGGGCCGGCTGGCTTGACCGTTAAAGGGTGCTGTAACCCCCGAAAGTACACTCCAGTCCAAACCAAAAAAAAAATTATTTTCTGTGTTTGTGAATTGTGTGCGCAGTAGCCGCACGTGCATCAACAAAGTAGTGCCAAGCGTGCGCCTGTGTCATAAGTAAAGGGCCGGCTGGCTTGACCGTTAAAGGGTGCTGTAACCCCCAAAGTACACTCCAGTCCAAACCGAAAAAATATAATTTTCTGTGTTTGTGAATTGTGTGCGCAGTAGCCGCACGTGCATCAACAAAGTAGTGCCAAGTGTGCGCCTGTGTCATAAGTAAAGGGCCGGCTGGCTTGACCATTAAAGGGTGCTGTAACCCCCGAAAGTACACTCCAGTCCAAACCAAAAAAAAAATTATTTTCTGTGTTTGTGAATTGTGTGCGCAGTAGCCGCACGTGCATCAACAAAGTAGTGCCAAGCGTGCGCCTGTGTCATAAGTAAAGGGCCGGCTGGCTTGACCGTTAAAGGGTTCTGTAACCCCCAAAGTACACTCCAAACCAAAAAAATATATATTTTCTGTGTTTGTGACTTGTGTGCACTGTGGCTGCACGTGCATCAACAAAGGAGCAGCGCCAAGCGTGCGCCTGTGTCCCATAAGTAAAGAGCCGGCTGGCTCATTTCTTAAAGGGTGGTGTAACCCACAAAGTGCACTACTCTCCAGCAAAAATAAAAAAATATTTTCTGTGTTTGTGTGCGCTTTAGCCGCACGTATATATATCAATATAACATAAATGGAGGACCAAACTTTCTCTGATAAAAATAAAATAGGGAAAGATCAAGAACCACTTCCTACTAGTGCTGTTGCTGCTGCTGGGAGTTGTTCATCATCCCAGAGAGGAAGTAGGAACATCACTACTTTTACTAAACAATTGACCCTCCAACAGTCCCTAGCGATGAGGATGAAGTACGACAGCAGTCATCCTGAAGCAAAACGTATAACTGAGGCCTTGACTGCTATGTTGGTGTTAGACGTGCGTCCGGTATCCGACATTAGTGCAGTGGGATTTAGACAATTGATGGAGGTAGTGTGTCCTCGGTTCCAAATCCCGTCTAGATTCCACCTGCATCCTCAAAGCAGCAGCGACAAGCGTGCGTCTGTCTGTTAAAGGGTGGTGACACCCTCAAAGTGTGCTACACAAACAATTAAAATATTGTTCTTTTTTTTTCTGTCTTTGTGAAATGTGTGGGCTGTAGCCGCACCTGCATCCTTAAAGCAGCAGCGACAAGCGTGCGTCTGTCTGTTAAAGGGTGGTGACACCCTCAAAGTGTTCTACACAAACAATTAAAATATTGTTCTTTTTTTTCGGTCTTTGTGAAATGTGTGGGCTGTAGCCGCACCTGCATCCTTAAAGCAGCAGCGACAAGCGTGCGTCTGTCTGTTAAAGGGTGGTGACACCCTCAAAGTGTGCTACACAAACAATAAAAATATTCTTCTTTTTTCTGTCTTTGTGAATTGTGTGGGCTGTAGCCGCACCTGCATCCTTAAAGCAGCAGCGACAAGCGTGCGTCTGTCTGTTAAAGGGTGGTGACACCCTCAAAGTGTGCTACACAAACAATTAAAATATTGTTCTTTTTTTTTCGGTCTTTGTGAAATGTGTGGGCTGTAGCCGCACCTGCATCCTTAAAGCAGCAGCGACAAGTGTGCGTCTGTCTGTTAAAGGGTGGTGACACCCTCAAAGTGTGCTACACAAAGAATAAAAATATTCTTCTTCTTTTTTCTGTCTTTGTGAATTGTGTGGGCTGTAGCTGCACTTGCATCCTCAAAGCAGCAGCGACAAGCGTGCGTCTGTCTGTTAGAGGGTGGTGTAACCCTCAAAGTGTGCTCCACAAACAATAAAAATATTCTTTTTTTTTTTCTGTCTTTGTGAATTGTGTGGGCTGTAGCCGCACTTGAATCCTCAAAGCAGCAGCGACAAGCGTGCGTCTGTCTGTTAAAGGATTACATCGGTGACAGCATCCAAGTAGGCATGTCAGACAGTCCGTACCTGTACTGGCAGGAAAAAGAAGCAATTTGGAGGTCCCTGTACAAACTGGCTCTATTTTACCTGAGTTGCCCCCCCTCCAGTGTGTACTCCGAAAGAGTGTTTAGTGCAGCCGGGAACCTTGTTAGCGAAAGGCGTAGGAGGTTGCTTCCACAAAATGTGGAGAAGATGATGTTCATAAAATGAATGATCAACTCTTCCAGGGAGACCAGCCTCCAGAACGTACAGAGGGACCTGTGGTTCCAGCAGGGACGAATTAATACTCTGTGAGGATGAGGATGTACATAACACTGAAGAGGGTGAGGAATCTGTGGATGAGGAGGATGAGGACGACTTCTTGCCTCCGTAGAGCCAGTTTGTGCAGGGACAGATTAATTGCCAGCTTGTTTTGTGGGGGCCCAAACGAACCAATCATTTCAGCCACAGTTGTGTGGCAGACCCTGGCGCTGAAATGATTGGTTTGTTAAAGTGTGCATGTCCTGTTTATACAACATAAGGGTGGGTGGGAGGGCCCAAGGACAATTCCATCTTGCACCTCTTTTTTTTCTTTGCATTATGTACAGTTTGGGGCCTAGTTTTTCAATGCCATCCTGTCTGCCACTGCAGTTTCACGCCTAGATGGGTCACGTGTTTGTGCCGCCCACTCGTGTCGCTTAGCATAGTCATCCAGCTACCTCGGTGCAACCTTTTGGACATAAAAACACTATTGTGAGGTGTGAGGTATTCAGAATAGACTGGAAATGAGTGGAAATTAAGGTTATTGAGGTTAATAATAGCATAGGAGCAGAAAAACCTACAAATTCTGTGATTTTAGCTGTTTTTATGCTTTTTTTCAAAAAAATACAGATCCAAAACACAAAACCCAGAACCCAAAACACGGAAGGGTGGTTTTGGCAAAACCAATCCAGATCCAAAACACGAAGAAAGATCCAGATCCAAAACCAAAACACAAAACACGAAAAGTGGCCGGTGCACACCCCTAATCTGCATATATGTATGTATATGTATATATGTGTATATGTTAGTCTGTCTTGTATATTGTTTGTCTGTTTACAATCAACATTATTGGTTTTTATAAATATCTGTATACACAGTTACAGCTATAATTCCATTAAAAATATATATTTTTTGAATATAAACTCAGTGTTTGAGCATATTCTAAACTACCAACACAAATTACAACACCAATTACCTGTGGGCAAGCGCGGGCACTACCCCCCTTTTCACATTGACTAGATAAGAGCTAGAGGTTCCTCTTATAGTCCCTGCTACTGCCTCAAGTATATAAGGGGAGTGAGCGCTGACCAACCATTTCCTTTTAAATAAATAAACATTGACTAGTATAGCTGCTGTAGCTATAAGCCCCCTATCGCAATTGAGACTAGCACATTAACTTATTGCATATATAAATATCTCCAAACATTAATTTATTTATTATTCTAATAATAATGACACGGAGACAGATTCTATCAATTATCAATCAATCAATAACTTAACTGGGCGGCGGCCGAAAGAAACAGCAGCCATCAGAGGTCAGTACCTACGAAATCAGATGACTAGAAAAACTTGCAGTGCCAATTGCCCACTCAACAAGTCCATAGGTCACATGAGATTCTCCCATACCTTCCAATGCACGGTTAGCCAACCAAGGCTGCTGACCCCAGCAGGGACAATCAGTCAAAAGGTACAAAGGGGAGTGACTTATTAATCAGCTCACTGACCTTCCGGCTGCAGTTCTTTCCCACCCAACGCCAAAGAAACAAAAAAAAAAGGTGACATCAAAAATGGGCAAAAAAAATAAATAAAAATTGAGAGGGAGGGGAAAAAGCTGAAAAGAGGCAGTCTCATATCTGCAGCTGCCCTAAGTAAACTGTAGCTCCTCCCACACCACACCTTAATAACTCTGCCATTGGTTACACACTGAAACAAATTAACCCTCTACTATCTATGCAGCTAAGATGTACCACTGTCCTATAACCTAAGGGTTTAAAGTCCGTCCTGCACACATGGGTGCCCTCCGTCTTCAAAATATGCATACATATATCCCTATATATCACTATGCAATTTTTGGTCAGTATCAGAGCACTCACAGAGGGAGCATACCTTTTAGAGACACTGCTGAGATAGTTGCTGGCATTGGGCATCATGGCAGCGCTTGAATAATCTCACATGGGCCCTCATTCAGAGCCGCTCGTTAGCGGCAGTACGCTCGTTCCGAGCGATGTTTGCACATCTGCGCATGCGTACGGTTTTTAGTACGCATGCGCGAACCAGTCAGTGCGGCCGAAAATCGTTGGTACGCAATATAGCGAGTGCCTGCTATTTTGAGTGACAGAATGAGGCGTATGTGGGTGGTAACAGGGGAAGGTGCTTGAAAATGGGGAGTGGAGATCCGAACGCAGGCGTGCTTAAAGGTCAAAACGGGCGTTTTATGGGTGTGCATATTTAAAACAGCAGCGTCATTGACCACGTCACTGGGTTATTTTATAACCAGAACTGCTCGCAAATTTGTGGTAGCAAACACCAACCACAAGAATAGCGAGCAGTTCATACGCTGGTCGATGTACTCGATTAATCTAATAAATAGCGGACATGACGTAGGATGCGAGCGGCCAGGGGGCGTTTTTAACAAATAAACGAGCGTATGTTTTGCTCGCTCGTTCAGACTTAGAGGTGTGAACAGACTGCAATGTGCGTACGGATCATTTGAATAGCCACCCCTTGTTTTTAAACGAGCGACCACAAATAGCGAACGGCTCTGAATGAGGGCCATGGTGCGGAGAAGCAGCCCTATAACAGTGTGCAGTGCAGTGAGGGCTTATGGAGACTTCCACTGCACCACAAGTATTATGCCTGGTGGTACTTGAACTGCTGGTGGGCGGGCAAGTGGAGGTTCAAGGTTGCGATTTCAGTGGGTGGGTCTTGTAGCTGGCAGCACTGCAGATGCTGTGAGCCTATTTTAATTGGGGGCCAGGAGCTGCAGCTCCACCCACCCCATTGCTACTCCGGCCCTGGTTTTACTACTTTATGCAAATGCCAGTGTCCTTTCAACTAATACGGAGGATTATGCGCATGTAAACAGGAATCAGTGCTGCCCCCTTATGTTACAATGGTCGACACAACTGTCATCATTATTAGCTGCACACAGAGGCGTAAGTAGGGTATTTGGTGCCCAGGGCAATGTGAAAAATGCTCCCCCATTGTAAACTATGTGCGCACGCCGAAGGACATTCCAAGACTGGGCATGGCCACATGCCACAAGGGGTTTGGCTACTGGAAAATGCAGGCGTGTCAACATGACACGCCACCATTTCTCATAACTCTGGGAACATTCCTTTCCATTCCAGTTTGAATACCAGGTACAGTATGACTATATTTTACATTTAGATGGAGAATTTGAAGTACTGTAGCTTGAAATTGTTAGAATTCACAGGCTTTCTCTGTAGTAGCAGGTGGTTCCATTGGTAAGGTGACTGACTGCAAAGCATTAAGGAGCTAAGGGCCTGATTCAGAGTTGCTCGCTGCTGCCCTCAGGGCCTGTTTTGTTTTTTTCTCCAGCCCAATCGCAAAGCTGTGGGTGACCACCCACAGCTTGTGCGAGTGGCCTGGAGTCCTTCACGATTATCACGACCATCGGGCTTGCGACGAGACCCAGTGGTACAGTCTCGGCTCCCGCAAGCCCAAGTGGACTTCCTGCTCTAATATAACAGGAAGTCCACTACTGACATCACTAGTGATGTCAGTAGGGCTGCCCACAAATGCCAGGCATTCCTAAGGGAACGCCTACATTTGTGCAGCCACCCCCCCTCCCCGCCTACAAAACGGGCCGAGCTGTCACTCACCATCGACAACCGCCCCGTCTTGTAGCGAGACCCATAGCGACTGAGCTGCACTATAAAACAATTGTGGTTTGACTTTTGTTTTGGAAACTCCACTATCTCCCAGGAGTCATGAGAGCCATATCCTTACCTCAGTCGAAAAATCACATTATCTATAGTGGCATGAACCTGAGTACATATAGAAAGACACAAAAGGAAAAATTACAAATGCACAACTCCAACACACCTGAAGGCATGAGACTCCTTCAACCTAAACTAGCACCCCTCCCCACCTATCCCCCATTGGTTTTCAGCAGGGATTCTGGCATGTTTGACTGTACTTTTGAAAAAGGCACAATTTAGGTAAGTCCTATAAATTTACTGTATATAGTGCAGCTATCAGTTGATTTTGGGGGCGTGGTTCCCCTGGATTGCTTTGGTTGGGCTGCTTTAGGGCATGGCATTATAGCATTATTTGCACTTTTAGCAACTTTACTTCTAACATATGCAGTAGCTGCTCCTATCTATCTAACACTCATTTACACTTCACCTTTCTCACTAGAGTGATGCCCTGGGGTGGCTCAGCTGGGCTGGTTTGGGGGTGTCCCGCCTTTAACCCCAGTATGCTTGGGACCTACCCTAAGAGGTTACCTGGACATGGTGGGTAGGCCCATAACCTTGGCCATGACTATGCTAAAACCTCTATTTATTGCAAAATTGTATTTCAAAATGTATTATATAAGTATTTAGTAATGTTGGAGTTGTGCACTTGTAACTTTTCCTTTTGTGTCTGCAACATTAGTCTCAGCAGGTAGCACCTCCCATTATTTATATTCAGAGTGTGCAGTCTAGGGCCCTTCTCCATATACAAATAGAAAGAGTAAAATGCTTTGTACAAACTTAATTGAAAAAGAAAAGAGACTTCTTCAGCCCCAGAAATATCATCATGTATAGTATATTATCATCAGAGGCATATCTACACCTTGACCAGGATGGCACTCGCCAGGGGCGCTGGCCTCCCAGCTCCATCTCTGCAAGCGGATTTCTGGCCCCCAGCACAAGCTCCGTCCCAAGGAGCTTCCTATACTTATTAATGAAGCATAGCCTTCTTATATACTTTATATCATATACCACTTTGTATATATATATGTTTATATGTTTCCTGATGACGGAGCCGTTAGGGCCTTGAAATGTTGAACTGAATTAAAAAAGAGTTATTTACATTCAAAATCCTGGAGTGACGTTCAGTGTTCTGCCTCAAACAGGGACAGCACACTTCCAGATATCTATATATCTATATCTATATATATATATATATATATATATATATATACGCCATTGTGGGTGGCACTCACATGTAGTAGAAAAACTGCAGGTGCCCTCCGGAGAAGCTCCGCTGCGGGGGCTCCAATATATGTACGTACCGGCGGCACTCGGTGCAGATAAATAACCACTCAGACAGCAGATATATGTATCAACGTTTCGATGTTACACCATCATCATCAGGATATCAAAAAGACATAAAACAGTGCACTTACTTATACCCCCACCAGCTAACACGCCTGGAAACAGCTTCCGGGTCCGTCCCGGTGGCGCCCACAGATGACGTCACCAACGCGACCCGTTACCATAGCTTCTAAGCAATAAACAAACACATACATATATTCATGGTTATGGACAAGGAGGCTAATACATGGTTACTGGTATCATAATAACGATATACCGATCTCATCAAAGATGCAAAAAACTTTACACCATACTTGAAAACAATATTAGCTAAACATAGTACATTGAATATCGTAATAATCGTAACCCGATGTCAGCATTAAACCCAGAGCATGCATATTGGATGAATTTCTTATAGTCCTGGTTAAAATTAACATATTCCAAAGACAAACATTTATAACAGACAAAGACACAAGTACTGTAAAAGCCAATCGAAAATTAGTATCAATTAACATCACCTATGAAGAGTCCACTGCAGAATAGTAAAAGGTCAACTCTGTAGCCAATCGGAATCTAAACGTGCCAAGCACAAAATTGCTAATAAGCATAAACAGCAAGGTATTGAAAACATATGTCAAAACTAGTTATAAAGCAAATGACCATATCTGTTATTGATAGACAGAATCTTAATGCTAATATCGTAATCCATAGCGTCTCACAGAAAACAATGTAAGCCCAGGTTGTCATTTAGCCCCTTAGGAGATAAAGTACCAAGTCTAAAAATCCACTGTGATTCACACTGCAACAGCCTCTTAGAACGATCTCCCCCACGAGTAAGAGGTGGGATATGATTGATTAAAATATAGCGCAATGCTGAAATATTGTGCCCAGCCTGTAAGAAGTGCCTAGCAACCGGTTGGTCGCTAGCGCCCGTACTGATGGCCGCTCGGATGGCTGACCTGTGCAATGCCATACGCTCACGTAGGGTTCTGTCAGTTTTGCCGACATACCCTAGCCCACAAGGGCAGGTAATAAGGTAGATAACATATTTGGTCATACAACCCAATCTGTATCTAATCCTATACCGTTTGCCACTATGTGGATTGACAAACGAATCCCCAGTTGTCAAATATCTACAAGTTAGGCAATTAAGACACTTAAAGCATCCATTTTTTAACCTCATGAAATTACGTTCATCGTTTTTCTTTCTGTCTGGGCCGCTGCCAACATCGCTTTTAACCACCCAATCATGGATATTCTTGCCACGTGTGTAGCAGGACATAATCATAGTATCAATAAGATTAAGGTCAGAATCATTCTGTACTATTCTGTACTATAGGCCAAAGCTGTTTTGACAGTCTGCTAATAATAGGGCTGAAAATATTGTAATGATTGACCCAAGGCATATGTTTATTATGATTAGAGGTCGTTTTAGGACGCAATAACTGTTCGCGTGGAATACTCATGGCTTTGTCTTTGGCCACCAACAGGGAATCCTTATGGTAACCACGAGACAGAAGCCTACTAACCATTTCATCCATTCTATTACTCGCTGTTTCAATGTCATTACAAATGCGTTTGGCTCTCACAAATTGTGAATAGGGCAGGCCATATTTTAAAGGTTTAGGGTGGAAACTATCGGCATGAAGCAAGGAATTTCTGTCAGTAGGTTTTCTGTATAGAGATGTACCAACAATACCGTCATGGTGATGCACCTCCACATCCAAAAAAGTGACACGTTCTGCTTGAATATTGTAAGTAAATTTAATAGGACTCTCACCATTATTGTGTCCCTCTATGAACTCAATAAATTCGTTGCGAGTACCCGTCCAAATTATGAATATGTCATCTATATATCGAGTATTTAGGTGTATACACTCCGAAATGAAAGGTAAGGAAAAGAAGATGTTGCATTCTTCCATAAACATGTATGCATTGGCGTACGATGGGGCCACATTCGACCCCATCGCACATCCAATGCATTGCAAATACAGTTTGCCCGCATAGGTAAAGTAGTTGCATGTAAGAATCATATTCAAAAGTTGGACTACCAATTCAATATCAGGACCACTATATAAGGGATTACCCTCAATTAGCTTACGTACTGCCTCAATGCCAGATTCGTTAGGTATGATCATATAGAGGTTGGAAATATCTATACTACATAATAGGCTGTTAGATGGAATATCCCCAATGGCCAAAAGCTTGTTCAAAAAGGAGGTGGTGTCCATCAGGAAGTCTGGATGTCCAGTTACACAGGGTTGTAACAAGGTATCCAAGTATACGGAGACACATTGAAACAATGACCCCCGTGCCGAAATAATCGGCCGTCCGGGGGGATTGTCAAGGCTTTTATGTACCTTGGGTAATGTATACATAATCGGAATGATAGGATATTTAGGCACAAGAGAATCACAGAGTTCCTGAGAAATAATCCCACGATCAACAGCATGTTGCAGACACAATAACAATTCACCCCTAAATCGTACAGTTGGATCGGAATCTAGTGGCAAATATACATTAGAGTCACTGAGTTGTCTCACAATTTCAGCATGATACATAGCAACATCCTGTACCACTATCGACCCGCCTTTGTCGGCAGGTCGTATAACAATGTCATCATAATTCGATAGTGCTTTCAAAGCTCTAAATTCATTGTTGCTTAGATTATGGTGGATCCGAGCTTTAGAAGAGGACAGGGCCTTGTTAACCTCTTTATCGATCATATTGATGAAGGTTTTTATCGATGGATTATTAGAAAGGGGATCATAAGTGGATCTCTTGGATAATTTTTTCACTGACATAGGAATATCAGATGCTTACACATCGATGGTTTGTTTTCTAGAGCCACTGTATTTGTCATGTAGCCGCAGTTTGCGGGATAATTTATATTTCTCCACTTCCCAAGAAAAATAGTCAAATTTCACCGTCGGCACAAAAGATAAGCCCCTTGACAGTACCTGAGTTTCTATGTCAGTCAAAGGATGGCTGAATACGTTGAATATTACCGCTTCTTCAGAAGAGGGGGTCTCCCTGGACGTCTCCTTCCTCGACCATTGTCTTCCACGGCGTGTAAAGCATCGACGGGATCTCGCGGCTGCCTGCGGGTACGTACCCCTAAAGGGAGATGAGCAGAAGTGTTTGGTACACGGGGGCCAGTATCAGAATCACTGGTAGTGACGCCGTCACTATTCTGCAGTGGACTCTTCATAGGTGATGTTAATTGATACTAATTTTCGATTGGCTTTTACAGTACTTGTGTCTTTGTCTGTTATAAATGTTTGTCTTTGGAATATGTTTATTTTAACGAGGACTATAAGAAATTCATCCAATATGCATGCTCTGGGTTTAATGCTGACATCGGGTTACGATTATTACGATATTCAATGTACTATGTTTAGCTAATATTGTTTTCAAGTATGGTGTAAAGTTTTTTGCATCTTTGATGAGATCGGTATATCGTTATTATGATACCAGTAACCATGTATTAGCCTCCTTGTCCATAACCATGAATATATGTATGTGTTTGTTTATTGCTTAGAAGCTATGGTAACGGGTCGCGTTGGTGACTTCATCTGTGGGCGCCACCGGGACGGACCCGGAAGCTGCTTCCAGGCGTGTTAGCTGGTGGGCGTATAAGTAAGTGCACTGTTTTATGTCTTTTTGATATCCTGATGACGATGGTGTAACATCGAAACGTTGATACATATATCTGCTGTCTGAGTGGTTATCTGCACCGAGTGCTGCCGGTACGTACATATATTGGAGCCCCCGCAGCGGACCTTCTCCGGAGGGCACCTGCCGTTTTTCTACTACATGTGAGTGCCACCCACAGTGGCGTATGTATGAGTCCGTCCTCTGTGGCAGATTGGGATTGACTCAGGGAACAGGCACCCATTACGATTGTCCATTTACTCTTGCACCGTTTTATGTCTTTTTTTCATGCTGTGTTCTTTTTATTTTTGAACATGGCTGAAGGTCGTTTGAATATGGACGAGGAATTATGTGAGGCTTTAAACCTGGCTGTATTGACACAAGGCCAAGTGCTTTCTTTCACTGACTCTGAAGCTGAATCTATTTTATTTAAAGAACCATTTGATGAATTGAGTAATAAGTCCCCTAATCAGTTATATCGTGATTTACTTAAACTGAAACAGAGGGAAATTGACTATTTTTATCATGGTGTCACCCTCAGTGAATATTACAAAGAAAAACACATCCCACGTGGGTTCCGTGTAAAGAACTGCCCGACCATCGGCCGCCATAATGTATCTTTTTGTAAACGCTGGATTGCTATCTTGAACAAGTGCAGCTATGACTTAATATTGCTTGTTATAGAGGAGGCTACACGTGAGTTACAGCTTATCCGTGACAAAATATCTGCTTTTGAAATAGCCCACAAGGATGCACTTGAAACGGATGATGGGACAAACTGGCATGATAAATTAACCACTCAGTTAGCTACATATAGGAGGGAGTTGATCCAGTTAAAAAAATTAAAAAAGGCTAAAGTTATCAATGATTATGAACAGAATCGTGTGTACCTTTGGATTAGTGGGGGACAGCGACAGTTGGAAAGACCTAGGCGAAGAGGTCCAAGACGTTTTCTACCTGACTCTGACCTTTCACAGGACGCCGACACTACCAGTGATTCTGATACTGGCCCCCGTGTACCAAACACTTCTGCTCATCTCCCTTTAGGGGTACGTACCCGCAGGCAGCCGCGAGATCCCGTCGACGCTTTATACGCCGTGGAAGACAATGGTCTAGGAAGGAGACGTCCAGGGAGACCCCCTCTTCTGAAGAAGCGGGAATATTCAACTTATCCAGCCATCCTTTGACTGACATAGAAACTCAGGTACTGTCAAGGGGCTTATCTTTTGTGCCGACGGTCAAATTTGACTATTTTTCTTGGGAAGTGGAGAAATATAAATTATCCCGCAAACTGTGGCTACATGAGGAATACAGTGGCTCTAGAAAACAAACCATCGATGTGGAACCATCTGATATTCCTATGTCAGTGAAAAAATTATCCAAGAGATCCACTTATGATCTCCTTTCTAATAATCCATCGATAAAAACCTTCATCAATATGATCGATAAAGAGGTTAACAAGGCCCTGTCCTCTTCTAAAGCTCGGATCCACCATAATCTAAGCACCAATGTTTTTATAGCTTTGAAAGCACTATCGAATTATGATGACATTGTTATACGACCTGCCGACAAAGGCGGGTCGATAGTGGTACAGGATGTTGCTATGTATCATGCTGAAATTGTGAGACAACTCAGTGACTCTAATGTATATTTGCCACTAGATTCCGATCCAACTGTACGATTTAGGGGTGAATTGTTATTGTGTCTGCAACATGCTGTTGATCGTGGGATTATTTCTCAGGAACTCTGTGATTCTCTTGTGCCTAAATATCCTATCATTCCGATTATGTATACATTACCCAAGGTACATAAAAGCCTTGACAATCCCCCCGGACGGCCGATTATTTCGGCATGGGGGTCATTGTTTCAATGTGTCTCCGTATACTTGGATACCTTGTTACAACCCTGTGTAACTGGACATCCAGACTTCCTGATGGACACCACCTCCTTTTTGAACAAGCTTTTGGCCATTGGGGATATTCCATCTAACAGCCTATTATGTAGTATAGATATTTCCAACCTCTATACGATCATACCTAACGAATCTGGCATTGAGGCAGTACGTAAGCTAATTGAGGGTAATCCCTTATATAGTGGTCCTGATATTGAATTGGTAGTCCAACTTTTGAATATGATTCTCACATGCAACTACTTTACCTATGCGGGCAAACTGTATTTGCAATGCATTGGATGTGCGATGGGGTCGAATGTGGCCCCATCGTACGCCAATGCATACATGTTTATGGAAGAATGCAACATCTTCTTTTCCTTACCTTTCATTTCGGAGCGTATACACCTATATACTCGATATATAGATGACATATTCATAATTTGGACGGGTACTCGCAACGAATTTATTGAGTTCATAGAGGGACACAATAATGGTGAGAGTCCTATTAAATTTACTTACAATATTCAAGCAGAACGTGTCACTTTTTTGGATGTGGAGGTGCATCACCATGACGGTATTGTTGGTACATCTCTATACAGTAAACCTACTGACAGAAATTCCTTGCTTCATGCCGATAGTTTCCACCCTAAACCTTTAAAATATGGCCTGCCCTATTCACAATTTGTGAGAGCCAAACGCATTTGTAATGACATTGCAACAGCGAGTAATAGAATGGATGAAATGGTTAGTAGGCTTCTGTCTCGTGGTTACCATAAGGATTCCCTGTTGGTGGCCAAAGACAAAGCCATGAGTATTCCACGCGAACAGTTATTGCGTCCTAAAACGACCTCTAATCATAATAAACATATGCCTTGGGTCAATCATTACAATATTTTCAGCCCTATTATTAGCAGACTGTCAAAACAGCTTTGGCCTATAGTACAGAATAGTACAGAATGATTCTGACCTTAATCTTATTGATACTATGATTATGTCCTGCTACACACGTGGCAAGAATATCCATGATTGGGTGGTTAAAAGCGATGTTGGCAGCGGCCCAGACAGAAAGAAAAACGATGAACGTAATTTCATGAGGTTAAAAAATGGATGCTTTAAGTGTCTTAATTGCCTAACTTGTAGATATTTGACAACTGGGGATTCGTTTGTCAATCCACATAGTGGCAAACGGTATAGGATTAGATACAGATTGGGTTGTACGACCAAATATGTTATCTACCTTATTACCTGCCCTTGTGGGCTAGGGTATGTCGGCAAAACTGACAGAACCCTACGTGAGCGTATGGCATTGCTCAGGTCAGCCATCCGAGCGGCCATCAGTACGGGCGCTAGCGACCAACCGGTTGCTAGGCACTTCTTACAGGCTGGGCACAATATTTCAGCATTGCGCTATATTTTAATCGATCATATCCCACCTCTTACTCGTGGGGGAGATCGTTCTAAGAGGCTGTTGCAGTGTGAATCACAGTGGATTTTTAGACTTGGTACTTTATCTCCTAAGGGGCTAAATGACAACCTGGGCTTACATTGTTTTCTGTGAGACGCTATGGATTACGATATTAGCGTTAAGATTCTGTCTATCAATAACAGATATGGTCATTTGCTTTATAACTAGTTTTGACATATGTTTTCAATGCCTTGCTGTTTATGCTTATTAGCAATTTTGTGCTTGGCACGTTTAGATTCCGATTGGCTACAGAGTTGACCTTTTACTATTCTGCAGTGGACTCTTCATAGGTGATGTTAATTGATACTAATTTTCGATTGGCTTTTACAGTACTTGTGTCTTTGTCTGTTATAAATGTTTGTCTTTGGAATATGTTAATTTTAACCAGGACTATAAGAAATTCATCCAATATGCATGCTCTGGGTTTAATGCTGACATCGGGTTACGATTATTACGATATTCAATGTACTATGTTTAGCTAATATTGTTTTCAAGTATGGTGTAAAGTTTTTTGCATCTTTGATGAGATCGGTATATCGTTATTATGATACCAGTAACCATGTATTAGCCTCCTTGTCCATAACCATGAATATATGTATGTGTTTGTTTATTGCTTAGAAGCTATGGTAACGGGTCGCGTTGGTGACGTCATCTGTGGGCGCCACCGGGACGGACCCATAAGCTGCTTCCAGGCGTGTTAGCTGGTGGGGGTATAAGTAAGTGCACTGTTTTATGTCTTTTTGATATCCTGATGATGATGGTGTAACATCGAAATGTTGATACATATATCTGGTGTCTGAGTGGTTATTTATCTGCACCGAGTGCCGCCGGTACGTACATATATATATATATATATATATATATATATATATATGGTGTATCTGCTTATCTTCTTCAGATAAGCTGTTATTTTCTCTAAATTATTGTACGAGCAACCTTATACTCTTATGTGCTATTATTGTTTGTAAAAACCATCTGCACTATGTATGTTTGTTTTTTCTTGTATGTATCTGTTGGAGTTCTATTAAATCCATGAAAAACTACTCGTTATGTGGATGACTTCATGTGGACCTATAATACTTTGAGATAAGCCCAATTCATTTATTCATATGGCACGGGTTCACTTTTAGAATTGTATTTATTCACTTTGGTGGCAATTGCACTAATTTGCACTAGGAGGCACCTTTTGTCATTTATTGTATTTCAGATTGGAGGAGGCGGTGTGGATCCTGACAACGAGCTTGGCCGTCCTACACTTGGATTTTCCAGTGCACCTATACATAGTATAGACTTTGTTTTCAAAAGATCAAATTTTTGGACTTTTTGTATTCACTCTTTATTCTTGTGTACATTTTTTTCAGCGCTAATCGTGTTTTTTATATATATATATATATATATATATCGTTTATACTACTTACCATATGCTAATCACTATTTATTTAATCTTTTAATCTCAACTAAATGGTTAGAAAGTGCAAATATTACATCATTTACACTTAAAATGTATAAACAGTAAAATAATTAGCTTTTATGCAAATTACTTAGTTGCTAAACTTTATGCTTCTAAATGAAGTAATGTGTGCACTGTCTGCTTAGTTGACATTAAAGGATTAGATCACTGATGATGATTAGCATATGGTATTAATGAAAAAATATATAATTTAAAAAACAATAAATACATTTGTCTCCCTAATTGCAATGGTATACTGTATGATTATAACTTCTACCACATGTTGGATAGTGACTTGTGTCTGTTATCTGACTTATTGAGAGCTCACCCTCGAGCCTTGTGGTGGAGGGAAGACCCAAAGACCCTTTCCCCCTAAGGGGCCTTTTGGCTCTGGGAGTGAGGGATGTCGAGGGGTCCCCACTTAGCTTTAGTGAAGGGGATCTGAAGAAACCATTTTCTCCTCAATAGGGCCTTATGGCTCTGACTGGTTGGGGAGGAATTGGGCCCTTCACCTTTTGGAGGGGACTCAAAGTCTTATGCACTGGGTCATTGGAGCACACACCTCAGGCTTCAATAAAAAGAAAGAGCTCTGATGTTCTGGAGATTGTGGATTTGTATTACACCACTATCTAGAGCTATGGTTTCTGTATTGGGTGAAGGGAGATTTTTCCTCAGTACCAAGCAAAACCTACTGGGTGTAGCACTAAATCTTCAGGCCAGGAGTAACATGGGGTGCCTAGATTGACACGGGAGGGGGGTGCCAGTCCTCTAGATACCCTTATTATCATTACCCTTATCACCATGAGCAAGGACAACAATGCTAGATATGTAATTAGCATAATCACATATGCTGGGTACACACTGCAAAGATATATCTGCAGATGATGGTCGTTCAAACACACTGAACGGCCATCATCTGCCTCTGGTCGTGGGTCCCACCGGCCAGGGGGCGGGGCGGGGTCGTGTCTCCCCCCCTCCCCGCGGCCTCTGCTACATGTGTACTTGATCGGCCAATATATCTGTCAGTGTGTAACCAGCATTAGATTGTTTGTCTTGCCATCTGGAATGTTAGATATTGTGTTTTTGGCCCCAAAAGAAACTATCAGAGTTATATGCTAATCCCGTTGTGACTTTTTGCGCAGTCTGTGAGATGTATTGACGCCTTCCTGTGGCTTTGCCAATCCAAAAATCTACGTAAAAATCGCAGCCTATGCATAAAATGTCACAGCATTGGTTGCAATTCAGACGATCATCGGCCTGTTGTGTAACCCCATGGCTACTCAGAATGGATAACAGAACTAAGACACCAGCACCAAAAATGCAGTCGCTGGATCCAACATGCCTATGAAACGGTTGCGTCATGCCCATGTTCTCATACCACCCCCATTACCAGCCATTACCAACCATAACTGTAACTGTCACTCACTTTGTGGCTAAATCCTTCCTGTGAGCAACATCACAGAGGAACCAAGACACATGTGCCGTGCGCGTTAGATAATCGCACTGTAATAAAAACATTGGACAGCTGCGTAAATATCAGCATAGCGTACAACTCTAAGTCAGGCCACGTAAATATCAGCATAGCGTACAACTCTAAGTCAGGCCACGTAAACATCAGCATAGCATACAACTAAGTCAGGCCACATAAATATCAGCATAGAGTACAAGTCTAAGTCAGGCCACGTAAATATCAATCAACATTGACAGCACGCCCCCTTTGGTGCGAGACCCGGAGCGATGGAGAGCCTGTCGCTCGCCAGGTCTCGCGCATGCGCATGACGGAGCTCCCTCCGTCGTGCGCATGCGCAGTGGGGAACATCGACCCGCTTGCGAGCGTCCTGCCGCTCGCGAGCGAGTCTGAATGACCCCCTTTGTCCATACTTCTGTTTATTATTCTTTTGTATGAATACGGCATTTTTATCCTGTTTGTCTATTTTTATTTGAAATATTGATATCCCATCTCTTGATACCCTTTGAGATTGTACTTTTTTCTTTATTATATATTTCTGGGAGGGATATAGGTTGTTTTTACTGTATTGCATCTGTTTACAACTATTGCTATTAAGTTTCTCTATAACTATATTTGGGTTAGTACTTATGTAATATTTGTCGCCGGTTTAGTCGCGGCCGGTTAGGACCCCCCTGGACTTGATTTGTTGGTGTATTTTGATTTTTTTTTCCATTTCAATTGATATTGGAAGTTCTTCTATTATTCCTGTATTGGTAATGTCAGACCGGATGGCCTCGGCTATTTGGTCCCATTGGTTTGATGATCTAAATATTTCAGTTTTTTTCTTATGAGTGTTATTTTTTTTGTATTTATTTTTATGAGTTTTTTTGTTTTTTTCTCCCTTGTTTTTTTCCCTTTATTTTTAGGGGGTGAGTCCATCCTATACAGATTGCTATTTGATAGTTTGTTACGTCAACGTGTCAATTACTGCTACTGAGATATTGTTTTTGTCTTTCCCAAACTCTGATATATGGGCTCATTAAAATTGTGCTCGTGGAACATAGGAGGGATTAATTCACCACTGAAGAGGAAACGTATTTTTACTTATCTTAGAAAATTACGTATTGATATAGCCCTTCTACAGGAAACACACCTTACTGATTTAGAAACTGCTAAACTGAATATGTTGAATAGAATTGTGCTTGCCTCTGTCTCTTTTAATACCATAGCTGGGGTGCGGTGATACTTATCAGTAGAGCTATTCCTTTTGTGATTCATTCATCTGTTATTGATCCTGAAGGGAGAATTGTTATAGTAGATGTCACGATTCAGAATAGCCATTTGTAACCTTTACACCCCAAATATATATTGTAAGCTGTTTTTCAAAAGTTTGTTGGCTAAACTATCTGGTGTGTCTTCTTCGGAATTAATTGTAGGGGGTGATTTCAATTTAGTTGCTTCCAATACTTTAGTCGTCGTCCCTAGTTACCTAAATTTGGGGTTCCATTTTTCGCTCAACAGTTAGAGCTTTCTGATGTTTGGAGGGTGCAGCATCCTATTGATTGTGAATGTACATGTCTTTCTGCTGTGCATGGTACGTTATCACTGACTGATTACTTATTTTTAGCTACCCATCTATTACCTAGAGTCTCAGACTCTGCGATTGAACCGATCTGTATTTCAGACCATGCACTAGTTTGGTTCCTACTGTGGACCGAGGTCTTTATCGTCAAAGGCGATTTCCTTCTAATTTGACTAATTCATTAACGTTTAGGAATATGCTAGAAGCAACATGGAAGTCATATCTTCAGGATAATATACATCATGCGCAGCAGAACCCTCAATTGTTCTGGCAAGCTTCTAAGCCAGTCATTATGTATTTTGCCAAACAGCATTCTTTAGATCTCAATGCTTCTTATGTAACAACACGGTAGTCCTTTCAGCAGCATATGAGGCTTATAAACAGCTTCCTAACCCATCCACGAAAGATGTTTATTTGCAGGCTAAATTAGAGTTTGATACTGTGCTTTCCCAGATTGGTGATAGGTTTGCTTTTCACCGAAACTGTAGTTTTAATATGTTAAAGGGGACACAATCACCTTCTATAATTAAGTCACTCAGGATGCCTGAGATCTTGTGTTCATTCTAGTAAACAAATCTCTGATGTACTTCGGGATGTTTATTCTGACTTGTATTCTGTGGAGAGAGTGGACTGTGCAGCGAAACAGTCCTTTTGGGACAGCATACAACTACTGTACCTCAGATAACGGTTGAGCAGACAGAGGCCTTGACGGCTCCTATAATCCTTAGATGAAGTTACAGCTGTTGTAAAAGCGCAAAAAAAATTTAAGGGCCCCGGCCCGGATGGTTTTACGGGGGAATATTATAAAATTATGTTGCCTTATATAGGTGACACATTGGTTTCCGTGTATAATGATATAATTGAAAGGAAAATAATGACCTTATATTTTAATTCTGCTACGTTGAAAGTCCTTCCTAAGCCTGGCCGTGTCCCGTAGCTCCCGGGATTTTACCGTCCTATTTCTTTTTTAAATTTAGATTATAAGATATTGACAAAAGTTATTGCAGATAGACTCTCACTGATTATTCCATTTATTATTCATGTCGATCAAACGGGATTTGTCTGGGGCAGGCATTCTGTTGTCAATCTACGTAAAGTATTGGCAGTACAGCAATGGTTGGAATGAGCTGATGGGCCTTCTGACACTGTCCTCTTGTCATTAGATGCAGAAAAGGCTTTTGACATGGTAACTTGGGATCACCTATATGAGGTCATGGGTCAGTTTGGTTTCCCAGTGTTGTTTATTCAAACATTGCAAACTGTTTATTCTATGCCATTGACTCAGATAGCCTGTAATGGGTATTTATCTCCTCCATTTCAGGTAGAACGAGGCATGAGGCAGGGTTGTCCCCTTTACCCACTTCTATTTGCACTCGCCCTGGAACCCCTGGCTATAGCTTTAAAGAACAATGTTTCTTTTACGGGAATTAGTGTGGGTTCCCAGGAACTTAAGTTAGCACTTTTCGCAGATAATATGCTTTTATTTGTAAGCAACCTGTCTATTTCGGTCCCTACGATAGTTGATCTTTTGACTACTTTTGGCTCCTTTGCAGGTTATAAGGTTAACTTGACTAAATCAGAATTTGGGCCATATAGCGGTATTGAAGAATATATTTTTCCCTAAATTATTTTATTTAATTCAAATGTCAGGCCACGTAAATATCAGCATAGCGTACAACTCTAAGTCAGGCCACGTAAATATCAGCATAGCGTACAACTCTAAGTCAGGCCACGTAAATATCAGCATAGCGTACAACTCTAAGTCAGGCCACGTAAATATCAGCATAGAGTACAACTCTAAGTCAGGCCAAGTAAATATCAGCATAGAGTACAACTCTAAGTCAGGCCACGTAAATATCAGCATAGAGTACAACTCTTAAGTCAGGCACTTCAATATCAGCAAAGAGTACAACTCTAAGTCATGCCACATAAATATCAGCATAGTGTACAACTCTAAGTCAGGCCACATAAATATCAGCATAGAGTACAACTCTAAGTCAGGCCATGTAAATATCAGCATAGCGTACAACTCTAAGCCAGGCCACGTAAATATCAGCATAGCGTACAACTCTAAGCCAGGCCATGTAAATATTAGCATAGCGTACAACTCTAAGTCAGGCCACTTAAATATCAGCATAGCGTACAACTTTAAGTTAGGCCACGTAAATATCAGCAGACTTCCGGTTCCGGCTTCCATGTGCTAGCAGCCGCACCCCGGAGTTCCGCTACCACCGCGACTATTCTCGGCCACAAACGCCGTTTTACGGCGTCCACATTTCCATAAATTGGATCTGCACTGTTTTCCTTGGTAAACTTGACTGATGCTTTGTATCACACCTAAACTAAAATGTTCAGCTTGCAATGGTAGTTGACCTAATGGATGATATGGATGATATTAGTGAGGCAGGCAAAAAAAAAATAATTATGCTTGTCTACTGAAAATAAAATACACTAAATTGTTAACAAAAATGTGGACAGCCCTTCTAATAAATGTGGATTGCCATTTCAGCCACAACAATTGCTAACAGGTGCTTAAAATCAAACACAGCCATGTAATCTCCATAATCACAGACAGTAGAAAGGCTTGTAAAGCATAGTAACAGGTACTGTCATTGGATGCCAAATTTCCAACAAGTCAGTTAATAAAATACAATGTTTGCTCTGTTAGAGTTGCCCTTGTCAAATGTAAGTGCTGCTATTGTGAAGTGGAAACATCTAGGCATAATAACAGCTAAGCTACAATGCGGTAGGTCACACAAGCTCACAGAACAGAACCACCCAGTGAAACGCGTAATACAGAGGTTCCCAAACTTCGGAATTAAAGTACAATG
The DNA here is from genome assembly GCA_031769625.1 of Taudactylus pleione. Classification (NCBI taxonomy): domain Eukaryota; kingdom Metazoa; phylum Chordata; class Amphibia; order Anura; family Myobatrachidae; genus Taudactylus; species Taudactylus pleione. The sequence continues at coordinate 5,633,869 of JAUIMM010000518.1, forward strand.
TAGGTATGTAGTCATATTGTTGACATTCAGAATATCAACACTGGAATGTTGAATGGTTCTGAATGTTGATATTCAGAATGTTGACAATGTAATTAATAATGTTGACATGTCATAATTTTGACATGCAAAATGTCTACATTCTCCATGTCTACAGATCAGCATTAGGGTTAGGCTGTGGGTAGGGTTATGGTAAGGTTAGGCTGTGGTTAGTGTTAGGTTACCATTAGGGTTAGGATTAGGTTGCCGTTAGAGTTAGGATTAGGCTGCCATTAAGGTTAGGCTGCCATTAGGGTTATACAATATTGTCAACATTCACATTGTCAACATACATAATGCCATGTTTGCATCTAAACATTATGTATATGTGTATTTGTATACCTAAATAGCTAAGGATAGCAGTGACAAGTACCAAAAATGTAAATACAAAAATTTAAATATGTGTATAATGGAGCTAATGATAAGGTCAAAACAAAAAGAGTTTGCTCCAGTCAGTGTGGATGGAATGTAGTCAGCATCCTGGCTCCAGAATTCCAACCGCTGACATCCTGACTGTAAGTATTAGGCTTGGGGTTCGGTTTAGGGTAGGGGTGAGGGTTAGGCACTACGGCAGGAGTGGGTAACCTTTTTTCTGCCGAGGGCCATTTTGATATATATAACATTATTCGCGGTCCTTATACGGACCCCGGGCCAGAGGTTCCCCATCCCTGCACTAGGAGGAGGACCACTGGGATCCCGTACCCAACCCGTGTGGTTCCACCAGTTGATATTACAAATAAATAACCGTGTCTTTGTACTTCTACACCTATATAAATAATGGTGCTAATTGCAGGTACAGGAAACAGCTGTGTTCTCACCAGTCAGTGTCTTTACTGAGAGTGTAAAATGTGTATTAAAAAGGAGAGAAAATATAAAATAGATGGGCTAGTTTGCAGGTTACACATACATGTATGTGAAAATAGTAGAGCCTGATTCAGAGATATACGGTGTTGCAATCGCAGAGGCGATTTTGTATATTGCGGTGCAGCTATTGTTTGTAAAATAGCACCCTCCTCTAACAGTACTGAGATGCCCTCCTCTAACAGTACTGAGATGCCCACCTAGCAGTCCTGAGATGCCCTCCTCTAACAGTACTGAGATACCCACCTCTAACAATACTGAGATGCCCTCCTCTAACAGTCCTGAGATGCCCTCCTCTAACAGTCCTGAGATGCCCTCCTCTAACAGTATTGAGATGCCCTCCTCTAACAGTCCTGAGATGCCCTCCTCTAACAGTACTAAGATGCCCTCCTCTAACAGTCCTGAGATGCCCTCTTCTAACAGTCCTGAGATTCCCTCCTCTAACAGTACTGAGATGCCCTCCTCTAACAGTCCTGAGATGCCCTCCTCTATCAGTACTGATATGCCCTCCTCTAACAGTATCGAGATGCCCTTCTCTAACAGTCCTGAGATGCCCTCCTCTATCAGTACTGAGATGCCCTCCTCTAACAGTATTGAGATGCCCTCCTCTAACAGTATTGAGATTCCCTCCTCTAACAGTCCTGAGATGCCCTCCTCTAACAGTATTGAGATGCCCTCCTCTAACAGTATTGAGAAGCCCTCCTCTAACAGTACTGAGATGCCCTCCTCTAACAGTACTGAGATGCCCTCCTCTAACAGTACTGAGATGCTCTTCTCTAACAGTACTGGGAAGCCCACCGGAGCCAATGCTAACAGCACCGCAAATGCACACACATTCGCAGCTCATACACAGGTACACCGATAATTGGTCATGTGATCATTGAAGGTATGCGTGCGGGATCACAGAGAGGACTTGGCGCATGCGCATTTCGGCACATTCGCAGTCAACTGATAATTGGTCAACTGCACAGTATACATCTCTGAATGAGGTCCGTAGTATTTACAATACATGACTGTACAGTAGTCTGGGTTTCTAATAGTCACAATAATAAAGAGCAGACATAAACATTTTTCAGGAACAATGAGTTTTGTAAGTGCGGTAATCTCCTTTTACAAAGCTACAGATGTACCATATTTCTTGATACTGGGGGGTTTTTTTTGGCTTCTTTAAGTTCCATGCACCTTGATTGCCTTCATTGGTCAGAGTGCGTTAATTACTCAATGCAGAGTTCATGTGGAGTTAGTTGGACATTGGAAGTTGAATAGGCATTCAATGCGCTTTTTCACTCTACGCATGAGCTGTAAAATGTCATACACTTCAGCAAGTATGCAGACTCTCTGCTGTGTATCAATGCAGATCGGAGGTGGGAAGTGGTGAGCTAGCATAGGCTGAATACAGTAATGGTGTGTAAATGGACCTTAGGGGGGAAGCAGCCGCCTATACACTTCTCAGTGGTTGATAGCTGAACTAGGCTATCCCAGCCAGGGCTTGTAGCATGATATAAAAAAAACAGGCAGTGTCAGGCCAGCAATTAAAATTGGGCAGTGTGTGGGGATTCTTTTTTAGAATGTTGATATTTAATGCACCAACATTGGAATGTGGACATCATTATATATTTTTTTTTTTTTAGGGTTAGGTTTAGGGTTATATGTAGGGTTCGGGTTAACATAAAATAAGAAAAAACATTCTGGTGTCGACCTAAGTTTATAGCAACTAGGAGATCCAGCATACCTACAGTAAGTCATATGACAACTAGAGTATACATTGCATGCTGACAGTTGTTGTACTAGAAGATCCAGCAATACCCATGGCTGCCATTGCATGATGATGGTTGTTGTACTAGAAGATCCAGCATACCCATGGCTGCCATTACATGCTGATAGTTGTTGTACTAGGAGATCCAGCAAACCCACAGCTGCCATTGTTTGCTAACGGTTGTTGTACAAGAAGAATCAGCATACTTATGGCTGCCATTTCATGCTGATGGTTGTTGTACTAAAAGATCCAGCATACCCATGGCTGCCATTACATGCTGATGGTTGTTGTACTAGGAGATATGGCATACCTATGGCTGCCAGGGCGTGCTGCCGGTTGTTGTACTAAGAGAACCAGCATACCCATGGCTGTCATTGTATGCTGATGGTTGTTGTACTAGAAGATCCAGCATAACCATGGCTGCCAGGGCATGCTGCCGGTTGTTGTACTAAGAGAACCATCATACCCATGGCTGTAAGGGCATGCTGACACACACTTAGGGACAACTGGTAACTGGTAAGCAGACTTTAAGTAAAATAATAAAAATCCAAATCGAAAATGTTTTGTAATAGAGATAAGAACACCCCCGACAAGAACACTTATTCTTCAATGTATTGCTCACATAAATGAATGACAAACAAGTCACTTATCACTTGTATTATAAAATGAGTATTTCCCACACTCTAGGGTAGTTAGACCATGGGAGATCCCTATATAACATCCAAGTGATACTCAACTAGCATAATATATACTACTGCTCCACTTTATATATCTCCAAGGCTTAATACATCTCCCCCTAAATGTGCAGATGTGTGGATGCTATCTTGGCATGCAAAAGTAGGCGCATCAAAGTCAGTTACTTGGCTGCTGCGGGTTCTCCAGCACCTCAATATTTGTGCTATGTCTGTACATAGCATTTATAAATTATATGGTGGATGTAATCGGAGCAGCCATTTTATATATATATATATATATATATATATACACAGTTCCAGCAATCCGGCACTCATAAAAAATAAACAGACCCCGTTGCCTGCTTATCTGAGCGTTACTATGTTACGCTATAAACATAAACCCTTGTAAAAGCGGCACTCAGAGGATTCAAATAAAGAAAGTACACCAGTTGTCACCTGTGGTCAATGTTTCATTGTTTGCACATTGACGAAAATGTGCAGACATTGAAAACGTTGACCACAGGAGGTGATCTTTATTTTAATCCTCAGAGTGCCGCTATATATATACTCCTGAAGAAGTCCATTCCAACAGTCATAACAAGTAGGGTATACTGATGGTATATCTGTGTGCCAGTACTGAGGTTCCTACCAGTTGAGCTCACATCCATAAGTAACAATTAGAGACTTATGAACATTTATTGCCAAATTAATTGGACTTTCCAGCGCTCTCCAGTGTGTTTTGCTCTTTTGATCCTTACTAAGGAATCTACTGAGAGGTTCAGCTTTAACACTGTTTACTACTACATGTGTGTGTATATATGTATATATATATATATATATATATATACAGTATATGTGTGTGTATATATGTATATATATGTATATATATATATATATATATATATGATGTAGTCAGGGTGCCGGCGGTCGAAATGCTGACCGCCAGAATCCCGACACTGAAAGCCCGGCATGGGACTAAAGATAGGCGTCTAGATACCGAGGCCAATCATTAGCCCCACGCCGAAATCCTGACGCCCGGCATACTGAACATAGGTTAGCCGGGCATCGAGAGCTGTTAGCCGTGGGGGGGGAGGGGGTCAGGTTTAGGCACCACCAGGGGGGATTTAGGGTTAGGCACACACGGGAGGGTTAGGTTTAGGGTGCGGGGAGGGGGGTTAGGCATCATGGGGGGGATTTCGGGTTAGGTACCTCCCCCAGAGTCTTAGGGTTAGGCACCCCCAAGGGAGGGTTTGGGGGTAGAGGGGAGGGTTAAATATACTTACCAGCCGGCGTTGGGATTTTGATCTGTCGGGCTTCCAGGGTCGCGATTTGAACCGACAGCTTTTATGCCGTCTGTATTAAATACCAAACTCACATATATGATTTAAAAAAAACACACACAAAAAAAAGACCAGGTTCTATGTCACGAACTGCAAAAAGAGGATGCAATGATGTGCACAAATTGCATTACCTCTTTATTTTTAGTACATGACTACCCCCAGACAACAGTACCTGACTTCTGACCTCCTGTTGCAGATAGGGAAGAGCAGGTGGCTTACAGTAGGATGACTGCATGACAAGGGCTTAGAGAAGACTTCACTGTAGAAATGTACAGACTTTATGATACAATATGTTAAGGTGTGCTGTATCTAGGCCGTTGCCTCTTCTGCATGCACATATCAGAGCAGAAGTAATTGGTTTGTATGTTTTTTTTATATCATACCCCCTCCCATAATCAGAGAAATCGTGACCAGGTACTGTACGTATCTCTCCCAGAACAGTTTCCCTGAGAATGGCTGCTGGCTGCTAAGGATAGAGAGGCTGGCATGCCGCTAGGACCCTATATGCTTGGAGACTGATTCAGATTCTGATCACCAGGCTCCAGTCACACAGCAGCACGTACAGGAGCTGCTACTATACGCAGCAGCAGCAGCAGATCGCAATCAGAGCCATGCTAACCCATCTCCCCGAGCCCGGGAGGAGGTCAGCCTGTGCACCACTACCACATCCCTGAGCCTTGGCCAGAACCGCAGCTCCCCAGCGATCCCTCTACATGCACTAAAGCACGGGTCACGCCAGAACTTTTACAGGATTTGCCCCTGTGGACGTGTTTTTTTTTTCCACGAGAAATCTTTTTTTTTTTTTTTTTCTTCTCTCTCCAGTGTGTGGATGCTGCCTGCAGTGCGCATGCGCCTCTCTATTAGGAATTATCGCCTGGCTCCAGACTTTAGTTGCATTCGTGGTATCTTCTGTCATTAGGCAACATTTTCAATTTTTTTTTATTTTTTATTCTTCTTTTTATAATATATATAAACTTAGTAATGAGGAGGCTACAAAACAGAGGATATTTCGGGATTGCATCGTTTCCTGTGATGGTAGCCATGGTGTGCTGTGCTCAAAGGTGAGATGGTGTTGCTGCAGATACAGTACATATGTCTGCTGGTGTTATTGTTATTAATTGGTGTGCTGTGACAATGCTCATATATGGGATGTAATAGGGAGGGAGGGGAGAGGGGAAGTTGTCTGAATGCTTGCACTTTAGTGTAGATACTGACTCCAGTCTATACTTCTTCCCACCCAGCGTTAATGAGCCCAGCAACATGTCATATGTGAAAGAAACAGTGGATAGATTGCTCAAAGGATATGACATCCGTTTGAGGCCAGACTTTGGAGGTAATGAAACCAATACATGATCATATTGTATACATGGTAATGCAACACATCATCTCTGCTTCTTGCTGATGCGCACAACACATTGATTGCTCATAATAAAACAAAATATGTATTAGCCATCCATCCTGGAATATACATGCATATTGCTCCTATGACAAGTCTGTGTATAATTGTTTTTTTTTCTTCTTCCTCAGGCCCTCCCGTTGATGTCGGGATGAGAATTACTGTAGCCAGCATAGATATGGTCTCTGAAGTCAACATGGTAAGTACATGAGTACATCCTTTGAATTAAAAAAGAGAGAGAGATTGCTCCGTATTCACAGCTGAGTACACAGCAACTTTGTGTCAACTTGGTCTTCTCTGAGCTAGTGAGGTTGCTAATTGTCCTGGTGATGGATAAAGCTAATTGTATATCTTTATATTTAATTCTGAAATAGGAAATGTCTCCAGCTGTTGTGCACTGTATGTGTGTTTGTTTCTCTAGCCTACTTCAGTACCATGGACAGCTCTGCGTGTTCCCGGCCTGTTGCTTTGCTGGTACTGGGAGTAAATTGACTGGTGCTTTAGTCACTTTGTAGAACGTAAGAGTTGCGTCACTGTGATGGTGATTGATGTTTCTCGTGGAAGGGTGGGGGTTTGTTGCGGAAGTGGGGTCTTACTGAGCTTACTTGTGCATGTGAAATCAAGTTGTGATGGAGAGAATGACTCACAGGGTGACTGTGCAATAATGTAAAATATACATTTAACTATGGAGTAGAAAATATTCTTCACATATTATTTTACATCTGTTTTTTAACTGGAATTTGTAATGTTATGCTGTTTGTTTTGTGTTCTTAATTATTTCTCGTTAGTGCTATTAAAATGAAGGCTGCATTTGAAAAAATATATTGTGCGTTATAATTTGCCTGTTTGAGTAGATACTGTACTCCATGGGTGAAATCATTCTATTAAAACTGGTTAAGAGCTGTGTAACAAGGCAGCTAATGTTTTTGAAATTCTTTTAATAGAAAGCGAACCAATAGTCTACCACTGCAACAATTTTGATGTAACACTGAACAAACTTTACATGTGTCTTTTAGTTTTGTTTGAGCATAACTTTATATCATCATTTTACCATAATTATTAATGTGTTCTTAGTAATAATGTACCTTAAAAGTTAACTTTGTTTGTGAAGAACTATTTTCCAAGAAAATTAGGTTATCTTTGTTGTAAAGCAGATCTGCTATGTACATACAATCATATCCAGGGCAAAGACCTAAACTTATCATCTTTTGGGAATCAGTATGATTTACGGTTCTAATCCCGACAGCGGCAGGCCGACAGAGGAGGAAATCCTGATCGTTTATTAAGGTGAGTATAACTAACCTAATGCCCCCCCCCAACCCTAACCCTCCCTTAGGGGTGCCTAACCCTAATCTCCCCCCAAGTTCCTAACCCCCCTCTAAGTGCCTAAACCTAACCCCCCCTTCCCCGCAGCCTAACCCTAAGTCTCCCAGAGGGGTGCCTAACCCTAACCTCCCCCCCCCAAGTGCCTAACCCCCCTCTAAGTGCTAAACCTAACCCCCTTTCCTGCAGCCTAACCCTAAGTCTCCTGGGGGGTGCCTAACCCTAACCTCCCCCCGGGAGCCCCTAATCTAACCCACCCCCGCGACTGTCCGCGCCCGGCTTACCTTCGATCGGTAACCTGGGTGTCGGGCTCCCGGCTTAGGTCTAATGACAGGCGTCGGGATTTCAGCACCTGTCATTTGTAGCTTGCCGGGATTAGACAGTCGGGAAGACAGTGGTCGGTTTGCGACCGCTGGCTTCCAGACTGCTTCCCATCTTTTGTATCAGAGGGCAACATAAATGTATGTGTTTCTTTAGTTCACTGTAGTTTTTTATCTTTTCTTGGGGGATTATTACTTTGATTTCTATTTTTTTTGTTTTGCTATGTTTTGCATAGATCTCTAAAGGCCCCGACACACAGAGCGTTATAGCAGCTGATCCGACAGATTGGGACGATATTGTAGCTATATCGTTCCGTGCGTGGGCATGATATCATCTGCTGTGTGCTCCCATGGGATCGTCCGTCACGCCTCCAGATCTTTCTGCATGCACAAAAGATTTGGAGAAACGATGTACGATCCCATGCTGGTCTATGCGGGGGTGGAGGGGGGCCGGCATATCGGCAGTCGGGCACCAGATCGCTCCATGTGTGGGGACCGCTCGATATGTCGGCCATCGGGTCATGGATCACATCGCTGGGTACACATCGTACTGTGGCCCTGATTCAGAGCTGCTCGCAAAAAGCACTTGCTCTGAATCAGGGCAGCTGCTTTTTTTAAAACCATCCTCCTGGCCGCTCGCTAAGCTGTGGGTTACGACCCACAGCTTTTGCGAGAGGCCATTTGATGGTCGTGACCATCGGGCTTGCGAGGAGACCCTTCTGGTAGGATCTCGTCTGCCGCAAGCCCCACTGGTGATGTCAGTAGGGCCGCCCACAAACAGCAGGTGTTCCTTCAGGAACTACTCCGTTTGTCCAGCCACCCCTGGCCCTCCCCGTCTACAAAACGGGGTGAGCTGTCGATCAACATTGACAGCCACCCCGTTTTGCTGCGAGCCCCGGAGCGAGTGATTTCTCGCTCATTCTGGGGCTCGCGCACGCACAGTGCGCACGCCCCACATTCGCACTGCCCGGCCATCGACCTGCTTGCAAGCGGGTCTGAATCAGGCCCTGTGTGTACCCAGCTTTAGTGAAGTGTTGTTACTGTATTAATTTAAGAATGCAACCAGCTGGATGCTTTAGTGTGCATTCAAAGTGAATGTACTTTAATGCATATATATGGACACAGTCCAGATTTTTTAAAGTAACAAACATATTTACACTTATAATTGAAGAGGTGTAATTGGGATGTAATGGGGCATTTTCACTATTCAAAGTTCAGAGAGAGTGTTTATGGATCTGCGAGCTAATGCTGAATACACCTTACACCGACCCAGCGGCCCACTCAACCGACGGAGCGACCGATTTGGAAAGCTAAACAACCTTACCAATCAGCCACTCAATATGTTTGGTCAGACATCACAACTGGACGGGCATTTAAATTTGTCCACCCAGTTGTGATGTCAGTGTTGGCGGTTCCTGCGGCCACTGTACGGGTGGTCGTTGGGTCACCCGTATACACCAGCAGATGTACAGATTAATCATGTGTACACTTGGACAGATGCACTATGCCAGTGTTTCTCAAACTCGGTCCTCAGGACCCCACACAGTTCACATTTTCTAGGTCACATGGCAGGTGGACAAGTGTATTCACTACTCACTGACACATTTTAACAGATTCACAGGTGGAGTGAATTACTTCACTTGTGAGTCTGTGAGGAGACCTGTTAAACATGCAGTGTTTGGGGTCCTGAGGACCAAGTTTGAGAACCTGTGCACTATGCGATATGTCATATGGCATAGTGTGTACTCAGCTTAAGGGTAATGACAGCATAACTTTAGCTCCTAATACACACTGATGATGATGACTGACAGACAACCAAGTGTTAGGGATGGGTGCACCACAAAAAGGCATATAACTGCATACTTGTGCATATAAGCATCTTGTTCAATGTACATACGAGCTCATTCAGACCCGCTCGCTACATGCATTTGCTCGCTCCCAGCATATGTAAATCCAGCGCACACCCAGCAAGGTAGGCGATCGCACACCAAGGCATAAGCACGCCCACTATGTCTTGACGTGCGATCACTTTGTGTATGCAGACGCCCACCAGCCATTCATAAGACGCCTACTTGCGCACGTCATCCCCTGGAAGTGCATGAAAACATTGGTACATCGAGCACCATTGGGTGTGCTTGCAGCGCTTGAGGTAGACTATACTCTGCCGCAAGCACTGCGATCACTTCAGTATGAAATACAACCAGGTAACGTGTACTATGACTCTGCCTGGTAATTATGCACACCTCTAAAACAGCATTGAAACGCTCAGGCACGCCTGTGTTCGCACCTCCACTCCCCCGTTTCTAGAGGCCAGCCCCTGTCACCACCCACAAATGGCCTCTCCTGTCACTCATTCAACTGGGCTGTCTATGCTGGGCGAGCGATGTATACGCATGCAAAGATTGCAAAAATTGGGCAGCTACGAGCGATCGCTTCCTAGCTAGCGGGTCTGAATCAGCACCATAGTGCGGGAGAGCATCTGTCTGATCTCCGTCTAACTCTGCATCAGGTCCCATGTGTGTTAAAACATTTGTTTCAGGGTAACTCTTGTATTAGACATGGCCTATTTATCAAGTTTTAATAAGTGGCCTATTTATCAAGTTTTACTAAGGGGCCTATTTATCAAGCTTTCTTTTTGCATGATCTAAGGCCAGTTCAATCATGAAGAGACAACAGTTTCTCTTGCAATTTACTAAGGGCAGAACGCAAGCAATATCAAAGATATCGTCTGTGTTCAGTTCAGCTATGTAACTCAGAATACACAGTCCCTATTTTTTTAAATGGGGGCTGTGGTCTTCTCCACTCAAGTATATCAAGTTCCGAAAAGGACGTTTTTCAGAGCTTCATCCCCCTATAGCTAACGCTTTCTTGAGATTGTGCTAGCCATTGTACAATCTCATATTTATTTTGCGGAAAAGGTTTTTCGTATCCTTATCCGCTAGTCTACATCACAAGGTTGTACATGCTCAGTAGGGCAGCAAGGCCAGAATCTGGTAGTGAAGTGACAGTATTAGACAAAGTTCCAGCAAGAGCAGATAAATGGCCCCAAAAATTAAGAAATTTTCATTTTTGGGGCCCCTTCTGTCACCAGTGATAAATAGTCCTCTAATATTTGCAATATTGCATGAACAAAAACTGCTAATGAGTCTGATATTATTAACAGTTGTTGAATTAAAGTAAACAGAGAAAGGAATAATAATTTCAGGGAAAAATAGAACGTGCTTTGGAATTTCAGACTACAGATCATACAAAGCTCAGGTTCAATATTTTACATGCTTGAATAACAACTAATGGATGTTTAGGCGTACACGACAGCTCAAAATTGGTGTGGTAAATATATTTTTAAACTTAAACTGTACTAATATCAGAATAGGATTGTCAGTAGTTTAAGAATCGCCATTCAATGTTTGCTTGCATTTTCTAAGGAAGTGAAATAAATGTCCTTATTATATGGCATATAGAAAATTAGAACCCATGAATTATATATAATGTGCCAGACATCGTAAATTAATATGATTTTAAATTGCTATTGAGACAGTTAACTAAGACGTTAACCAGATGGCATTTAAATGTGTGACAATCATGTGTTCGCAACAAAACATAGCATGGGAGGTCTTTTATATTTAGAATCTGAACTACGCTGTCAGTGTCTTTGGAGAAATTCATACAGTAGCTTGGTTCAACTGTCTGGTGGATAAGGTTTAAACCAAAGGCCCTCACACACGGTACGATTTATTAAACGATTTTGCCATTTTCGATCGACTGTAACGACAAATCGTTTAAAAAGTGCCGTGTGTGGGCATGATAATTATGCAATGTGCGCTCCCGCGGGTCGTTCTTCGTGGTCGCTGATCTCTTCAATATGCAGAAAGATCAGCGACCTGTCGTCCACGATTTGCATGACATTGTTCCGTAGGTATGCACGCTGAACGATGTCATGGAAGTCACAGATGCCCGCACGGATCAGGGAGATCTATCTGTGCTACATGCACAGTGACATGCGGTGAGGTAAATGACTGGGGAGGCACTGGCTAGTATCAGAGCCAGATTTACATATACATATATGAACCTGAGGGTTCATGTGGGCATTATACAAAGGTACAGCAGTATATAGTGCTGGAAATTTGGTGAGTTTTGATCAGGGATGTGAGGAAAAGGTAGACAGGGGAGGCAGTGCATCACCTACCATACACTTTTTACTCCTTAGTTTTGACTCTAGAAATGATTAGAATAGTACAAAGAAGATATTTATAATATTTGCTTTACATTTTTCTTATCATTTTTATAGTCAAAATTCTGGAGTACACCTAAGTATGACAGGAGAGGCTCTGCCTCACCTGCCTTACCGCACTGCACATCACTGCTACATGCATCTGTGTGTCAATGACACAGACGCACGGATGGGTCAGTGAGAGCCATCTGTGCTCCTGTGTTTAAAAAAATTAAAACCTGTATAAAAATAGAAAAAAAAATTATGTGGTTCCCTCCCTAAAAGAACAACCAGCACCGGGCTTTGGAGACCCAGTGCTGGTTGTGCTAAACACATGGGACAAACGACGCAGGGGTACCCTGTATTAAGCACAACCAGCACCAAGCTATTCAGAACCAGTCCTGGTTGCCAAAAGATGTAGGGTTCCCCTGGGTTTTGATCCGATTCTGGTTCTGGAAATACAGGGAGAAAAAATGCATAGGGTTCCCCTGTAAATTCCAGAACCAGCACCAAACTTTTTCTAGTGGGAGGGGGGGGGTAATGCCACAGCCAGGGGAACCCTTTCACCGGGTCTCCCAGCCACAGCATTACCCGTGATCGCTAGTCAGCCCAGACCAGAGATCCCTGGGGAGCTGGGGACCCCCCCAATAAAGGGTCCCCCTCTCCAGGGCACCCCAGGCCTAGTCTGATAGCCCTGGCTATCCCCAGTACTCCTGGAGCGGTGGGTGCCGCGTTGATTATGTAGTGTGGTGCAATTGATAGTAGTAAAATATGTCTTTTGCTGTGTATCTACAGGTCCATTCATAGTGGCCTTGGCTGTAGGGCATTGTTACATGTTATGCATGCTTGAAGAGAGCAGCATCAGTTGGGTTCTCCATGTACCCTTGATTCTTATTGTCACAGACTCCTCTTGAAAAGAGATGCAGCATGTTAAAAATAAGGTATTGAACTTTTTTATGCATTGCCAGCGGTGGTTTGCTCTATATCATTTGCACTCATGTCCTGCTGTACTACAGATGGGAATACGGGCGTTACATGGACACTGCATGATAAAGTAGTATAATCTTGGAATGAGCATAGTCCTACACAAGATACATTTGCCATGAAAGGTACTATTACTATTACTGGTTAGCTCCCTGCTCTGAAATTGGACCTTAGTCTTGACAAAGATTTAAAACTGAAACGTGTTGACAGATGGAAGTGTGAGTGGCTATTCCCCTTTTTTTCAGGGTAACTTTTGGAGGTACGTCCTAATTTCACTGTTGCACTGTCGGACCAGTTGTGGGGGTGCATTATGAATATACAGTTTTTGTACCTTTTTATTGTGAATTAGTCTGTTTTTATCTGATTTTATTATTAGTTTTATACCTTGCAAAGGAACAATAATTTTTTTTAAAACTTTACTATTTTAAATCACATGGCACCACACACCCACAAAGCCACTCTGAGAAACAGAAGAGAACCCAAAGGAACTGTTATGGGATTCATTCCATGTTTAATATTGTGAGTGGGGGTATGCCCATTATACTCTGGGTTGATAAAAGATACCTTTTTGTGCATTGAATACCTCTGTATAGTGTGAGTGGGCTACGCTTTCCATTTTATTTTCCTGGAGTGCATAAGGATTTGGAGAAATTGCATTGGAGAGTAAAATAAACCTTTACTGTATATGTGTCTCATACCAGTTGAAAGTGTGAGTGGGGTATGCCCTTTCCTTTCTACGTAAGGATCGTTGTTTTAGGATACTATCCATGTGTCTACTGCCACTTCCTACCTATCCACTCTGGGTGTCCTTGATGTGAACTTTAATTAAAAACTATATTACACATTGGATATATTTTTATGTTGTCTTTTTTTACATACCACTGAAAAATAAAGGCAGGAACTATTTATACATGGGGACAAAGAAAAAAGACAACTGTGGATTCCGAATAAAGGAACATATTGTATGAATTATTTGTGTTTGGAATCAGCGTCCTCTCTCGGAGTGGCACCTACCTGTTTGTTTTGGATTCCTCTAAAAATGTAAGCTCTTACAAGCAGGGCCCTCTCTCTCTCTCTTTGTCACTAATTAATTACGTAGTCAGCATGTTTAATTATGTATATCTGTAAGTTGTGCTCTTGTATGTAATAACTCTGTCTGGAGACCATTGTACTTTGTACTGTGTACAGCACTATGGAACCCTTGTGGTTCCCTTTAAATAAAAGATAATAATAATATTCACTATATGGCTACATACTCAAGGTTTGCTATGTTTGTTTTGGGTGTGCAAATATTTTGTCCTCACAAGATTTTTATTTTTAATTCTTGCCCTCACAGTTATAGTACCATATACTCCACTTTACTCAATTTACATCTACAGTTATTTGGACTTCATTGGTCAGGATGAAGATACAGAACTTGCAAGTTGTATATATGGTCTTGGCAATTTCCCCCAAAAGACCAAACTATGAACTGACATTGAAGCTGAGTAGTTACCTGCCTAGGGCTTCCATATTCCAGTTGACCACATTTGATGAAGAACGTTCCACTCATGGTCTTCTCTTGCAGCCTTTGGAATCAGGCAACATCATCTTTAAACTTAATCTCTACACCAGCCTCATTATGTCTTCTTAAAATTTCCATCAGGTTTAAACACAAATGGCTTTTCTATCTGGGTTGATAGTGTTATCAGGTTTGTTATATGAATTGACCCTGTCAGGAACTGTCCCTGAGCTCTCAAACTTACAATCCAGACTGCTTTTTTTTATAGAGCATTTTCGTCAATATTTACAAAAACATGAATTGAATTAGTCGGTATTTTTAAATGATTTTGCCAATTCTCATTATAATTTAGAATCTAAAATTCTGGTAGGAGATCCATTATTCAAGTCTTATTTGCACCTCTAATTTAGAAATCATTACACTATTGTGTTTTCTTTTCCTCTTTTTTGGAGTGTTCTGGGTAAAGAAGAAGGTGTAGAACATTTGGATTAGAAGAACACTCAGTTACTTGTTTTAGTCTAGTGCTGCAGGAATTCTTTGGTGATATTTTTATATAATTTAGAATCTGTTTGTATGTTTCACTCTGCATCTTAATGATTAATTTCTTCTATATATAGAATGTACTTGCCTACTTTAACTGGAAAAAATACTACATTGAGATATAAAGGTATCAGAAGATAGGAGTTAAGCTGGTTATACACCTATACAATCCTTGACAAGATCATCCAATAACATTAGCTGATAAATGGCTGATAACACTCCTGCAACGATCGGGATCGGGAGGTTGCATCTTATGTGCTGTTCAATATTTATTGCCTGACCTTCCAATCCCATAGAAACCCGTACACACTGAGCTATTTCTAGCACAGTGTGTACAGGTGCTCGCAGGGGGCTCAAAGGGGGTCAAACTGGAGCACTGTACTCGGCTGATCATGAATCTTTACCCAACCAGCGAAGTGATCGCAAAGGTGTGTATCCAGCTTTACCCTCACTTATGAAGACTTACCTAGAACACTTCTTGGTATCTTGTCCAACTACAAAATGTGTATCTTTTCTCCATATCATTGAGCCTACTTTGACTCCAATGTTTTTCCCAAACTGGTAAAGTTTTAGGCTGAGATCAAAAATTTTCTAAAGACTTTGACTGACAATATCTTTCACCAGAATTCTTCCTTCTTCCGTTACTGATTCCAGGGGGTAAATTTACTAAAGTGAGAGTTTTTAGAAGTGACTTTTAGAAGAGATGTTGCCCATAGCAATCAATCAGATTCCAGCTATTAACTTCTAGAAGGTGTTAGTTAAATATTAAGTAGAATCTGATTGGTTGCTGTGGGCAACATCTCTTCTAAAACTCACTTCTAAAAACTCTCACTTTAGTAAATTTACCCCCAGGAGTCCATAAATTCCTTAATAAATTGTTACATTTGCAGAGCTTCAGCTTCTCAAACAGTGGCCTTATAAAGATCCCCTAACTACCATAAGGCACCCCCTCCTCTTTCCTTTATAATAAATACAGTTTGCTATATCTTTAGAATGGAATTCATTCATTGTATTGTGAATAACTTATCTGAAACTTTTGCAAGACTTGACTTCACTGGTCAAATCACTACAATGCTGAACAATTTTGAGTGTACTCCTTTAATCAAATAACTAATTCCATAGTTTTCAAATGTGTGTTATATTTGTCACTTTGGTCTAGAATGCTTCTTGCTTATTTATCGTCCAAGGATGGGATCTATTACCCTCTCCCGCAACCCACCTGCCCAATCCTCATTCCCTCCCCCATCCTCATTCCCTCCCCTCTTTTACTGCCCTCTTTGCTATAATGAAAATGAAAGTCTACTGTTGAATTTCCTTATATTATGTAAATTTTCTCTTCTACTTAGATTTCTCGGGTTGTCGTTACATTTTTTCTGTTACAGTCATGTTTGATATTATTGATAGCGATGATCCATCCATAAAGATACTTTTTTTAATCTTTTTATTTAAGGTTTCACTGGATACATAATTTGTATTGCTGCCAAAATAGATGGTAACAATTTATACCATAACAAAGAGCTAAAACACATTGCTGAACAAGAAAAATCAACAGCAGATTGCCAAATATACCTACATTTGTAACAAGGGAGCCCTTTACCATATGGCACAAATATTCCAAATGTGTCCAAGTGGTATAAATATTGAGAAATAAGTCTAAGTGGCACAATTATGCCAAATGAGTCTAATATCCCTTTTACACCAACCGAATAACCCGGGTTATTGCCGGGTCAATCCGGGTCGATGGTCTGTGTGAACGGCTTCCAGAAAAAAATCCCGGGTTGATTTACCCGGGAATCTTACTCAGGTTGAGAGCAGGGTTGAAAACGGGTTGTTCCCATGTCATGCGGCAGTGTTAACGGGTGCTACCCGGATTATTTTACCCGGCTACATTCTGCTATTAGCGAATTGGAGCTTCTGGGGTGCTGGCAGATGATGTCATTTGTCAGGGCCCTGCAGAGAGATGCACACGCAGCCATTACTTGCCTGCCTAACCTCCTGCACACAGCCTGCACCACAGCCTGACCAACTCCCACAAAACGAAGGCTGATACACAGGCTGCCACGGTCAGAACTGCAGCCTGCACCACAGCCTGACCAGCAGCTCTAAACGCAGGCTGATACACAGCCGTAACAGCAGCCTGAGCCACACCCTGTTGCTACAGCAGCATGTGTGCTGCATCGAACTGGACCGATGCCGATATCCGAGAGCTACTGCTCATCAGGGCGGAGGAAGAAATTAAACACCAGATGACCGGCACAGTGAAAGATGCAGTAGTTGTACCACAATATAGCCCAGATGCTGGAGTCCCGAGGGATAAAACGCACGCAGCAGCAAGTGGTCAATAAATTGAAGGCCCTGCGTAATGTGTTCACTAAAGTGCACGATCATAACCGCAACAAAAGTGGTGCAGGCCGCAAGGAATGGGTGCATTACCAATTGTGCTACAGCGCTTTTGGAAATACAGCGCTTTCAAACCCCATAGCACTGTCCTCAATTGTGCCATCCTGCTCCAGCCAGGAGGAGGATAGTCAAGAGGTACCGGCTACACAGGTTACCCTGCCGTCCTCGCAAAGCAGACCAACATCACTGCTCCTACTGACCGATGAACCTGGAGAAGGTAGTGGGATGGATTCATCTGTGAATGCTGACAGGATGGATTCATCTGTGAATGCTGACAGTATCGCTTCCACCATAGATGAGGTAGTTGAGACAAGCTCAGAGACTGCGCCCCTAAAAAGACCCCTTGGCTACGCGCTAATAGTAAGTATTTTAAAAAATAAAAACACCAACATTACACACACACACACACTACATTCACTTAAATCCAAATGGTAACTGTTGCAGAGTGCTGCTAGCGTGCAGGTAGATAGAAGGCCACAAGCACATGTACGCAAACACCACTGCTATCTTTACGTCGGCTCAGTGCATATTATATATATTTTTTTTGTTTCTCCCCTTTGCAGTCTACAATGTGCCACCCAAAAAGAAGAAGCTCAACAGGTCGGAGCAAGCGGCTAGAGCGATGACTTCTGTGATCGTGGAGCATCTCCGTGAATTGGATGCCGATATTCAGAGGCTGAAGGATGCTAGATTGGATCGGTTTCTAGAGTCCGAAAGGCAAATGCAACAGTCATTTATGAGGCAATTAATGGATATGCAAGAGACAGATGTCTTTTTTTGAGCGCACATTTGCTCGTGCTTTTCCCAACCAAACACAGGCTTTACCACAGGCCCCAGTGTACCCAGAACACAGATTTGGCCAATGCAATATGGGCCCAATTATTACAACCCTAGCACTAACCCTAAAACAACACAAACAAACCAAGAGTCACCACAGTATACAGTGTATAGGCAATTGCCGTAAACATGGCCGGAACATTTGCTATTTTAGTTTTGTTTTTTATATTGTGTGGCTAAAATTATAATGTTTTTTGGGTGAAGGCACTTTTCATTTTTTTATCACTTTTATAGTGTATTGTTTTGACTGCAGGGATAAGGCACTTTTCTTTTATACTGGGCATATGATGCTTGACATATGTTTACACTGTTTTAATACTTTTGCAATAATCTGAGATTATGTTAAAACTGTTCTATTAAAAAACACAATATATGCACATGGTTAAAGTAAAAAAAAAAAATTTTCAACCAAATAAACCAAAATCATGTTTGGAATTTGAAATTTTGCATTTTATTTTAAACCAATAAGTGAAGGTTTGTTGCAATCGTGACCCGGATGAACTCGGCGCTGTCCTCATGCTCCCCCACGTAGCTTACTGCATCACTTGTAATGCCCCCCACCTCAGTGTCCTGCACATTCAACTCGGGAAGGAAGTGGTCCTTTTGAATTTCACAAATATTATGAAGTATGCAGCAGGCTGCTACTATATGGGGCATGATTTTTAGGTCCACATCATTCCTTTTCATGAGACAGCGCCAACGTCCTTTTAAACGTCCGAAAGCATTTTCCACAGCCATCCGGGCAGAGCTAAGGGTATGAGTGTAGGTGACCTTTTCCGGGGACAACTGTACATGTTGGGTATAACCCTTCATTAGCCAATGCTTCAACGGATATGCCGCATCGCCAGTGATGTGGACTGGGACCTCCACCCCATCTATGGTCACCGATTTCTGTAAAAAAAAAAATATGGTCACTATATATGTATTCACATGGTGGTCAAGTAGGTTTCAGAAATTTCATGTATTTTACAGCACAATATGTTGACAAATACTTTGGAATATCATGCATTCCGCACCATTACACACTTAATATTTTGCTAAAGCACATAAGTATAGTGGACATAAAGAGTAAAAGGACCATATATTCTTACCTCTCTAGGGTAAAACCATCCACCCCGCTTTTCCTCTGCTATGCTGTACAAGTCAGAGTTGGCTAGTACTCTGGCGTCATGTGCCCGTCCAGGCCAGCCTATGAAAACATCTGTAAAACTAAAAAAAAAAAAAAAATGAGTATTCTACCAACAAAAAACAAAATAAAAGTAGCTATGAAAGAATAATTCATACAAATTTACTTACCAGTATCGGTGGTCCACAACAGCTTGAAGAATAATGGCATGCCATCCTTTTCGATTATAATAATCCACAGGGTTTTCATGGGGGGCGATGATGGGAATGTGGGTCCCGTCTATGGCACCAGCACACTGCGGATACCCACACCTGAGGAAGCCTTGGATGGTTTCATCTAGGTGCTGTCCTTCTGGCAAGGAGATAAAGTGCTGGTACAGGGTATCCACTAATGCCCGCGTCACCTGGTAAATGATCTTGCAGACTGTGCCAATCCCAACACCAAATAGACAGGAGAGTGTGCGGTACTCTCCGGGGGTAGTATACCACCAGAGTGCAATGGCTAATCCAGTGCTGGTGCCAGTAATTCCAATATATAATAAAAGGTGGCATGCGACATCCGAAAGTGTTCCAGCCACTGCTCCACTTGGAAAGCTTCTACAGTCAGCATGAAAGCTTCTCCATGGTGGCGGTCTCTGGCCCACATTCTTCTATTTCATCGTGGTCTATCTCATCCTGGTGGTGATGTTGGCTGATATCAGTGCTCTCCTCCTGCGCAAATATTGCCGTCGAAATCTGGCCCTATCAGCCAAGAATTGCGCTCTCCTCCTCAAACCCTGCATAAGGTGCCACATCATAAAAAGGTGCATCCAATTCTCTGTTGCTGAAATCAACAGAAAGCTGAAAACAGTGAGGACATCGGGAATACCCACATGTGCTCCGTCTGCCATCATTGCTGCAATGCTGTAAGCAGTCCCCACCCCTCTCTTTTGTTGCCTTTTGTGACCTCATCTTTGTCAGCCCTTAAAAAAGACCATTTTTAATGACATCTATAGGGAAAAGCAGGGAAAAGCAGGGATTACCCGGGTTCAGTGTAAACGGGGCAAACCCGGGAATAACCCGGGTCGAGTTGCAGTGTAAACGGGGTCTGAAGCCGAGTTCGACCCGGGATTGACCAGTGTTCATATTCCAGGGTCGGACCCGGGATTTTGGTGTAAAAGGGGTATTAGTGGCATATGTGTAGTACTAGTAACAGATCTTAATGAGATTATCATAAAGAATAGTGTGTAGAGGAGACAAGTGGTATGGAAATGTGGAGGAGATAGGCTAGAAAAAGAGAGTTGGGTTAGGTGAGCCAGGGGATATCACCTCCTGAAGTGTGGGGAATTCGTCTCCTTCATGTTGAGGCCAAATAGGAGTGTTGTGAAAGTAGTGCCAAGTATCCCATATTTTGTAGAACTTTTTTTATTGTGTTGTTCTGTAGACTTGTGATATATACTATATTTGATAGGAGTCAGATAGGATTAGTCACTACTGGCATGGTGGGGAAGGAGATTATCTTTTTCCAGTTGTTTGTTGTCTGGAGCTTGCCTGCACAGTACATGATCATAATTATTTGGCAGTAGATAATTGGGATGAGAGAGGCTGAGCCTTATGCATATAACATTGGTAATCAACACTGCATTATCTTGTCCAAAGGATGCTATATAGGGCCAGGACCACCAGTAAATCTCAGGTGGCTTCATGATTATCATGTGTCAGTGAATCCGAGGCCAGGATTGTATGGTACAATAGGTAGATGACACACCTTCTCTTCTAGGGGAATAGGTACAGAGCCTCTCTGTTTGGGTGAGTGGTCTGGCCTTCACTGTTTTAAAATTTGAGTGAACAAGATTTCACCCATGTGGAGTCTTGTACTGGCCTGCTAGGGCAATATAAACTCAGTTTGCCACATTGACATATGAGAGATTACCCCCCCACCAGTACTTTTCTGGAAAAAAACATTTCACAAATCACATTTTGTTAATTTTTTATTCCATACCTGCTTGTATTTTTGTGTATGTACATATACACTGTAAAATGTGCCGGAGTGGGCCACTGCAGTTAGTTTTCCCAGTGGAACTACTGTACAACCTGCTAATTCAAGTGTTTGATAATGAGATACTGTGTTAAAATGATGTTTGCTCTCTCGAACATCACAGTACACAATTTTAACATTACAGGCAGTTTAAAACAGTGGTTTAAAGATGATATCACACTGAGATGTGCTATGACCCATTTTAATAAATTAGTATTTTCGTTCTTACAGAATATATTATAATTTGCGACAGGTATGAACCACCACGATTTTTTAATTGCATAACTTAAATTATGATTTATGTTTTAATCTTACAATTGGAACACCTTTAAGGGAAAACAGTGATTATAATATATATATACATGACTTTATATTGAAAATCTACCAGTAACTACCACAAAGTATATGTGAAAAATTCAGATATTTTCCATAACTGATAATATTTGACACTATTAGTATTAATATTGCATGATTGTTGAAAGATCATGTTTGATGCATCTAGCAGAGCGCTTGCCATAGCTTACTGTAGTGCACCAATATGTTCACACTTAAAGAAATATCCTGGCATTTTCCAAAATTTATGGCTGTAACAGTGATGACTTATTAAAACAATCAAAATCCCTAAATTATCGAGTTCAGATAAAATTTTTTATATTTAATAATGCTTACATTTCAACAGGCATGGCACCATTGCCTTTAACCCAGAACATCTTGCGGTGGTTCTTACTTTAATACTGTAGAGGGGCTGCCTAGGCTGCAACATCCCCTCGCCTCGACCATGGTCCGACCTCTTCCCATTGCGTGTGTACAAAAAAAGCATGGGGGAAAAAAACACAATCAAGTCTTGCCCGTGCGCATTAAAAACAGCATCGGCGCTAGGGGCTGCATCAGCTGCAGTCCCTAGAAGTCGAATAAGGCTGCTATAATAAAAGCAGTAGAGGCTTCCCATTGAAAGTGCTCTATCTGCTAAAGGCAGTCCGGACTAGCAGTCCCAGGAACGGAGAACTCCTCCACCTGGGACTGCCTGTCGGAAGTGAGATTAGCAGAAAGCACTTCCAATAGGAAACCACATCTGCTTTTAATATAGCAGCCACAGGAGGAAGGTAGGAAACTACCACTGTAGTGAGGCTGGGGACTGGGGGACTGGGAACTCACAAAGGAGTGTTGGATTTTACTGGGGAGAGCTGCCCTCAGCCCCTATGTAAAATATGTCACTGTACAGAATGCAGACAGGGAGAGGGTGATAAAAAGACAGGAAGATATCTGCTTTGTTTTTATTTTTTAGTATCAGGGAGATATGCTGGTGAATTAAGCATAACTTAATTCGCACCAAGGTTCCAGTAATGCAAGACAATTATACCACAACAAGAATGAAAATAATAATAAACGATTTATACTCAGGTGAAGACACAATCATCAATGGTATAGATGATCATCTAGTCTTGACACAGTCTTTAAGTTGGGGGCACAGCTATTGTGAAGCTCATTTTAAATAGTCAAGTTATAGGGGTCAATTCAATTAGTCATGAATTGCCATCGTAATGTCATTGAATGCTGGCAATGGTGCCTCAACTCGCCCTTCTCATATCCTGATCTCGCTTCGGATTTGTGGATTTTTGTACTATGGGTCTGCGAACAAAATCAGCGAGTCTGGAAGTACTGTAAGTTCGGTATATAGCTGCACCTACTCAATGCTAATTAACCCCCCATCATTTTACACCATACACCATACACTTCTCTCTCTCTCTCCCCCTCTCTCTTTAATACTAGCTTTGTTTCCTTCTCTTTCTCTTCAGTATTCGCCCAGTCTTTTTCTCCTCGTCTCTCTCACACTCTTAGCATTACCTGTTTTCTTTTCATATCTACTTTTGTACTTTTTTGGACATCCGCATCTTTTCTCCTCTAAAGAGTATTTTTTTCTGTATATGGCCTATGCATCCCTGTGTGCCATATTCATTTCTTCTGTCCTGCTATACATTTTTGATTGCGGATAATGTTGTGTTATTGCCATTAGTTGATTTTTAGGAGCATCTTTATGGTTGGCTCAAAGGGTGGACTGCCAGGGCTAATGCCCGGGCGCTGTGGCCTGGGGGCACGGTGACGTCATGTCTTCTGATATCATCACGCCCAAGATTCGATAACAGGCAGCATCATAGTTCACGTCACCTGGTTGATTTTTACACTGAACTGCTCTCAGTGCTTGTGGCAGGGTGCAGACAACCACAAGCGCTGCGGTCAGATTTGATGGATCCCGATGTACCGATGGTTGTATATACTTCCTGGAGGTGACGTACACAAGTGGGCAGCTAAAGACAGGCTGGTGGGCGTCTAGAAATAAAAGGTGATCGCTCACCCAGACATAGTGGGCATGCTTATACCTTGCTGTGCGAGCACCTGCCTTGATGTTACTTAGCTGAATTTCCATACGCTGGAGCGAGCGCCCGCAACTCGTGAGCGGGTCTGAATCAGGCCCAGTGTGTGACATTCACTCCTGGCTCCAGCCAACAGATGGACCAGCAGGTTTCATTAATTTACAGGTGAGGACTGAGAACTACAGTAGGAGGAGAGGGAGGGGAAGAGAGGTACATCATATTTATATCACATTCATTTGGCAGCTAGGTATAAAAATGTTACCAGAGCCTGTATGCCCTTATTAAGGGGGTGCCCATTTTTATAATAACATTTCTCCCAGATTAGCCATTTAAATCTGGACAGACTAGCCCCATGTCCAGTATATAGTGTAGCCCAAAGCTAGCACGCAATGAGGTCTATGTACTAAGCCTTGGAGAGAGATAAAGTGGACTGAGATAAAGTACCAACCAATCAGCTCCTAACGGTCACTTTTCAAATACAGCCTGTAAAGTGACAGTTAGGAGCTGAATGGTTGGTACTTTATCTCCATCCACTTTATCATTCTCCAAGGCTTAGTACATAAACCCCAATGTTTTCTATGCCAATGTCGAGTATAATCTCCATGTTATACAGCGTTCCGGAGATGTTTTTGATAGAGGAGAGGGGACACACCAAACAAAAATGTTCACCCAGGGCTCCACATGGTATAGAACCAGCCCTGTATTTTTGTTTTCTTTTTGAGGTTGTATATGTTGAGGAGTAAGTTAGTATGGGAAATATCAGATGTGTTTGGAGATTAAGGACCTCATTCAGAGTCGGTCGAAGCGGCCGCACGGTCGTACGCCATCGATGTTCGCTATACTGCACATGCGTAAAGTTTGCAATGCGCGTGCGCAAACTAGCCGCTACGATCAGAAATTTCTCTCTCCTTGAACACAGCTAGGTCGGTAGTTTGAGTGACATATTGAGGCGTTTGTGGGTGGTAACAGGGGAAGGTGCTTGAAAACGGGGGAGTGGAGATCCGAATGCAGGTGTGCCTCATTATGCGAACGGCGTTTTATGGGAGTGCATACGGTTTATGGGAGTGCATAATTAACAAAGTAGCGTCATGGCACATGTGACATGGGAGGTTTTTACACTGACATGATCGTAGAGCTTAAGAGAGGGTATGGTCAACCTTAAGCTCTACGACCAGCTCCTATGGTTCCCGATGGTCTCAATTAATCCTTATATGCCCGGAGATGACGTGTAATGCGTACGAGAAGGGGGCGTATTTTTTTGTCTTCCGACCGCTTCCTCCCCTTGGTCGGTCAGCTACCAATCCGAACTTAGGGACGCAACTTGCGAGGGAATCATTTGCATATCCGGTCCCTTTTCCCGTACGACCGTGCGGCCGCTTCGACAGACTCTGAATGAGGTCCTATATGTGTTTATTATGCCGAACTCGCTGACACAGGTGGGAGGGGTCAGAGGTCAGAGCAACTGTCTCTAACTTCCAAAGTAAATAAATTGTTTTTTTGGCTTTATAGATAGTTAGATAGTTATGAGATAGATAGATAGATAGATAGATAGATAGATAGATAGATAGATAGATAGATAGATAGATAGATAGATAAGATACTTTGTTTAATAATTATTTAACAATAAATTGTTACAAGAAAAATATTTCTTTCAACCATATTTTTACAGCTGTTATGAAGTGGCAGACTTTTAAAAAAAAAAAACATTTTACATTAACAAATGAGTTATGTACTTTATAGTGTGGTTTTATCGCCTCATAACTGTAATATTTTCCCCAGCCAGTACAAAGGGTCTATGTCAAGGGTTGGTTACGTTCAGGAATACTGAGATGAACTAGGCCACCAGAACATGCAATAAATACAAAAACTTTTGAAACACACATTTACTTCCTTCATGTTTTCCTATGGATTATAATCTGAAACTGATGGGGCTCCCGTGGACCCCAGAAAATTCCCCATCTGATCAAGGTAAAAGCCCTGTGATCTTAATTTTTATCATTTTATTGTCTGGTCTACCCATCTTCTTAAAGGGAGGCATTATGAAGCCCTTTCTTCCCACATCACTGTGTTATGTTATTGCTTCAGGGGAGTTGAGGGACTTACAGTAGGTGCACACCCAAACTGTAGTCATGATCCAAAAGCCAGTCTGATTGTTTGAATTTGAGTTAGTAAACCGTACATATGCAATGTGCTTTTTTTGTGAAAATGTTTGTGAACATTTGTGTTCTAAAGGCGTCCTGTCACAGGAACCGCAGCATCAGATTACCATCTTCAAGTTTTAAGTATTCTGTAGCACAATCTTGTTCACATTACACCGCACATAGTGCCTCTGATTCACATTACACCACATAGTAGTGTCCCTTATTCATGTCATGACACACAGTAGTGCCCCTTTTATACAATGCCCACATTAGTGCCCCTTATACACAATGCCCTGCATATATACAATGCCCTATATATATAAAACACAGGTAAACAGAGCTATAAGAATTCTTTTCTCAGTTAAATTTACACAAAGGTGTAAGTCGGGTTAGTGGAAGTCTCTCGCAGTTCCCACATCCAGAGGGAGGTAAAGTTGGAGGAGGCTGCTTGCTACACTGGGGGGGCGGGCAGGTGGTCAGTGCCGGAGGATGCTGCTTACTACACTTAGGTGGGGAGAGGTGGTCGGAGCAGGATGGAATAGGCTGCTTGATATACTGCGGGATGGGGGTTGGAGGTGGTTGGAGCTAGAGGAGGCTGCTTGCTACACTGCTGGGGGGAAGGTGGTCAGAGCCGGAGGGGGTCCGTAATGGAGGAGGAGGATGGTTGTACTCATGTGTGTGACTGTGGGGGGGGCTGGCTACAGCAGTGCAGGCTGCTTGGGGATTGGTTGGAAGGAGCTGGCTAAATGTTGCGGGGAGGGGTTGCTGGCTATGCTACAGCTACACTGCGGCGCGGGCACACGGAGGACAGGGCCGAAACTAGGATATCTGTCACCCAGTGCAAGGCAGCAATTTTGCGCCCCCTCCCTTCCTGTACCTGAAGTTTGTCCTTGCTCGTCCATCCGGACGGCTGGCATAAACCCCCTGGCAATGAGCATAAACCCCCCTGGCCAGTAAGGACCTCTAGCATTTGTCTCCTCTTTGGCGGCGGCCATTTTTGGATGGACGTTTTCTGAGTCTGCAGCCCCCAAGCCACCTTGAGTCAGCTTTTTTCACCCCCTGCAATCTGGCACCCGGTGCACGTGCGCCTCTAGCCCCGCTAGTTGCGGCCCTGCGGAGGAGACTGGCTACACTGATTCATTGTCGTGTGAATGCAGCAGCGTGACAGACTTGCACCGGAGGGACTGCAACTCTGTCTCTTTGTGTCCCCGCATTGTAGGGATAGGGCCCAGGACCGTGCTGCTGCTGCTGTGTGTGTCCTTTCTGTGGCCAGTGCCAGCAGCAGCAGTTCACTGAGGGAAGCAGCTAGATCCCCTTCCGTAGATTGACCATGACGTCATCAGCCAGTGTCCAACATCATTCCCTACCATCCAAGTGGGCATAGAAGGGGAATATAACCATGTGGCGAGCGTAGCGAGCCATCGTGCCCGAAGCGTGGCGAACGAAGCGAGCCCACGAGGGGTTAAGTTTCTTTTTTTGGTGGACTGTGTGGCAGGAAACTACACTTCCGCCCTCAGTGCATGTCACTTCCAGGTACAGAATCTGAAGTGGAAATAGTCTCTACCGTTCACTGAGTGTGTCCGTCCGAGCAAGGTGGGTGGGCCAGCCGAGGCTGGAGGGTGGGCCGGCCGGGCAAGATGGGCAGGCTTAGCCAATAATAGTAGGTGCAGCGCGGATCTCCTTCAGAGTGACAGCCGCAGACCTGCAGCTGACAGTTTCTGAGGCCAGAGAAGTTGGGCGGACAGAGGCGAAACTGGTTCCGCCTCCAATTAGAACTGACGGAACGCAGTTCCTCCCTGTTCCGTCCCATTTTAACCTCTGAGTACATTAACACAATCTACAATTTTTTTGTTTACCAAATGAAACATGACCAGAAATTAATACGGCCCTATTAAAACAACAAGGATTTTTAATCAGTTCAGCTTAATTTCTTTCAATATAGCACAATGTAAAAAAACAAAAAACATATGTTTTTAACTTGTATAATTACTGCAAGTAATTATACAAGTTAGTTGTTATACGGCATTACATTAAAAAGTAAATAGTACGATATTTTATATGTTGGAGATAACTTCTTATAATACAGACGTTTTTTTATTCTCATTGTTCAACTAATTTCATTTTAGGTGACCATTATAGCTACTGTTGTACACCGATAGATTGTAAAACTAATGGGTCACTCAGCCCATAATTTACTTAACATAAGTTTAGTATTCAGACTTAGGGCAAAATTTACTAAGCGGCGGGTTCTAAACCTCGGGGGTTTGCTGGCGGTTTGGTGGCGGTTTTGCAGCAGTTTCTAAATGACAGCCCTGTTTTATTCTATTCTAAAATGTATTCTGACTGCTGTTTTGCAGCAGTTTTGACCTTAGTAAATCTACGGATAGCAAAACCGCTGCAAAACCGCCACCAAACCGCAGGGGTTTAGAACCCGCCACTTAGTAAATTTTGCCCTTAAAGTTCATAGAAAAGATCATTTGCAAACATTGCTGTTAGTTTTTTCTGCTGTCACAATCTACACTATGGGATATCCGGCAAAGTGCTGCATTAGTTTAAGAAACAGCATTAACAACAGGGCAACATTCGTCCAGGGGCCCCACACAAGGGGAGTTTCCACACACATAGCTACAGTACTGTATATCACCAATGTGGGGGCACCGTGGTATAATGTGAACTATTGTTTCTGTGTGACATAATTATCACAATCCGCATCTTTAATACAGATGTTATAAATATTTTTTACATGGAAATCTGTTTTGTGAAAATTAATATTTTTATGCAAATTTATAATAATGCTCTGATAAGAGCCCATCCTGGAGAAGTGTTAGAAGCAAAGTTATAACTTAAGCTATCACTCTGCTTCCTGCTTCAGGTCCTCGACGCAAAATGTGCATGCGTGGCCATTGGCCGATGAATGCAACAGTGAGGGGACACGGAGAGGAATCTTGGCGCACAATGTGCATGTGTGCCCATTGCCCAGTGCATGCATCAGTGAGGGGACACGGAGAGGGTTCTCATCGCACAATGTACATGTGTGCACATCAGCTGGTGCATGCGTCAGTTAGGTGACATGGAGAGGGATCTTGGCACACAATGTACATGTGTGCCCATCGGCTAGCACATGCATCAGTGAGGAAACATGGAGAGGGATCTCTGCGCACAATGTGCATGTACGCCCATGAGCTGGTACATGCGTCAGTGAGGGGACATGGAGGGGGATCTCATTGCACAATGTGCATGTGTGCCCATCAGCTGGTGCATGCGTCAGTGAGGGGACAGGGAGAGGGATCTTGGTGTACAATGTGCATGTGCGCCCATCGCCCTGTGTATGCATCAGTGAGGGGACACGGAGAGGGATCTCATCGCACAATGTGCATGTGCGCCCATCAGCTGGTGCATGTGCCAGTGAGGGGACATGGAGAGGGATCTTGGTGCACAATGTGCATGTGTGCCCATCGCCCAGTGTATGCATCAGTGAGGGGACTCGGAGAGGGATCTCTGCACAGAATGTGCATGTGCGCCCATTGGCCGATGCATGTGTCAATTAGAGGACACGGAGAGGGGCCTGGAGGAAACAGTA
Organism: Taudactylus pleione; assembly: GCA_031769625.1. Classification (NCBI taxonomy): domain Eukaryota; kingdom Metazoa; phylum Chordata; class Amphibia; order Anura; family Myobatrachidae; genus Taudactylus; species Taudactylus pleione. The sequence goes on from JAUIMM010000518.1 coordinate 5,663,282, forward strand.
GCCCGTCCAGTAGCCCGATACAGTAGCCCATAGGCTACTATAGGCTACCGCCATCTTCGCATTCCAGAGTTTGGTAAATCCGACTGCATAGTAGCCCCCATGGAAACCTTTGTGGGCTGTTTAGTAGTCAGAAATGGAGGGACTGTGGCAGATATCGGAGCTATCTGCTGTGGTCCCACCATGATAAATTCTGGGCATTCTTAATATTTGCAGGTACCCCCTGAAAATGGGTGTTTTAGGGGGATATCCTTCAAATATTAATTGATAAAAAGGCCCCATAAAGTGAGCTGGGAGCATTGCAGAGTGACATTTGTGGAGCTGGTAGTATTTACACATTATACTTTGTAATTAACTCCCCAGCATATCATATTAAGATATCAAGATCATTGCCCTTGGGCTACAACAAACCTTAATTCAGCCCTGATTAGTCTTGCACCAAAGTAAGAACTTTCCATTAGATTTGACAAAGTTGCATGGTGTAAAAAAGTGATTGTAGGGGGATGTGACTGTGAAACCCCAGAATAAATACTGTATTATTTTTGCAAATTCTAAAATTGGTTCTAATGTCCTTATTTTCCCATTACAGGGCAACATACTCGTAGCATTTAATAACAATAAAATGCAAAACATTTATAATGATATGGAGAATATAAATTAAAATCTGTAGAATTTCAATTTACTAAACTAAATGTACAGTGCAGTTGAATATTGTACTTTTACACTAATAAACATGAACTTCACTATGAAGTCTGTTGTCCTTTACGTTAGGGTCAGACAAGATTTTTAGAATGCAGCAACCTTCTGACTAGGATGCTAAAAAGTTTTTACACATTTATGAGTGGGCATCATCAGGGCCGGCAACAGAAATCTCGGGGCCCAGTACACTGATGTCTCTGGGGGCCCTACCTTCTCACCACCACCCCCGATCCCGCACATCCCTCCCCTGCATGTGTGATATGTGAAGCATGAGAATGTTAACTGAAAGATATGCCAGCTTTTAAATAAAAAAAATACACTATGACTTACCACACTGTCTCTCTGTCACTAACGATGCAGGCTGTTGTTCTTGTCTGACGTCTCTTGCAAGGTCTTCTTGTTGACAGTGCTGTAGATGCCTCAGGGGTAAGAGGGATGGTGTCTGCAGCCAGCAATCGTCAGTACTCATCACCTTCCTCAAATTCAGTCTCTCATAACCATCCTTAGCCCAGAAGCCCCCATCGCCTTCCTCCATCCCCAGCCCCCATCACCTTCTTTCCCAGCCCATCACCTTCCTCTGCCCCCTTCACATTCCTCCGTCCCTAGCCTCATCACCTTTCTCTGCCCCCAGCCCCTATCACTTTTCTCTGCCCCATAATCTTCCTCTGTCCCCTGCACCTTTCTCCATCCCCAGCCCACCATCACCTTCTTCTGCCCCAGCCCGTGTCACCTTCTACCCTCAGCCCCCATCACCTTCATCTGTTCCTTCACCCTCCTCCATCCCCATCACCTTCCTCTGCCCCCAGCTGGTGTCACCTTTTACCCCAGCCCCCATCACCTTCCTCTGCCTCAGCCAATGTCACCTTCTACCCCAAGCCCCCGTAACCTTCTTCTATCCTTCATCTGCCTATATCCCAAGCCCCTATCACCTTCCTCTGTCCCCAGCCCCTATCACCTTTGTCTGCCCCAGCCCCTATCAGCTTCCATTGTCCCCTTAACTTCTTCCATCCCGGGCTGCAGCTGAGCCACCTGGAAGAGCCCAGCGCTGCCCGGGCCAGACTCGGAGCTGGGGCTAAGTGGCGGCCGTGGGTCGCGGCGGCCATGGCCCCCCGGCTGTAACAGAGTTCTCCGTCAGCAGTCCCATTTTGTGTCCGTCTGGTCCTCGGGGCCCGGTACGGGTGTCCCCTTAGTCCCCCCCTGGCCATCATAATATGAAAGAGAATGGGGAAATCTATTGGTCTCTCAAACCAAAGTGATTCCCATATCAAAGCACTATATATAGAGCATTTTGGTAGTGAATTTTGTTGTTAGAGGAATTGGATTCCCCAAATCATTGTCACTATATACTGACAGAACATATCAATGCTTTAGAACAGGGATGGGGAACCTCAGGCCCTGGGGCCGTATAAGGGCCCTGGAATCATTTGGTCTGGCCCCCTGAGTTTTTTTCTGCTAGCCTCATCTGGCTAGCAGGGTGCCTAGAATGGCACCCTGCTGCCAAAATATATTCAGTAGTGCCACCTCGAGGGTCCGTAGGACGCTTCAGACGGTCACACCGCTGCCCATACAGCTCTGCTCTGGGCATTGCTGTAATCACCAGTGATTGTGGTCCCACCTAAGTGTGACGTCTGACGGACAGGGCATGGTCTGCATCAGCCCCGCAATAATGTTATACATATCAAAATGGCCCTCGGCAGAAAAAAGGTTCCCCACCCCTGCTTTAGAACAATGGTTCCCCATTATTTTCCAACTGGGTAATTAAATGTTTAGACACTGCTACATATAAAAGCAATACATGTGCTGTAAGCTAGATTTAAAAAAACGACACAAGAATAGAACTATTTGTACATATATGAACATCACAGCAAGCACCCCTGAGCAGGAGTAGTTTAAGAAAGAATGATTGCAGGCTCCATGCGGGCTCCCTCCTCTCCAGCAGCACAGAAGACTCTGCAGAAGTCGTCTGTGTTCCCAGAGATTTCTCTCTTGTGCATGTGCAAATCACAGGGAAAATGGCCGTCTCGTCATGTCCCCAGTGATTCCTGTCTGCAGTGCTAACAGATGAGAGGTGAGTATAATTATATGGATGCAGGGTGTGCTGATCTGCACCCATTATAGATACGAAAATGCCCCTCAGGGTAAAAATATCCCATGTTGAGAACCACTGCTTTAGAATGAATGCAGTACGGTCATCTGTCGTTGCTCCTTAGGGCTGATACATTTCCGTGATTGGTTCATCAGCGCGAAAATTATCCTGGTATCATACAAAGCTATAAAGGGGTTTTTTTTTCATTAGGTCCTCTACAAGCTTGGAACACATCACCATTAATTCTATGCTGGTGATATGTGAAACTTCTATTCCTCCGCTATTGCCGATGTCAACCAGTCACAGCTCAACATTACCTTCAGAGCCCCTTGTCAAGAAATAACTTTAACTTAAAAACAGCCCATAAGCTGTCTTTGACTTCCTTTAAGTGAGATCTGTTTGAAAGATAAATGTCCATGTATTTTCCCCGTTGGCTGTCATAAGTCAGATGCTGTTTGTACTGTGACTTGCTTGAAGTGGACATATTTTGATTGCAATGTCCATTCCAATTTTACCTGGTTTTCTTAATTTTATTGTTTTTGAAAGTTTGCCCAGACTTGCTATGTATTTATGTATCAAGATTCTCCTACAGCAGACTGAGAAGTGGTGTTTACATTATAAACTCTGCCTCCAGCAACAACTTACAACAAGTTCTTTCAATAGTTTATGTAACAAATGAACAGAATATAGGCAACATTGCATAAAATGTGTGCTCTAATACGATAGGAAAATACGGAGGGCATTTTCATGTTAAATGAGCAAAAGTTTGTATAGAATAATAGGGCAAGTTCAGCTAAAACCTAGTGTTCCTTGCTAAATAAGAGGTAGACATACAAAAGTCAGTGTTTATTTGCAGACATTAGACTATATGCAGGATAAAGAAGCAGAGAGAGTGCATTCGGAGGTGTCCAGTGCTTCCTGAAAACATGCGAAACTGATTTCACTTAGGGTAATCACTTCATTTTTTGAATGGTTCGAAGCTCCTATACAGATGTGTCCTTATACACTATGGCTTCAGTCTTGCCAAATAGCCCCATCTCGGTGCACCAACCACCCAGATGACTGGGCCAGACTGAGTATCTTTCTTGCTCAAATAAAACAACTGGGAGCAACAAACTACATTGCTAGCTCGCATTGATCAATTTGATGTGCGACATTTGTACATCTGTGTGCAACTGAGTCTGAATCTGTGTAATAAGGGCTCTGATGCGAGCGGCCATTGCTTTTTCTCACGCCAAGTTCCATTTTGTTCAATCTGCGGCTTTGTATGTGTGTAAAACCATTTCCTGTGTGGTTAATATCGCAGCCCATTGTCTCTAATACACTGCGAGTGGCTTTTTGAGGCGTCTGTGATGCGTATAGAATACAACCTTTACAGAAAAGTACGGCATGCTGCACCTCTCAGAGTAACCCAGTAGCACCGGGCGTCTTTCGCTGTATGACGTATAGGGGTCTATGTACTAAGGAGTGATAAGTGACAGAGTGAAAAGTGATAAGTCTGTGATAAGTGCCAGCCAATCAGCTCCCAACTGTCATTTTTCAAACACAGCCTGTGAGATAGCAGTTGGGAGCTGATTGACTGGCACCTTATCACTGTCTTATCACTTTTCACTCTGTCACTTATCACGCCTTAGTACATAGACCCCATAGACTCTAGCTGTATGAGGACAGATCTGTACTTCTAAAACAAATGCCTTTCCCAGTTGTAATTCTGCAGTAAAAGTACATCTCTAGGTACACTTAAACCACCTGAACCTACAGTAAGTGCATTTATATTTTGCAGGAGGAGTAGGAAAGTAACTTGAAGTGAGAAAAAAACAGGCTACTGAGCAAAAGATGAGAACTCCATTTAAAATTACCCCCATGATGAGGTCTCCTGCAGGGTAGAACGGTGAGCTCCTATCCTTAGTCAATACTTTTATTTTACAAATGCCGCTTTAAAAGAAGACCAGAAGCCATCATTTTCTGAGCCACTTGTGGGCTGCAGTAGTAGAGTGACAGGTACTGTCCCAGTATCCATTCCCCACTGGCAATGTCAGTCTTACAAGGTGGTTTCATTCCAGTCCCTGCAAGGCTCTGAAAATAAAGCTTTCAGCTGACATATATGTGGTGATTGTAATAGAGTCCTATAGATTGGACACTAGGGGGTAAATTTACTAAAGTAAGAGTTTTTAGAAGTGGAGATGTTGCCCATAGCAACCAATCATATTCTAGCTATTATATTCTAGAAGGTGCTAGGTAAATGTTAAGTAGAATCTGATTGGTTGCTATGGGCAACATCTCCACTTCTAAAAACTCTCACTTTAGTAAATTTACCCCTAGTTTGGAGATGTATCAAGCCTTGTAGAGAGATCAAGTGGAGAAGTTCCCTAAAGTAACTAATCAGATTCTGTCATTTATCAAGCACAATCTTTGAAATGACTGAAACTTCTTTACTTTATCTCTCTCCAAGGCTTGATATATCTTCCCCTTGCTCAGCTTGCTAACAATATATATTTTGTGTCTAGTTTATCTTTAAAATACTCCGATCAAGTACACTTTGCAATTTCGACAAAAGTTGCTGTTTCATAAAGCATTAGCCTTTTATTTTGAAAATTTATCTTTAATTCACTTTAATTTGTAAATCCATATTGTTTACCAGACCCCACCATTGTTTGGCTGAATTCTATATAATTTTATAGTTCTCTATTATATAGATCTTCACTATTCTGGTGAATTCTAAGGATTTATGTAAGTACTGTATTATGTCTACTTTTGATCTTGGCTCGTCTCAATTGCTTTATTTATTTGTTTATATATGTACAGACTGTGGGCCTGATTCAGAGTTGGGAATAGAGTGAGATATCTCTCTCAACTGTGAACCTGAACAAACCATATTGCAATGCAAGGGGTGTAAATACATTCATTTTTTTGCATGTAGGGTAAATACTGGCTGCTTTTACATGTAGCCCACAAATACTGCACAGCTTTATTATTACTCTACAATTTAGATTTCAGTTTGGAAACACTCCTCCCAAACCTAAATCTCTCCACACATTTTAAATCTGTCCCACCTGCAGTGCAGCATGGTTTCACCAAGATGATCAGTTGAGAGAGATACCTCTCTCTATTCCCAAATCTGGATCTGTATTCTAACTGCATTTTATGGGCGGGATGCAACAGGAGAAATACGTAAAATCCCCAAAATGCGGGTTTGACAGCATTTCTCATATGCACCAAGCCCTGAAATGCAATGCACTCTGGGGCTTGGATACGGTGGATGCACCACGCCTGAGAGGAGTCTGCCCCTGCTGCAGGTTGGACGTGCTCTGCTGCTGCCTCATGGAGGTGCAGGGGGATTGGGCACACAATGGGCACAGTCAGAGAGGCAGTGCTTACAAAAGGGGGAGACGGGAAGAGTGAGAGCCGGCCTCCCTGTCTTTAGTGCCCCTGGGCCACTAAAGGCTTAATGCGGCCCTGCATGTGGTATGGAATATAGACTTGAAGCTCTACTGATGTGAATGAAAGGAGCCGTATCTAGACTTTTTGGTGCCCTGTGCCAGAGAGAGCATTGGCGCCCCCCCCCGCTCCCATTTTTTAAATATGGACATAAGATAGTGCACCTGAAAAAGGGCTATGGCCTCATAGGGAAGGGCCAGTGAAGAGATAGGGGAGGCCAGGAGATGCTGGGGATAAGAGAGGAAGCTACAACTGAGAATGATAATAAACAGGAAAATTGACAGGCCCGAACAGCGTCCCCTGCCCTGTGGTGCTCTGTGCCATGGCCCAGGTCACACTACCCTAGTTACGGCCCTGTGAATGACTATTCTCTGTAAGCGCTGCGAAATATGTGAGCGCTATTTAAAAAACACTGGTAACAAATAATGTAGCCATTTTGTTGATGGTGATTATTTGCTAATATTAATCAGTTACTTCAGAAAATTGCAGCACATACTGTTCTCTGTGGGTTTATTCAATTGAATTGAGAAGTGAAATGTACAAGTAGGACCTGACCTTGGATATACAGTACTTTTTTATTACAACAATAAAATGATAAGCATTCTGATAGAACTGTCAGATATATATATTGGTGTTAGAATCAAACGTATACCATATTCTGTATTACATTGTATAGACAGACGCCTGTGTCACAGCATTATCAACTTTTGTTTCTGAGAACATTGGATGATTTTTTTTTCATGCTCATCCATAATTACTTCATAGAATGATGTTACCCTCTGTCAAATCTATTGGAAATAGTCTACCCCCTTGCCTCTGAGTCAGTGTCTCCGTTCTCGCAGCAGACTCTTTCATTTGATGTAGTGTTCTTCTGAATCAGATCAGCATAATTAGCGAAGAGATTAACACAATTAGAAGTTAAGAAATAGTTTAAGCTATTCCGAAAGCTGTGAAGTGGAAAATGTATAATTATATGGATGTAATATTTGGGGTGTGTTTTTTTAACCCAATAAAAAAATATTGACTTTGCAGTAAATGTTTTGTATTCTTTAATGTATTCTAGAGTGTTAGGATGGAGCTCAATTTTGGATTACCTCACCAGGGTAGTGATAATAATGTATTTGTTGAGCTGATTGCATCTGGATTGTTATATCGCTTCCTTGTATTTGTAAAAGCTATTAATAGCTATAAATACAGTCAGGTGCATAAATATTGGGACATTGACAGAATTTTCCTATTTTGGCCTCTATTCACCACCACAATCGCTTTGAAATGAAACAAACAAGATGTACTTTAACTGCAGACTTTCAGATTTAATTTGAGGGTAATTACATCCAAATCAGGTGAACGGTGTAGGAATTACAACGGTTTCTATATGTGCCTCCCACTTTTTAAGGGGCCAAAAGTAATGGGACAAACTAAACAATCCTAAATCTAACTTTCACTTTTTAATACTTTGTTGCAAATCCTTTGCAGGCAATTACAGCATGAAGTCTGGAACGCATAGACATCACCAGACGCTGGTATCTTCAGTTCCTGCTTGTTCTTGGGGCATTTTCCCTTCAGTTTTGTCTTCATCAAGTGAAATGCATGCTCAATCGGATTCAGGTCAGGGGATTGACTTGGCCATTGCATAACATTCCACTTTTTAGCCTTAAAAAACTCTTTGGTTGCTTTTGCAGTATACTTTGGTCATTGTCCATCTGCACTGTGAAACGCCGTCCAATGAGTTCTGAAGCATTTGACTGAATATGAGCATATAATATTGCCCGAAACACTTCAGAATTCATTCTGCTGCTTTTGTCAGTAGTCACATCATCAATAAATACAAGGGAACCAGTTCCATTGGCAGCCATACATGCCCATGCCATGACACTACCACCACCATGCTTCACTGATGAGGTGGTATGTTTTGGATCATGAGCAGTTCCTTTCCTTCTCCATACTCTTCTCTTCCCATCACTCTGGTACAAGTTGATCATTGTCTCATCTGTACATAGGATGTTGTTCCAGAGCTGTAATGGCTTTCTTAGATGTTGTTTGGCAAACTCTAATCAGGTCTTCCTGTTTTTGAGGCTCACCAATGGTTTACATCTTGTGGTGAACCCTCTATATTCACTCTTGTGAAGTCTTCTCTTGATTGTTGACTTTGACACATATACACCTACCTCCTGGAGAGTGTTCTTGATTTGGCCAACTGTTGTGAAGAGGGTTTTTCTTCACCAGGGAAATAATTCTTCTGTCATCCACCACAGTTGTTTTCCGCGGTCTTCCGGGTCTTTTGGTGTTGCTGAGCTCTCCGGTGCATTCTTTCTTTTTAAGAGTGTTCCAAACAGTTGATTTGGCCACACCTAATGTTTTTTCTATCTCTATGATGGGTTTGCTTTGATTTGTCAGCCTAATGATGGCTTGCTTCACTGATAGTGACAGCTCTTTGGATCTCATATTGAGAGTCGACAGCAACTGATTCCAAATGCAAATGTCACACCTAGAATCAACTCCAGACCATTTACCTGCTTAATTGATAATGAAATAACGAGGGAATAGCCCACACCTGTCCATGAAATAGCTTTTGAGTTGATAGTCCCATTACTTTTGGCCCCTTAAAAAGTGGGAGGCACATATTGAAACCGTTGTAATTCCTACACCATTCACCTGATTTGATGTAATTACCCTCAAATTAAATCTGAAAGTCTGCAGTTAAAGCACATCTTGTTTGTTTCATCTCAAAGCCATTGTGGTGGTGAATAGAGGCCAAAATATGAAAATTCTGTCAATGTCCCAATATTTATGCACCTGACTGTATATATATGATGTGGCCAAGATTAACTAGGTCACTTCTACTGAGGTCATTCTAGATTTAGGTGTGATATGTGGAAATAAGGATTGATACTTTCAGGGCCCCACTGCCAGCAATGATAAGTAGGCCCCCATACTTTTTTGACATGTAATCAGTAGGCCTCTTTACCTCATGATCATGCAATCAGTAGACCTCTATACCTTCTAGTCATGCAATCAGTAGGCTTCTATACCTTGCAGTCATGCTATCAGTAGGCCTCTATACCTTTTGACCTTGCAATCAGTAGGCCTCTTTACCTCGTGATAATGCAATCAGTAGACCTCTATTCCTTGTGGTCTGCAATCAGGCCTTGGCCTCCGATTGTGAAGGCTGCATTCTATGGATACAGAGTAATAACTGTAGTTTAAACTGCATTTGGACTGGCATGCTCAATAATCAGATTAAACAGCAGGTGCTTAATGAATTTACAGACTCCTAGCAGTCTTGACTCTCCTGGGAGGAGAGGGGACCAAGTAGTTTAAGCAAAAGGCATGTACCACTCACCCATTTAGTGCTGGTGGTGGGGCTTGCGCACTTCAAACTGAGTGGTTGCGCTATGCCTTTATTACTTGGGCTATGGTGCTGTCTGCATCAGGATGTGTCAATTTGAGCACAGGGGGAGGGGTTATGGATAACTGGAGATCCAATCTAAATGTGCCACTGGGCATATGTAAATGGCATAAGTTTTATTACAATTATGGATGAGTTTGCCCCACTCCCTAATCTTAAAAATCCCACAAGTTCTCAGGCATTAGAACCCCTGCATTCTAGTACTCAATTCTACCTCCTGCAACCTCACCTGGTAATGTGACACATTGTTGCTTAGCATGGACTATTATCATTATGACTGCATTCTGTCTTCACGCATCTTGAATTCTGACATCTTTTCTATTGATCCATTTTAACATGGGGGGTCAGAGGCAAAGCTACATATTTAAAACAAAGCAACCTCTATTGCAGTGGTTCCCAAACTGGGTGGTGTGGCACCCTGGGGTGCCTCAAGGCACTCACAGGAGTGCCTTGGATTGGTACTCCATTACCAAATAAAATGAATTTTAGTCAGTGTGATAGGCAAGCCAATGCTAATGACTGACAATCAAAAATACAGTATGTGTACAAAAAGAAGTGCAGTCCTGTCAACCACGACATAACTATATCTAAGGGTGACATATAAGCACAATTTACTTAATTTAATTATTGCTGAATTTCTCAATAAGAAACTTTTGGCTCAGGGGTGCTGTGGAAAATATGCTGTTACTCTAGGGTGCCGTGATTCAAATAAGTTTGGGAACTACTGCTCTACTGAAAGAAAAAAGGAGGAAAAACATCTTATTATACTTATTCTGCTCTTATTTCATGTCCTCTCAGGAAAAAGAGAAACCTGCTACCAGCGTCGTAGCTAGACGGCAGTGCGCCCTGTGCAGCACTGCCGCCCCTCTCACTCCCTCTCCGCCCCCTCCTCCCACCCCCTGAGCTCTTACCCTAACTTCCGACGGGAGGAGGGAGGGCGGGATCTTCCGTCGATTTTTCAGTGGCGCGCACCACTGCCGGAGGTCTCTATCTGCAGACCTCCGGCACAGAGAAGTGTGTGGCCGGTGCCGCTGGAGGATGGCGCCGGGTGCACATGACCCCTCAGCCCCCCCCTAGTTGCGGCCCTGCTGCTACTCACTGTTACATTGTAACAGCATGCTCAATAATCAGATTAAACAGTAGGTGCTTAATGAATTTACAGACTCCTAGCGCTCTTGACACTTCTGGAAGGAGAGGGGACCAAGAAGTTTAAGCAAAAGGCATGTGCCACTCACCCATTTAGTGCTGGGAGTGGGGCTTGCGCACTTTAAACTGACATGTGCACATGCAGATTTCAGTTCAGGCATGTGCGTATCTAACGATGAAGCCTAACACTGTACACTGCTTACTGGTAGTGTTACTGTGCATGCACATCCTTTAAGGGCACATGTACACTGTGAGGACGGAGGAGGCAGAGGCACTGTGAATTGTCTTCCTTTAGGTAGGATTGCGATAAGATTATCTGATGATGATATGAGTTTCTGCAGTCAAGCTCTGAGAACTTTACATTTTTGGAACTTGGTAAACATTGTATGTCATAAGCGTTAATAAATAATTCTCCTTTCCTAAATTGGGGCACATATAGTTAATAAATAAGTCTCTAAGAGTGATTTCAGCCTTCAACATTAGTTCATTGACTATCTAGCATATAAATCTTTCACATTATTCTCTCCACAAACAGCTCTTGAATGTCTGTTGCAATCTGATTAATGGTGCATACACATGTAAAGATTTTCTGTTCAACCATCCAACTAGTTGGCTGGTTGGAATGAAAATCTGGTAACGTATGGGATTAAATTATGATCAGCAATTTGCTCCTAAATGCCAGAAAACAGATGAAAATGGTCGTTCAGACAAGTTTGTTAAATGTTTAAGCTAAACAATTTGTTCAAAGAACAGTTTTTGTCCATTTTCCAGCGTTTGGGAGCAAATTGCTGATCATCAGTTACTCCCATACATTACCAGATTTTCATTCCAACCAATCAACTAGATGGATGGTTGTACAGAAAATCTTTACGTGTATACCCAGCTTAAGTCTTAAGTGGCTCAAAAGTGTTTCCCCTACATTCCCTTGCTTCCCTTTCCTAACTATTTTAATTCTATGGAGGCTATTTACTAAGCCTTGGATAGAAATAAATTGAATGGAGATAAAGTACCAACCAATCAGCTCCTACTTGTTTTAAAACATTTTCAACATTCCTTTTTCTATGTCACACTCATTCTGAGCAAATCATACCCTTGTCAGCTGTGATAACCAGTCTTCATTGATGGTATGTGTTGCTCAGTTGTTTGGTGCTGGTGGTGGTTTGTCCACAAGTAATCAGAGGCGGATCTACTTTGAAACTAATGAAGCTTAAGCTTCAGAGCCCCTAACCCCAGAGGGCCCCAAAACAATTTTTTTGTTTTTAATGAGTGAATTTTTGAACAAAATCAATCAAGTTTTTTAAGTGTGTTATTAAAATAAGGTTATTTTAGTGATAGAATCTTAAGCCAATGGGTTGAAGTATTTAATATTCACCTTAGAATATGCTCTACAGTAGTGCATGTAGGGGGCATTTCTGAGTACCCAGAAACTCTCCTGATCAGTACTGGCCGGCATTCTATCTACAGCACCGACAAGAGGATGGCTCTTATGAGCTGGATAGGCACAGAATAGAGAGCTGTTGTCACTGTCACTGCTGAGTGCTGTCCTGCCAGGTGCCACTAGCTGCTCCCATCTCCATTTGTGCTGTCCCATCTGCCAGAAGTTGGCACTGCAGTGCTGACCACAAACTGAAAGCTGAGCTAACTGAGGGAGGTCATGCCGCATGGGGGAGAGACCTTACTCAGGGGGATTCCAGAGATCCCACTCAGAAGGATCAATAACTGGGATCCTACCAAGGAAGTAAGTTTCGGTTTTGTATGTGATCTATCTACAGTCTCTCTCTCTCTCTCTTTCTCTCTCTCTCTCTCTCTCTCTTTCTCTCTCTCGGGGGTTTCTACATCTATCTACAGTGTTTCACTCTCTGGTGGGTCTCTGTATCTGTATATCTTCAGTCTCTCACTCTGAGGAGGTTTCTACATCTATATATCCATCCAACTATCTACAGTCTCTCTACATCTATCTATTTATCTGTCTATTTACCTACCATCTCTCACTCTCTGGGGGCGTTTCTACATCTATCTATCTATCTATCTATCTATCTATCTATCTATCTATCTATCTATCTATCTGTCTACAGTCTCTCACTCTCTGGGGGGTTTCTACAACCATCTATATATCTACAGTCTCTCACTATCCATCTGGGGGTTTCTACATCTGTCTATCTACAGTGTATCACTTTCTGGTGGGTTTCTCTCTCTCTCTCTCTCTCTCTCTCTCTCTCTCTCTCTCTCTCTATCTACAGTTTTTAACTCTCTGTGGGGTTTCTACATCTATCTATCTACAGTGTCTCACTCTCTGGGTGGTTTCTACATCTGCCTATTTATCTACAAAATTATTCCCAACCTCGGCCCTCTAGGCACATTAACAGTCCTGGTTTTAGTGATATCCATGCTTGAGCACAGGTGGTTAAATCATAATAACTGAGGTACTAATTCATTCAACTGTGCTCAAGTATGACTATCCTTAAAACCTGTACTGTAAGTGTGCCTTGAGGACCGTGGTTAGGAACCCCTGATCTACAGTGTCTGACTCACTGGGGAGTTTCTACATCTATTTATCTATCTACAGTCTCTCACTCTCTGGGGGTTTCTACATCTCTGCCATTTGGGCCTCAAGGTCCTTGCAAGGGCAGCAATGCCATTTGGACCTTATTGGATGTTGCCCTATTGTTGCTGGTGGCAAAGGGGCCCCCATAACAGTTCAAGCTTCAGGGCCCCAAAAATATAGATCCGTCACTGCACATGATATAACTTAACCAGTTGTTAGGTTTATTGAACCCGATAGAAACAGCTGGTAGCAAATAACACAGGGATATAACAGGTACATCTGCAATAGTGTAGAAGCAGCCTGGAGCACTTTGGGGTATTGCTGGGCATTGTAGTGAACCGGTCGACTGGACACGGATGGTAGCGTTAATGTTACCTAATATAGCGGTGTTAGTAAAGTATACTTGCGACAGCCTAGGATGCGGAAACACTGCGTATGTGCAGTAGCGCATGTCAGAGGTCGGGCTTGCTGGCTGCGATCTGGCAGGTCCTAGAGGTGCTGGATCAGCCTGTCTGCTTGCCTATGGGTAGAGGCAGCGCCAGAGTGCACCTTATTTAACACTTTAAACACCACATTATAGAAAATTACCTACTTCTTAGTTACTGTACATTGTGCATATCTCCTTCCTCAAGCAATAATTCTATGATTTGCTGTAAAGAAGACTCTTCCAAACCTGAAAACTTTTCTTCAGATACTCTAAATGACCTTTTCTTGCTCTCTTACAGAAACTTCTTGGCCTTATAACACTTTGGTACAGTTGTCTCCCATAGTCGTACTTAGGTGAGAAATTGGCCTAATATATCCAACACTGTAATATTCTGCCAAATAAATGATTAAAGTTCAATATAATTCAACAGCATAAACTGACAATACTTTTTTTATATTAGCAGAGTATAGCAAAGTGCACATGGGCACGTGACCTATGTGCGGTGTGACCAGGGATGGACACTGGGGACTTAACTTGATAAATGGAATTATGTAAATATATGTATATAACCAGAGACAGTACACTGGCTCTGGGTGTTCAGGATGTTAAGTGAGGTACTGGTGGTGGTCAGTCCACACTGGGTACAGCTTAATCAGGTTTGTTTAACCAGGTAAAATAACGAGGTGGCATAGAAACACTGTAATGAACAGGTACAATAACAATGCTGGAGCAACCTGCAGTGTAAGGGTATTGCTAGGCATTGTAGTGCACAAGGTGGCGGGATGGTGTTAGATACTTTAATTTTGTTTGTCCTTTTCTCATAAATTTCTTATTTTATCTTTTTATTTTATGATGTCAGTTGGCGCACAATACACTACTAAATTCATGATGTTACACCAGTTATATGTAACGTGTTCTATAATCTTCTAGCCTGTTTAACTATCAATACATACAGTAGGTACCTCATGCAAATGTCATCATCTCTACTATATCAACCAAAAACATTTAATTGAAACATGTCATTTTTTTCATTTTTTTCCCTGCTCCCCACAGATTGCTGTTAGCCTATAAAGCAGTCCTCAAAAAAAAAGAAAATATCGTAATAATGTCTTAGTTAGGACAGCTTATGGTTGCATCTTACTATGTTTGCCCTGCAGTACAGAAGTGAAGACTGAGTACCTAAGGTTCAGTAAGGGCCGGTGGAACCCACTCAGCATAGTATGCAAAGCAGGGAGTCACCGGGCAGGAGTAGCGTTCTCCCTGCTCCTCTAGCCTGCTGAGTCCACTGTTGCTGCTGGCTGCCACTGCACCTGCCGACAGTGGTCCCCCTGAAGTGGCACTCTTCAGTTTCAGTCCACCGCCGGTGCTGCTGATTCCCCGGGCTGGACTAGGGCAATGCACTACTGGGAAATAATTCCCATGAGACTGTGCTGAGGGGTGAGAAGAGCATGTGCTGAGCTCTGATTGGAGGAGCCCATTACATGTTCCTCTGACCTGTGGAGAACAGCAATATCAGCAGCAGATATTCATTCTGAGGCTGTGTCTCTGGTCTGCCAGGTGCCTAATGCTGCTTCCTGTGAGTACACTGTGGCATAATGTGGCAGCACTAGAAGTATGTGTATAAGGGGCACTACTATGGGCATTATGTGTATAAGGGGCATTACTTGTGTGTGCATTGTGAATAAGGGGCACTATTGTGGGCATTGTGTATAAGGGACACTAGTGTCTGACATTATGTGAATAAGGGGCAGTACTACTGTAGGCATTATGTGTGTAATGGGCAGTACTACTGTGGGAATTATATATATAATGGGTACTACTGTGTGTCGTAATATGAATAAGGGACACTATTATACAGTGTAATGTGAATCAGGTGCACTACATTTGGCGTAATGAAAATAAGATTGTGCTACTGTGAGGCATAATTTGAATTGGGGTACTAATGTGTTGTCATGCCCCTTGTGAGACCACACTCCTTTTTTTGCTGTCCCTTTATATAATATGGGAGGAAGGGCACAAACTTATAATTTGCAGAGGGGTGCAGAACACCCTAGCACTGGGCCTGGGTGCAGTGTTATGTACTAAGATCAATAAAAGACACAGAGCCCATTTTAACTAACATTTGAGAGCCCAAACCAGTTCTCAATCTCTACAGCTCAACAGCCCTTCTGGCAGATTGACAATCTGTAGGTATAGCTGCATAATTGACGACCTAGTCCAATGATTCTGCCTGACTTTAGACCCACTCGTATGAATTTTACCTACACAGTTGTGTTTTGACATTTTGGAAACAGAACAATGTTCTAGCTTCAGTGATCTTTAATAGCATACATCAGCGGTTCCCAAACTCTGCCATTACAGTCCAGGTTTTAAAGATATATATGATTGAGCACATATACATATGATTATGTTCATCAATTTGATATAACCATCTGGACTCAAGCATGGATATCCTTAAAACCTGAACTGTAATGGCAGAGTTTGGAAAACTCTTCCATAAAACTTTAAATCTCGCCATCCTCCATAAAGGTGTTCACTAATGGGAATAAATGGGGAGGAGAAGGACACAGGATAAGAATCACGAATAGTTAGCAACAAAAGGCACAACAGAGATAAGAAATAACACAGGTTGCACTTGAAACTATCCATAATGGTTAATGTTTCACCCTTGCAAAAATGGTCTCGCCCTGACATGGGTGGGATTATAAATGAAGTTGGGTTATATTCTTCCATTTCAAAACTTGCCATACTTAGCAGGTTATTTTATTTCATGGTGCACCAAGTAATAGTGTGCTGCATCCACAGCTAAATATCACATTTTAATATTCTAGTATTGGCAGACTAATTAAAGTTAATGTCCAATTGGTTGCTAAGTGATGCAACACCATTGCTCTATTTGCCATGCAGTTACAGTACAGAATATGTTTGCAGCATACATGCCTACCTCCTAGTGAAGTGGGCAGAATGAGGAGAATACCCGCTGCGATCGCGGGTCTCCGTGTAGGGGGTGGGGCTTAAAACGTCATTCTACATGAATCATGTCATTTGGCCCCGCCCCTATGCAAATTCTAGCCAATCGCAGCAATTTTACCGTGAGGGGGCGGGGCTTAATGATGCAAATCATCAGGCCCCTCCCCCCATTGCCTCCCTCCTGCTTCTCTTACCCGGGCTTCTCCCGGGAAGAGATCTTTAAAGGTAGGCAACTCTGGTTTGCAGGGGTCGGACTGACCCACAAAGGGACAATGTAAATGCCCAATGGGCATCGCTGTCTGAGGGTTCCTTTCCTTACAGTTCAGGTTCCAGGCTGCTCACTCTATAAATAAATTGTTACTACAGTATATTAGAGGGTCAGTTACTTGGTGGATCAGAACCATTGGCCTGGCCAGACTACTTAAGCATGGGCTCCTACTGTACCTCTGCATACCCCCAGTGGGCCCTTTATGCCTCAGTCCGACAATGGATTGTTGTATCATCAGAGCTCTATTTGCAGAATGGCAACCATAAGCAATAGTGCTGCTGCTGTAATAAATCATTTCAGTACTTTTTATATTTCTTTAAATACAGTAGATGCAAATTCTGTCTTTTGCTTTATGTCTGATATTTGTCTCATAAATCTGTTGTTCATGCAGATCCACGGCAGGAATAAAACCTACTCCGTTTATGTACAGCTTGTATAATGAATGCTGAGTCTCTAAATGATTTTATTCCCTGTGTGTGGGGGTTCCAACTTTAGCCTGTATGAGAGCTTGTTACTAGGATGGGCTTTTCTAATGAAGATGCATGAGTGCTAGGGACAAATTCATGATTATTTTTTTCATCCTTCTACTATTTCACATACATTTCTACTTAATTCCACCAGCCAAGCTGATTTTCTACTGTGGGGCTCCCACTTCTTAAACACTGTGCACTATTCAATCTTACTGCCATTTTCATTAAGTAAACTAGTACATAAATCAATCTGTGGGCACACTTCAATACTCCAGTGGCAATTTCTTTCTCCGGCGCTTTAGTACCTCATAAACAATTTGGAGAGGTTATTTAGCATATTTACTGAGCATGCAGTTTTAGTATTGGTTGGCATTCTAGCTCTCTATTCTACTTCCTAGATTTATACCTCTTTCTGAATCACATATATTAAAGGAACTGTTAACTCAAATATTGTCCTAACATGATTGTGCTTAGCACAGGGGAACATACTGTATGTGCTACATCGTGTCATGTGTTCTCCTGTGCAGGCTGTGAGCTCTGATATATTGTCAGTCCGACTCCTTACTAAACCTGACTACGCACCAATGATGTAATACCACCCTCAAAGATGTCCTAAACATCCGGGTATTTCCAGCGAGAGCCTTTGCTGACTAGTAAGTACTGCCACAAAGGAGTCTTACTGTATTTATGTGGGCCACCCGTAACTATTGATCTGCAAGCCCTGCTGATGCTGGCGTGCAAGGCTGACAGGGCGGCACCGTCACTGCACTGGTGGCACTTGTATTTGGCTTGTAGGGTGTTTGGAAAGTTACCCTGCAGTCTTTCTAGCAGCCTGAAAGCCACCTGGTTCAGGGTGGGGCAGTGGGTACTGCGGGAACAGCCCAGAGCTGTCACATATATAATAGGTAAAAAAGCCCCAAAATATGGCTCCCCATTTAAGAAGTCCTCCCAACCCCTCAATAGCTATTGCTGGGTATTACTTAGCTACCTCAGTGCCCTTTTCTTGTTAAGTTGCAGCTACAGATGTGTCCTCATAATCTAGCCTCAATACGCAACGTAGCGCAATATGCCTGGCATGAGTGAGCCACCAGGTCATGTGCTACTCTGCTAGCGTTGGGTGTCTTTTGTGCCAAAATATGTCTAAGTAGCAATGTGATGTGACTAGGATGCACCAGCAGGCTGTGCTGATTAATTTGATATGTGATACTTGTATATCTGCGTGCGACTGAGACTGTAAAGGGAACTTTGTGTGGAAAAATGCTGCGTTCGTAGTTCTTTGCATGCTGACCCATGTTCTCTTGAGATGCAGCTCATATCCTGACATTTTCCTTTAGAATATTCTGGTATAATTAAGAATTCATTGTCCCATCAATGATGGCAAGTCGTCGTGGGCCAGATGCAGCAAACAAGTCCAAACCATGATACCACCACCGTGTTTCAAAGATGGTATGAAGTTTTTATGCTGGAATGCAGTGTTCTCCTTTCTCCAAACATAATGCTTCTTGTTTAAACCAAACAGCTCTATTTTGGACTCATCTGTCCATAAAACATTGCTCCAATAGTCTTCTGGCTTGTCCAGGTGATCTTTAGCAAACTGCAGACGGGCAGCAATGTTCTTTTTGGAAAGCAGCGGCTTTCTCCTTGCAATCCTGCCATACACACCATTGTTGTTCATTGTCCTCCTGATGGTAGACTCATGAACATTAACATTAGCTAATATGAGAAAGGCCTTCAGTTGCTTAGAGGTTACCTTGGGTTCCTTTGTGACCTTGCGAACTATTAGATGCCTTGTTCTTGGCGTGATCTTTGTTGGTCGACCAGTCCTGGGGAGGGTAATAATGGTCTGGAATTTCCTCCATTTGTACACAATCTGTCTGACTGTTGATTGGTGGAGTTCAAACTCTTTAGAGATGGTTTTGTAACCTATTCCAGCCCGATGAGCACCAACAACTATTCTTCTGGGGTCCTCAGAAATCTTTGTTCGTGGCATGATACACTTCCACAAACATGGACAACATCAGACTTTGATAGATCCCTGTTCTTTTAAAAAGACAGGTTGTCCATTCACGCCTGATTGTCATCCCATAGATTGAAAATACCTGACTCTAATTTCACCTTCAAAATATCTGCTAAGCCTAAAGGTTTGCATACTTTTGTCACTCACAGATAGGTGATATTGGATCATTTTCCTAAAGAAAAAAAATGAGCATGTCTAATTTGTTTAATTTGGTTCTCTTTATCTGCTTTTAGGGCTTGTGTGAAAATCTGAGGTAATTTTAGGTCAAATTTCATCAGAAATATAGAAAATTCTGAAGGGTGCACAAACTTTCAAGCACCACTGTATAACTCTTTTTAAATAACTTCATTTTTTATAGGTTCTTCCCATATGACCCAATGGGTTTTCACAGTTTAACATTTAAAATATTAGCTGACAACACCAGGTGAAAATAATCAAAATGCCTTATATTATCTGCACATTTATGATCACTACTACTCTATTTATGCCAACCATACTGTATTTAGTACAAATAAATACATTGAAACCATTCACTTCAGTGTACATTTAGGTAAGTTTCTCCATTATGAAAAAGTGAATCTCTACTTTCACATATTTCTCTGGGGTTCGGTACGGGATATGGAAGGTCAGGACCCCTTAACCAAAACCACCTTTCCAGCACCCTAACCCTCCCCTCCCACAGCCTTACCCTATCCCTCTCCTTCCCACAGTCTATCTCTAACCCTCCCCCCAGAGCCAAACCCTACCCCAAAACCAAACCCTCCCCAGAGGCGCCAAGAGGGGGGGTACTAATTTCCCCTGCCGGACCCCTCCAACAAGCTCGGGCCCAGGTCCGACGCCGCCCTCTCTCCCTCTTACCTGTCAGCTAGTGTGTGATGGGCTGCAGTGGGAGACTGCTCGCTAAGCAATCTCCTCTTTCCTGCCTGTGGGGGGGAGCAATCACACTGATTGCGCCTCCCCACTGGATTTGCACTGGGCTGAGGGGTTGACAGCATCCCCCCTCACCAGCGCTGCAAAAAAAAAAGTTTCCCCCTGAATGGGGCATGGCCAGAGCCGGATTAAGGGGGGGGCATAGGGGGCGAGTACCCCCGGGCCCCCTCTCTCAGGGGGCCCCCTGCCGAAGCTGTGTTTTTGTTTTATTTCAAATGGCTGCGGACTTCTACCTATTTGTCTAGGAGTCCGTCTGTCATTTCAGTGATGATGAAGCGGAAGGGTTACAGCCAGGCCAGGAAAGTCAGCTGAGAGGGACACGCTGCTGCTGGGAGCAGACGCCTCTCTGACCAATCAGCAGCGCTTCCTGTACAGTACTGTCACCATCGAGTGCTCCACATGACAGGGGAAGGGGAGGAGACAACAGAGACTACAATGCTCTCCTGCCTTCCCCTCACCCTCAGCTCCGCACAGGCACAGTGATCCATCCATGCACGCAGCGTGAACACAGCTGCAGATGCCGATCTGATGGCATATGAGAGCTATAAGGTAAAGTAGTAAAAGTGGCAACTTTCCCACTGTAGCCTGACAGCACACACAGCTCAGGACAGTGCAGAGCAAAGGGAGAAACAAATGGGCATAGTGGGGGAGAGAGAGAGTCCGTGAAGGTGGGAGATAAGGGCTGTTACTGTTTTGATAACAGAAATTTACAGCCACTGCACACCAGGAGGAGAGGTTGAGAGACTGGAGGGAGGATTCTTCTTGGTCCTAATGAGCTGATATAACAGATTCCTCAGTAACAGGCAGATATGTCGCACCTTTGGCCCCAGCAAGAGCAGCTCTCCTAATAAATCAATCAGAGCAGGAGGAATCAGTCTCCTTTATACAGTTTATATACTGTGTACCAAAGGCTGCAGCCACAGAGACCTGAACATTGTCTGCACCCACTGACCCAACACCCCTGCTGGGAGCAGCTAACTAAAGCTGCGTATCCACTAGTAGACATGGAAACGACAGCACGATTACGACATTGCAGTCGTGCTCTCGTTTCCATGTCTAGTGATGTGCCTACACTGAACGTTCAGTCCAGACACATCCATCATCCCTGCACATGCTGAACCTGACGGGGTCGTCAGGTTGACCAGCATGTACGAGCGATGATAGATGTCGGAAACGACCAGCGGGCACGCGCATCGCTGGTCGTTTCCGACCTAAACCTGAACGATGCATGCACAATTTGCAAGTGATTGCACGATAACAATGCCATTATTGTGCAATCGCTTGCTTAAATCGCTAAGTGGATACCCCCCTTAATACCTCTCATGCTATTACCATCTCTGTACCTCATTTATTTTCATCTTCATAATTAATCTATCTGTGGTTTCTCAATTTTGTCTATCTTGCAACCCTATACTGATCTTGGCCTATTTTGACATATTTACTATAAAACTATTACGTAACATTATCAGCATCCGTCAGATCATTCCCACCCTCACTGCCCAAATAGATTAACCGCCTATTTGCACCCCAGCACCCAAAGCTATTTGAACCAAATACTGTGAGAACTGGAAAGCCTAATTTTCTTTTAGCGGCTGCCTCATGGAGGTGCAGGGGGAGGGACTCGCATAGGAGGCGCTCATCTGGCACAGCCAGAGGGGTGTTGCTAACAAGAGGGGAAGTAGCCCACTTTTTTAAGTGCCCCGGGCCCCCCGAAGGCTTAATCCGGCCCTGGGCATGGCCACACCTCCTGTGATTAGGCCACACCCACCCCTTCCCCCAGCTGTCTCTCTATGCTCCTGACCCTCCCTCTTAACTGTAATACTTACCGTCGGGATGTCAGCAGTCAGTATTCTGGAGACAGGTATCCAACTGCTGTCGGGATTCTGACCGCTGGCACTCGATCACCAGGATACCGAGTACATCCCATTTCTCTGACAGTTTCAAGTTTCATATTATTTTGTTGGACCAAGCAAAACACTTAATATATTTTTTGGCAACACAGGCAGGTCTCTGATTTGGATATCGAAACAAAGATGCCTAAAAAAACTGAAGATTATAAAAATGTATTTTACGATTGGAAAATATTTATATTAGGATCATATTTACCTATTTATCATGATCCGCCTTAAAAATGCAGATGTGATATAATATATTCACCTAAATTCAAATTTCATGTTAATGTAGCAGTATAATCTTGCTAGGACATGGACTTCAATTAGAGCTTATCCTGACGGTATGCAGTCGGGATGCCGACAGTCTAAATGCCGAACGTCGGCATCCAGACTGTCTAATCCCGGCAAGTGTCTAATGACAGGCGTTGAAATCCCGACACCTGTCATTAGACCTACTTCGGGAGCCCAACACCCGGCTTACTGATCGAAAGTAAGCCGGGCGCCGGGCATGGATAGCTGCGGGGGGGAAGAGGGTTAGGGTAGGGGCTCCCGAGGGGGGACTTAGGGTTAGGCACTCCCCTGGAGGTTAGGGTTAGGCTAGGGAATGGGCGGGGGGGTTAGGGTTAGGCACCCCCGGGGTGGGTTAGGGTTAGGAACCCCGCCAGGAGACCTAGGGTTAGGCTGTGGGGAAGGGGGGGTTAGGTTTAGGCACTTAGAAGGGGGTTAGGGTTAGGCACTTGGGGGGAGGTTAGGATTAGGCACCCCTAAGGGAGGGTTAGGGGGGAGGTTAGGTTAGTCAATAGGAAAAATACTTACCTGTCGGGATCTTCACTGCCGGGCTTCCACTGTCGGTTAGCGGTAAATCATACTGATTCCATCCTGACCAGTGGCATCACTATGGGGGTGCGGGCTGCACCCATGTGTCACCCTTAGAGGGGGTGACACCAAAATGTTGGCTCCTCCTTGGTGACAGGAGCAGGGTGCTGCAGTGTGACATTATCCTGCAGCACTCAGCTCCTGTCACAGAGGAGGAGCCGCAGCGCAGGCACAGGTCTCTGGGGACAGCCCCACATCTCCGGGGATGGTGGGCACACCCCGGAGTAATGCGTTTGGGATTTCCCGTGATGCCACGAACCTTTATGTTAGGCCACGTCCCCTTTTTGGGCATGCGCGGCTGAGGGGTGGGAGTATGAAGTGACCTGGTGACTCCTCTAATCCTGGCGAAAGATGAAAGTAGTGTGATAGCTATCTCTCTGCTTCCGGGTTCGGGTCCGGGTCCACCAAGTAACACTGCGCATACGCGGCCATTGGGCTGCGTATGTGTCATCAGGCTAATGCCATCTTAGGCTTTACCAAGACTCGCATTCCGGTGCTTGGTAATTCCGACAGCATAGCTACCCCCATCTTAAATGCTGAGGATACTTGGATTTGGCAGGGGTTTACAATTATTATCGGGGGATTTACCACAAATTCAGTTTAATAACTATGCACCTTAAACATTTAAAAAATTTCTACATTCAGCTTTCTTCCTGTTTCCCATTAGAGTAGGGAGGACAATAAGCGACCCTCCAGCTGTTGTTGAACTACAAATTCCAGCATTCCGTGCAACAGTTTTCGCATGGCCAAATGGCAAACCTGTGGCAGGGCATGCTGGGATGTGTAGTTCTACAAGAGCTGGGGGGCTGCTTATTGCCCACCTCTACATTAGAGTGATCTAACATTGCCCCCCCAGCAGTACATGCTGTGCTTAGCACATACCTGTACATACCTGTACATACCTGTACATACCTATATATATATATTCAAATGGTATAAACAGTGCCATTTCCCCTCATTAGTTATAAGGCACAAAGGCCCTCATTCAGAGCCGCTCGTTAACAACAGTACGCTCGTTCCGAGCGATGTTTGCACATCTGCGCATGCGTACGCTTTTTAGTACGCATGCGCGAACCAGTCAGTGCGGCCGAAAATCCTTTGTACGCTATATAGCGAGTGCCTGCTATTTTGAGTGACAGAATGAGGCGTATGTGGGTGGTAACAGGGGAAGGTGCTTGAAAATGGGGAGTGGAGATCCGAACGCAGGCGTGCTTAAAGGTCAAAACGGGCGTTTTATGGGTGTGTATATTTAAAACATCAGCGTCATTGACCACGTCACTGGGTTATTTTATAGCCAGAACTGCACGCAAATTTGTGGTAGCAAACACCAACCACAAGAATAGCGAGCAGTTCATACGCTGGTCGATGTACTCGATTAATCTAATAAATAGCGGACATGACGTAGGATGCGTGCGGCCAGGGGGCGTTTTTAACAAATAAACGAGCGTATGTTTTGCTCGTTCGTTCAGACTTAGAGGTGTGAACACACTGCAATGTGCGTACGGATCATTTAAATAGCCACCCCTTGATTTTAAACGAACGACCGCAAATAGCGTGCGGCTCTGAATGAGGGCCAATGATCCCTATGGCTACATGTATTCTGAAAAGTATCAGTGTGTTTTCATCAACAAGTAGTTCCTACTAACTGCTTTGGGGCTCATTTACATTTGGATGCAAGTCCATTTTTATGACACGCCTCTTAGATGTAACAGTACACGCCCACTTTACCACCACGCTCATAGGTGCTGCTTTCCCAATCTCCCTGAAATGCTTTTTCAAAAGTAGGCAAGTATGGTTAATAGTTGCACAACACTGAAGAAACAGAGGCACTGACAAAGTAAATATGTCATTGATTGACAGCTACATACCTTGCATCTTGTATATATATATATATAGAAACCTATTTTGAAGGTCTCTCACCGCCACAATTTATGAAAAATTATATCGCTAGGACATCTCAGTAATGCTGCCCTGGTAATGCAGGCCTCAAGTAATAAGAGTTGACTCACCACTTAACCACTTAAGCTTTCATTTTCACCATAATGTAAAATTGTGTTTAAAAGGTTTAAAAATAGATCAAATTTATTGAAAGAATTAAAAAACATTTTAAAAACCGTATACATTAAAAATGCTTTATTCAAGGAATATGGATTTTTTATTAATTATATTAATTTGTTAAGAGAATAACTAGTGTAGTAGCACAAGTAACACCTTAATCCTCTGCATGGGGAAACACTCGCTGGCAATACCTGGTGAATCTTACCAATATCATGTTTGTCGCCAGCAATAGCAGGGTTACAGGACATAAATGATTAAAATCAGAAGATTGTGCTGACCTGCCATCTTCATCCAAATTGATTCTGATATTAGGAGCCAGCTGGACTCCAGTGACATCACTAGAGATGAGCGGTTCGGATTCTGTGGAATCCAAACCGCTCCGAACATAGGTGGTCCGAGTCCACCCGAACGCTGTTCGGGTGTTCCCCGCCTGACTCGGATCCCCGTTCGGGGCCGAACGGCGGCCGCCTGATGTCGGATTCTCACTAGAATATCCAACATCAGGGCTCCTCGAGTGTAGGGCAGACCGCTGTGATAGCAGTCTGCCCTACACAGAACAAACACACAGCCGCCAGCGGCA
Organism: Taudactylus pleione; assembly: GCA_031769625.1. Lineage (NCBI taxonomy): Eukaryota > Metazoa > Chordata > Amphibia > Anura > Myobatrachidae > Taudactylus > Taudactylus pleione. Next base: position 5,689,090 of record JAUIMM010000518.1, read on the forward strand.
GCTGTGTGTTTGTTACAGCAGCCAATGAGAGTCACACAGACTGTCATTGGCTGCTGCACGGAGGGAGCCGGCTGGAGCTCACTCAGTAGCTCCGTCTTCCGGCTCGCTCCTCGTCGCGTGGATGCAGAGCGGACGGTGGCTGGAGCGGGGATTCAGGTAAGTTTTTTATTTTTTTTATGTGTGTAAGGGCCGGGGGCGCTACTGGGGGGCACAACTACTGGGGGGCATACTACTGGGGGGGTCTGCTACTTGGGGGGCATACTACTGGGGGGCAATTCTACTGGGGGAGCCATACTACTGGGGGGGTCTGCTACTGGGGGGGCCTGCTACTGGGGGGTATAATACTGGGTCGCCTGCTACTGGGGGGGCCATACTACTGGGGGGGCCTGCTACTGGGGCAGCCTACTACTGGGGAGGCCTGCTACTGGAGGGGGCCTGCTACTGGAGGGGGCATACTACTGGGGGGGCCTGTTACTGGGGCAGCCTACTACTGGGGGGGCCTGCTACTGGAGGGGGCCTGCTACTGGAGGGGGCATACTACTGGGGGGGCCTGTTACTGGGGGGGCATACTACTCGGGGGGCATACTGAATACGGGGATAAGCGGGAGCGCGCAGCAGACTTAACGCAGAAAAAAACTCCGATATGAAACGTGAAGTTAACGTTTCATACTGAATACCCCTCATAGAGTTTTTTTCTGCGTAAAGGTATGGTGCGCGCTTCCGCTTATACTGAAATTTTGCACATGTGGCCAGCAACATTTTGCCTTAGGTTTTCCATGTCCTACACCCAGGGCTGTAACTAGGGCTGGGCGAGCAGTGCCAGGCCTAGAGGGCTGCACCTTCTCTGACCTGTGACATCTGCATTGGCGTGCAGGGTGCCTGGAATGGTTATAAATATGTATAAATTCCAATTGCCAATTTAAATAAACCCAAATGACACTGGCATACTAAAGTCACATGTAATAATAAAAAATATAAGAACATACACATTTAAAATATGACTTATTCTACAATAGCAAGCTCTGCGATATAACCAGTAGTGCCAGGAAATTCAGTTTTGCCACAACTTTGCTCATCTCTAGTTGTAAGTAGGGAGGCCAATCCCAGGGCTTTTTTTCTATCCTGGGACTAGGAATTTAAAAATACTAAATGCTGAGATTACCAAAATACCCTGGATAGACCTGGTTTAAATAAAAAAAAGCCCCCCGCCCAACCCCCACAGTGACTTACCGGCGGGACTTTCGGCGACAGCAGCATCTGTGTCCTGTAGAGCGTAGGGTCACATGGGCGGTCCAGCCGGGATCGGGCTGTGCAGCGTGACCTCACATCATGCTGCGCAGTGCCAGCTGGAGGAAGGGGGAGCCGGGCAGTGTCTAAACACTCTGTGGGAGTTGCTCACCGCTGCCCGGCATTTTTAAAAAAAAAAAAACATTTATGGCTAATTCCGGGATCGGATTGGAGGCTTCCAGTCCCGGGATTCAATCCTGGCCATTTTTAGGCCACAATCCCGGGATCCCGCCGATCCCGGGATTGGCCACCCTAGTTGTAAGTGTCTCATAAAATATCATGTCAATTACATATGTTGGTCCTTTATGCAGGATTTACAGCCATTTATTTGGTGAGAAAAAAATCCCGGTTCCATCCTCTTAATGCCTAAATAACATTTGAAAGAACTCATAGCATAACCTACAAGAATATATATAGTGATTCAAGATACTATAATAGTACTGGAAAGTATGATTTATTGAAGGAAAACTGTTTTCAATATGAATAGAAAGATCAAGACCCACATCATACTTTAAGTTTTATAATAGACATTTTCTGCAGTAAAATTCCAAATCTGTGATGCAAATCCATAATGACTAATAGCTGTACATCAAAAAAAAGAGTATTATTTCAGTGCCTAGGTTTTTGGGGGCTAAGTTTATAAAATAAACTAGACTTTTACATCAATGACAATATTAAATAATGGATTTTTTTTTTAAATTAGGCTAAAATTAGAGATGCTTCAAAATGTATAACTGGTTTGAAATTCACTAAACTTTTACCATTGCAAAGGCCCTGAACCTGTGGTTGGTACGGATATATATAGACATAGATTTTAACAAAGTTCACTTTTGAAATGTGCTTGAGTTCGAGCTCAATGACACTATTAAAAATTCTTGATGGCTGCCCCTCCCCAGGGATTATTACAAGTGCTTCAATTCACCCTTGGGCATTTTACCCCTCTCACTGACTATTGTACATGGGCTGAGATCCTCCAATCAGGGCTTAGCACATACTCTACCAATCAGCACCTAATGTACATTATTTACTTCAGTATCAGGAAAATGAGGAATGAGATAATGAAGAGGAAGGAGGAGGAATAAATGGAAGGATGAGGAATTAGTGGAAAAGAGAAGGAAGAAGAGGAAGGAGGAGAAATAAGTGGAAGAATGAGGAATAAGAGGAAGGAGGAAAATCAAGAGGAAAGAGGAGAAAGATGAAGAAGGAGGATGATAAAGTGGAAGGAGGAAGAATAAGGGAGGAGGAAGAAATGGTAGAAGAAGCAGGAGGAGGAAGGATAAGTGGCAGCAGGAGAAAGAATTAGAAGAGAAAGAAGAGGTAGAATGAGGATGAAGAAGAGGAAGGAGGAGGAATAAATGGAGGGATGAGGAATTATTGGAAAGAAGAGGAAGGAGAAGGAAGAAGAGGAAGGAGGAGGAATAAGTAGAAGAATGAGGAATAAGTGGAAGGAGGAAAATTAAGAGGAAAGAGAAGGAAGAAGAGGAAGGATGATGATAAAGTGGAAAGAGGAGGAAGAAGAGTGAGGAGGAAGAAATGGTAGAAGAAGCAGGAGGAGGAAGAATTGGCAAAGGAAGAAGAGGTAGAGGAAGAAGAGGAAAGAGGAGGAAGATCGGGGGGGCGAAGGGGGAAGAAGATGTAGAGAGAAAGGAGGATGAATTTAATAGATCTACTCACTATTAAAAAGACCACATATGCTGTGATGTAATTGCCTAATGTACTGATCATTATTATGTATGACGGATGCTGTGATGCTGATCTTCTATGTACATATGTCACTTGTTTATGGTGTTTTTGCTTCCATAAATAAAAAAAATTAAAAAGGCCACAATTGTATTCTCCTTTAGCTCATATTAATCAGAATGATAATATATGTTTAACATCTCCGGTACTTTAAACTATTAAAGCTACTAGCTACTGTAGTAAACACTGTTAGTGTGGGTTACCAAACCCTCGTTCCCAACCAAAAACATGCAGAAATTTTTTTCAGGGCTCCAGCTATGGGAGAGTGGCTGCATCACTATTTTTACAGGATAGTAGTTTAGCTGTAAGCAAATATTATAGGCCTATACAGATGTGTCCACATACATCTAACCTTTGTGTGATACAAGTCGCGCCACATATAACGCGGGAGCTCCGTGAGACTCGGTAGCACCGAGCGTCTTTTCGTGCAACGTTTTACCTTCAGATGCGTCTTATTCGCATAGTGATGCGAATATTTAGCACATGCAGCTTCTGCTGATTAAAATGCTATACCTTCCAACATTCTTACATCCTGATCCATGAAATGGGCTCAGGGTCCTCTAGGCCACACCTTTTGGTATATGATGGTTTGGGGACATGAGCACATTTCACACTCCTGTTTCTCATCATGCTGAAAGTGAGCCCAGCACTCAGCAGCTACTGGCCTGCCCCTAGCCTCTCTTAGCACTAAATTAATCAATCCACTGCTGCTTTGCTATGCTGTCGAGCCAATATTGGTTTGATTGTAGGGTATGGACCATCTCAACTGTCCGGATTCTGGTAGGAACGTTCTGATTTAAATAGGTGAGCGATTCTAGAAAAAGCCCTCAATGAAATAGCTCCAACTACCCATTACACTCCAATTAGACTTAGATGTCATCCATGGCATTCTAAATTAATAAGACATCTACAAAAACTCTCACGTAAAGTAGAACGTCAGTGGCGTAAGTCTCGTACTCCAAGTGACTTCCTGACATATAAGACTATCTACAACTCTTATTGTAATGCTCTGGGCGCTGCCAAACACACATATTTCCAATCTGTAATCTCTGCTCAAGCATTTAACCCCAAGCAACTTCTTAATACATTTAAACTGCTTCTTAACCCACCTGCTACTATCTGTGTGCATGATCTTGCTTCCTATTTCAAGGACAAGATTGATAAGATCCGAAATGAAATGGTATGCTCTTCCTCAGCTAGTGACCTTCTCAATTCCCTACCTGAACCCTCTGGCACATTCTCTTCATTTGACCCCTCAAACGAAGATGCAGTATCTACACTCTTCTCATCCTCCTACTCTATTACCTCTCCTCTTGATCCTATACCCTCACAAATCAGTAAAGCTCTGTCTCCTGTGCTCAACCCAACCCTAACTAAAATCTGTAATCTCTCTCTCTACTGGAATAATTCCATCACTGTTCAAGCATGCAGTGATCACGCCCATTCTGAAAAAAAAAAAAATTCTGACCAACTTGTCTACACCCACCTCACACACTTTCTTAACTCACACAACTTATTGGACCCACTTCAGTCCGGATTTCATTCCCAACACTCCACAGAGACAGCACTGACTAAGGTAGTGAATGATCTGTTCACTGCCAAGGCTAAAGGCCATTACTCACTTCTTATTACTCTAAATCTCTCTGCTGCTTTTGACACTGTTGACCACTCTCTTCTCATACAAACACTACAATCCCTAGGTCTTAAGGACACAGCCCTTTCTTGAATCTCATCTAATCGCTCTTTCACTGTTCGTTTTTCTGATTCTGCCTCCTCGCTACCTCTATCAGTTGGACTACCGCAAGGCTCTGTCTTAGATCTTCAGTATCACCTGTTTGTTGATGATACTCAAATCTACCTATCCTCCCCAGATTTATCACCATCTGTACTGGTCCGTGTCACTGAATGTCTTTCTGCCATTTCATCCTGGATGTATCTCGCCACCTCAAACTTAATATTTCTAAAACAGAATTAATTATATTTCCACCGGCCAATAACAGTTACCAACTTGATCTCTCTATCACTGTCTAGGTGTCATCCTTCACTCTGAACTGTCCTTTGTTCCCCACATTCAATCTGTCTCAAAATCATGTTATATACATCTAAAAAACATATCCAAATCTCCAATCCTTCAAGAGTTCCCTTAAACTCACCTCTTCAGGCAAGCTTATCTGATTCCAGAACCACCCACGTAACCTTTAGCTCCTATATATAATTACATTCCCTTTCACAGTCCACACATAACCTCACACATTCTTTCTCTCACATGCTCCTGACATTTGGCCGACATTCCTGTGTGACTGGATCATGCAGCCACCAAGAAACTCTGCATTCTGGCTGGACCTAATTGCAATATATATAGCACCTATCCTTGTGTATCAATGCCTATTTCCCTATAGATTGTAAGCTTGTGAGCGGGGCCTTCCTACCTATATATCTGTGTGTTATTACCCAGTTTTTTCTATTAATATTTCCAGTTGTAAAGCGCAACAGAATATGCTACGCTATATAAGAAACTGTTAATAAATAAATAATAACTAAATATGTCTTAAAGTGGACCATTCAGGACAGATAGTGTTGTGGTTTAGGTGGACCATAGCAGATTTTGTGTGATTGGGGGCGAGGCTAATGTTGAGAGGTATATTCTAGTGCTTCATTTTGGAGCAGAGTGACTCTTTAGTTAATATTAAATTATTTAATTACATTGCTGTTCCAAAACTGTAATTTTATTACATTCTCCAAGACAGCCACGCAAATAGCGTGAAGCAAAGTGCTTTCTTTATAGAACATCTGCAACATCACTACAGTTTGTTTTTTATTTTGCATTACAGTTTCAGTTTTGCACAAATCAGAATGGAGTATTATTTTCTAGATAAATTATTTATGTAAATAATAAAATTTTCCATAACCTATGTATAACCCTCGTGTCATTTGCCCCCTTTATCCTTCTGCATGGGACACTCAAACTAAAAATAGACTTCAATAAAACCATTTCATTCAGCTCCAGAGAGCACAACAAAATTGGACTTTACATGTTGATTTTCTAAAAGAAGTTTAAGTCCGGAGGGATTTCTCTAAGTAGGAATCTTATAAAAACAAGGATGCAGAGGAAGTCTTTCATGCACTCAGAAGGCTATTTTTACTTTGTCTATTATGAAATACTTTCATAATAAAAAAAAAATACTCCTATACATTTTTCATCTTCCAACCTAGTCCTATAAGGGAAATTCTACATATATATACACATTGGTGTCCTCTTAATAAAAAAATGTGATTCCGCTACTGTAACTCACAGCGTCTGGGGTAGTTCACTAAACAGCTGTGTAGCGTTAGCAGGGCCATAACTAGGGGTGTGCGATTAGTGCCGCCGCACAGAGGGCAGCACCACCGCCGCTCACCCACCGCCCCTGAATCTGACTAGCAGGGTGGCCAAAATGGCAACATGCAGCCAGAATTGCTGCAGTGCTGCCTGGGGTGTCTTTGTGACACTCCAGACGTGCACACTGCGGCTCTTACAGCCCCCCAGAGCATACTGACCATACTCTGGGCAGTGCTGTAATTCCCATCACTGCATTGCATATACAAACACCAATATAAATACTCATATTGTGTAGAGTGGTGCGACATGTGCCACAGTATGGGCACCAAAGGGCAAGGGCACTGTTTGGGCCTGTCAATTTTCAGTTCTAATCATTCTCACTTGTAGGTTCCTCTTATTTTATCTGTGGCATCTCCTGGCCACCCCTATCTCCTCCATGGCTGACTCCCCACCATCTGGCCACGCCCCTAAGCACCTTCAGTCACATCCTCTTTTATTTAATTTTTATTTTATTTCACAGCCCATTTATTTTCTTATTCATAAAAAATCTTGTGACACTAAGTGGTAGCGCAGTGTGTTATTCTTTTCTTATTCATAAAAATTTTTGTGACACTAAGTGGTAGCGCAGTGTGTTACTCTTTTCTTATTCATAAAAAATCTTGTGAAACTAAGTGGTATCACGGTGTGTTATTCTTTTCTTATTCATAAAAAAATCTTGTGACACTGTAAGTGGCAGCGCAGTGTGTTATTCTTTTGTAGTCATAAATATTCTTGTGACACTAAGTGGCAGTGAAGTGTGTTATTTTTTTCTTATTCATAAATAATCTTGTGACACTGTAAGTGGCAGCTCAGTGTGTTATTCTTTTCTTATTCATAAATAATCTTGTGACACTGTAAGTGGTATCGCAGTTTGTTCTTATTCATAAATAATCTTGTGACACTAAGTGGCAGAGCAGTGTGTTATTCTTTTCTTATTCATAAAAAAATCTTGGGACACTAAGTGGCAGCGCAGTGTGTTATTATTTTCTTATTCATAAAAAATCTTGTGATACTGTAAGTGGTATCGCAGTGTTATTCTTATTCATAAATAATCTTGTGACAATTAGTGGCAGCGCAGTGTGTTATTCATTTCTTATTCATAAATAATCTTGTGACACTGTAAGTGGCAGCTCAGTGTGTTATTCTTTTCTTATTCATAAATAATCTTGTGACATTGTAAGTGGTATCGCAGTTTGTTCTTATTCATAAATAATCGTGTGACACTAAGTGGCAGAGCAGTGTGTTATCCTTTTCTTATTCATAAAAAAATCTTGTAACACTAAGTGGCAGCGCAGCGTGTTATTCTTTTCTTATTCATAAAAAAATCTTGGGACACTAAGTGGTATCGCAGTGTGTTATTCTTATTCATAAATAATCTTGTGACAATTAGTGGCAGCGCAGTGTGTTATTCATTTCTTATTCATAAATAATCTTGTGACACTGTAAGTGGTATTGCAGTGAGTTATTCTTATTCTTAAAAAATCTTGTGACACTAAGTGTCAGTGCAGTGTGTTATCCTTTTCTTATTCATAAAAAAATCTTGTAACACTGTAAGTGGCAGCGCAGTGTGTTATTCTTTTCTTATTCATAAAAAATCTTGTGACACAGTAAGTGGCAGCACCAAACAGGAACTAAATACTAGTGCTGGAGTTGCTGCCAGTGCCACCAGTTATGATGATGTAATCCATCTATATCATATACAAACATATAAAGCTGATGCCCAAGGGCATACAGGGCTTAAGTCAGGGCATCTAAAATCAAGAACCAATCTTTAACAGTAGTAAAGAAAAACACATCAAAGGGAAAGGTAGCTGCAGAAAGTCATACTATTTTCAATATGCTTTTCACCACATAAAGTGGCAAGGAAAGGCTAAGGCCTTGGCCTTTATTTATGACTGGTGGTTCTGCCTCTTATGATGATGTAAGCACAAGTAATCATGCTGACATAGAAATTGAGGATGCTTCTGTGGAAGTGCACCAGGATTAGCAGGATATTTGTGTAGCTGACGCTAATAAGGATGTTGTTGTTGAGGATGTTATTTGTGTAAATCAGGCACCAGTGGAAGAAACAGTTATTGCCCATGATAAGGAAAAGCCCATTGTCATTACTGGGCACAAGTAAAAAAAATCTGCTTCTTATGTGTGTACTTATTTCTACCCAAATATGGACAACAATTGTCAAGTCATCTGTATCCTTTGTAAAGCCAGAGTAAGTAGATGTAGGAACCTTATCCATCTCCCGTGTTACATCATCTGCAGCGCATCCATCCAAAAAGTTTTTGTGTTTTGTGTTGACTCATCTGCATCACCAGTGGGTCTTTGGGAAAGTTTCGTTTTTTCTCAGCAGATGCACTTGCTGGAGAAACTGAAGGAGAAGCCATCACTGCATCACGTGCCACTTGAGCTGACAATTTTCTTGCCAACAGCTATTTGCATCTCTTCAGATCTATGTCTGTTGGGAAGAACAACACAACCTATGACTTAAACCTTATATCTTAAATCTTGCATTTGCAAGATTTGCATGTGCACAATTGGTGAGCATTCACCAATAGATAAAAAAGGAGATTATCAGATGTAAACTGACTACCTTTGTTTTAAATATTTATATGTAAAAATAAATATTTTATTCTACTAATGTTGGCCTCTGGGCCCTTTTTTCTGGGTATTTTTGGTGTGAGGGTGTTTTGTAGTACAACCCAAAGGAAGGATTGGTCCCTCGGAGAACTATCCTACTGGCATTTTTCTTTCTAGTGAGGAGCCTGGGTGGACTTTATGGAAAAGTACCTTTAAAGAAAGAAATACAACTTCTATCGGACAATCATCTGAATCTGATTTATCATTAAAGGAGAACTATATCTGACTCTGAAAGATTTAGTGGGGCCCATTTGGGTATACGTGGTATTGTCCACTCTTATTTTCAAAAATAAAATTTTGGAGCGCCCTCTTTATCTTTTTTTTCCATACTACTTTTCGGATAGCAGGGTGTCCATTGTGAGAAGCTGCTTTTATGTAATTCAATGTTATTTCTGGTTTAATATAATCACAATTTAATATTTTGCGCAATTGGAGATAATTTTCTGTACTATATATATATATATATATATATATATATATATATTAGTGTACTGTCAATTGTATGTATAAAACTCTTAACCACTACATAGGGTAAATCTGTAAAGGTATACATTGCAGGCTTCCCACCTATGAACTAATCAGTCTTGAGGCATACAGTAGATGGTCTTGAGATCAGGAAGGGTCTAGAAGGTTCTGGAACTGGACCCAGCTACAGTATGTGAGCACAAGTGAGGAGCGACATGCGGCTCTCACTATAAGAGACTGGACAGGAAGTGACAGTTGAGAGCTGGGGAGAGTGATTGAAGGTATCTGAAGGGATAGGTGCATCAGGTGTGGAGGAGGAGTCCAGTACCCATGAGGAGGTCTGGGGGCTGAGCAGATGCTCAGCACGAGAGCAGTGAGGTACCTGCTGTAGTGACAGATTTCGTGACTCTGCAGAGTCCATTGGGTTGCCATCTATAGCTAATCTACAAGTTATAAGTTAAAGTAAACACAACAAACAGTGATCACTACAGCGATATCATCTGTTATAGAACTTACATCAGTTTACAGGACTAATTTATGTGCACCCCGTTAACCACTTTTACTTTACTACTGTATTTAAATATTTGATTATTTGCTCTTATGACGCCAGACTATTGGTGTTAAGTAAGTGTAGTGGTACTAGTTATGTGGTTCAAATTATAAGTTAATGTTGCTACAACTGAGGGGTTCTTTAGTGTAGGTGTGCTGTATAATACAAATTCTGTTTAGAACCTAAAGTTTAAATCCAAAGGGGCCTAAGTGAGTAGTTCTTATAGAAAAGGGAGTTAGTTAACCTCCCAGATATTTATTGTGTTGCATTTATTACTAGGGTCCACACCTAGTGACAAGAAGAAAAGTTTTTCCTGAACAATAAAGCTTGTATTTTTTTCTTTTATGACTTATTCTTTTTGGTGCGTAATGATCTCTGGGATATCTATGCATAGATGTTCTCTGTATAGAATATTCTTGATAAACATTTAACTTTTTTTTTTCCCTAGCCAACCCCTGATGAAAAGTAACTGAGGCTTGGGTGGAGGCACTGGTGACAATATACAGGGTCCACCCCTGGAGAGGTTGAATTGTTTTACAGTAACCTATTACTTTAGTATATTGGACAATACATAAAGAAGGGGTTACACACAAAAGATAATGTACTTTGTAGCCAACAGGCATATGTTTAATAGCATCAGGCCCCTAGTGTTCTTCCTGTCATACAGGATGTCAAGGGATGATAGATAATAATCAGAGTAACTAATCAAGATGCAGCAAAGTCAAATTTGGACCACTTAATAGGATACTTGCGCATTTTGTCCAGGTCACTTCCTCAGGGGATACAGTCGTCAAGGAGTATATTCTTATATAGGCAATCTCTATACAAACAACCAAATGTTGCCTTCCTCCCAAGGACTTCGCATCACTATTGCCAGTTATAGAGTATGGGAATACGGTTTATACGGCGCCTCACACTCACCTTGGAAAATTAGACACACTCTAGAACACAATCTGCAGTTTTGTTTTGTAATGTAGCTACAGTACCCACCATTATTACAGTCTATCGGAACTTGCTTGGATGTCCTTCTAACCTAGGCAAAGTGTTCTCATTGCCTGTCAAACCTTCAAATACTTTTTAGACAAGTTGCCCAATATCAGTCCTGGCTTCTCACCCTGCAGCACACAGCACTTATCACCTTAGCTTCTCTTCCTGCTAATGGTAGCTATATTTCATAAACAGTTTGATAACTCTATATTTGCCTTCCGAGCAACACAAGTCTAGAACAATCTACCAGTCTATTTAATCTGCCTCCAGCCTAAGATATTTAAAACATCTGTCATTTCATATTATAAGCATATGTGTCACTGTAATGCATAATTGCATTTTCTGTAAGAGGAAAAACTGTATATGATGTGCCCAATAGAAGGTAAACTGTCTCACAAGTGGCCCTTCTTACTTTTTCTTTTTATGTGGGCATGTATCTTTTCTACCTTGTTTGCATTTATTCTGTGTATTCTCAGTTCTCCTCAATGTCCAGCTCTGCAGAGCACTGTGGTGTGTTATAAATCAGCACCAATAATAATAATAATAATAACCAGGATAAAGTGATTTATTTATAATAGAGGTGATTGGGGCAGCTGCTTGTTACCCAGCCCAATAGGGGGCCAATGACTTTGACCTAAGGTACAAGCAAATGACTTAAAGTCTATGGGGCAGACTGACATTGGAGCAGATGCACATTGAGTACTGCTGTACAACAGTTTGCATAGCTTACCTTGCATTTCACTTTCCGCATTCTTTGAAAGCAAACGTGTCACGCTTGGCGCTGGGGGAGTGGAAACTCTGGGTCCGGGTTGCGGGAAGAAACGAAGGCGAGGGGCCTGGATATATGTTCTCCTCATCCACAGCTCTCGAGTGTTGACGAGACCTGGGCAATGGTGCGGAGTCTAACCCACAGGATGGTGTTCGCCAGTGACCCCTCCAATCGGGATTTGGGCTTAGCTGCACCCTGTGAGCAGGTCGCGGTCCTTTGACCAGGTACCCGAGCTCAGTTGGAATTGGAGACACAAATAACCGTGGCCCTAATAAGAGATGCCTAAGGTTTAAGGCACTGTGGAGTGATCCACAAACAACGTAAAGAAGTCTGACAATACTGTAGCACAAAGTTCACTAGTGACACGTTTAACACACAGGTAGATATGGTAATTCACTGTTGTATGAAGTTCACTAGAGGCTCATTAGCACACAGGCAGCTGGTAATTAACTGTTGCACCTGGTTCACTAGAGACTTGTTTAGCACACAGGCAGATGGTAATACACTTTTGCATGAAGTTCACTAGAGACACGTTTAGCACACAGGCAGATGGTAATTCACTGTTGCACAAGGTTCACTAGAGACACGTTTTAGCACACAGGCAGATGGTAATTCACTGTTGCACAAGGTTCACTAGAGACACGTTTAGCACACAGGCAGATGGTAATACACTGTTGCAAGAAGTTCACTAGAGACACGTTTAGCACACAGGCAGATGGTAACTCACTGTTGCACAGGGATCACAGTAACGTCTTGGCACACAGGCAGAGATGGAACACACTGTAGAGGAAATAGAACGCCAGGAACCTGGACCGGAACTCAACTAGGGACTAGGAGACAACCGTTGTTCAGGCAGTTTGCAGAAAGGTGGAAGCAGGCTATATACCCCACGGAACCCTTTGATAGGTGCACAGCGATCAGCTGACGCTCACCTATCCCAGGCCAGAAGTACAGTCACATGGGCCGACTGACATGGCGGCGCCCATGCCGGGAACCCCGAGTCCAGACACCGGACCGCCCGCAGTCCCCTACGCACGGGGAGAATGCTCAGCGTCCTCTCAGCCGCCGCGCCAGCTGCCCAACCGCCCGGGAGATCAAAGGAAGCCGGCGAGGAGGTAAGGCCGCGCTGATCCCCGGCAGAGCCCTGACAAAACGCAAGCATATGTGATACCCCATAACCAGGGTGTACCCCATGTTAAGAGTGCCCACATATATCTATGCAAAATGGTATTTCTTTAAACAAATTTCAATATATGAAAACGTTGCTTAATTCCAGTTACTGCCAATGATGTTACTTGATTTGTTATGCTTACCCTTAATAATTGTATCGGAAGTACTCTAGTAAGGCCTGTGTGCATATTTATGCCTAGAACACTGTTGTTCCACTTTTTAAGGTATATTTATGATTCTGAATTTCTGTGACATTGCCCTATTGGACTATCCCTCCAGTGGGGGAAATATGGACTCTTCCAGTCAGCAGGAGGTCACGTGACTCAGAACCTGCTGGAACCAGCTGCAGGTGGCTGAGGGGGTCGGTTAAGTCAGTTAGAGAGAGCCCTGAGGTAACGGTGAGGACCTATGTGGTGGCGCTGACTTGAGGCCCTGTGGTACCTGACGCGGCTCCTCTGTGTGGGTAGAGCCGAGGATGGCAGGAGGTGCGGCTGATGGAGAGTGGAGACTGCCCAAGCATTCCAGCCTGGCTACGGACAGCCATCAAGGTGGGCCAAGGAAACAGCCGTATCACATGAGACTGCTGATGGCAGCACCTGAGGAGAAATCAGCAATGGATACAGAAGCTCCCATCTGAGAGCCGTCTGTAGTTACACATGCACAGCCCTCCTCACTGCTGCGTCTCTGTAGTCCCAGTTATTAGCTGTACACCTGTATGGCACACCTGTATGGCACAGCTGTAGATAATGTAATCAGCCAGAAAGGTTCTTATAAGAGACTAGTTAGTCACATAAGCAGCCAGAGAGCTTAAATACTTTTAGTCCCCGCAATAGGCTCTCTAATGCATAAAAACCTCAGATGGCTTCTAATATCCTTAATTTATCTGGCACTACCACGAATAGAGACAAATTAAGCCAAGCTGTCCAGACTGGTAAAAAAACACGGTATTTGCATCTTTAGTAAGGACCTAACAGTATCAGCTCTTCTCCCATATACAGTATGTAGCTACTGTATATCTCTAACAAGGCTAAGGGCTATTTTTATTATCATTATTATTTTTACTAAAATAAAGTGAAAAAGGCTGTTTTGACATTATTTTAGTTTCACCTAAAGTTAGCAATTGGAGTAGAATTCGTAAAATTCTACTCCAACCCCTAATTATCACTTATTTTTAGTAATCAGATCGCATTTCCCATGATTGTAATGGGAAATGCGATCTGCCTGGTAGTTACTAAAAATAAATTGTAAAAAAAATACAGTGGGAAGACCTGTGATAAGAACGCCACCTGGAGGTGGCGTTATCCAGGGTCTCCTCCGGTTACCGGACTCAGCTGTGTGGTCTAAACAGACCACACGCTGATCTCTGCTAAAAAAATAGTAAAAAAAAAACTTACCTGAGTTCAGGGACCGGAGTTCGGATCTCCGGTGTTGTCCTTCCTCGGATCAGCTGGTCCCCATCCTGCACTGGGGCCCGGTCATCAGGTGACCGGGTCCCAGTGAAAGATGGGATGTCAGCTGACCGGAGCCATGGAGGGCATCACCGGAGCCCTGATCAGTGCAGGTAAGTGCAATTAAGTGTGGGGGGAGGTCGCGATTGCGGTGGTGGGGCTTAGCATTGGGGGTGGGGCTTAACAGCGGCCGGTTGCCGCATGCGTGGGCACTTGTCATGGTATTTTTTGCGCAAATACCGTGATAAGTGTGCGGAGGGGATTCGCACGGACAGAGCTTTATCGCAAGCTCGCTCCCTGCAAGGGATTTTTAGTATATCCCTGTGATATTGCCTGAATTCGCAATGCAAATTCAGTCGGTAATATCACACTACAATCTGCATTCCCAATGCGGATTTTAGTTAGTAGAGCCCTAAGACATTTAGCAGCTGTATAAGGAGAAATACAAGTGTAATAATTAGCAACAACCACATACTGTAGCAATACAAACTGGAAAAAGAACATCAACTCCGTATGTGCACCACCTATAAAGATTCAGCTGAACTGTGCTTAGTGAACAGTTTAGGGTTAACCATATTGTTATATATGGACATTTATGGTTTATTCTAGTTTTCATTTATGTACATTTATGGAATGTTAACAGTATAGTATTATCTTATTTCCTAATTCTGCTTAAAGGAGCATTCGTCCTCGCTGAGTTCCAGTAAAATAAATCCACTTGTAAATGTTATTGAGTTGGATTTAAATGTTCTTTCAAAGTTGTTATTATAGTGATAGTAACATAAAGTTGTTCTAAAAACTGCTTGATTGAATAAAGTAAAACTTATTTGGAAACGACAGCTATACCCTTTGAGTCTGGATAACCCTTCTTACCTCTCTGGCTTACTAAAAGGATAAGTAGAACAGAAGCAGGGAGAAAGAGTCCATTCTCACCGGAAAGGTACGAGAACAACACACCTCATCCCTTACACCAGCTAGTCAGGGGCGGATCTAGACTTTTCATTTAGGGGGGGCGGTTTAATGATGATAACCATAACTCCTCCTCTTTCCTATCCTGGAACCTCCCCTTTTGGGTCCAGTGGGAGCAATTTTGAACAGGTGCATGGAAAGTACCTATGTATACAAACTCTTGGTGTGAAGTCCCACTTAACTCATAACACACTGATTTTTTTTATATATATATACAGTATATATACACATAAAAATATATATACAGTATACACACACATTATATATATATATATATATATATATATCATACATGCCGACATTCAGTTCCCTCCTTCCGGGAGGGAGCTAAATGTCTGTGCACAGCGGGGGCGTGACCGGGCGATGACATGGTTTTAGGGGCAGAACTGGGGCGGAGCCACGTGATCGCGTCATCGTGGCTCTGCCCCCTCTTCACCATGCCGAAAATATTGTCATTGTGAAGCAGGGGGCGGAGCCACGATGACACGATTCAGCGCGAATCGCGTCATCGGGCCCCCCGCTGCGGGGGCTTCTTGTAGTAGTTATGGGGGGTCAGGTGGCAGCCGGGAGGTTTGCCTGTCTTTCCAGGGGGTCGGGAGCGGCACCCGATATTCGGGGGGCTCCCGACCAAATCGGGAGGGTAGGCAAGCCTGATATATATATATATATATATATATATATATATATATATACACATGCATATAGTTCCCCCACAGCTCCACAGTTGTTGGTGCCAGAATGTACAGCAGAGTGTGACACACACAGCCAATTGTCAACCCCCCCCCCAGGGGTGCAGACACTGGCTGCTCCCACAGTGCGGCAGGGGGCAGGGTGGAGGGAGGAAGATGAGGGGAGGCTCGGAAGTCATCATAGCAGGAAGGACAGAGAAGTGATAAAGGGAAGTTTAGCAGATTACTATAAGAGTAAACAATTGCCACGGGGGTTTAGAATCAAGAATATGCCCACTATAGGACGTTACAATGTAGCATTTTGCCAGAAATGGATTGGCATTTTGAACAAATGCTCGATGGATCTCCTTCTATTGGAGTTGAATATGGTTAAATAGAAACTGGCAGCCTTTGAGCAAGTGCATAAACCTACATTGTTACAGGATCCCAAGAGCAATTGGTGTGATAAACTAAATACACAAATGGAGCAGTATAAACGTGAATTGATATTGTTCAAGAGAAACAAGCTGCAGAAGGTTCAACTCGTTTATGAAAAAAGAAGGGTTTATCCCTGGCTTAGCAGTGCCCAAACATACAATGAACGCTCTACCACACAGCGGTTCAGACGCAATAGACAACAATTTAAAACAACGGATGGCACAAGCACTTCAGCTAGCGAGACTGAATCACTGCCCTCAACTTCCTTGGATAACGCGCTCCTTTTAGGATTCAAAACTCGCTCCACTGTCTACGGTCCCATTATCGGCCAACGAGGAGGGCGAGGCAAAACCAAAGGCAACATCAACGGCAGAAGACCGCCGCGCAAGTAGATTGCGCAGTGATTAATATCTCCACATGCCCCCTTTCAGATATGGAAAAACGAGTATTGTCAAAGGGGCTTTCATTTGTCCCAACTGAACGGATAGATCCGTTTCAATGGAAATTAGATACATATCGCTTTAATCGGAATTTACATTTAAAAGAACATTTTGGAAAGTCTCAGAATAACAATGAGTGTATATCAGCAATACCTTCACAATTGAAAAAACTACAATCACACTCTCATTTTGATCCTACCACGCACAATGCAGCTATTAAAACCTATACACGTCTCTTGGAGGAGGAGGGAATTCATGAGGACCCTAATGAATATATTAGAAATAATTTAACTAAGGGGGAGGCATTGGCACTACGGAATCTTACACAAAGAAATGACATCATCTTTCACTCTGCTGATAAGGGCGGGGCATCGGTGGTACAAAGCCTATCAGATTACAGGAATGAATGTTTACGCCAATTACAGGATACTACGACTTATACTTTATTGAATAAAGATCCGACTATTGAATACAAACGGGAATTGGATCAGATTCTCCTGGAGCCAGTACAACTTGGAAGTATCACGAAGGAACTGTGTTCTGCTTTGACTGTATGTTATCCGAAGGTGCCAATGTATTACACTTTGCCCAAAATTCATAAACGGCTGAGGGATCCCCCGGGACGGCCGATCATATCTGCTCGAGGCTCCCTCTATCAGCCAATTTCAGTATATTTGGACACTATATTAAATCCATGTGTTCAGAAGATACCTTCTTACCTAAAAGACACTACAACACTCTTGGTGTCATTAAGGGATATGGGGCCGTTACCATTGGAAACACTATTGTGTAGTGCAGATGTGACTAGCCTCTACACCTGCATTCCACATGATGCAGGTGTAGAGGCAGTCAGGTTATTGATCACAGATAATGTTCATTATGTGGGTACCCCTATTGAACAGTTTTTGAAACTCCTACGTCTAACATTAGAGAGAAATTATTTTTTCTTTGATGGGAAGTATTATGTGCAGGGGCGGGCTGTGCGATGGGGTCAAATGTGGCCCCATCGTATGCCAATGCCTTTATGCACAGTGTTGAACAGCAGTTTTTGTTTGACAACGGTCTACTTTTGAAAGATATTATCTTGTACTTTAGGTATATAGATGATTTACTTATCCTTTGGCGAGGCTCTGAAGTGGATTTGAGAGCTTTGTTGGATCAACATAATGATTCTACAAGTGTGGTGAAATTAACATACAATATTAGTAACAATAATATTCAGTTTTGGATGTTTGTTAATATATTTTTACAGAATGGAGAAATTAACACTACTTTGTTCTCCAAAAGTACAGATCGTAACACCTTGCTTCAATATGATAGTTTCCGTCCCAAAGCACTAAGGAGGGGACTGCCGTACTCTCAATTTTTGAGATTACGGAGGATAGTCTCAGATGCCACGCAAGTGGAGGCAATTATGCAAGATATGCTGGAAAAATTTGTGGCTCGGGGATATAAAAGGAAGGACCTAGAACAAATTAAAAGAAAGGTCCTAGACATTCCTTGTGAGGATACTATGTTACCTAAGTCAGAAGTGGTTACAGATCAGCGCAAAATTGTGCCTTGAGTCAATAGGCACACCACCAGCAGTCAGAGGATTAATGATAGGGCCAAGAGATGGTGGCCGGTCACTAGCTCTGACAAAGAATTACCAGCATTGTATGGCTCTAGACTCATGCCGTGCCAGACCAGAGGGAGAAACCTAAAAGACCGGGTGGTTAAAATAGATATTACTGACATGAATAAGACAGATCCCACCCATTTTTTAAGTCATAGGTTGGGTTGCTTTCGATGTTTAGGTTGTGTAACCTGTAGATCTCTGTCTGTTGGAGATACGTTATCCCATCCTCACACAGGGAAAAAGTTTAAAATACGTTTTGCGTTGACCTGTACCACTACTTTTGTCATATACCTTCTGTCTTGCCATGTGGGTTAAACTACGTGGGCAAGATGGAAAGCAAGTTTAAGGAAAGGATGGCACTGCATAGAAGTGCCATTAGACAGGCTCTAGATTCAGGTTCTAGTGACCAGCCTGTAGCTAGGCATTTCTTGCAGGCTAAACATGGGGTGGCATGTTTGAGGGCCATCATAATTGATCATGAACCTGTTTCAAGGCGTGGGGGAGATAGAGGTAAAAAACTTTTACAGAGAGAGACCAAGTGGATTTTCATGTTGGGGACGCTTGCACCCAGGGGTCTCAATGAAACTTTGGGATTGAGATGTTTTTTATAACCTTTTTAATTCTATATAACATCAGTTTTTTGGATGGTCTCTCTGTGTTAAATAAATTGTGGTATTGCTGAGATTGTGCTCTATCTGGAATGGATGTTTCCCTTTTTTGTAAGGGGGAACATTTAATGGAAGTTGAAGATATATCTTTGATATTTTTTGTATATGATTGATTATCAATGTATTGTTAATTATGTCAATTATTTAATTGTTTACATATGCCAGGATTATGTCCATTGGGCGCTGTCCTGTTTAAACAATCTGACATTTGAGGATTATATTATATTAGGGTGATATGATGCATATTTGGTAGGATTCACTTCCGTTGAAATTTATATAAATTTATATTGTTTTGGCTACAGTTAAAAATTTTTTTTAACATAGTGTATTTTTAATATGTGTTCTTTAATCTCATTGGTGTATGCAGATTCTTTCAGATGATGCTATGTAAGCAATAGATTTTTGGGGGGTTTTGATCCCCGTATGCGTGGATGTTTGGTTGGTTGCTAAGCAACGTCTGATCGACACCCACGTGGGAGAGTCGTGGGTCCTTGACGTCACTCAGCGTCCCGGCGCTGTTTGTTTGTGTCATTCTGGGACCTCTCTGGCCTGCTGCTCTACAGGTGGGTCATATCATTTCTCAGGTGTGTTATATTTTATGGCTGATTGGAGATGCATTGTGGGTATATAGATGTGGGGGTTGTGGTTTTATTGTATGCTGTATGTCCCTGATGACGGGTAATAATCCCGAAACGTAGGATTAAAGGACTTTTAAAATCTTGGAAACTTCAGTCTCGTGAGTGCCTCCGTTTGTGGACTTTTGTATATTTTGGGCTGTTTGCCTTGGAGGGCACCGGAGCATTATCTATTTGATGGTGGGAGTGCCGGGTCTATTTGGATATATATATATATATATATATATATATACAGTGTGTATATATATCATACATGCCGACATTCAGTTCCCTCCTTCCGAGAGGGAGCTAAATGTCTGTGCACAGCGGGGGCGTGACCTGGCGATGACATGGTTTTAGGGGCGGAACCGGGGCGGAGCCACGTGATCGCGTCATCATGGCTCTGCCCCCTCTTCTCCATGCCGAAAATATTGGCATTGTGAAGCAGGGGGCGGAGCCACGATGACACGATTTAGCGCGAATCGCGTCATCGGGCCCCCCTCTGCGGGGGCGGATTGTAGTAGTTAGGGGGGGTCAGGTGGCAGCCGGGAGGCTTGCCTGCCTTTTCGGGGGGTAGGGAGCGGCATTCGATATTCGGGAGGCTCCGAGGAGGCTCCGAGGGTAGGCAAGCCCCCCCCCCAGTATATATTTACAGATGCATATACTTCCCCCACAGCTCCACAGTTGTTGGTGCCAGCATGTACAGCTGAGTGTGACACACACAGCCAATTGTCAACCCCCCCCCCCCAGGGCTGCAGATACTGGCTGCTCCCACAGTGCGGCAGGGGGCAGGGTGGAGGGAGGAAGATGAGGGGAGGCTCGGAAGTCACTATAGCAGGAGGGACAGAGAAGTGATAAAGGGAGAGGAGACGACTGGGTCCATGAGTGCAGCCTTCTTTACCTCAGAGCTGCTTCCCTTGCTACTGCCTGGACCCTGAGGCTGGAGCCGTCGTCACGTTGCGCTAGCCTCCTGTGACCTACAGTAAACAGCGGGCATCAGGAGCAGTGCATTGTGCCCGGAGTCGGACACAGATAGGAGCAGGAGGTGGAGGAGCGGAGCAGGAGGCGGGACCATCAGCCAGGACTGCCACTGAAGTTACTCTGTGGTCGCGACTCGCTCTATTTGGACCGTGAGGTTGTGCACTGTCTGGGGGAGTGTTTGGCGTCTGTGCTAGGGGGGGCGATCGCTCCAATCGCCCCCCCTGGATCTGCCACTGCACCTAGTTGGGTGTCACACATACTGTATAGGGGCCTATCCATTAACAGATAAATTGAACGATAGAACGATATATCGTTCAATCGTTCAATTTATCTGCTATGGATAGACCCTGAACGATGACAGATGCTCACTCCCGCGGCCGATAAATTGAATCTTTCGTCTCTCCAACATGTTGGTCAATTATCGCATATCGCTGCCAGATATTAGAAATATCTGGCAGTTTATATGCGGTAAACAACGAACGACGAAAGATATTAGCAGCAGCTACAGAGCGCTGCAGAGAAAAAAAATCCACTCATGTACATGACAGATATCGTTCAGCACAGCCACCGGAATTTTCAAGGGATATCTTTTGTCTTTCATCGCTCACATAAACATCTGCTAATGTATAGGCCCCTTCAGTGTGACTGCAGATCTGCACATATTTTGCTCATATTTTGCTAACCTTATGACCAGGAAGGTGGATTGGGTGTGGAAAAGGTATTCTCAAGAGAGCAAATTCAGTAAGGATATGTTCACGCAAATGCAGCAAGTTACAGAGGTTTACCTTATCAGGAGACTTATCTTTTGCACTTGTTAGAGGACAGGTGCAAATACACACCGATGATGGATACAATGTGGAGGCATATGCATCTCAAGATGTGTACAGCTCTGCATATGTGCAGAAATATGCTCATACCTCCCAACTTTCCAATACCTTGTCGTGCGTGTCAGAGGGGCATAGCCGTGTGCCTGCTAGGCCACACCCCTTTGTGTATGACATTTTAGCAGCATGACCCGTGTGTCATGCTCCTGTTTCTCATCATGCTGGGACAAGCCCAGCACTCCACCAGCTGCCGGGCTGCTGCCAGCCTCCCCCGATACTAAATGGCTTGCGCATAGCATCCATTTACGACTGGGGTGATAGAGTATCCCCCAAACCCCCCACCCCTTCCTCTGCACATCATACACTGCAGCCTATGTATGCTATTTTGGGTAGGAGATGGGCCAACCAAGCATTAGTCTCCCCTCCTTCACCATACATCAAAACCATTTCTAGCAGGGTCCAGTGGAGGAAGACTGAAATGGCTGCACTTTACAGTGATCATGCTGCTGCTCCATGTGTGTTCGAGGTAGTAGTGTTATCATCAGCGTGAGCGTGAGCCACTGGTGCTCTGTACAGACGTTCTTTCCTATATGAAACAGCAGCAATGGTTCTATCTGCAGTGAAGGAGACTAGAGCCCATCTCCAGTGTACACTATAACAGGTAGAAAGCTGCAGGGATGGTGGATTGCAGGGTAGAGGTGGTGGTGGCAGTGGTTGTTGAGGGAAGTTTAAAGGAACTGAGGGAAGAAGTAAGTGTGTGGTCTTGTGTGACATGGGGAGAATGCTGGGGTTGCATATGTGACAATAGAATACACTATATGAAAGCACTGTGCAGTGCTGGACATTGATGAGGAAAGTAGCTTGTGCTACAGGACCAGGCATGGTGCATGATGTACATTTGACATGTAGGCCCGTATTCAGTTGCCGGCGAAAAGTCCCGGGCTTTTCGCATGCTAGAGTTTTCGCCGTCATCGCCAGTTTTGCCTCTGGAAAAGTATTGCGCTCATCACTGCGATTCGCCCTATTCAATTGAGAATGTGTCCCGGCGAAACTGAAATCGGCGAAAAGTCCTGTTGGATTTGGGGAAATTAGCCTGACACTCCCCAAAAGATGCACTGACATGGGGATCACTATGGATACCTCCGAATAGCCCCTCTGAAGGTATTTGGGGTACTTTAATGCTCTCAATTGGTGCTATTTAACGTCTTTGCACAAGTGGAGAAGAATAGCATTTAGCAGTTTTTTTGGGGAAAAATAAGTAGTGCCAGCAAATTTGGGGTACATGAAAATGGGTGTAAGCTTGGTTAAAAATCGCTAATGTGTGTTTTTAAAAATGTTAAAAACCGCACCTTCAGCAAGCACCTGCAATCAAAAAAACACCTTGTCCATACTTGGGGGACCCCCTGGAGTCTATTTCGCTAGTTTTTAAGTTTGTCCACCAACTTTGTTTTTTATTCGCCCCCAAAACGAAAGTACTTTTTTAGGGTAATCTAAAGTATATTTTTTACTTTTTTTGAGGGAGTTTACCTTTGGGGGACTGTCCCAAGTCTTCAGGGGTGTTCCCGCAACTTTGCACCCCAAACCCCCAATTCTGCACGTTTTTACACCTCCTTTCAGAGGTGAATCTTGTCCGCTGGTTTCAAGGCGCAGACTTTTCACACCGGCGGAAACCCTTTGCTATTGAATATGGGGAAAAGTTCTCGCCTGGCGAAATGACGTCACCGGCGAGAACTTCTCGCCGATCTCGGCTTTTCGTCAGCAATTGAATATGGCCTGTAGTCAGAGATGGATTAAGGGTTTGGGTGCCTGAGGCACTTAAGACAGGTAGGCCCCTTTGGTCTAATCTTAAAAGCATTGTGTCACCATTCATGAGGGAAATAGTTAATAGTATGTGAAATTATTAAATTAACAGTGAAACCAATTCCATTACAAATTATTTTTTTATTTAACATTTATCCACACTATACCCATCATTATATACAAGTAATACTGATATCACACACCTGACATCCACTGATAAATATACACAGATAACACTGATATCACACACCTGATATTCACTGATCACAATAAACAGATAATGCTGATATCACACACCTGATACACACTGATGACTATACACAGGTCCTACCGATAGCACACACCTGAATACCAAAAATATAGAGCCTAACAATTTTTTTTTTTTTTGGGCAGCAATTTGTGGTCCAATTAACTAGAAAATTGTACATTATTTGAAACATAATTGTAATAATCTAAAAATATCCCTTTAATATCACATTAATTGTTATAAACTGGTATACAGATCTGTAACTAGATTTGCGCCCTGTTCCAGAAAGAGCATGGGCCCAGCCTCACCCCCCCCCCACATATTTTTTTAAATATGGAAAATAGGTGCGTAGCCAAAAAAGGGTATGGTATCATGGAAGGTGGGTGGCATGCCCTCATTTTCACCACTCTGGGGGCATAACATGCTCCCCGTGAATGAATGTTATATATAGGTTTGAAACACACTGTGGAATTTCAACTTCTGCTTATTTTATTCAAGCCCTAATACAGTTATATACAGAAATGTATATGTATTATTTTGCATATGGTATAAATGGATATACCCAACCGAGAGTTCAAGACAATACAGAATTCTTGAAAACTTATAAAAACTTACTGATAGTCACAGCCCCGTTTTATATATATATATATATATATATATATATATATATATATATATAAGCTTGAAGGTGCAGCACTCCCCTCTCAATAAATCAAGCAGAGACCAAAGGATCAATAGAACGTTTCAGTACTTTTAGTACTATCTTCAACCATATACAGATACAAACCTTAAATACACCCCTCTGCCCAATGTGCTAAACACAAGCCAGTCGGATCACATGACAAGACTGACAGCGCCTCCTGATGACGTCAGCAACTAAGCTGTCATCACTACAGGACCACATCACCATAGAAACACATAAACACAAACAGAGCCAGGACATATAATGCAATAGCACTGTGCCTGGTTGCCTAGCAACCACAATTACCACAATAATGTACATGAAATGATTGTCAAACGAGCGGAATGGATATACAGCATTACAGATACCAACAATGTTACATATGTTATATATATATATATATATATATATATATATATATAGCAGGAATAGGGGTCTGAAATGTTCTCCCTCCAGGTTATGTGAGACACCTGCTACATTGAGAATACACTACTATGTCTAAAATCGCAAGTACGAATCTGTACAAACACAATCAGGACTTATGCACAGTGCGACTTAGATGAAAGAAAAAAATGCATCACTGCGTCCAAAATCGGCATTTTGTGTGCCTCAGAATCAGACCAGTAGAGTGGCACTTGCAGTTCTTCCAGGTCCAATGGAAATCTCTGCACAGTGAAATATACAATACATATAATAAATATAGCCACATGGACAGGAATTGATGTCTGCATACTGTACTTTATTTCTTTTTGAACAAGCAAACTTACTTTTTGCTATATGAATTATTGTAACTTGGTCATCCTGGCTGATGGCCCGTTTTGCCACTGATGACACTTTTAGTTGAATTTAAAGCAATTTAAGGGTTTGAAAGAACCATGTTATTGCTGGATTTTGTAGCTATTGCTGCAAATTGAGATTTAGAGTTACTGTGCCTTGCACTTTGTAGCTCTTCCGTGAGATGTTAACACTGTAAAATGTCAGAAAAGATTAGCTGTGGTGGCAAGAGGGATATATTTGGTGCAGATTTTTCTGTTTGTAACTTCTGGAAATGTTCGTTGCTTGACAGGTAAAGTACTGTTCAGAGCTAGTATTCAGCGGTGAATACCCACCGCAGCTGTAAACATGTCAAAAGAATGTTTCTAAAATTTCCATGCCATTGTGTACATCTTAATAATTTTCTGTGTTTTAAACAATTGGTATCCAATTTCAAGCATTTTTGTTCAACTGAATTTTTCACTTTTAGATTTATTTCTTAAATGTACTGTAACTTTATTTGCATCCATTTCTTTCATCTCTTGGTAAGACATCAATTCATCCCACAACTCGTCTGACGAGATGTCACGCCAGGAAATACAGCATTATTACTATAATCGTCATGGATTTAACAGCAAACTATGCTATATACTCCAAAATATACATTTCCAGTTGCATTTTTGAGCCGTTGAAAGCTTTAATTTTTATTTCTGTTTTTTTTGCTAATCCTTAGCATCGGATTATCTTTCTCTGTTTTTGTTGTACCTTAACGTATAATAACATCTAAATAAATACTTATAGTTAACATTATTTTCAGTACAATATCCTAAGGGAGAAAACACATAGAATACATGGCGTTGAAATATGTAGGAGGAAGTTCACAAGGTTAATAACTCAAAATTCAAAAAGAAGAGATCAAAATGTAATAATAGAAAGTAAATAAGGAAGAGATGTTGGAGGTTGGGGTATAGAGAGATATGGAGCATTTAGGTGAGGTGAGTTTATCAGGGACTATACATTTTTTTCTTTAAATCAAAAATACTGTTTTCTTCCATACCTTGGGAGGTGGCAGAGAATGGTCTTCATACTTTAAATACTTTAAATGCCTTTTGTACCTTCCAGGCACGCATTGTACGAGAAGCACATTTTTTATGTCTATTTTGATTAATGTAATGAAAACATTTGAATGCACAATAGTAAAACATATAATAAGACAGTTAATTTGTCCCTTACTTTCCTAATGTAAGACATTACTGAGGCTGTAACCGACAGTATTTTAGAACAATGGAATTGTTGAGATTAAGAGAGAGTCGTATTAAAGTTTAATTTCTGATGTTCCGATGTACAATGCTTATTAATGAGCAAATTGGAAATAATATTAATGTACTACATGCCATCATGTTGTTGCTATCTGCTTTCACTAAAAAAATGTTAAATGCATAAAAGACCAACACAACACAGTTAGCATAGCTCCCAACTTTGACCGGGAAAGTCCCGCCTTTTGGGCATTGTCCCGCCGTCCCATCCGTGGGCGGACGAGGGGGGAGGTTGGGGGAACATTCTGTTACACACTGGCGAATAGATGAGCGCTGGCAAGCCCACAGCATGACAAGAAACGGGAGCAGGACACGTTGTCCCGACCCCAAAATGTCATGCACCAAGGGTGCATGTCTTCGCTGGTACAAGGCCACACCCTCTTTGGCACGAGAGAGGAGCTTTGGCATGGGACTTGAAAATGTTGGGCGGTATACCTTTAGTATAGGCTATTATCGAGGAACCCACATTGGCTAGTATTTTAAGGCATGAATAATGTTTATTCACACTTGACTATCCTACTGAAATGTAATGGAAGCTCCTGAAGATTGGGGAGCATTCTGGGCTACCAAGAGAGCAGGCTTGGCTCCTGAATCTATTTTTTCCTTCAGTGATTAGTGCAGTCTGGCTTAATTAGTGCAGTGGGTGGGCTTAATGATGCAATTTGCTTGAATCTGGCATTGAGCAGTAGGGGCTGTGCCAGGATGATGCATTTAATTGCACCACACCACCCACACCTATCATTTGCACCTTCCTAATGGAGCTTCCAGGAGGACATTTTCAGATGTTTGCAATTCTGTGTTTTTGTTTTTTGAGTAACAGACAAAAATAACTTTTAAGATATTTATTGAAAATAATGAACCAAGTCTGAGGCTCACAAAATGCAGAGTAGCTCAGTTAGAGCTTGGAAATCTTGTCTCTTTTTATGGTTAAAATGGTCTTATCAGATTCCCAATGTTTTTGCTCTCGTCCCTTAAATATTTAAATGTAATTTACCCATTAATTAAATGGATCTGTATTCTAAAATCAGTGGTAAGAGTTCCACTGTACTTGAATCATGCTCTTGGAGCACACTGAGGTCAGCTCCTACTGTTAAGAGAATATATAGGTCTCTATTTAAGTAGATCATGGAGGAATGCTCTGGAATCTTTGAGTTGTTAAATCTACTGTACAGTACAGTGTATCTAGTATAATTTTCTTCACTAAGTCATTGCAGACTTTGCCCCTTCAGGCACTATTCCTGTACCCCCTTGATTCTTACCAACTCATCTGTATATTGTTCCAACCCACACTGCATCACATTTTGTATAAACTAAGTATATGGAATTAATTTACAGACTGTGATTATGGATAACTGATTTAAAATATAATTTATAGATAATAGATTATTTCTAGATTATTTCTAGATGCAATAATAAAAAAATGAAACAACAAGTTGCGCCGAATTCTTCCCTTGCTCCTCTGTCGCCCTAGGCCTGGATTCACCTGGCCTTTACACAACCCTTTGCCTGTGTGGAGGATAAATATAGAAATATAATGTTACATACTGTATATTGCATAGCTTATTAAGCTTAAGAAGTCACAGTTGCTCTTATGATATTCTGGTTACAGAGCTGTGCCAATATTGATTTGTTCTTACACCTAATAAAATATGTCCCTGTTTTTTAATGCTTAAGTGGTTTTATATTTGATTTACAACCATCTTGAAAATGGCATACGGTGACACAGGATAAATATAATATCCAGTCTACAAATAAATTAAGCCACTACTCCTCTATTCGTGCCTGCAATGTATATGTTTTCTCTTAGAGCAAGATTCAGACTGATATTATGTATAATAATATTTTAAAGTCATTGTTTTTCAAAGCTATGATGACTTCAGTGTTCCCAATCAAATATCATTGATATGTCTTCTCCAGTGATTGGATGTGACACATTTCATAGTACCTGACAAACATATTTCTTGCCCTGGGCACAGACAATGTAATGCACATAAATAAACAAGTAGATAAACTTTGTATCCCAACAGAGGAAACATCAAGAATGTATAAACTGAGCAGCCAAGACACTTAATTCAACTGACACGTAAAATGTCATATAAGAACCTTTTAAATATGAATGTTGCATACGCGATAAATGAATACATCTCCGATGTGTGGTGGTTCATAGAGCACATTATTTAGGGAAACACATAAACCGTAACGAGGGCAAGGCCATGGCAAGTGAGGCGACTGCAAAGATCCG
Organism: Taudactylus pleione; assembly: GCA_031769625.1. Classification (NCBI taxonomy): domain Eukaryota; kingdom Metazoa; phylum Chordata; class Amphibia; order Anura; family Myobatrachidae; genus Taudactylus; species Taudactylus pleione. Next base: position 5,717,758 of record JAUIMM010000518.1, read on the forward strand.
AAGATGCTAAAGACCGAAATATGGATGTCAGTTGGTTAAAAAAATATTATATATTTTTTTAACCAGTAGATTGTAAGCTTGCGAGCAGGGCCTCTTTGTATTTCTGTTATTACCCAGTCTCGATTCAATACTGTTTTGTTTCCAGTTGTATGCGCAAAATTTTATGCTGGTGCTATATAAATACATATATATTCTAATTTGTTTTTGTGGAAAGTTTTCTGTTGCATAAACCGTCACCCTAGTAACCATATTAGTATTAGATAGGACCATAACTGATTTTTTTATACAACACTAGGCCTATTTACAATACAGTCATAACATATCAATGTTCTTCAGTCTATTTATGTTCAGATATGTAATAATTTTATTTATATAGCACTTTTCTCCAGCAGGACTCAAATTCGCTTTACAAGCATCAAAAGCATAGCACAGATTTTTAGTATTACAGCGAGAAGAAAAAAAAAATACAATGATCATAGTGAACATAAGCGGGGCAATGAACTTTATGCAGGGTTGGTGCAGATATTTTGGGTACCAGACAAGGCAGCCATTTTGGGCGCACTACATAGGTTACCTAGGTGAAATAGGCAACGCCTAGAAGAGATGACACAAAATGGGAAAGTTGCAAAGTACTAAAGGTAGAAGCAGAGCCCTTACATAACCATCAAATCCAAGCATTTTTCTTCCCACCCACAGGCTTGCTAGTAGAGGCTGCCATCTTGGGCGTATTACTATGGTTAAAATGTGTGGGATAAGCCATGCAAGAAACTAAGACATATACAGGTGACTGAAACATATGCACTAAATGAATAGGTCCACATGTTGTTCATCCTGCCCAAGAAAGAACCACCCGAGGCAGCCATCTGGGGTGCACTGCATAGGTTACATCTGGCAGGGTGTGCTATTAGTGGAAGTTTAACATCCTGGCATAGAGATATATCAATGAAATAAAGATTCCATAAACCTTCTATTCCAAGATGCTTGGACACCTTTATTACCAGAGGAATTGCATAAATTAGTGATCAGAGCAAGATGAAGATGGTTAAGCAGAGAATAAGAGACTGATTTATCATTGGATGGATAAATGGCCCGATAATAATAATTACTTATCACCATATATGGCAACAATAATTGCATTAGCTATAGGGGCAAAGATCAGAAATGCTAAGTTTTTCAGAGCCTTGTTAGTTGGGCATTTTTGCAGTCCCCATAGAAACAGAGGGAGCAGTGCAGATACTGTAACTCTGATATCTGCGGCAGCATCTCCTTGTTAAATAGCCACCAAAAATTATGCAGAAATCAGAAGATTGACTGCAAGAAGAGTTTAATAAATAGGCCTCATAGTGTTTTACGGCTGTAATTTACTATATTAGGGCTCCTCTGAGATGATATTAGCAGAGGTGAAAAGCATAGTTGTTTTCTGCTTATTAAATTAACTGAGGCCGCCAGTGGCGGCTCCAGGGGTGGGGCTGCAGCACAGTCCAAAATTCAAATAGGGGAGCCACACCAATTGCCAGTGGGTCCTGGTCGGCGATGTTTGGCAGAATTTGGAAGGGCAGTTGGTGTGGCTCCCCTATTTGAACTGTGCTGCATTTTGGACTGCGCTGCAGCCCTACCTCCAGGACCGGTGCAAGGAATCTCGGCACCCTAGGCAAATCTTTATCACACTGCCCCACCACCACCACCACCACCAACCACTACCAGGCCCCTCTGGTGAAAGTGTGCAGGTGGCGTCTTATAAGTTCAACAGCCACCACCTGCTTTGAGTACAAGGATGTCTCGAAAGGCCGGTACAAGGCAGTACAGATTTATACATATATATATATATATATACATATATTTATATATATATACATATATTTATACATATATATATATATATATATATGTGCTGCTTCCTTTCATTTATGTTAATGCTATGTAAGTGACTGACTAATATATAGCTCCTAGCACATTAAATATATAAATCATATGTGTAGAACTAGGGCTCAATTAATCATCACTTCCCCTCCAAAGCAAGTAGAGGAGATATTGTAGGGGGAGGATATAGCCTAGCTGGCCAAGGGGGCAGGCACCCATGCTTATAAACAGCGCATGTCACCAGCGCTGACTGGCCGGGTACGGGGAAGCCAGAAGCGGCAGCCTGGCGGGGACCTCACTCGCACTGGCAGTGAGTGACTAGTGCAGTGAGGTCATGTGTATGACCGCGACACATGGGGCCGTTACCAGCTGCGGATGATTACATCTGCAGGTGCCGCCAGTGAAGGTTTGGTGCACTCAGCAGCGCCCTCCAGTAGCCAGCGCCCTAGGCAGCTGCCTAAAGCTGTGTTGCCGGCCCTGCCTACTTCCTTCAGTGGCTCCCGCCACTGGAGGCCACTGTCCCCCAAAGAGGTCCTTTGAGGACGCCGGTAAGCTCCAAAAAGGGAGGCACGCCTGTTATCTATTTCTCTGCAGTTTACCTTTTGGTGACATATGCAAAACACCAGAGAAAGACGTTGTCCCAGTTTCACAAATAGACCCTTTAATATAAATTCAGATGTTCATATTAACCTTCTGCAAAAATGCAGAATACATCAATACTACTGCAAGCTAGCTATCTAGGAGAATATTTCTTCTTAATACATTTTTTTTTTTAATGTATAATGATTTATTAATTTAGAAATTTAATGTATTTTTATTTAAATATGTCCCTGATTACTGACATACAATATTGCAGTCCATTGCTATAGTACTGTACTATACTTTGTTATGTGTTTTAAAGCTTTTGCACTGTTTGTGTGCTTTCCACTCAGTACCATTTTAAAATATCATCATTTTCTCCCTTGGGCTATATAAAATAACAGAATGTCATTTAAATGTTCCCCAGTATGAAGACTAGCTCTAGCACATATAAAATTGAAAATCAAATGAAAGTCTGTTCTCTTTCAGACCACCAGAATATGTCTTGTGTATTTACTATTCACAAATCCCTGCCTTTTTATTATTAACATCATACTTTAAAAGTAGAACACTGTATCTAGCAAGAAAAGGAACAGTATCACTATGTAGTGCTTTGCCTCTATCAATTTTCATAACACTATATCTAGGCCAACTATAAAATATTAATAAATAAATGTTTGATATTTGCAACCCAAATTTACGCCCGAAATATAGAGGCCTAATTAATGTTTGTATTTTCAGATGCATGTATCTTAGGATGTTTGCAATTCAAAGCATTATGTAAGAATGCTGCAGCAATACAACTTTCTGCTGATGACTGTCATGTAATAAAATAACTGAATAGTGAAAAAAATAATAATGTGACCTTTTCCCCTCTCCCCAAAAATGGGATCAGCACCTGTGGGATTGCAGTCCCAGGTGGAAATTTACAAGCCCCTTTATTAATATGAACACATTTTCACACTTCACAACTTTTCAACAAAAATTAGGAGAGATGTCTCAAACCTTCAAGAGAGATAAAATGGAGAAGTTGTCCATAGCAACCAGTCAGCTTATAGATATCTATTCTAGCACAGTCTATACAATGTTAGAAGCTATTTGGTTGCTGTGGGTAAACTACTCCACATTATCTCTCACAAAAGTTTGATACATCGCCCTCATAAAATAATTTTTATTGCATCATTTATTTCAAATATGTCATCAGACTATGGAGCAATTGTCAGTGTCATTCATTTTAATGTTTTCATTCAATTGGTATTTGAAAGTCTCTACTTTTAACGTATAACATGTGCCTGCATTGTGCATCTCAGAGAAAGTGGGAGAACCTAGTGCTGGACCACCGAGGATGCAGTAATGAAGTAGCTCTGTGGGGTTAGACAGGCTTTAATGGTGAGTATCCCCTGCCACATGGACAATTACTACTCCTTGAAGCTCATTTAAATATTTCATCCAGCACACAATGTCAAAAGCATTATAATCTGCACTCAGTGAGCAGGGAATTGCACTTCTTCAGCCATATTGATGCACATGCACCTAGCCATGTGCTTCCACGTACAAGGGATGACGTATTGACAAATAACATGATGATTTTAGTTTGCAATATATCAAATGACTGTTGCCATGACAGTGACTCAGATAAGAGCTCATCCCAACAAAGGGGTACATTTAAAAGATGGGAGTTCTATTAAGAAGTGATGTTGCACATAGCAACCAATCAGATTCCAGGTATTATCTTCTAGAACAGTGGTTCTGAAACTTGGTCCTCAGGACCCCACACAGGTCACGTTTTCCAGGTCACCCAGCAGGTGCACAGGTGTATTCATTACTCAGTGACACATTTTAAAAGATCCACAGGTGGAGCTAATTATTTCACTGTGATTCTGTGAGGAGACCTGGAAAACATGCACTGTTTGGGGTCCTGAGGACCGAGTTTGAGAACCTGTGTTCTAGAAGGTGCTAGATAAATGAGAAGTAGAATCTGATTGGTTGCTATGGGCAACATCACTTCTTAAATAGAACTCCCATCTTAGTAAATTTACCCCAAAGAGTAAATAGTAAAGTGATAGTTTACTGCTGCTTTGGACGTGGCTCCCAGTGGCAAACGCAGGATTTCTAGAGGGGGGTTTCCAAGTGCTTGATTTTAGAGCGAGTGTGGCCAGTCCATGGAGAGAGCATAATTAGCACTTATCCAGCTTTAATATGTGTCATACAAAGTGAATTGTGTGTCATAATCGCAGCATATACAGGACCAGCGATCACAGTAAGCCATTAAATGCGGCAGTAGGGCCATCCTGCCTGAGCTGAATGATTTTATGTCAGATGTGGGCACAATTCCAGAGCATTGGAGCAAGCTTGGGAGTCTGGGGGAGCGGCAGAAAAATCTAGCACTGCCCTGGACATAGATGTACATATCAGTCTCCTTATGTACTGGATAGTGTATTATTATACAGTATTATTAGCCCTATAGATGGTCTATAGCAGTGCACCCCTAACAGTGCATGTTTTCCACATCTTCTAGTTGTTGCACAGGTATATTTATTACTGGCTGACACATTTTAAAAGATCCCCAGTTGGTGCTATTTATTTCATTTGTGATACATTTATGAGAACAACATGTAGCACTAGTAACATTCTTTTATATTACTATTTTTTAGGGATGTGCAGGCTCGGTTTTACTCGGATTTACTCGGTTCTTATCGCCACTTTACCGCAAATTCGGATTTATTATATTGGCTATCCAAAACACATGATAGGCGATAGCCAATAAAATGCCGTTTAAAGATCTGAGTAAATCCGAGTAAAACCGAACCCGCTCACCCCTACTATTTTTTTGTGGTCATGGGGAGGGGGGATTCCAGGCAGACGGAACCCCCCCTGCGTTTGTCTATGGCTCCCCTAATGCGCATGCTCAGTACAATATGTGTGAATATAGGCTGACGAAGACACTAACAAAAATAGCTAAAATGTAGCCTATAGGCTACAATTACTAGTGACATAAAACAGATTATATCAGAATCCAAGCTCCGAAGGGCTAAGGTTTCTGAATGGCTCCTCTCAATACTTTACATATGAAGATTGGATGTTGTACACTGAAATGCTGGAACAATACTGAGCCGATAGTCATAATGACAAAGGAGGAAAGGCTTACACGTGGCTACAGACTCTGGGCCTGATTCAGAGCCGCTCGCAAAAAGCAAGCGCTCGCTCTGAATCAGGGCGGCCGCTTTCTTTTTAAAAACCCGGCCTCCTGGCCGCTCGCTAAGCTGTGGGTGACCACCCACAGCTTTAGCGAGCGGCCAGGTGATGGTCGCGACGGTCGCGACCATCGTGCTTGCGACGAGACCCTTGTGGTAGGGTCTCGTCTGCCGCAAGCCCCAGTGAGCTTCCGGCTCTAATAGAGCTGGAAGCTCACTACTGACATCACTGGTGATGTTAGTAGGGCCGTCCCACAAACGGCAGGCGTTGCTTCAGGAATACCTCCGTTTGTTCAGCCAAACCCCCACCCCGCCTACAAAACAGGGCGAGCTGTCGATCAACATCGACAGCCGCCCCATTTGTAGCGAGCCCCGGAGCAAGAGAATTTCTCTCACTCCGGGGCTTGCGCACACACATTGCGCAATCCGCGCGTGCCTAATGCCCCACCATCAACCCGCTTGCGAGCGGGTCTGAATCAGGCCCTCTATCTGCTCCTCAAAAGTTTGAACAAAACTTTTTGTGGAACTTGTACAACTACAAATTATGGAAGATCGTTGTTGTGTAAACCGCTACTGATTGCTAAACGACTTTATAAACGGAACTTACTACATTGTGGTTTAGGACCCATTTTCCCCATTCTGGTTGTCAAAAAAGGACATATAATACATTTAGTAATACAGACCCTTTGTGCTCATTGAACACTAGGTGGGAACCTGGGTTGCCTAATGGGAGATTTGGCTCTGCAAGCGCCACCGTTTTGGGATCAGCTTGAATGATGCTATAAAGAATAGATTAGTATGTGGACTTTTGAATGGAAACGTATAGAAGAGGATATTAAAAGTAGCAGATCTCACATTGAAACGTATAGTGCAAATAGTGATGTCTATGGAAGCAGCAGCTAGAGATGCAATTCAATTGCAAGTGGGAGTCACAGCTGTGCCCAATGTTTACACAGTGGCTGTGGTTACAAGGCTAGGACACACAACCATAATACAGACTGATAGATGCTATCGCTGGGGCAGAAGCTCACATGCCTCATATGAAGGAGGGCATATAACATAACAGTCTGCCAGGCATGGGAGAAGAAAGAATGTAAAAGCCATGAAAACAATGAGCAACAAAAATAAAAAAACATACACATTATACAGTATGCTCATAAGGAAAACAAGTCTGACACTCAGTGACGGTACTCTGATGCTACGACAACAGTACTGGCACCTTTTTTCGGGGGAGGGGAAAGGGGGGTATAATTTTTATTTCATATAACTAGTTCCAGAAACATAACAATATTAGTGAAATCAATCTGAAGACTTGTCCATTGTGTGGAAGCTACTGTGAAGCTTGTATCAACTTGTAAGTTTAGGTGAGTACCAGCACCGTTGTATGAGTACCATAACCTTATTTTTTAACAGAGAAAAGGCAAGGCTGACTCTGATAGTGAAAAAAGATGGCTAGTCTAGAACTTTAGTACAGTAAATAGACAAACTGTGAACATGAGTCACAGTATCTTCACTGTATGTCATGTCTCAGCGTGAATCTGAGCAGCATTTGAAAAATGTCACACTTATTAAGCCAGGTGTGCTGATAAAATCTTCCACTGGGGAGAAAATAGTTCATTTTAGTGTAAATAGTTCTTCTTGGTGTAATGCCTGTAACAGTACAATACAATAGCCAGCGGTGCACTCTGTATGATGTTAAGGAAATGGACCAGCACTCTGGGAGTGGGAATGGCTGCAGAAGCTTTTACTGGATTGTAGGTGCAAAATAGTGAGAGCACTTCTCAATCCAATCCCCTGATATTAGACATGACTTTCATACTAACACCGCCTGTTGGAATTGGAACCTCACAGACATAAATAGGAACTTACTTCATCTCATACACATCCCAGTTTCATAAAGCACATCTTGTACTCTATTCCACCACCTGAAGCTTGAAGTTTGGATGGTTATCGCTGGGTTAACCATGGATAGTGTTTTAATACCCCCATATGCAAGGTTTTTTGTCTGACACTGTGTGGACAATTCCCAGCAGTCTCTGCAGCTGCTCAAGAGGTGAGGAGCAGGTCACATGACTAGTGTCAGGCAACTCTGAGTTGAAAGCGAGCGGCAGTTGGTCAGGACAGTGTTAAGTAGCGTTCGGAGAACAGGACCCGGCAGGAGATGGCTTCCGGCAGAGAAGGTCTAGGGGCTAGTGGGAGATTTGGCTCTGCTGTCCTGCTGTGATTCAGAGATGGGGTGAGTGAAAAGTGCCACACAAAAGACTGAGGGGCAGATGTACTAAGTTCTGGAAAGTGATAAATTGGAGAGTGGTAAAGTACCAACCAATCAGCTGGTAGTTTATCACTTTCCAATTTAACATTTTTCAGAGCTTAATACATCTCCCCCTGAGTTCAGTCAGCACATATAGGGCCTGATTCATTAAGGATTGCTTTTGCTAATGTGCACGCAGACGGGCTGATTGTTGCGTACTGCACGTGCGTGTGCATTGCAGTGCACGTGCTCGAAGGCACTACTGTGATCGCACTGCGACCACGGAGAGCCATCGCAGAGTGATTGACGGGCAGTGAGAATTTGGGGTGGTGACGGGGGGGTGGTTAGAGAAACGCAGGCGTGTCTGTCCATTTGAACGCCATTGCATGGGTGTGCATAAATTAGCCAGTGCGATTGCATACGCAGCTTGAGTTCTTACTGCATGAGGGGCCGATGGTACTCAATGTTACCGATGTATACGCAGGACTGCAAGGTATTATGGATGTGAGATAGCGTTAGTGGGAGGCAGTGGGCGTCTCTATGCTGGCAGTGCAATGGCTTTGCGATTACAATCATTAGCATATTTTCGCAGCAGACCTGGGTGCGATTATGGAGCTACAATCGCAGGCCCATAGCCCCATAAGTGACAGGGAATTGCAGCCTGAGACCAGTCAGTACACAGCTTCCATAAGTGACAAACAGAACAATATCTAATGTATATCTCAACAATCTCACTCATCAAGGCCTTTATCACTACAATAGGAATCAGGCAGACCAATATCATACCTCCCAACTTTTAAGTGTAATCACTCTGGACAGTTTGCGCGCCCGAAAATGCGGCGGGGCTTCAAATAAAAGGGGTGGGTTGCAATGAAACGGAGTGGGGCCTCGCGGCACCCTCACTGGCGTGACTATGGGGGCGTGCCCAGCATTTTCTGAGATGCTGGGCATCCCCCAGGATCTCCCTATATTAGTGAATAGATGTATCTATTGTACTTCTTCTTGCCGATTTGTGCTCCCCCAACTATCCCCCCACCCCCCCCCCTCCCCGTGGGACACTAAAGTCCGCGGGGGGGACAGCGGGACAGTCACTGAAAAACGGGACTGTCCCACTGAATGCAGGACAGTTGGAAGGTATGCATTATGGATATATACATATATAACAATAGAGAAAACAGTGCTTATTTTTTCACTGTAATATGTTATGTTAGATACAGTATGTTTAGTATGTTGTTTTGGGCTCAGATATTGTGGGCAGCGCCAAGCAACTGCAAGGATTCCTGTTTGTGCCGCCATTTAACCTTAAAAATGCATTTGGGGTAGGTTATGCAGTCCAGCATTGTGTCCTTGCATGTGCATATGGCTGTATATGTGAAATAGCACAGTGATTCAGCTTATAATTGTTGATTAAGGGTGTTTATGAGACATAACAAGCTTAGTACACACAGCATCTTATAAAACAAAAAAGGTGGAAAACAAATATAAGGGATTTGCAAACTGTTAATTAGATTAACTAAAAGAAGAGATGAACCGGCAAACTTAGAGTTGTTTTATTCCTTTTCAATAGTTCAAATGGGATAATCATTGAAATGGCACAATAGCAGCAGGTGTGAGTTATATGGGGCCTGGTAGCCAAAAGAGACTTAGGCCCGTATTCAATTTGAGCCGAGCCACGTTAACTTAACGCGGCCCGGACTTAACGCCGACTTAAAGTATCGCGTGCGTGCCCTCGTATCCCCGTATTCAATTTGAAAGTAGGCGATAACGGGACCCGGCAATACTTGGATCGGCGGTAAAAAAATGGGAATTTTCGGGAAATATTCCTAGGACCCCCTAAAGATGGATCACTATGGGTACCCCCATTTTTGGCTGCAAAAGAAAGTCGGGTTTTTAAATAGCTGCGACAGGTGTTTTTTTTCCCCGACTTTGAAGAAGTGATGCAGAAGAGCATTTAGTTTATTTTTTTTGTTTTTAAAAATGGTCCCATTAAATTTGGGGTACATGAAAATGGGTACTAGCATATTTTTAAGTCCCAAAACGCATTTTTTTTAAATTCTGCAAAAATGCACCTGCCACGGCTATTTGTAACCCCGACTTCCTTCAGTAGTTAAAAATGGGGGTACCCATAGTGATCCCCCATGTCTACACATCTTTAGGGGGGTCCCTAGAATATTTTCCGAAAATTCCCATTGTGTTGTACCTGTAAAAAAATTAGTAAATAATTACAAAAAAAATGACATAAGGACCCCCCTAAAAGCCAAACCAGCTCCAGGCTTGCCAGCCAGTGGTGGTTTCTAAAAATATGGGGAACAAAAAGTGTAGGGTTCCACCGTATTTTAGACAGCAACCCAAGGGGACCAGTTCTGGTTTTAAATAAAGGGGTAAAAAAAAAACGTGGGGATCCCCCTATATTTAAGACTAGCACCAGACCCAACCGACCGGGGTGTAATGCCACAGCCCGGAGCCCCAATCACCGGAGCTCCAGGTACAAAGTATTAGCACCCCAAATCAGTCAGCGCAAGCCGGTGATCTCGGGGGAGTTGGGGACCCCCCCAAAGAAGGGTCCCCCCCTCCCAAGCACCACAGGCTTACGCTGAAGCCCGGGGCTCTTCCCCATACCCCGGGCTTGGTGGGTATGGAGGTAATGGGGGGTGGCCAAATAATGTAAAACTATTGTGTTTTACAGTGAAACTACAAGTGCCAGCATGCCTGCCATTTTGCACTTGTGGAACAACAAGTGCCAGCAGACATGCGGCACCTATAACTTCACTGTAAAATAAATAGTTAAAAAAAGACAACACACACACACCGCGTCCAGTATAACTTTATTACACACACCTATCCATTCACACATACTTACCTATACCAGATGAATCTGTCCCCTTCTCCATTAGAATATCCGAAAACATGGCACTGCAAAGAAGAATTCATACTCACCTATATCTTGGCGCTGGTATCCGCAGCATCCCCGGGACTTGGCAAAACAAAAAAACGAGTTTACTCGATTCACGCACTAGCTATCAGTATGTGTGTTGCCACACATACTCGTAGCTCCCGAATGCCAGCTGCCGGAACATGCACGGAGCTGGCAGTCCCGAGAGCCAATCAGCGGCCGCTCTGACTGTAGAGCGGCCGCTGATTGGCTCCGGCAACTGACAGTTCCCACGTGGTGTGACTCCCCCACTTGGGAACTGTCAGTTTTGCCGGAGTCCGCGAATCCGGACTTAACGCCTCAAATTGAATACGGCCCTTAGAAATATAAATCCAAACACTCTTGTAGTAAATTAAGTCTGAATTAATCTAATTAAAAATATAAAATAATTTTATTCAAATCCTACAAATGAAATGCATCAACATTGTACATATGACAATAGCAATGCAATAGAACAGAATAGAACATACTACAGTAGCAATAGAACTTACAGAACAGGGTTGCCAACATTTGGCTCCCTCCTTCTGGGAGGGAGCTGTCGGGCAGCCGCACAGGGGGGCTTGTTGCGGCAAAAAGGGGCATGGTCTGGAATATAACACGTCATTGGGGCTGGGGCATAGGGCGTGACAGCGCGATCGCGTCATCGTCGCCCCGCCCCTTGCCTCACAATGCCAAGAGTCACGTCACCGCCCCCCCCCCGCTGCCGGGGTTTATACAGCTGGTTTGCTGGGGCCGGGAAGCTTGCCTGCCTTTCCGGGGGGCCGGGAGTATCACCCGATTTTCGGGAGGCTCCCGGCCGAATCGGGAGGGTAAGCAAGTATGTTGTAGAACAGCAAAACTCTGCCTGTTAAGAGCAGTGAAACCAAATAAATTCAGTAATCTTTGATGCAAAGGATTTCAGACATGCAGTAAAAGTAAATGAATCCTCCAAACGCAGTTCCTAACTTCAAATGGTCCTGGGACTAGTGGAACTACTAACAGTCCTGTTAATGGATGCACTTTGCAAAAGACATACCAGTATTACATAGTCTGGTGCTTCTTATGAATAGACATAGCTCTATAGCTCTGTGTACTGGCTCTTAAGTGTTTCTTAATCAGCATTTTGAAAGGAACCAACCACAAGATATAAAAACCTCTTTTTATATATTTTCGTTGGTTCCTTTTAAAATATTGATTTATATTCTGAAGTGATCCAGGTGTAGCCTAGGTAACCTTGGATACAAATGAGAGTACAGTATGTCTGGAGAAGGAGTCATACCTTTGAGAAAGTCATGTGAACGTGACAAAACGCGTTAGTTCTTGGGCACACAGCCGCGAGTACAAGACTGACCGCATAATATTAGGTACTTTTTCCACTTCTCACAATTACTCATCATTGAGCTTTGGAGTGCCACATTCATCAAAGACTGCTGTAAGTACAGTAACTGCCGCCGCAAAAGAGATACAACTTCAGTGAGTATAATACACAGTATCTTCAAGCGATATCTTTTCAAATACTGAGGAACAATACAGATGGATAAGGACATATACTGTAAGCAATTTCCTTGTACATAGGTGAATACACCTCCACTTGTGAATTCCATTTCCAGTTGTATCTATTCATACTCACTGACATCCCAGGTGTGATGATTAATAAGATACGCTTTAGGCTGTGTCTAGAACCTGAACTTACCAGTTGTAATAAACTGACTCATATATACAACTGATTTATTTCAAGTACAGTCTATTGCCTTTAAGTACAGTCAAAACATTAGATACACCAGAGTGCCAATTACATTGTGATGGAAGACTGCAATAATTAGTGAGGCTATACCTCTTTTATATTTGTCTTTATAGTTTTTATGTGTGATTTAATATTGTTATTAAATTGTTTTTAACTTATATATGAGAACCCCTGAGATTGTGATTAATACTGTGGATTACCTACTATTTTTGCTAGTCATCTATCTTTTTAACCCGTACAAAGGTTTAATTTAAACTGCTGCCATTGAACACTATTGTTGATAATATCTGCTGGTAATTAGCTATTCCTGTATATTAGGACATCTGAATACAGATTAAGGGGTCTATTTACTAAGTTGTGTTAGGAGATAAAGTGAACGGAGATAAGTTACCAGCCAATCAGCTCCTAACTGTCATTTTTCAAACACAGCCTGTGACATGGCAGTTAGGAGCTGATTGGCTGGTACCTTATCTCATTTCACTTTCTCTCCTAACAAATCTTAGTAAATAGACCCCTAATCCCCAGCTGATTAGTAGCACCCAGAGTTGTTGCTTTTCATTTACATTTGAAAGTTTGGTCAAGTTTTGTCAATTAGAGTGACAGTGGGTTAATTGTGATAGTAATAGTACTCATTTATATATTAATTGATAGTTTAATAGATTTTCCAGTGATTCTTCTTTGAGTTTACTTTTTTAAGTATATTGGAAAGGAATATCTTATACAGTTTACTAATGTTGTGATATACAGTATTGTTATTTAAATGAAAAGAAAAAAATATTAATTTAAGATATAGGGCGGGATACATCAAGCATCGCATTTAGACACTCATCACATGCATATCGGCGTATATAACTCCAGTATGCATGAATAAATGACAAAGGACAGCTCTCCCGGTAAGAGCTGTCCTTTGCGATAGACGGACTTACACGTACTTCTGCGCATGAGTGGAGTGGTGCACGCACCACGTTGTAGGTGCCTAAGGGCTCCCTCTGCTTGTTGTTTTGATGCTGGCTAGGTATTTGTTTTGGGTTTGCGTAGTCACTGCGATCGCAGTCCAAATCGCAGTGGAGTATTCGCGCACACGCACTGCAATGCATACGCATGCACAGAACGCAACAATCGGCCGATCCTTGCTGAATCAGGCCTTCTGTCTATTCATCTGTAGCCAATGCTTATTATTTATTATTACCCGTTATTATTATTACCAGTTATTTATATAGCGCACACATATTCCGCAGCGCTTTACAGAGAATATCTTACCATTCACATCTGTCCCTGCCCCAGTGAAGCTTACACTCTATATTCCCTATCTCATGCGCACACATACACACACTAGGGTTAATTTGTGTTGGGAGCCAATTAACCTACCAGTATATTTTTGGAGTGTGGGAGGAAACCGGAGCACCCGGAGGAAACCCACACAAGCACAGGGAGAATATACAAACTCCACACAGTTAGGGCCATAGTGGGAATCGAACCCATGACCTTAGTGCTGTGAGGCAGTAACGCTAACCATTACACCATCTGTGCTGCCCCACCATCTGTGCTGTCTAGATTTAGACGCCTGTCATTCATCCCTCGTCGGGATTAAATTGTCTGGAAGCCGGCGGTCGGCATTCCGTCCGCCGGCTTCCTACATGTATACCCTTTTGGGTCCCTCTGCTTTCCTGCACCCTCTCCCAGTGTCTGCTGTGCTGCTGATCACTGCTGATCGGTCAGCAAATCATGACCCCCCCACCCAGTGGCTGCAAAGATTAGCAGCCGCTGACAAAATATGAATTAACCTCCCCCCTCACGCTCTTAATGTACCTGGAGCCTGAAACCAGTGTCAAAATGATAGACACATTGGTCGCGATGTTTCCGATTTTCCGATGGTGGTGTTCCGATGTTTCTACATCAGGGTCCATAGGGTATCCACAGGATACCTTGGGGTATAGGTGATGACATCAGTCATCGGGCACCATAGAGTCAAGTTTTCAGCCTCCCAGGATGCACTAGGGTCCCCCTCCTATACCCCGCCCCCAAGCCAAGGCATCCCAGTATTCGTTGGTGTCCGGCTCAGAGTCGGATCACCTGTTTAGAGGGGGGCTAAGGATAGCCCCTGAAGTTTTCTTCGAGACAGCTGTGGCTGCACATCTGGAAGTACAGCATGGACAGTCACTACTGACGTCCATGCTGTCTCCCCTACACCCCGCCGATACCAGAACGTCGGTACTGATCCGGGGATGCTGGTAAGCATCTGGGGTCACGGCTAGCGGTGAACCCAGATGTTTAGGACCATGGCCGGATTCAAGGGGGCAGCAGGTAAGCAGCAGGGTCCCGCGGTGGGTCCCTGCTGAACACATGGTCCAAAGTCCCCAGGCAGGGGGCTCCCTGGGGGGAATTGGTATGAAATACCGCCGGCCGCAGCGGCAGCCCGACATCAGCAGAGATCCTGGCAGCGGAAGCCCGACCGCGCTGGAAATCCCGATCGTGGATAGGTAAGTATTGTCTAACCTAACCCCCCTAACCCTAACTCTCCTTAGGGGTGCCTAACCCTAACCCCCCCAAGTGCCTAACCCTAACCACCCCCTTCCCCGCTGCCTAAACTTAAGTCCCCTGGGGGGTGCCTAACCCTAAGTCCCCCCCCAGGGTGCCTAACCCTAACCCTCCCTTCCCCTAGCCTAACCCTAACCCTCCGGGGGGGTGCCTAACCCTAAGTCCCCCCCGGGAGCCCTAAACCTAACCCTCCCCCCCCGCGGCTGTCCGCTCGCGGCGCTGGCATCACTACGATCGGGATGCCGGGCGACGGTCTCCCGGCATCGGGTAAATGCCGGGCGTCTACATCTAGACGATCGGCATTTCACCCTTGCCGGGATATGACAGTCAGGAAGCCGGCTGCCGGGATTTAGGCAGTCGGCTTCCCGATTGCATACCCCCTGGGGACTGGCTGCAACGTGGAGCCAGGTAACTAACCTGCGCTTCCACTACCCCCCTGGGACAGCGGACCGCAGCTGAGCGGTAGCGCTGCGGCGTCCCAGGGGTTAATTGCATGCCAGGGGAGCGCGCCTTCCCTGTACACAGCCGGTGCCTCCCCGCTGCACACAGCCCTCTCTGCGCTGCCGATTGGCCCTGTGGCAGCGCTCCTCCCCCAGGCCGGCCTCCTTTCTGCTCCTCGGTGGCCATCTTTGCAAAAGCATGGTGAACGCTGCTGGAAGCTGCTGATCGGTTGCATCGCGGTCTGGGTCCCCCGGCATACCTCTCCTCCGTTGACTACAGGTCTGTGTATGCAGCGCTGTGTCCTACCAGGCTCTTTGTCTGCGTAGTTGAGGAACAGCGCTGATAGTGCAAGGATTAATTTCTTCTGCATTGTATGTGACTTCTGCTAGCGTCTGCTGCCTGTACTTTCACTTTCTACTGTCAGCCATTTTACTGTCCCTGCTCTTCTTCTGCTAAAGCCCGTGCGGTGATTGGAGGGTGGCTCTGCCACTATACTAACGAGTATCAGTGAGAGGGGTCACATACTTACCATCATGTCTGAGAGTGAATTTCCTCTCCAGCTTATGTGTACTAAGTGCAATGTACCAATAGCGGAGGGGGAGGGTAACGCGGAAGGGCTATTTCGGCAGTGTAATTTATTGGCGCGGCCAATTATTGTCACGGCTCCGATACAGGAACCTCCCTGGGCTTGTTTCGCTAAAGCGCTTACAACCCTGGTGGGCCAGTTAGCTCCGCCACCTGCGTTTTCCCAGATGGGATTGTCCCAGCAGTCAGTGGTGTCATCACCCATGCAGGGGTTCCAGAGACAACTGATGGTACCCCACAGTCTCCCTATTTCCCCTCCCCAGGTCTCACAGGAGCCTGCGTGGGTTAATTCACTAACAAATTCGGCACAATTGTCGGACGTGTTACAAGGGGAGTCTGTGTTGCGGCCACATAAGCGGCCTGTGGCGTCTCTGTCTGCTCCTTATGAGGATGACGACGTGACGTCCGATGATGGTGAGATTCTGGATCTATCTGACCAAGAACCTCTCCGTACTAAAGAGTCGGACGCTAAGTCTAAGGTTTATATTTCTGGCCTTTTTCGGGCAGTCCGCACAGCTTTAGTTATTGAGGATGACAATCCTCCGGTATCCAAGTCCAAATATGCCTTTTTTAAGGATATTAAGGGTGACGCCACAGTGTTTCCTCTTTCGGGTCAGTTAGTAGACCATTTAGAGGAGGCGTGGAAACACCCTGGTAAACGGTATCAGCCTCAGAGGCGCTTAGCGGTGGCTTATCCGTTTGCGGACAATTATTTTTCTAAGTGGGAATCCTCTCCACAGGTGGATTCTCATGTGAAACGCCTAGTCCGAAGTGCCACATTGCCCATGCCCTCCATGTCCTCCTTGAAGGATGCTACGGACCTCATGGTGGAGATCTGCCTAAAGTCCATTTATTCCCTCGCGGGTGGGCATCCAGACCGGCTATGGCCGTATGTTGGGTGCCAGAGCTATGGAGCGCTGGGCTGATAGTTTGGAGGCGTCTTTGGATTCTGACTGTTCGGCGGAACAGGCCGAGTTGGTAGGCAATCTCCGGGATTCGGCCACTTACATCAATGAAGCGGCCTTGGATATCAGTACCCTCACTTCTCGGATTTCTTCAGCAGCTGTTGCTGCACGTCGCACCTTATGGTTGCGATCTTGGAAGGCGGACGCTGATTCCAAAAAGGGCTTGTAAGCTTTGCCTTTTAATGGAGAAGTCCTATTTGGTCCGGATCTGGACAAAATTGTAGCCACGCTGGCGGCAGCCATATCTGCATGTCTCCCGTCTGCTGCGGTCCCTTCCAGTTCGGGTACGTCATCCTTTCGGCCTTACAGGGCCCAGGGTAGGCCTAAAGCACAGTCTTTTCCCCGACAGGTTGGCCCCAAAAAATCGGCCAAGCCCAGAAAACAGGCCTGGAGTACCAGACGTCTGGCCCCTAAGTCAGTTGACAAACCTGCGGCCTGAGGGTCCGGGCCTCCCTTTGGGGGATCCCAAAGTGGGAGGCCGCCTGCTGCAGTTCGCCCAGTGTTGGTCGATAACCACGACAGACAATTGGGTTCACGAGGTGGTTTCTCACGGGTATGCCCTCTCCTTTCGGCACAGGCCCTCATCCTGATTCTTCACCACGGGCCTTCCATTAGACCGGAACAAAGCCGTGGAACTGCAGAAGGTTTTGCACACTATGCTACAGGCTGGAGTTATAGTGCCTGTTCCATTCTCCCAGAGGGGCCAGGGTTTCTATTCCAATCTATTTTTGGTGCAGAAACCCAATGGGTCGTACCATCCGATTCTCAACCTCCAGGCCCTCAACAAGTCCTTGCGGGTGCCGCGGTTTCGAATGGAGACCCTACGGTCCATCATTCTGGCGCCGGAACCTGGGGATTACATGGTGTCATTGGACATACAGGACGCTTACCTGCATGTCCCTATTCTTTTACGCCATCAACAGTTCCTCAGGTTTGCAATCCGCAACGATCACTTCCAGTTCCGGGCGTTACCTTTTGGCCTGGCGACAGTACCACGAGTGTTCACCAAGGTCATGGCGGCTTACCTGCGGCTGCAGGGAGTCCGCATGTTGTCGTACCTAGACGACCTTCTGTTATTAGCAGGATCTCCAGAGCTCCTTCTACGCCACTTGGACCTGACGATTGCAGTACTGCAACGTCACGGCTGGTTAATAAGCTGGCAAAAGTCCACCCTGATCCCGTCTCAGAGGATTCTGCACCTCGGAGCCTTATTGGACTCCAGACAGCAGAGGATCTTTGTGACGGGGGAAAAGATCTCTGCCTTACAGTTGAGGGTGCGCAGTTGTCTGCAGAGTCGCCGAGTGTCTCTGCACTCGGCGATGAGGTTACTGGGCTCCATGGTGTCAGTATTCGACATGGTGGAATATGCCCAGTTTCACTCCAGACTTCTGCAGCAATGGATCCTGTCCAAATGGAATGGACTGCCTCAGAGTCTAAAGTCCCAGACGATGGTGCTCACTCCGGAGGTTCGCCTGTCCCTAGCCTGGTGGTTGCAGACAACCCACCTCAACAAGGGTCGTCCATTTTGGGTGGCGAACTGGGTCCTGTTAACAACGGACGCCAGCCTTCGGGATTGGGGAGCTGTCACGGTCCACGCTTGTTCCAGGGCAGATAGACTCAGGCGGAAAAGGAGCTTCCAGTAAACATCTTGGAACTCCGTGCGGTTTTCAATGCTCTCCAGCAGGCACATCGGGTTCTCCAAGGTCACCCCGTGCAGGTCCAGTTGGACAATGCCACCACCGTGGCCTACATAAATCGGCAAGGAGGAACCCGAAGTCGGGCGGCACTCGTAGAGGTGTCCCGCATCCTGGTCTGGGCAGAGCACAATTTCCCGGCCATATCAGCAGTATTCATCCCGGGAGTCCTCAACTGGGAGGCGGACTTTCTCAGTTGCCAGGACGTTCATCCGGGGGAGTGGTCTCTGCACCAGGATGTCTTTCAACTTCTGGTGGACAGGTGGGGTCTTCCAGAGATAGACCTCATGGCGTCACGGCACAACAAGAAGTTGCCGGTGTACGGGTCTCGAACAAGAGACGAAAAGGCGTCTCTGGTGGATGCTCTGTCCGTCCAGTGGACGTTCCGGTTTGCTAATCTCTTTCCTCCGTTTTCCCTTCTTCCACGGGTAATCTGGAAATTCAAACAGGAAGGAGGGACACTCCTGTTTATAGCTCCTGCGTGGCCCAGGCGGCACTGGCTCTCAGACCTTCAGAGTCTGTCCATGGACATTCCTCTGCGGTTGCCGCTACGACCAGACCTGCTGTCACAGGGTCCTTGTCTTCACCCGGACCTGACTCGGCTGTCTTTGATGGCGTGGCTGTTGAGACGGCCATGTTAAGATCCAGGGGGTTTTCCAGCTCTGTAGTACAAACTATGCTAAGAGCTCGGAAACCATCTTCTGCAAGGATATACCATCATGTGTGGCATACGTTCTTCCAGTGGTGTCGACCGAGAGGTTATATCCCTCAGGAGTTCTGTCTGTCTAGAGTGTTAGCTTTCCTACAGGCGGGACTAGACCATGGGCTTCGCCTTGCTTCTCTGAAGGTGCAGGTGTCTGCCCTGTCAGTCTGGTTCCATCGTAGGATTGCTGCAATCCCTGATGTGCGCACCTTTATGCAAGGTGTTCTTCTAATTCAGCCGCCTTTTGTTCCACCGGTGGCGCCTTGGGATTTAGCTGTGGTCCTGAGGGCTCTCCAGGGACCGACGTTTGAACCACTGGGCTCAGTGGACCTTAAATGGCTGACAGCTAAAACAATTTTTCTTCTGGCCATTGCTTCGGCCAGACATGTTTCTGACTTAGGGGCTCTCTCCTGTAGACCCCCTTTCCTGATTTTTCATAGGAACAGGGCAGTGCTGCGCACTCGTCCTGAATTTCTTCCCAAAGTTGTTTCACGTTTCCATATCAACGAGGAAATCGTTTTGCCGGCTTTTAACTCACCTGATCTTTCAGTGGGTGAGGCCACTTTGGACGTTGTGTGGGCCTTAAGGATTTATGTTCACCGCACTTCTTCGTTTAGCAAGTCGGACGCCTTGTTTGTCCTCTATGGCTTCCGTAAAAAGGGTTGGCCTGCTTCAAAGCAAACTTTGGCAGGTTGGATTCGTATGGCAACTTCAGAAGCTTATCTTCATGAAGGCCTTCCCGTCCCATCCTCTGTCAGGGCTCATTCCACTACTGTGGGTCCTTTGTGGGCAGCTCGATGTGGTGCTTCTGCAGTCCAGATCTGCAAGGCTGCCACGTGGTCCTCTGTCCAAACCTTTGTGAGGTATTACGCGTTTGACACCTTTGCCTCTCAGGATGCTTCCTTCGAGCGGCGGATTCTCCTTTCAGCACAGGAGCATTCCCACCCTTGAAGGATACTGCTTTGGGACATCCCCAAGGTATCCTGTGGATACCCTATGGACCCTGATGTAGAAAATATGAGATATGGTAAGAACTTACCTTTGTTATTTCTATTTCTACGAAGTCCATAGGGTTCCACAGGACTCCCGCCCTGTCTCACCTGTGCTGCAGATGGACTTTACTCTGGTCACCGGTTTTTCCGTCTCCCTCTGGTGAGAATGTGATTGTTGTGTGTGTCCAGATCTTTTTTCTCTCTCTTCCTTCTCCTCCTCCGGCCTATGGCTTGGTACCTAACTGAGATGTCTTGACTCGGGGGCGGGGTATAGAAGGGGGACCCTAGTGCATCCTGGGAGGCTGAAAACTTAACTCTATGGTGCCCGATGCCTGACGTCATCACCTATACCCCAAGGAATCCTGTGGAACCCTATGGACTTCGTAGAAATAGAGATAACAAAGGTAAGTTCTTACCATATCTCATATTTTTGGTGGTATTTTTACAAATATTGAAAAAAATATATATTTTTTTGTGTTTTTAATTAAGTCATTTGCATAAGTTGAATTAGATGTTCCTCACACAATTCACTCATAAAAAAAATGTCAATTTCTGCACTTTTTTTTAATAAAAAGTGGTTAATTCTGGCCTGAGAAAATTTGTTACATTTTCGAACCCTTCTAACTCAAAAACTACATGAGATAAAATTCTAAAAGAGAGTTGGTCAGATTTGACTTCCCATGTAGTATTTTTGTAAAGTAGACAACACAGTAAGTGTATGACCAACTGGGCGAATTAGCACAATCTGGCCCCACCTGTTGCAAGCATTGTCACAGGACTGCTCAGCAGTAACCCCACCAACTATTGTGTTACTATTTGAGCATACTGTACTTTAGTCAGAGAATGAAAGTGAGAGATACCAACTAGAAACTGGTTCTTAGTCATGCCGATTATTCCAGTATGTCTTACTTCATTGGTGTTAGGTTTGCAACCCACTGCGTCATTTGGCATTATATCCCGCATACTGACAGACTTGTTAAAAATGCAAGGTTTATGGTGCTAATCAGGCATATCCTCTACATCCTTGGTGCAATAGTTGCATAATTGTGACAAATATATGCTCCATCTGTTATAATGAAACCATAAACATAAAAATTAGCTTTTTAAATTTATTAAGGTTTTCATTATACTTTTTTGATAAGGTCCCCACTTAATTTTTCTATCCTTAGTTTTTGATCAACATACTATACTATATCATTGACACACAAGATATTGATGTCATGATACTGTATGAACATTTACTAGGATTTTACCCACATTCATTATAGGCAATATTGTCAGTCTAGAAAATGCACTATAATATCTACAAAATGCAAATTGCCCTTTATCTATTGATGTATAGAGGTGAAGCCAAAGTCATTTTTCTGACATTTTTCTGTCCAGATGACTATTGGAAACACATGCAAAGTCTCTATTTGTCACTAAGTTCAATTGATTTTCCTGCATGCCTTCAAGTCAGAGGAGCAGATTGCAATGAATACAAACAGCATAGCTCTCCAAAGCAATGTGACGTGAATTAAAAACATGGCATTTTCTGTTGAGCTTATATTACATTCAATTTAGACTGTGCTGTTTGTGTAAGTCCTCCATTGTTATGCTGAGCACAATAATTATATGTGTTATTTAATATTAAACGAAACACAGCAACCTCAAAAGCAATTGTTGAATAGGTGATAACCCTATTCCAAGAGCAAAGGAAGTTTGCAGGTCAGAGATTCTTCCAGACGCCTGTTATATGCTTATAATTGTAGC
Organism: Taudactylus pleione; assembly: GCA_031769625.1. Taxonomy (NCBI): domain Eukaryota; kingdom Metazoa; phylum Chordata; class Amphibia; order Anura; family Myobatrachidae; genus Taudactylus; species Taudactylus pleione. Next base: position 5,739,967 of record JAUIMM010000518.1, read on the forward strand.
TCTCATATGCTCTCTAAGGGCTCTATTTACTACAATCTGCATTTGTAATGCAGATTGTAGTGTGATATTACCGACCGAATTCGCATAGCGAATTCAGGCAATATCACAGGGATTTACTACAAATCCCTTGCAGGGACAGAGCTTGCGAGAAAGCTCTGTCCCTGCGAATCCCCTCAGCACACTAGTCACGGTATTTTCGCAAAAAAACAGTGACTATTGCCTCGCGCATGCGCTGACCAGCCGCCGCTGCTACCCACCCTGGCGCTAAGCCCCGCCCCTGCGATCCCCCCTCTCCCTTAATTATACTTACCTGCATGATCCGGGCTCTGGTGATGTCTTCCATGTCCTCCGGTCAGGTGATATCCCATACTGCACTGGGACCCGATCACCTGATGACCGGGCCGCAGTGTAGCATGGGAGACCAGCTGACCGGAGGAGAGACATCACCGGAGCCCCGAACTCTGGTCCCTGGAGTCACGTAAGTTAATTTTTTTTTTACTTTTTTTTTACACTGTATCAGCGTGTGGTCTATTTAGAGCAGGACAGGAGTCTGGTAACCGGGGGAGACCCTGGATAACGCCACCTCCAGGTGGCGTTATTATCACAGGGATTTCTCTGATATTTTTTTACAATTTATTTTTAGTAACTTTGGTCGGATCACATTTCCCATTACAAATATGGGAAATGCGAGTAGAATTTTACAAATTCTACTCCAATTGCCCTATATACTAAAATAGTAGTAAAAAATGATATTAATAAATAGAGCCCTAATAGAGTGCACCTATCACCTGATAGGCTTCTAGTATGAACCAATGAGGAAAGAAGTTTCTGACATTCTGTGACCATCCAAATGTGTACTTGAGTAAATACAGTACATGCAAGCCTTTGATAAAGAACTTACAGATGTAACCTTGTTGTCCCCCCGAGTATAACCCACCGATTATTTTATTTTTGGACGCGCCACAATATCCTATTTCCCCTAGATATTGTCCCATTGTGCACCCTGACTTTTCTATCCTACAGACTCGTTACTCACTTCCACATAGAGTAGTCTACCAATGCCTACAGATACAGCACTTTTACCACTCTCTTCAGAAAAACTCTCCTTCCATCACTAGTTCACCAATTGAATCCCTATGCAGACACTCCCAGACAACTAAAGGCACATTAATTGGCCCGGGAGAATGAAGTTTATGAGACTCTGAGCCCTGAGGAGTGTTCCAAAATCAGGCTGGAAGTTGCGAAATGCTCTATTTATGTACGTGTTAAAAATAATTCTTATAAGCTTTACTTTTGATGGTACCCAGTTCCCTCCCGTCTCCATTCGATTTACCCTACTGCTACAAAGCTCTGCTGGTGTATGTGTGGCCAGCAAGGAACCCTGTTGCATATATGGTGGTCCTGTATGCAACTTGTCTGGTCGAAGGTTCACAATTTAATTAAATCCATTACCGGAGTACACATGCCGGACTCCTCTTTTTACTGTTACTATCTCTGCCTATTCCTCGTCTACCATGCTCATCGCTGAAACTTATCAAACATGCTATATACTGAGTGCGGCTAAGTGCAGTGCCAGATTAATGTCCACATGGGCCTGGAGCTGAAATTCATGAAGGGCCTATTGTGTGTCGCTGTTGGGGGTGTGACAAGTGCAGTAGCAGTGTGACTGGTGATGTAGGGTCGTGACCAGTGTTGTGTAGGTGATGTTTACATAGGGGTGTGCCCTGTGCTGTGGGTATGTTTAGTACCATGGAAGGTGTTGCTGGCGCCTACCTTCAACCTGGAAATCCGCCAGTCTCTGTCCTTCTGTTAAAACACCACCCTCAATATATATATATATGAGTGAAAATATGGATGGCGCTCGGAGTCTCCACAGCAGAAATAATGCACCAACGCAGTCTAAAATAAAGCCAAAGTTTCAGGGGAATTAGCCCTTTTATCAAGACATAACAACATATAGAATACAAACAACAGATATATATATATATACCTGAGTGATACACCCGACATGCACAAAATGATCCACGCAGTCCCGCTGAGACCCGATGACGTCATTGGCGTGCAACACGCCGGCGGTTTCGGGATCTCTCTGGGGGCAGCTCCTTATACATTATCTCGCTGACATTTATTATATTACAGGCTCACATTGTCAGACAGCGTCCTTATCACTATGGTTATGCTCATGTCACTAGACCAGGCCCCCAGAGAGATCCCGACCGCCGGCGCGTTGCACGCCAATTACATCATCGGGTCTCAGTCGGGTCTGCGTGGATCATTTTGTGCACGTCAGGTGTATCACTCAGGTATATATATATCTGTTTGTATTCTATATATTGTTATGTCTTGATAAAAGGGCTAATTCCCCTGAAACGTTGTCTTTATATTAGATTGCGCTGGTGCATTATTTCTGCTGTGGAGACTCCGAGTGCCATCCATATTTTCACTCTCATATATCTATCCATGGGAAAGGCACCGGAGCAGGCTATTTTTCATCTTTTGAGTGCCGGACATTTTCTGCATATATATATATATATTATATATATATATATATATATATATATATGTAACTGTGGCAGGCGGCACTGAGGACGCCTAGTAATAATGACGCAAATGCTGCAATGGCGAGAAATCGACGTTTCAATGCTCACAGCATTTTATCCTGAAGAAATTGCTGTGAGCATTGAAACGTCGTTTTCTCGCCATTGCTGCATTTGCGTCATTATTACTAGGCGTCCTGAGTGCCGCCTGCCACAGTTATATTGATTTTATCACCCTTGTCTGGGGGGAAAATAGGAGGGCACCAGATGCAAGATTTGCAGTTCAGCAGCGGAGTGCTGTGACATATGTATTCCATATATATATATATATATATATATATATATATATATATATATGCATACTTTTGAAGTAAACATAAAAGGCTCTTTGTAACCTGATTGTAGTATCTTTTATTGGGGGAGTTCCGCTGCCACCGCTATTGCTTTGTACCTGTCATTTGCGGAGGGCACCCATCATAACAGGAAAGTGGAAGAGTGCCAAGCCAGTGCTGCATATATATATATATATATATATATATATACACATACATATACTTAGACAAATATACACACACACATATATACATGTATATATACACACATACATACACTTAGACAAATATACACACTCACACATATATACATGTATATATACACACATACATATACTTATACAAATATACACACACAAACATATACATGTATATATACACACATACATATACTTATACAAATATACACACACACATATACATGTATATATAAACACATACATATACTTAGACAAATATATATATACACATACATAAATACTCAGGGGCCACACTGACCTCTGGGAAGTTAATCTGGACCTGCTGGGCTGCCTTCCCTCCTGATTCCTGAGCAAAGCGACAGGATGGTGAACACTGGTCACGTCTTTAGAGCACAGCAGGACGGTCAGGGGGTGGAGCTTCGAATATGGCAGGGCGGAGCTTCTGATGTGGGTGGGGCTTCGGTTGGCCGGTCCACCCGCCGAGGGGAAGGGAGAGGAGGTGGCCTAAGGGTTTGGGAATGGGCTAAGCTTAGGGGAGCTTTGGGTGGCCGCTCCTTGGAACTATGGGAGAGACGTCATGATGTCTCTCTGTAAAAAAAAAGAAACCTTACAGGTGTCATGCTCAGGGTCGTATTTAATTAGACATGAAAAGCCAAGATCCGCAAAAAACTATCACCGATTGTGACTTTTCGCCAGTCAGAAACTTATCTCCGTATTAAATTCCAAATGTAATAGGCGAAAAAGATTTGCCTCTGAATAGCAGAAGAAAAGAAGTGCATTTTTTTATTTTGGGGTACAAAGGTGGGGAAACCACTCTGAACCTTTGGGACAGCCCCCCAAAGGATAACTGCGTCAAAAAATCCCTAAAAAAAGTGAGGAACACCCCAAAAAAGTACTTTCATTTTGGGGGTGAAAAAGTACAAAGTGGGGGTACAAACATAAAAAGTAACGAAATAGACTTCTTAGGGGTCTGCAAGTATGGGTAAGGTGTTTTTAGGATTGCAGGTGTTTGCAACAGGTGTGTTTTTCACGTTTTTTTTAAAGTTCACTTTAGCGACTTTAAAATATGCTTGCACCTATTTTCAAGTACCCCAAATTTGACAGGACTACTTATTTTCCCCCAAAATACTACTTAATGCCATTCTTCACCACTTGTGCAAAGACGCAAATAAGATGCTATTGACACAACTTAAGTACTGTACCTCAAATCGCTTTATTAGGGCTATTCGGCCACATCCCATTTTCGCGTGTTTTGGAATTGAATACGGCGAATAGCAAGGGTGCGCACGATAAGTTTCTGCGGCCAACAGACACGATGTCGGCAAAAAGTCCAGCAGGCGAAACTTTTCTGCGGGTGCGAAACTAATTGAATACCGTCCTTAATGTTATCATTTATGTAAATCTAGCTAGAGATAGAGAAACGTATATTCACTTTTCAGGGAGTGAGAAGACCTCTATCAAGAGTAACTTGCAAGCTATATTTATCACTACTACTACTACTATATCATCCCTCCCTACATTTGGGAGGATGGGATTGGGATGCCGTGTGTGCACCATCAAGGCCACACCCAACTGCTTGCCATTTTAGGGTGTGACCAATCACCCTGCGGGCATGCCCAGCACTACTCGAGCTGCTGGGTTGCTCCCAATCTACCTCAACACTGTGTGGATGGCAGGTGACAGAGAGTACCACCTCAAACTTTCCATGACACGGGACACTGGGGCCTGCAGCTGGAACATGGGACAGTGCCCAAAATTGGCAAGGTTGGGGAGATGTTCTATTTACTGAAGAGGGACCATGTTCAATGGAAGGCACTAGTTCTTTTGCAGGTTAATGTCATAATTTTAAATTGGATGTGTTTAGGCATAATATATGGACTTTCATACTGGGCTTACTACCAATAATGAATAGCTTTCCATCCATATTATGATTTTTGCATATCCCTGACTTGCACCTATTTACAGTAGAGGCAGAATGGGAGAGTTTGGGTTAAAGTACCAACCAATCAGCTTCTGTCACTTTTACAGTGTATGAAAAATTAGAGCAGCTGATTGGTTGGTACTTTATCTCTCTCCACTTTATCTCTCTCCAAGGCTTAGTACATCTCCCCCCACAGACACGCCTCCTAGGAGGCGTGCTCTTCCTCTGGAGCAAATGTCTTTGCATTGTGTAAAAAAAAAATCTACATTTATAAAATGGAGTCCCTTACCCACTTCCCCCACACAAAAACAAAATAGAAATGATTTAAAGCACCAGCCCTCACCCCCTGGTCTGGTTGCAGCAATCGTGGGTGGATAAACAGCATGGTGGGTGTGGGTGTGTCCCAAACATCCATAGGCAGCACAAGACTATAACATGGTGGTCTGGTTATAATAAAACCTTGGCGCTGTATAATCATTACGTATTTATGATTAGCAGACAGAGAGTACGGAAAGCAGCTGCCAAATGAGACTGTGTGATCTCTGTTATCAAATAAAGGAAAAAGGGCAATAACATTGGCTGCTCTTACTTTCATTCTACAACATGAGGGAAACTATGGTATGTCTATTACATATGTATCGCAGAACTTTATCATACATTAAACTGTATTTTTAATAAAAAGTATAATTTCATAACAATTAAAATAGGAACATGTCATTCTAATAGCATATGATGTACAGTAGATAGATTATTGTGACTCAGCTAAGTGGGAAAATGCATCTGTTGCACATTGATTCAGACCAAAACACAGGGCCTGTTTGTCATTGTGGCTATTTGCCATTGTGGCTATCCTTTCTTATTGGCACATATTGCTGAGATGAGAAATATCTTTCAGTGCTTATTTAAAAACGTACCTACTCTAAAGAACTGCTCTGCTATTTTGGTGTCGCAACGTCTGATGGTGTCACCGAGCAGCCGTAACTCAGAGAAAGGCAGGGGAGAGGCTGTGGGCTGCCCCAGCAGCTGCCGGAGCGCTGGATAAGCCCACTGTGTGCTGAGAATGGGGGACCCAAGCTCAGCACACATGAGGAGGCGTGGCTTCACAGAGCGAGGCTACGGCCCCTTGCATGTGATAGAAGCCCTACCTGCCGCACCAGGTGTCGTTCACTCCATAGGGAGAGCCGGCACTTGGAGATGAGATCATATCCAAGCGCCGGCTCAGCAGCGATTTTGGTGACGTCGTCGACTTGGCATTATTGGTCGGGCCGCCAGTCTGAAAGGGGTCTCAGCCGGGATTCGAAGCGTATACAAATCCCAGGTGCGACCCGGCAGCTGCGATCTGAAAGGGATATAAGTGATGCTGCTGCTTTAGGTAATGCAGACTCTGATATCTCCTATTTTAGCCATTTCTGATATTGCCACAAACCTTAAACCATGTGTAATCAGCCATTGCACGTGGTTTTTATTTCTAATAAATAGACCCCAAGTCTTTATGTGACAGCTCAGTCCATATAATAGGAGTGAACCGAAATTATTATGGAGCTGAAGAATCCCTCCAGAGAGTAGATTGTTGTAAGCTTCACCAGAATAAAGAGTCCCGTTATGGTTCCAGATGTCCGATTCTTCTGTGCAAATAGAATTTATCACCCTTTACGCGTTTCACCGTGTGCAATTTCAGCAGAAGGATTATCTATTTTCCATATGTTCCCAATACTTAAATGATGAGTGTCCAATCAGTGTTAAAACTATATTAAGTATTGTCTGGTCATAAGTTTCTCCTCAAGCAGCACTTGAAAGTAATGCAAATAATCATAAGGTGATCTGACATATAATAACATTGCTGAAAATATACACACCAAAAAGCTATATATAACCTAATTATTTAAAATTTAAATGGATTGATTTGACTTCTGTGATAGCACTGGCATGCTCTGTTTAATACACTACACCGTTCAATTAACCACTAAAATTGGCTTCATATTCATTTATACTTCTCGTATGTCATAAATTAAATATTAAACAGATTATCATAGATAATCAACATAAATTTATATACTCAGTAGGTTCCTTGCTTCTCATGTACTTAAACCTATTCTGCTTAATTTGTTCAGGGATCAGCCTATGATGTGGGCATACAGTATGATTCAATCACAGTTCATGCATGTAGCAATATGTTCCTGTGATATACTGTATGTGTAATAGAAGTACCTCGATTTCTATTTTGCTGTGCACTGGTCACACATTTCAAAATGTCTTAATTTCACTAGTCAGTGGGTCCTGTCCTAGAAGGATTGGACTCACAAAAAAAAAAAAATATGGGGATCTCTCCTAGAAAAATAATCCTAATCCTATGCCCATTTTCAAAAGAAGACAGACCAAATTGCCTGAAAGTGCACCCCCCTGGGCCATGAATCAGGAAGTCATTGCATTTTGGAAAGGGAGCTAAAACTTGAATACTTTGTTTTTCTATGTATTTTCACATTTTTTACTTTAAAGCTGGCAGCAGCTGTGTTACTTCACAGTCTGGTTCTTGGGTATTCCAGATGATTTTTTTTATAACCCTGAGTGTCACATTCTATTTCAATTCAAGATTTTTTAACTTTGACATTTAAGTCATTGCCTTTACACATCATTTTTTAATGAGGTTTAGTTAAAGTGATGTGAATATAGAATCATTTTATATATAGAACAGAGTAGTTCACTGGGTTCTAAAAATAGATAACGGAGAATTCTGTGTGGATTGCACTCCATTTAATGTTGATATAAAATGGTATGAGCTTGAGCTCGGTGTTATAAAAATGTAGAGAAAAAAATGGACCTATGCCCTTGAGAAATCGACCTTTCATGTGTTTTGCATCAATGTGATTGGCTCTAATTTAGATGGTCACTTTTTGAGTAGGTTTGAAGTGTTCTAGCAATGTGTACTAAACTATTTTGAATGGTGTGCTTATTTAGGGGTCTATGCATTTAGTAGTCAGTTTAGCGTGTGTTCATTTTCACTATCTGTTGCATTATATCGATGCGATTTATAGTAATTCACAAACACCTGTCCGATGAATAGGACCAACTGATAAGCCCCTCCGCGATCCTGGGAAGAAGTGCGGTACTCCGAGATATTGCGTTATCAGCTAGTAGGACCTGACTGCGTATGTGTTGGCAGTGCCACGGCAGATAGATTAGACAGATGGGGCAGAGCAAGTCGGCCATGGGGGGAACAAATTAGAGCTGAAACAGCTGATCTCCTGGATGGATGCTGTAGACCGTCCCCCCTGTATTCTAGCATCTAGCAGTAGTTTGTGGCTGATAGGAGGCATAGCGCCTGCACAGAAGCAGCAGAACGGCGACCTCACAGTGCTGCAGACCTTTTATCTGCTGCTAGCCACGCAATGAGGAGGACTGGCCCGGCGCCTGTTAGCAGCATGGAGGAGGGGTGCGGGAGCCTTTCCCAGCCTCCATGTAGCACAGTGATTTTAAAATTGCCAAGGCGCACACCATCCGGCGATGCGGCGTGCGTGACCAATGAAAAAACATATACATTGGCTCCCACATAAAAAAAATACACACTTCATTGGCCTCCTCAGGAATAAAACACACTACATTGGCCTCCATAGGAATAAAAGACACTACATTGGCCTCCTCAGGAATAAAATACATTACAGTACAAGTGCACTGAGCTGACCGCCGTGGCACACTTGTCAACCGTAGTGTGTCGTGGTACAGTGGTTGAAAAACACTGATGTAGCACCATGCTGTACGGGCAGGATGACATCTGGAGGAGGCAGCAATGTGGGAAGGTCAGTCACTGGCTGCTGCTGCATGTTTTAGGGTATTGTTAGAGATGCGCCAACCACCGTGTTTTGGTTTTGGATTCATGTTTTGATTTTGGTTTTAGATCCGGATTCATCTTCGTGTTTTGGTTTTGCAAATCCACCCTCACGTGTTTTGGTTTTAGATATATATAAAAAAAAATGGTTAAATGACTTCCATTTGACCTGTTAGCATGCAATTCAAAACCAGAGTTTGCTTTTAAATCCAAGTTCCAAACCGCATGAATATTCGAACTGGGGCTTGGTTCGACTAGGAGCCCCTAAATTTCGGTTGTTGTTGTTTCCGAACATCTCTAATTATTGTGCTGCTGCTGGGTGTGTGTGTATGGAATAGGAGTAGGGTTGCAGGCAGGCGCCGTCGTGCGCATGCTCTGTGGGGGGCCATCGACCCGGTCCGAGCGCATCGGCGCTAACGACCGGGTCTGAATGACCCCCATTGTTTTTGAAAAGTGAAACGGAAAGCTGAGATTTCCATTCTTCAGTGAATCGCTCTCCTTATACAGGTTGAGTCTCCCATATCCAAAATGCTTGGGACCAGGGGTATTTTGGATAACGGAATTTTCCGTATTTTGGAATATTTACATATCATAATGAAATATCTTGGGAATGGGACCCCAATATACACACGGAACGTATTTATGTGTTATATACACCTTATACACACAGCCTGCAGGTCATTTTATACAATATTTTCAATAATTTTGTGGCTCAAACAGAAATGAAATTCGTTTATGTTTCATATACACCTTATACACACAGCCTGAAGGTAACTTTATACAATATTTTTAAAAATTTGTGCCTTAGGCAAAGTTTGTGTACATTGAACCATCAAAATCAAAGGTTTCAGTAACTCATGCCAAAATAATTCCGTATTTCTGAATATTTGGATATGGGAGTCTCAACCTGTACTACTGTATGGGGAAACAATCCTGACGTAGCCCTGGGACACCGCTGGAGAAATCAGAATCTTCTCCACAGAAGCATATGGACCTATGCACCCTGATCAATGCCTCCTTGGCGCCTGTAGCATATTGTTGGTGACAAACAGATTATTGATAGGGCATTCCTTTGCATCCCATGCGTAGGCCCTTTAGCCTAATTTCTAGCACTGGGGCCAGCAAGATGCCTTAGCGGCCCTGTGATGTAGTGGAAGTGTTTCCCTTTCTCTCTATCAAGAAGATGCTCATCAACATGTTTACATAGTGGTGAATAATGCACCCTACGCGTTAGATAGTATAGCTAAGATGTGATTAAATAACCAACATGGACAGTTCGATGATTAATGATATCTACCCTCTACCTCTACCCTTATTATTGTCTTGACAGCATTGAAACCCTTGAAATGTAGCTGTCACTCTCTGACCTCTTATCACACGTTTTCAAATTATATTAATTCAAGTTATTATTTACAAAAACAAAGAACACAATGTGGGGCATACCTTGATGAAGGTTCTGTGCGTTGATGGGTCTCTGTGTCCATTAAATGGGTGTTTTTGGTTGTCAACTAGGCGGCTACCTTCAGACATCCATTTAGTGGGAGTGTTATGGGCATGTAGCCACACTTCCATGCTATTCTGAGGCATGTGTATGGCGAAGGAGCACCTGTTTCTTACTGATCTATAGCATACCGCATGGGATTGTTGTATGTGCCCATACCAATGATGGCAGTTGTGGACACAAAAACAGTGGACTGTATGACTACATGCTTAGGTGCAAATCTGGCTGCTGCAGGTGCCCGCACTTGTGTTTGCATTGCATCCAACTCAGAATCAGTATTCCCATCTTTTTCCTGTGTAGGTGCTTCTCTCAAATGTCCCCCACTATAGTTACTGCATTATAGTCTTACAAAGTACAGATTTAATATATTAAATCTCTTATTTATTTATTTTTTATGATTTATTCCCAATTGTATAAATGCATTGTCTCGACTACTTATACATTTTGGCTAAAACTGGCAGATAATAATTCACTAACTTTCAAGAAACTGCAATTTAAACTTTTCTGAATTTACTACCTACAATTCTAACCACAATTCTTGCTGTAGTGTAAATTTTATTTAGGCTTTGAGTTATACTTTAATAATAATAATAATAATAATAATAATTATTATTATTATTATTATTATTATTATTATTATTATTATTCCTATTATTATTATGTTTTATTATAACCTGCTTCATACAGTGTACAGCAGAGGTGTGCACTGGAACTTGTGCATTGCAGATTACGTTATCCAATACTAGTCCAAATTACCAATAATAATTTTATCTCAATTATAGAAAATGCGGTTGGAAAAATACACTATTGGCCTGGGTGTGTAGTCATCTTCTGATCGTGCTAACAGACCCTGTTGGTGCTAAAGTAATCACACTATTGGGTACAAGGGTTGAATTGCCTACCAGCATATGTGTGGTCATATTAGACATGGTGTTTGGCTATGGCCTCAAGCCAAGCAGCTGGGTAGTCGCATGTGGCCTGGATATCATTTCTCAACTCTCCCATCTGCAGATAATGGCAACATTTAAATTACTTGACTCACAAATTAGCAACAGTTGGGCAGATTTTCATCTCACTTTGTTTTTCCATTAAAGTGAATTGGGATCAGGTACAGATACTAAAACATCTGTATCTCAGACACCACTCTCTAGGATTTCAGTGATCTATGTCTTACCGAAAAACATCCAGGGGCGATTAAATTGTATTGGGTGCCCGTAGCTCCCGTCTAAAGTGACCGGTAGCTATTCAGCTGTTTTGGGCGCCCAAACCAGAGGCTGCAATTATCAATGAATTCTGCCTAAAGTAGGGCTGGGGGTGAGTTCCGGGTGTACCTTAACTGTAGTGTGTCCGGCACTTAGCATGGGAGAAGCAGCTTTATGTGGCTAAATCCGCGCATGTGGTCACGCGGGGCTGTTCGCTCAAACATTTCAATAGCTCCCGTCACTTTAGACAGGAGCTATCGTCCCCCTGGAATGTAAATACTGTACAACACTGCCGCATTTACTGCATGATTCATATAAATGTTAAAATACATACTTTACAAAGTATGTATTTTAACATTTATATATCCATAAGACTATGTCAAGCATTCACATTTACAACCCAAAATACTACCTATTATGTATTCATGATAGAAACATTTCTGTCTGCAAACCATTAAATTCATCTCCTTTTTCCGTCACTCTCAGTTATTCCAACAAATCTGAAGTCATAACATTTTACATTGAGTTTAGTCTCTTCTTTCTGGATTAATAGACTACAGGGCTGCATTTGCATATATATTCAGCATCTCAGGTCTGAAGGTCACAGAGCCATTCGGATTGGCAGTTGTCCTTTTGCCCTGCATAAAGCCGCACATAATCAGTGTGGGTACACGTCACATGACGCAGGATCACATTCACACTTTGGAAGATACCCTGGAACATTTAGTGCCAGAATATTTAGCAGCACTGAAATAGCTTTATTTGCAGAGTCTCTGCCAATAAAGTGTCTAGCTATGGTAAAGTCATTAATTGGTATTCAATTACCACTGACTTTTTCCTTTTGCAAAAGTCTCAAGAGGTGCATTGAACGTATTCATCAGTCATACTTATGCTGTCAAGTGTTCCTAGATATTAGGCAGGCTATGTCTGAGAGATAAAGAATCACAAGTCACTGCCAGTTAACCGAAAATGGATGCAGAACAAATACCGATCTACTATATGGTTTAAAACATTTATATGATAGTTTCCTTGTAAAAATGTAATACATGCAATAAGAACGGCAATCTCTACTATCTATATAATAATCTCCTAAGGTCTGTCCCACCTCTAACATGCATGCACAGTGGGAGTTGAGGCTTGTGCCACAGACATGCGCCACCCCTCCAACAGCTCCACTGCAGCAACCAATGGGACAGACCCTAGCCTAGTCAGAAAGGAGTAGGACCCACCAGGAATGGGTAAAGGTACCTACACACTTGGCTATTTTTTACACGATCTGGCCGATTCCGACGCATTGGAATGACAGATCGTGTAAAAAATGCCCAAATCGTGAGTGCCCACTCACGATCACGATGCGATGAGCATCCCCGCTGGTCGCACATCGCATCTTCAGATCTGCCATGCAGTAGGGCAGACCTGCCAATCTAGAACACGATGCAGTGGAAAAAAATCTGGATGCAGGAGAGATCGTTTGCGGAGTGGACACCAAATCGTCTGCAGATCGGTTGCAGAGCTGCCGGGGAGAGTTTGAAGGGAAATTGTGCACGATCTCGAATTGGCAGCAAGTCAGTAAGTGTGTAGGAACCTTAAGTTTGCAGCCACAGGAGAGAGGATCAGGACTGAGCAGGTGGGGGGTGAGGGTGGTACAGAGCAGGGATGGGAGTGGGCAGACTGAGGTGATCCAGCATATGCCGGGTCCCTATACTAGTTTATATATAAAATGAATTATGTTTCACTTGCATGGTTACTTGTAATACACTGTAGAGCTGTAAATAACTATATTTATTTGGTATTTCAGGCAGCAGTTATAGGCAAATGCAGAGGGGTTTCCAGTTGCCTAGGAAATACCTTCCTTCCCAGCCCAGCTCGTTGATTAATGACTGCAATAGCAGTTGTATATAATATGATTTCACCAGAGTTGCGGCCACAACATGCAGAAACAGGGATGTAATGGAGTTGTGCCCTACTGCCGCATCTAACTGCTTGCTGCCATCACTGGCCCTTTATGCATGATGTGTCCTCTTGCATCTTTGCCGATTGCGCTACAAATGTGCGCACACATTGCGCCATGCGATTAGCCGTGAGCGCTACGCCATGCCGTGCACCATGCAATCCTATGGAGTCGCGGGTGCGAACACAGCGTTTCTAATGGAATTTTGCATTTATCGGGTATGCACATTCACGCGATGTATGCGAGTTTCATAAATCAAACTCACTTTGGCAATCTCGCTCCTAATTGAATTTACCCCAATGTGTCTATTTCTGTGTACTTCTGCCAATGTATATATATGTAAGTACCAGTATATGAATTATCATGTCAGTATTGTACGTATATGGACTATCATATCAGTATTGCCGTGACTGTGATAGTTGTGAACTTCACCATGGGAAGAGCCAGTGGCGCTGCTAGCAGAGTTGTTAGCACAGAAAGGACACCTGGTGGCATGGCCACAATCAGGAGACTGCAAGAGGCACACATGTAAGGGGCCCAACTGGCAGGTAGGCCCAACACCCTTACGGCAGTGCAGATGATCACGGCTGCAAATTGCTCCTGATTTACAGAAAGTCTGCCTAGGAATCAGCAGTAGTTTGTGTCTGAGATCATAAGTGCCAGTGGAGCTGGATTAGGAAGGAGCATAAGGGCTTACATCCAAGAGCGGATATAGGGGGAAGGGGAAACATTGATTTTGCCTGTGGGCAACTGGGATAAAGGTACACCTCTGGGAAGAGCTAAGCAGATAGCAGCGACTCATGCAAAATGCATTATATCTAGGGATGAGCGGGATCAGATTTCTGAAATCCGAACCCCCCCGAGCCCTTCCAATCCGAGCCGGGAGCCAAGTCTGACTCGGGTTTTCCCACCAGACTCGGTTTCCGAAACGAGGCAAAACATCATTATCCCGCTGTCGGATTCTCGCGAGTTTTGGATTCTATAAAGGTCCTGCGATCAACGCCATTTTTCATTCCGGCTGTGGAGCGTGCGTGCAGAGGGAGGGAGCTGGGAGCAATGGAAGCCCTCCTCCTCCCGCTAGAAAAATTTAAAAATTTAAGCTGGCAAAAGCACAGCAAAGAGCTGTGCGTTCTAAGAAGATATCACAAATCCCGAAGGAGAGTCCAAGTGTGGTGGCGGTTGCGATGCCTGACCTTCCCAGCACTGGACGGGAAGAGGTGGCTCTTTCCACCATTTGCATGCCCTCTGCAAGTGCTGGAAGGAGCACCCACAGTCCACTTGCTGTTATGCTAAATGAAGATGTCACTGTTGAAGTACAACAGGATGAGGATACTGGTGTAGCTGGCGCTGAGGAGGAAGTTGACGAGGAGGAATCTGATGGTGAGGTGGTTTGTTTAAATCAGGCACCGGGGGAGACAGTTGGTGTCCGTGGGATGAAAAAGCACTTCGTCATGCCTGAGCAGAACACCCAAAAATCCACCTTTTTGGTCTGGAAATATTTCTATCCAAATCCGGACAACAACTGTCTTGCCATATGTAGCGTATGTAAAGGTGGAATAAGTAGGGGTAGGGATGTTAACCACCTAGGAGCATCCTCCCTTATACGTCACCTGCAGCATGTTCATAAAAAGTTACTGTCAAGTTCAGAAACTGTGGCTAGCACAGTAAGCAGTCCAGGGACACCTACATCCCGTTGTCCTGTTGTATCCAAGCACCTGCAAACCACACCGTCAACTCCCTCCTCGTCAATTTCCTCCTCAATCAGGATTGGAAGTAGTCCTGCAGGCCATGTCACTGGCATGACTGACTCCTCTCCTATCCGGGATTCCTCCGGAGGATCCTGCATTGCTACACCTACTGCTGCCGCTGCTGCTGTTGCTGCTGGGAGTCGTTCATCATCCCAGAGAGGAAGTTGGAACACCACTACTTCTTTTACTAAGCAATTGACCCTCCAACAGTCCTTAGCAAGGAGGATAAAGTACGACAGCAGTCATCCTGTTGCAAAGTGGATAACTGAGGCCTTGACAGCTATGTTGGTGTTAGACGTGCGTCCAGTATCCGCCAATAGTGCAGTGGGATATAGACAATTGATAGAGGTAGTGTGTCCCCGGTGCCAAATCCCATCTAGATTCCACTTCACTAGGTAGGCAATACCGAGAATGTACAGAGACATCAGAAAAAGTATCCTCAGTGGCCTAAAAAATGCAGTTGTAACCAATGTCCACTTAACCATGGACATGTGGACAAGTGGAACAGGGTAGACTAAGGACTATATGACTGTGACAGCCAACTGGGTAGATGTATCGCCTTACGCAGCATCAACAGCATCATCTCAGAAATGGCAGCTTGTTCCAAGGCAGGCTACACTGTGTATCACCATTTTCAGTAAGAGGCACACCGCCGACATCCTCTTAGAGAAACTGAGGGAAATCATCGCCCAATGGCTTACCCCACTTAGACTCTCCTGGGGATATGTGATAATTGGCAATGCCACCAATATTGTGCGGGCATTACATCTGGGCAAATTCCAGCACGTCCCATGTTTTGCACACACAATAAATTTGGTGGTGCAGAATTTTCTGAAAAATGACAGGGGCGTGCAGGAGACGCTGCACTTTCGCCATTCAGCAACTGTGTGCCGAAGACTGGAGCGCCAGCAAACACTCTTGAACCTGCCCTACCATCACCTGAAGCAAGAGGTTGTAACACGGTGAAACTCAACCCTCTATATGCTTTGGAGGATGGAGGAGCAGCAAAAGGCCATTCAAGCCTATATATCCACCTATGACATAGGCAAAGGAGGGGGTATGCACCTGACTCAAGCGCAGTGGAGAACGATTTCCGTGTTGTGCAAGGTTCTACAGCCCTTCGAACTTGCCACATGTGAAGTCAGTTCAGACACTGCCAGCTTGACTCAGGTCATTCTCCTCATCAGGCTTTTGCAGAAGCAGCTGAAGAAAGTGACGGAGGAGCTAAGATAAATCGATTCCGCTCTATATGTTGGACATGTGGATGAAGCCCTTCATTCGCTTTCCCAGGATTCGAGGGTGGTCAATCTGTTGCAATCAGACCACTACATTTTGGCCACCATGCTCAATCCTAGGTTTAAAGCCTACGTGGTGTCTCTATTTCTGGCGGACACAAGCCTGCAGAGGTGCAAATACCTGCTGGTTTAAGCACTGTAAGCTGAAGTGGAACGTGACACGGTAACAGTTCCTTCTTCATTTTCTCCCACAACTGGGGCTGCCAGGAAACAACTTAGATATCCTGACCAACCCATTGGCGGTGATGCAGGGCAGGCAGGACCAAGTTTGGACATCCGGTCCGGACTGAAGGACTTGCCAACAATTTCTGATGTGTCTACTGTCACTGCATATGATGCTGTCACCATTGATGGTGGAGGATTACATCGGTGACAGCATCCAAGTAGCCATGTCAGACAGTCCGTACCTGTACTGGCAGGAAAAAGAGGCAAGTTGGAGGCCCCTGTACAACCTGGCTCTAATTTACCTAAGTTGCCCCCCTCCAGTGCATACTCCGAAAGAGTTTTTAGTGCAGCCGGGAACCTTGTCAGTGAAAGGCGTAGCAGGTTGCTTCCATAAAATGTGGAGAAGATGATGTTCATCAAAATGCATTATCAATTCTTCCGGGAAGACCAGCCTCCAGAAAGTACAGAGGTACCTGTCGGTGGATGAGGAGGATGAGGATGACGACATCTTGCCTCTGTAGACCCAGTTTGTGCAGAGACAGATTAATTGCCAGCTTGTTCTGTGGGGGCCCAAACGAACCAATCATTTCAGCCACAGTCGTGTGGCAGACCCTGGCGCTGTAATGATTGGTTTGTTAAAGTGTGCATGTCCTGTTTATACAACATAATGGTGGGTGGGAGGGCCCAAGGACAATTCCATCTTGCGCCTCTTTTTTTTCTTTGCAGTATGTACTCTTTGGGGCCTAGTTTTTCAAACTGCCATCCTGTCTGCCACTGCAGTGCCATTCCTAGATGGGCCACGTGTTTGTGCCGCCCACTTGTGTCACTTAGCATAGTCATCCAGCTACCTCGGTGCAATCTTTTGGCCTAAAAACAATATTGTGAGGTGTTCAGAATAGACTGGAAGTAAGTGGAAATTAAGGTTATTGAGGTTAATAATAGCGTAGGAACAAAAAAAAAAAATTCTGTGATTTTAGCTGTCTTTATGCTTTTTTAAAAAAAATACAGATCCAAAACCCAAAACCCGGAAGGGTGGTTTTGGCAAAACCAATCCAGATCCAAAACACGAAGAAAGATCCAAATCCAAAACCAAAGCCAAAAACACGAAAAGTGGACGGTGCACACCCCTAATTATATCTATGGTACAGATATTTTCTTGAGATTCAAAAGGATGGGAATTAAGCATTTCAGGAGTGTTCCCAATTTAAAAAATGGCCCCACAGCCTTCTTGCTTCCTCAATGACTTAATTATTAAATGTTCTCAGAGGTGGCGAAAAATTGGTTGGGTCATTACTTCAATAAGATGCCCTTTACATCATACATGCACACTTTACAGAGGAAAGAGCACATATTGGACCCAGTGACCAATGTGTTTAAATCAGTAATGTGACAGATTTTGCAAATGACTGCATTAGGCCTCTACACACCAGAATAAGTGGAAAGGGGCCGGGGCGCTGAGAGGGGGGGGCGGGTACAGATTACCCGAGCTTTCTGAGGGTCCGGAACCGACGCTGCCCCCCCCCCTCCCTCACAGCAGCCCAGCACACAGTGTTTGCTGAGCTGCAGTGGGAGACAGCAGTCTCCTATGCCTGTGGGGGAAAGCAATCACACTGATCGCGCCCCCCACCGGCTTTGCGCCGGGCTGAGGGGGCTCAGAGCGCCCCACTTGCCAGTGCGCAGCGCCACTTAGCGGTGCTGAAAATGTTTTTTCCCCTGAATGGGGTGTGGCCACACCTCCCACGATTAGGCCACGCCCCCTGTTACCAGGGATATGTAGCTTTCTGTTTGTATACACAGTGTAAAATGTGGTGCATTTGCACAAACTTTCTGTTATGCACATCTAAATATTTTCAGGTTCCTAAATGTCCCTCAAAGCTCATATCCATTGGCATTTCTAAAAAGTGTTTTACATGTGTCTGAAGTTAAACACATGTAAATTAGTTGTTTCCAAAGACAGACCAATGTATGTGCATTTTACACATGGATGTCTTAACAGTAGTGTGGGCCCTGGGCAAAGCAATGCACTGGGGCCCCTACCCACCCATTGTGCCCCCAGTAGTAAGCCCCTTATATAGTGCCCCCAGAAGTAGTCCCCCCAATGTAGTTTCCCCAGTAGTGGTACCCCCTATTCAGTGCCCCTTATATAGTGCCCCCAGTAGTAGACCCCCCCAAGCAGTGTCCCCAATAGTAGTACTCCTTATGCAGTGCCCTTTAAATAGTGGCCCCAGTTGTAGTCCCCCCCCATGCAGTATTGCCCTTTATATAGAGCCCCCAGTGGTAGTCACCCCCTATGCAGTGCCCCTAGTAGTAGTCCCCTCCTATGCAGTGCCCCTAGTAGTAGTCCACTCCCCTTGTAGTACCCCTAGTAGTAGTCCCCCCCTTGTAGTGCCCCTAGTAGTTGTCCCCCCTTTGTAGTGCCCCTAGTAGTTGTCCCCCCCTAGTAGTGCCCCCAGTAGTTGTCCCCCCCTTGTAGTGTCCCCTGTAGTAGTCCCCCCTTGTATTGCCCCCAGTAGTAGTCCCCCCCTTGTAGTGCCCCCAGTAGTAGTCCCCCCCCCACACTTTGTAGTGTCCCCAGTAGTGGTCCACCCCCCCAGTAGACACACACATAATAAAAATAAAAAATAAACACTTACCGTCGCCATCCCCTGCTCCGTCCGTCCTCCAGGGCCGGCCCGCTCTGCATTATGGGAGAGACGTCATGACGTCTCTCCCATTACCCACTGCGGGAGCCGGAAGTTGGAGCTCATGAGTGAGCTCCAGCCTCGCTCCAGCAGTGGACGCAGCAGTCGACGAGAGTCTGTCTGACTCTCAGCTGCTAAAACAAACACACAGCTGCTGGTGCCGGCGGTCTGTTTTTTGTCACTGTGTAGTGCTGACCGAACTCCGTCCGGTCAGCGCTACACAGAGACACAGACTGCCCGCGGCTGTGTACCAAAGGAAGGGGGGTCGCTCGTTATGGGGGGGGGGCTGGCGAATTGGGCACAGACTAGTGCTTTTAAAAAATAACATTTACTAACTGGCCGCGGGTGCAGGGGGCTGGAGGGCCCCTTGAAGCTTTGGGCCCTTGTGCAACTACCCTAAAAGCCCAATGGAAGAGACTTCCCTAATTTTACATGCGGTAAAAACATAATCATTGTTTCTAGATCAGATCTATTTACATGCGGTCTACATGAGAGAAAACTCTGTAAAGCTCCAGTGGGTATGACCAGCGTTGGACTGGGGCATGAAAAGCCCCACCCTGAGGAAATACTGTGGTAGCGACCCATGCCTAAGGGATGTGGCCAGCCACCTGAGGGGGCGTGGACTACCACCATAGAGGCGAGGCTAGCTATTAGAGAGGACACAGCCAGCAGAGAGCATAGTGCATGGTCTAAGCCTTTTTATACATGTGTATAGTATACACAGATAGTGCATGTAGTATAATGTACTAGACTGATAACAGCAATACACTTTAGTGCATACACCATATTCTAGGATAGCATTGTAATGTAACATATGTATAATAACGAACATGATGGTAATCCTATCTATATAATATACAGGTTGAGTCTCTCATATCCAAATATTCCGAAATACAGAATATTCCGAAATACAGATTTTTTTTGGGTATGACTGAGATAATGAAACCTTTGATTGCTGATGGTTCAATGTACACAAACTTTGTCTAAAGCACAAATTATTAAAAATAATGTATAAAATTACCTACAAGCTGTGTGTATAAGGTGTATATGAAACATAAATGAATTTAATTTCTGTACACAAACTTTGTTTGAGCCACAAAATTATTGAAAATATTGTATAAAATTACCTACAGGCTGTGTGTATAAGGTGTATATAACACACAAATGCCTTCTGTGTGTATATTTGGGTCCCATTCCCAAGATAATTAATTATTAAATAAGGAATATTCCGTTATCCAAAATACCCCAGGTCCCAAGCATTTTGGTTATGGGAGACCCAACCTGTACCACATTAATGTACTGGACATCTGATAGGGGGAAAGCAGTCGGGAAGCCGATGGACGAAATCCCGACCGCCGGCTTCCCGACTGTCTAATCCGGGCTAGGTACTAATGTCATTAGACCTACGCTGGGAGCCCGGCTTACCAATCGGAGGTAAGCCGGGCACCGGGTGCGGACAGCCGCGGGGGGTGAAGGGTTAGGTTAGGGGCTCCTGGGGGGGACTTAGGGTTAGGCACCCCCCAGAAGGTTAAGGTTAGGCTAGGAGAAGGGGGGGTTAGGGTTAGGCAGCAACGGGGGGGAGGTTAGGGTTAGGCACCCCCCCGGAGACTTAGGTTTAGGCAGTGGGGAAGGGGGGGTTAGGTTTAGGCACTTATAGGGGGGTTAGGGTTAGGCACTTGGGGGAGGGGAGGTTAGGGTTAGGCACCCTTAAAGGAGAGTTAGGGTTAGGGGGTGAAAAAAGGTTAGCGATAGTTACCTCTTGTAGCTTCGGGATTTTCACCCCTGCCGGGCTTCCGCTGTCGGGATTTGAACCACCGGCCATGCGGCCGGCAGTAAATCATATGATCCCCTGATAGGGGACCCCGTATTTACCAGCCATTGTCTAAACCTCAATGAGAAATGCATTAGATTTAGTAAAATCCAAATACATACCACTGTAACAAATAGTATCTATTATTTAAAATATGACCACTAAGATCACACAAGTGTTGGTTACTCTTTACATTTTTTACAAACATCATTCTCAGTTTGCAATATGCTGTATTTAAGTGGTTTTTTTTCACACAATAAAAACTTAAGATATGTTAACCTAATCGCAAATTTTGATTGACAGGTGGGAGAATATTGGTGTTATTTCCATGGAAACATACCAAGCACCCAGGGTGCTAGTGAAAACGGGGCCTCACTGCACGCCCCCAAGGTTCTTAGTATCCTGTCCGAGCAGTGCGCCAGGATACAGAGCTGCTCGGCCAGGGTTTCAGTCTGGACTGGCCCATCAGGACATCGGCCCTTCTGGCATTTGCTAGAAGTGCCAGATGGCCAGTCCAGCCCTGCCCCAAACCCAAAAACGTGTCAAATAACATTGGATAAAAGAAGGCTCTTAAAAATTGGCAAATGGTTGATTTTTGCATTTTTTAATAACGGTGTAAAAAAATATTAGAAAGCAAAGATTATTTTGAATCAAATTATATGATGTAGATGGATTTTAGATGCATAACAATGCATGTAAGGTGATTTTTATATTATTTTAAGGCCTTTTAAATTAAAAAATTAAAAACATAAGTACTTCCTACCTGCAAGGTTAAAACACCTTTCCCATCAATACATTACCCCCCATATAGCTCTCCCACACCATTTAACCTATCATTCTGCTTTTAGAAGAATATTAACCAAAGAATGACATTATTGGCCAAATTATTCTATTTAAAAACTTCTAAGTGAATTACAGTATTAATCATTTGGAAGGAGGTAGGTGGGGGAGAGACCCAGAGGTTTTGAATCAAGGACCAACTATTTTGCCGTTAAAGAAGGATTTTCCCATACATTTCACCTGCTCACAGGCTGAGAGCAAAAAGCCGTGTTAAATCCAATTAAAAACCGAGTTAAGGCTGCTTTTTAATTTATTAGAAAAAATAATGCATCTGGCCATGTTAACAGTTAACGCAGCTGATTGAATTCAGGCCTTACGGACATATTCAATTAGCCGCGGTTAAACTTTTTTCAAAAATATTTTTTATTATTTTAATTATTAGTTCCTATATTACTATGAAAATAATATTTTAAAAAAGATACAATATAGGTGGCTAGCAAACAGTGGTGGTTATTTTAAATAAAACAGTAAACAAGCATATATTAATATTAAATAAGTATTTTACAGTTATTACTCAAGAAGAATAAAACTTAGGCTAAGCGGTAAATTGAGAACTATTTGAACGGGTTGTTTGAAAATGTGAAGTTTCTCCTATAGTCCACTGTGCATGCCAGAGACGTAACAGTGTTTGCTGTTTTTATGTATGGGTTTATTATTACAATTACTTACAGTCACTGGCAGAGATGTAATCTTTAAAGGATGTTTTATGTGGAAAATATACAGTATCATTGCACAGAGAATAGTTGGTGACAGTGCCTGTAGAAGTTTGCATTATTAGTTGCGGCAGGCAGAAGTGGGCAGTTGTTTGTCACCAATTTTGCACAGGAAAATAAGCAATGTTGGGCTTCCATAATATATAGTAATGTGCGCTTTGCATGGAATTTAAATGAAATGCTCCCTTAGAATGGTATCACATAGGTGTTTATAAGACCGCTTTTAAAGCATAGCATCTGCTTCCAGTTCAAATAATTTATTGTATGAGTATTGTGCTGTTCGGTTCTCCTGAAACCGAAAACACCCGAACTTTGGGGTTCCAAGTCAAATCGAGTCCGGGCTCGGATCACTTTTGGGGCTCTGAGTAGAACAGAGTCTCGGATATGGTCTGCCCTAAGTTCGGAACTCTGATTTAAAAACCGAATCTCGGGTTTGGATTGCATGTAAACAGGTCCAAATTACATGATTTTAGCTGTTTTTATAAATTAAAAAACAACAAATCCAAAACAGAAAACAACCAAAGCACTTGCGGGTTGTTTTGCCAAAACCAAAACACGGGTGTCTGCGCACATCTCTAGTAATATGGAGAGGCCGTCACAGGAATGCTCTAAATTCCAAAATGTAACAACAGCAACGTTTTGTGCTAGTGTCCAAACGCTTTCCAACTGAAATTAGGCATGAGCTATTGTAAAGCTGGATAAAGGGCTATCGTCACTCTGATCAGGAGGACTCAAAGGGTTGTATGTTGCTCTTCACGAGTATATAAAAATGACTATCCATTGACAGAATATAAAACTACAGTTGAATAGTAATTGCCATGCACCTGCAGAACCATTGTTTCTGCGTATTTACCCTTATCAGAATATTTTTAGTGGAAATACTGCATATTTTAGGTGTCACATTTTAGGTGAGAACCACTATCATGCGCCACCGTTGATTAGCACCAGAGGATGTTTCTTTAACAGCAGTAGCATGTATATAAAACATGTAGCTTTGACAAGCTCTGGACCCCATAGCAGCTGCAACCCTTGCACCCATGGTAGTTACAGCTATGGCGGTAACTGATGAAGAGCAATAAAATGTGCAGTGACAAGCAGGGGCGTTTCAAGAGAGGAGAGGGCCTTTGTGCAGTCCATCCGGGGCCCACTCCTCGCTCGCCAGCGGCCGGCAACCCACTGAGCACAGAGCCGCAGTGCTAGACTATCGGCACCAGTCTGTGTGCAAGCGCAGGTCACCGGGTAAATAGCGGGGTAGCCATTTTCCTGGTGTTTTCCATACTGCGCATGCGCAAAACTCCGGCGCCAATGTGGGACTCCGGAGTGATAATTATAATATGGGTGCAAGGTGTGCGACCCAGGGGTCCGTGTGCACTGCACACCACGCACCTGTTATAAATACGCCGTCCCTGGTAACAAGTAGTGTTGCTCAGGGTAAAAAACTGCAATGTTGCCTATTATGAATTATGTAATACTGGTCAACAGCAGGACTTAATAGTTCTTTAATGAAGAAACTCTTACCAAGGTCTTTCTAACATAATGGGATTCCAGGAAAATATCTGAAGGCCCCTTTGGGTGGTGGAGACAGGAGGCACATTAGCATACAGTAGCACCAGCCTAGTGCATGTTGTGCATAGTGCATCATTCTAGGTGCCAGTGCTGCTATTACACTAGGCCTCCAATGCTGCTTTCCTATGCACAGTTTAGGAGAAAAACCCTATGGCCACTAGTGCTAGGACTGTTCCATCAGCAGTCCCATAAGAAACATGTCATGTCTCATGTCTTTGTGTTGTGCCAGGTACATCACCAGTGAATACCACTTCTTTATAAATTGACTGTTTTTAGTTGCATTACATTATGGGTTGATTACAAACTGCAATAGCAGAATCTGTACTATTAAAAAGTGCTGAGATTATTAGTCCAGAATTATCTATCCACTGTAGCATAGTTTAGTAACAGGATGCCATATAGCCAAACCGACCTACTTTTTTCCTGTATCCTCTGGAAGGGTTATTATGACCCTGCCCCCTAGTGGCACAATGCCACAAATCTTGGCATTGCGTAGGTCAATGATGATAAGATTAGCTACTAATCAGATCATCATGCCCCTTGTAACGCCCATTTAACTGGATAGGAAGCGGGTGGGTGACCTGCTCTATAAGGAGTCCAGGGAAAGCCTCAAAATTCAGGATTAGGTAAGTATGTATACTGTATATTATACTGTATATTATATAAAGAGTTTATGGTAAATATTAATAAGAAAAAAAAAATCAATATTAGCAGTGTGATCTTGGAACACAACACTGGAATCTAAAACATCTATCATTTTATCATATTTTACCACTTCTTAAAATACCTACAGACCAAAAATATATAATTAATACAGATATAGACATTAAATGGTATTATGTGCTCTTATACTGTATGCAGTCAAATGTATTAGCAGAAAATGACAGTAGTAATTTACCTGTTATAGCATTGTGCTCCATCACACAGGCTATAGAGTCATCAAAAATTCATTATTATTAATGGGGATCTCAATCTGGTTCACAGAAAGGATAATTAATTGAGTAGCTTGTTCTAGTTATAATATGCATATTCTCATTATACAGTATATTGGTCTGTGCAACAAATATATTTTGAGTATTTGAATCTAAATGTCTCATTTATGTTCAGAATTTCTGGACACAATAGCATTATAATTAGGGGAAGGTGAATCACATTATCACAAAAGCTACTGGTGAGTCTAGTCTTTCTGCTGCATTCAGTGGCTTCATTTTAATACGCACAGTTATAAGCCCATTAGTAGTAATTTGCCATTAAATTACCTGTAAGTACCAAAAGCTTGGAATCAGGGAACTGGACACCAGGACACGAGCACCCCCTCTCCATCCAGCAGTGTCAGACAGGGACGTGAAGGGAGAATACAGTGGCCGGGGTTCATGCTTAAGAGGTGTGTCAAGTCTCCAGATGATACCAACTGTGCTTCCATTACTTCAACCCTCGTGTAAAAAAATCTGTAGCAGAGAATGCAGCTTGGTTGAGAAGATGAATTGTAAACACCACTTGGAATGCTGCAGCACAAAAGATGAATTTGTTGCTTTAGAGACATCGGGTGATCTGGAAGAGTTCATAGAGTTTTCCAATACTACCGATCTCCTCCTCCAAGAACTTAGTAAAGAAAGAGCAGTATTCCAAGGCTCAGTCTCCAGATGGTCAGTAAATAGTCAGAATGCTGGACCAAAGTATCTTGAACTTATAAGGCTCCTTGAACAAATGAAAAGAAGGATCTATGGGCCTGATTCAGACCCGCTCACGAGCGCTGAGCGCTCGCAAGCGGGTCGATGGTACCCTAGTGCGCATGCACACGACGGAGGGAGCTCCGTCGTGCGCATGCGTGAGACCCGGGGAGCGACGGGGAAGCCGTCGCTCCAGATCTCGCACCAAAGGGGGCGTGCTGTCAATGTTGATTGACAGCACGCCCCCTTTGGTGGGCGTGCCGGGGGCGTGGCTGCCAGATGGTCCGGCACATATAGAAACCGTTGTAATTCCTACACCGTTCACCTGATTTGGATGTAATTACCCTCAAATTAAATCTGAAAGTCTGCAGTTAAAGTACATCTTGTTTGTTTCATTTCAAATCCATTGTGGTGGTGAATAGAGGCCAAAATATGAAAATTCTGTCAATTTCCCAATATTTATGCACCTGACTGTATATATATATATATATATACACACACACGTAACTCTATTACAGCAATAGCCCACCAACTCTACACATCACAGCAATCGGCAATACCAGCTCCACATTACAGCAGTACCACACATTTCCTGCACATTACAGCAGTACCACACATTTCCTGCACATTACAGCAATACTACTATCCCCACCCAATATCAATGCACCAATACTATACCACAATCACTCCAAAACTAACCCAAAAGAGGTGCAAGGGAAAACTTGCAACGTTGGCACTGGTCGATATGTGCACAGCAGCACTTTACACTGAACTAAATCGGCCACTATGGACCGGATTCAATACCCCGCTGTTAATCACCACGCCGGGAAAAGGGTGGTAGCTATTCAATTACAGTCCCTTTCCCTTGCACAGTAAATTACCTGCTACTGCACGTTATCCATAGGATCCAGGATAAGTTCCCGGAGCTATGGGATAAAAGCTTCTGATCAGGGCACTTACTCCTCAGGCTCGAGCTGAAATCTGTGTTAACTGCAGATTGTGGGCTATAATTGAATAGCTCCAGCAGATCAATTAGCCATAGCTAATTGAATCCAGCCCTATGTGTTTAAAAGATAAGTCACTTAATACACAGACATAATTGGTATACATAATATAGACGTGCTGTATGAATATTCAGGGCCTGACTCAGAGGTGTACACTATTGCAGCTGTCACTGCGTCTTTTACCCCAGACCGACTGCATCTTTATGTTAATGCCACTGTCAATGGTCTTCTTACTGACATGCCCACCGGCCGTGTCACTAAACCACCGCTGTGCATACAAAGATACACCACTGGTCGCAGCACCATCGGACATTGCACCGGCCCTATGGATGTGCAGAATGTCCAGCTGAACATGCTCACCGGTGCCAGTGCAACTGTGGCAAAAGACTCGGTTGCTGGCCGTGACACACCCGGATTTGGCTAGCTATCGCCCTGTCACCTCGCAGGAACTCCATTGAAATTGCCTCTCTCTGCATCCAAATTCGTTCTGCATCTCTCGATGGTAACCATCTGGACGCATGTGCAGTGTGACTTGGACGCATAAGCAGACTGAAAATATCTGGCACTTGCATGCGGCATCACCATAGCGTGCACCTCTGATTAGGCCTCTGTCTTTTGATTAAGGATGTCTTGGGAAATCTACTAATAGTGGGAAAGTACTTTAAATACAAGATGCTAATAATCTAGACTACCTTCAATTTAAAGCTGGGTACACATTAAATGATGTGTACCCAGCGATGCGATGGACAACCTCCCCTGCTGATGGGCCGACATATCGGGCGGCCGGTTCACATTAGATGATCCGGTGCCCAACCGGCTAATATGTCAGACCCTGTTGCATCCCGCTGCATGGGGTCGTCAGTCGCATCGTCAGGTTGAGATGCATGTAGGGCCGACTTGACGATGCAGCTGACAACCCCACGGGAGCGCGCAATAGCCGTCATATAGTGGGTACACATTAGACAATTTTGACAATGTCAGGCCAAAAATTGTCTAATGTGTACCTAGCTTAAAAATGTTGTTAGAGCATATTCCTCTAACTGGCTACTATCACCCTCCACACTTCTTCAACGCCCCCCACCCCCTCCACACCAATTCTCTCACTAGGGCGGGATAAGGTAAAACCACTGAAAATTGCGTTGCCGTTTTCAATGAGGTTTTATTGCATTTCCAATATGTACTAAGCACCAGAATGATTAGAACAGGGGTAAGGATATTGACTTTGAACATCTATACACTCCTGCCTATACCTTCTAATATCCTGCCTATAAACCTCTAAGGTTGACACAATTTGCGTACGCAGTCATACATTAAATAAAGACTCTAGACCTTGAACCTGTGTTTCCAAAGCACAAAGTATTATTCAAGTAAAAGTACAGTCAGTTACACGCTATGATCTAAGTACAATTTAGCGCAAAGAAATTATACAGACCCAAGATACAGTTATACATACGCATGCGCTCTGGACCAGATCCCGGCATCAGCAAGAAACCTCCGTCAATCAGCATTCAGCAAGAGGACTAGAAACCCAGGGTCAGAGCACACATATTTATACCCCCCCAGAAATAGACAACACAATAGAGGAGTTTGTTGCTGATCCCATTGTTTCCCAGTGCGGGTGCATTTGTTACAGGGCATTTAACAGGTTGGTTCAAATGGACACAGAAAAGCCTCTAACAGCTTGTTGCCTCCTCTATTTCCCCTGCATGCAAATCTAGGCTGTTGGTTTCACATTTGGTTCTTTATGTCTTTACGGTCCATAATTTGCGAACGCATGTTCCGATCTTCACACCGATGGTACCGGAAAGCTGTGGATAAAGTGCGGATCAGTATAATTTCAAACACGGCTTACTTATCATGTATTAAACCTTAGATACCAAAATAGTCTTTATTTTACAGCATTTGTAATAAATGAATAAAACTTGGATCTTTTACTTTATAGCTATGGAACCTTTTGTGTAAGTGTGCATTATGTAAGTATTAGGGATATGGGAAAAGACGCTAGTTAGGTTTATCTGATTTGGGGCAGATGTGCACGCATGCAGCTAATAAACAGCATTCGCATGCAGGATATTGTGCATTCGCTACTGAGCGTCATGTTAGCAGCGCAACTGTGCGTAACGTGCGGTGTTTATGCATGAGATTCTATCTATGATGGACTTAACATATATATATATATATATATATATATATGCACATATACATATATATATATATATATACATATACATACACACACACATATACATACACATTCACATCTCATTCCCTACTTACAGTTTCAAACTGCAATGCAAATGTGTTCCCCCAGCTGTGAAGCTGGGGCCATTCTGTCTGGGAGTGGGACTAAAACCTGTTTAGGATTCAGACAAATTCAATTGTGTAGATCAATGTATGGGTTATATTACAATTACCACAACTATACTTGTCTATATACAGGGATTGCCAAATTGTATGTAAAACACTCACAGTATTCTGGTGTATTGTCTATTCTATTTACTTTTCTCAGGAGGCTGTTCTAGTTGTTTTTGGTAGATTATCAAAAACATTGACATCTGTACTTAGCTTAAAATGGCGCTGGTCGCAAAATGGCGTCTTGCAGATTCTTATTTTTAAGATGGAGTCTAGCTGCCATTCGCAAGATGGCGTTGTTACGATCTTAAGTTTAAGCTGATCTTGTCTCAGCCAATTATCCAGCTTCGACAGGGGAGATGGGAGAAAAACAGGGAGAGACAGGAGGAAGACAAGGGGAACAACATGGAAAGACAGAAGGAGAAGGTACACAGGTGGAGATGGGAGGAACATTGGGAGGGCAGAACATTATATATTTATATATATATATATATATATATACACACAAAATATATACATATATACACAAATATCTATACAGGCATTTATACACACACATCTACATATAGATGCACCTGATTTAATTAGTCCTGGAATCTGGATTGCTGAAGCTGGATCACTCCTTTACTGCAGATCATTTTGTAGAAGTAAGAAGGGAAGAAGTCAGGAGTTGAAATCTCCCGCATTGCCCATGTTCATCCATCATCATTAGTGGTTGCATTCTGTGCACACTACTACTGCATAGTGCACAGTCAACATGGGGGAGGGGCTGAGTGGAATGGAGCGAGGAGCTCCAGGAAGTGGAGTTGTGCTGACGCTGCTTTGACTGGTCCCTTCCAGCCAGTAATAAAATACTGGTAGTCACTACAGTAATTACTGGGGCCCATTCAGTTAAGCCTTCGGTGGGGAAGAGGGGGTCGCATCCCGTGGATGGGGGCACGGCCTCAGCAAGGAAAAAAATCCTGTTTGCAGCAGCAGCACAACCATGGAGGTCTAGTGGAGGGGGAGGTGCCAGGGGGACGTCGCCGGTTTATAAGTGGGCGGAGCTTTGGACGGCCTCCAGCGGGGCATCGGAGGCAGGCTGTGTAGCAGGAAAAAAATATTCCTGACTACAGCAGCACAGGCTGGTTTAACGGAGAGGAGCAGCAACAGAGCCCTGGAATGCATTCCAGTCGCCCTAGGCATTTGCTTACAATGCCTATGCCTAGGGCCGGCTCTGCACAGCACTAATAAAAAAATGCCCTGTGTAAACCATACAGATGTAGCCACGCCCATCGTTGCTGCAATCCATACAGGCAGCCTTGTCGCGCCATAAAAATAGAGCAGGTTAGCACGATAAGGCGTACTAAGGCACGCTAAGAGAATCCAATGCATGCACTTACATACAGTAGCTTCACCGCTGGGTGGTGACTGCGCCACTAATGGAAACTAATGGTACAGTATTGCCGATGATTACCATGATTACACATACAGTACTGTATTTTTTGCAGTGCGCTCACACAATGCCAGGAACCACGATCGCTTTATAAAGTCCTCAGCCCCGCAATAAAAATGTGAGCTTACAAAAAAATGTACTGTACAGTAGTTGACATTTACAGTACCCAGAAAATGGCCACAGTAGCAGAGCCTTTGACACACAAAAACACACACACAGCACTTGGAGGCCGACCGAGATTTATCAAGCCTTGGAGAGTGATAAAGTGGATGGAGATAAAGCACCAACCAACCAGCTCCTACTGCCATTTTTCAAACATGGCAGTTAGGAGATGAGTGGCTGGTACTTTATCTCCAGGCACTTTATCACTCTCTGTCCAAGGCATGATAAATCGGGCTGATAATCCCCGCAGTGCAGTAGTAGCACCATTTACACACACACTGTAATGTCCCCAGTACAGTAGCATAACAGTACAAAGGACCTGATTCACTATGGATCGCAAGTCTGCATACGCAGACACCCAGCCACTGTGAAAATATGCAAATTAATACATACTCACGCTGTTCGCAGCTCAATACTTAGATGCCCAGCACTACATAAAGTCGCCCCCTTCCCTTTACTCACAGCCGCAAAACTGTACTTACTGTAGCAATATAGCATTCACATACCATCGAACCCATACGCACACTATTGGTTGCAGAGGCATTCAAACTCACTGACACGCCTGCGTTCGCGCGACCAACCCCCCCGACTGCGTGTGTCTTTTCACTTGCGTTCCTTGCTTAATCAGGCCCTAAGTAACACATACAGTACAGTAACAGTATTATACAGTACATAACACTGTAGTCACACGCCCCCACCAAAACACACACACTCACAATCACAATGTACTGTACTGTACTCTACAGTACTGTACTTACGTTCCGGTGACTTGCCTGCACTTGCTGCCGTAGAAGTCCTGTTAAGAAAAAAATTAAGTAAAAAATATAATGGCAACACTTAAATACTGTACATTATGCCACACATTATCAGTACCCTTATAGACACAGGCCTGTCTTAACAGCAGTGCGGGCCCTTGGGCAAAGCAATGCACTGGGGCCCCTATTAAACAATCCTCTGCCGGGGATGGGATGCTATTGGTGGAGTAGTAGTCCCCCATATGCAGTGGCCCCAGTATTAGTCCCCCCTATGCATTGCCCTCAGTAGTAGTCCCCCCCATACAGTGCGCCCAGTAGCAGCCACCCCCCCCATACAGTGCCCTCAGTAGCAGCCTCCACTATACTCTGCCAGTCCCCGTGCCCCCTTACACACGCACACACAAAAAAGCAACTTACCTGATCCCAGTTCCTGACGACAACAGCCTCTGTCCATTCCTCTGGGGCTGCTCTCACTCTGCACTATGGGATGGGAGAAACGTCATGACGTCTCTCCCATCACCCACTGAGGGGGAAGCCGGAAGGTAGATATTAGTTTGATATTTTACAGGATTCCATATCTTGGTTTAACATGACTGTACAGTAACAAATGAAGGCCAACAAGGCTACTGAATTTCCACATCTACGATCAGTAAAGCCAGTGTGTCACACGCCGGCCTGGAGACCCCAGAATCAGACCCTGTCGCTTACCTGTGCGGGCGCTGACCCGCGCTGTCTTCCGGCTCCCGCGCTGTACGCTGTTGTCCTCTGGAGGGTCCCGCTGCTGTGCTGCTCCCACGCCGGCTCCTGCTCACCGCTGGTCCCCGCTGACTACCTCCAGGAAGCGCTGTCCTCCGGTCCATGGGCGCGGCCATCTTGGATTGCCCATGTGACCCCACTTCCACCAATGAGGAGCCTTCTCCTTCTCTCTCAGCCTGTCAGCTCCCAGTGTCTACTATAAAAGGATCCCCAATGCTCACACAAGTTGCCAGTGCAACTAGTTTCTTAGTTTAGCTAAGTAGCGTTCCCACTGCGCTCCAGCCGCTCCACGTAGCCGCTCAGCTACCAACGTCTACCCACGGCTATCCAGCCGCTCCACGTAGCCGCTCAGCTACCAACGTCTACCCACGGCTATCCAGCCGCTCCACGTAGCCGCTCAGCTACCAATGTCTACCCACGGCTATCCAGCCGCTCCACGTAGCCGCTCAGCTACCAACGTCTACCTACGGCTATCCAGCCGCTCCACGTAGCCGCTCAGCTACCAACGTCTACCCACGGCTATCCAGCCGCTCCACGTAGCCTCTCAGCTACCAATGTCTACACACGGCTATCCAGCCGCTCCACGTAGCCACTCAACTACCAACGTCTACCCACGGCTATCCAGCCGCTCCACGTAGCCGCTCAGCTACCAACGTCTACCTACGGCTATCCAGCCGCTCCACGTAGCCTCTCAGCTACCAACGTCTACACACGGCTATCCAGCCGCTCCACGTAGCTGCTCAGCTACCAACGTCTACCCACGGCTATCCAGCCGCTCCACGTAGCCTCTCAGCTACCAACGTCTACCCACGGCTATCCAGCCGCTCCACGTAGCCTCTCAGCTACCAACGTCTACCCACGGCTATCCAGCCGCTCCACGTAGCCACTCAGCTACCAACGTCTACCCACGGCTATCCAGCCGCGCCACATAGCCACTCAGCTACCAACGTCTACCCACGGCTATCCAGCCGCTCCACATAGCCACTCAGCTACCAACGTCTACCCACGGCTAACCAGCCGCGCCACATAGCCACTCAGCTACCAACGTCTACCCTAGGCTATCCAGCCGCTCCACGTAGCTTCCTAGCTATCTCGTTACTGCCGCATTCCTCAAACTCCTGTCAGTTCGCTGCACCCTCTCATGCGGAGAAACTTCATTAAGCCAAGCCTCCTCCAGCGAGCGTCTGCGCCAAATAATACAGATCCAAGGCCCAGTCCGGGAACACAGCTCCCAAATTCCACGTTTGTGACAGTTTGCACTGGCCAGATGGACTCGGCAAGTGGTCAAGGATCTGGGATAGAAGCCTCGCAGGATGTACTATCCCGTCTGGAAAGACAGGAGACCTTTCAGGCTCATCTGATCCAATTTATCCAAGATATGTCGTCACGCCTGGACAACATCCAGACCTTACTGGCTCATCCTGCTCCCGCTGGCTCCCAAGCCGCCTCTCCTCCTGTGGTGTCACCTGCTCCTCCGGTTCTACCTCCTGCTCGTCTTCAGCTCTCCCCTCCGAGCAAGTTCGATGGCAACCCCAAATTATGCAGGGGTTTTTTAAATCAATGCGAAATCCAATTCGAGCTACAATCCGCCAACTTTCCGACGGCCAGAACCAGGGTGGCATATATCATCTCTCTACTCTCTGGCCAAGCACTCGATTGGGTCTCGCCCCTTTGGGAGAAGTCGGATCCCCTGCTCTCCAACTACCCCGAATTTGTTGCTACATTTCGCAAAATCTTGGATGAACCCGGAAGAACCACCTCCTCATCAGCTGATATTCTACGCCTCTGTCAGGGCAGCAGGACCGTCGGCCAATACGTAGTCCAGTTCCAGACTCTGGCTTCAGAACTCAATTGGAATGAGGATGCCCTCATCGCTGCCTTCTGGAGTGGCCTTTCTGAAAGGCTCAAAGACGACCTGGCTTCCCGTGACCTTCCAACCAGTTTGGATGGGTTAATCTCCCTCTGCAGCAAGGAGGATCTCCGTCACAGGGAGCGTGCCTTGGAAAGAGGCAGATTTGATCGTGGAAGGCCACGTCCAGTTTCCCGCTTACCCTCTCCTCCTCTGGGCAAAGAACCCATGCAGGTCAACCACTCTCATTTATCGGCTGAGGAGCGTCAGAAAAGGCGGAGGCAGAACCTCTGTATGTACTGCGGATCTCCTCAACATTTAGTTAAAACTTGTCCCATTCGTCCGGGAAACGCCTCCTCCTAACTTATGAAAGAGAGGTTAAGTTAGGAGTTGCCATTGAATCACAAAGGAAGTCTGATTCCACCATCCAGGCTCATTTAAAGTGTCCTCGAGGTTCCAAAGCTGTATTAGCTCTCCTGGATTCCGGAGCGGCAGAGAACTTTGTCACTACTGAATTTGTCCAGAGGCATCAAATCCCCATGGAAGCGTTGCCTCGAGTCATCACTTTAACCGCCATCGATGGTAGTCGCATTTCTAGTGGAACCATCACCCATCGTACAACACCACTTAAACTTACCATTGGGGTGCTCCATTCCGAACAACTATCCTTCCTAGTGATTCCCAAAGCCTCTCATTCTTTAGTCCTCGGATTACCCTGGCTACAGAGACATTCACCTCAAATCAATTGGACCACCATGCAAATAATCTCCTGGGGTTCCAATTGCTTCAAAGGTTGCCTTCAGCGGGTAATACCTATCAGATCTTCCGTTGTACGGGATTCTACAGACCTGCCCAAAGCCTACGATGGGTTTCAGGACGTCTTTTGCAAACAGAGCGCAGACCTGTTACCTCCCCATCGTGATTGGGACTGTCCCATAGATCTGATTCCCAGGAAGAATCCTCCTAGGGGCCGAACCTATCCTCTATCTCTCCCTGAGACTCAGGCCATGTCGGAGTACATAACGGAAAACTTAAATAAAGGCTTCATTCGACCTTCCACGTCTCCAGCAGGGGCTGGATTTTTCTTCGTAAAAAAAAAAGATGGTGGCTTGCGCCCGTGTATTGACTACCGGGGTCTTAATGAAATAACTATTAAGAATCGCTACCCTCTTCCTCTCATTACAGAGTTATCTGATAGAGTCAAGGGAGCCACAGTTTTTTCCAAACTCGACCTAAGAGGAGCCTATAATTTAATTTGTATCCGTCCAGGCGATGAATGGAAAATGGCCTTCAACACCAGGGATGGGCACTACGAGTATCTCGTTATGCCCTTCGGCCTCTGTAATGCTCCGGCCGTCTTCCAGTTTTTCGTCAATGAAATCTTCCGGGACCTCTTGTACAAGTGTGTGGTCGTTTACTTAGACGACATTTTGATTTTTTCTCAAGACCTCCAAACTCATCGAGACCAGGTCAAACAAGTCCTTCTGAGGTTGCCGTCCAATCAACTGTTTTGCAAATTAGAGAAGTGTCTGTTTGAGGTCTCAAGTGTACCATTCCTGGGATACATTATCTCCGGAACAGGCCTTCAAATGGATTCGTCAAAACTACAAGCCATTTTTGAATGGTCTCTTCCTTCTTCCTTAAAATCAATACAAAGATTCCTAGGATTTGCCAATTACTATCGCAAGTTTGTAAAAGGTTTCTCGACTCTGGTAGCTCCGATTACAGCCCTCACCCACAAGGGAGCAGATCCAACTATATGGCCCATCGAAGCTACCTCTGCATTTCAACTTCTTAAGCAAGCCTTCATCTCCGCTCCCATCTTAAAGCAACCAGACTCCACCCGGCCCTTTATCCTGGAGGTGGACGCATCCTCTGAAGGTGTCGGTGCAGTGCTTTCCCAGCGATTTAAAGATGAAAAACTTCATCCCTGTGGTTTCTTTTCCCGGAAGTTTTTGCCTGCAGAGAAGAACTACACCATTGGAGATCAAGAGTTACTCGCCATGAAACTAGCCCTCGAAGAATGGCGATATCTTCTAGAAGGAGCTCATTACCCCATTACCATTTTTACTGACCATAAGAACCTCCTTTATCTTAAATCTGCAAATTGCTTGAACCCTCGTCAAGCCCGGTGGGCAATGCTTTTCTCCAGATTTAATTTCAAAGTCTCCTATCGCCCCGGTTCACAAAACCTCAAAGCCGACGCACTATCCCGTTCCATGACGAGCAACCCTGATCTACCCATGGAGCAGCCCCAACCAATCTTGAATTCCGCTTCCTTTGCCTCTACTCAACTATCTTCTATACCCCCGGTTGGGAAGACTTTCGTCGCTCCGGAACTCCGCAAGAGGTTACTGCATTGGGCTCATGCTTCCCGGTTCTCTGGTCACCTGGGTATGGATAAAACCCTAGAATTTATCCAGCGGTCCTATTGGTGGTCTTCGATGAAAAAGGACGTCAGGTCTTATGTGTCTTCATGCATCAAATGTGCCCAACACAAGATACCTCGGCGGGTTCCACACGGTCAACTCCAACCTCTTGCAATTCCATCTAAGCCATGGACTCACCTATCTATGGATTTCATCTCTGATCTTCCTCCATCTCGGGGCCACAACACAATTTGGGTTATCGTGGATCGTTTTTCTAAAATGGCTCATTTCGTACCACTTACTGGGCTTCCGTCTGCACCTCTACTCGCCCAGAGCTTTATAAAAGAGATCTTCAAGCTCCACGGCCTTCCTCAAGAGATCATCTCCGACAGGGGAGTACAGTTCGTAGCGAAGTTCTGGAGGTCACTCTGCTCAGCCCTTCAGGTAAAACTCAAATTTTCTACCGCTTATCATCCCCAGACCAACGGTCAGACCGAAAGGGTCAATCAAGACCTGGTACAGTTCCTGCGCACTTTTGTCTCCTCCTCCCAAGATGACTGGATTGAACTTCTTCCTTGGGCTGAATTTGCCCACAATAATCATTATCACACATCCACCAGCTCAACTCCTTTTTTTACAGTTTTTGGTCAACATCCTCGAGTGCCAGATTTCCCTCTTCTTCCCACATTAGATGTGCCTGCGGCCAAAATGTCCCTTCAACGATTCTCCAACATCTGGGAAAAGGTTCGTTCCTCTCTGACTAAAACGTCAGCCCGGTACAAGAGATTTGCTGACCGCCAAAGACGAGCGATTCCAAATTTCCGACCTGGGGATATGGTCTGGCTCTCTACCCGAAACCTAAGACTCCGAGTACCCTCGATGAAATTTGCTCCGCGATTCATTGGTCCATTCCCAATCATCAAAGTCCTGAATCCTGTGGCTTACAAGTTAAAGCTTCCTCCATTTCTTCGCATTCCAAGTTCCTTCCATATTTCTCTTTTAAAACCACTAGTCTTAAACCGATTTCAGAAGGTCCTGCCTAAAGCTTCTAGTGTTCAAACACAGGAGGGAGAGGAGTTCGAAGTTGACAGAATCTTAGATTCCCGTTGTCGATACAACCGTCTTCAATACCTTATCGACTGGAAGAATTATGGTCCGGAGGAACGAATCTGGATAAATGCCACCGATGTCCATGCACCCCGTCTGGTCAAAGCGTTCCATGTGAAATTTCCTCATAAACCAAGGAAGTGTCCGGTGGCCACTCTTGAAGAAGGGGGTACTGTCACACGCCGGCCTGGAGACCCCAGAATCAGACCCCGTCGCTTACCTGTGCGGGCGCTGACCCGCGCTATCTTCCGGCTCCCGCGCTGTACGCTGTTGTCCTCTGGAGGGTCCCGCTGCTGTGCTGCTCCCACGCCGGCTCCTGCTCACCACTGGTCCCCGCTGACTACCTCCAGGAAGCGCTGTCCTCCGGTCCATGGGCGCAGCCATCTTGGATTGCCCATGTGACCCCACTTCCACCAATGAGGAGCCTTCTCCTTCTCTCTCAGCCTGTCAGCTCCCAGTGTCCACTATAAAAAGATCCCCAATGCTCACACAAGTTGCCAGTGCAACTAGTTTCTTAGTTTAGCTAAGTAGCCTTCCCACTGCGCTCCAGCCGCTCCACGTAGCCGCTCAGCTACCAACGTCTACCCACGGCTATCCAGCCGCTCCACGTAGCCTCTCAGCTACCAACGTCTACACACGGCTATCCAGCCGCTCCACGTAGCCACTCAGCTAGCAACGTCTACCCACGGCTATCCAGCCGCTCCACGTAGCCGCTCAGCTACCAACGTCTACCCACGGCTATCCAGCCGCTCCACGTAGCCTCTCAGCTACCAACGTCTACACACGGCTATCCAGCCGCTCCACGTAGCCACTCAGCTACCAACGTCTACCCACGGCTATCCAGCCGCTCCATGTAGCCTCTCAGCTACCAACGTCTACCCACGGCTATCCAGCCGCTCCACGTAGCCTCTCAGCTACCAACGTCTACCCACGGCTATCCAGCCGCTCCACGTAGCCACTCAGCTACCAACGTCTACCCACGGCTATCCAGCCGCTCCACGTAGCCACTCAGCTACCAACGTCTACCCACGGCTATCCAGCCGCTCCACGTAGCCACTCAGCTACCAACGTCTACCCACGGCTAACCAGCCGCGCCACATAGCCACTCAGCTACCAACGTCTACCCTAGGCTATCCAGCCGCTCCACGTAGCTTCCTAGCTATCTCGTTACTGC
This sequence comes from Taudactylus pleione, assembly GCA_031769625.1. Classification (NCBI taxonomy): domain Eukaryota; kingdom Metazoa; phylum Chordata; class Amphibia; order Anura; family Myobatrachidae; genus Taudactylus; species Taudactylus pleione. The sequence goes on from JAUIMM010000518.1 coordinate 5,778,885, forward strand.
CGCATTGCTCAAACTCCTGTCAGTTCGCTGCACCCTCTCATGCGGAGAAACTTCATTAAGCCAAGCCTCCTCCAGCGAGCGTCTGCGCCAAATAATACAGATCCAAGGCCCAGTCCGGGAACACAGCTCCCAAATTCCACGTTTGTGACACAGTGCCTGTATTTTAGCCAGTACTGTAGAAAGCAATCATGAACTTTCTTCCAAAGAGGACTCTAATAGTAGCAACCTAGTGAAAAGTTGTAGCCAAATTTTTCAGTATCACCCTGCTACTTTTGCACATTTTTATGTGACAGTACCAATGCTAATATTAACTATACAGGGACAAGTTGTAAGGTTGGAACGCAGAAGCAGTGCACTGATGTGAAGGGGGCGGGCATGATCTGTTGCTAAGTTACTGGTCATAGTACAGGTCAAGATATCCCTTGGGGAAGTTTAACTTCATCCTGGGTTGTTAAGTACTTTTATTAAAAACATTTGGCCAGAACAAAATAATGCTTTGATTAAGCGACTATAATTTATTCATATACCTCTGCAATGGAAATGTTTTGTAGTCCCATTAAAATGTGCCTTCATAACAAAACATTTTATTTATTTGCTTAATGGATTATTAAACTAAAGAGGATGCAGTAAGTATGCACTAATGCCTTTAGATTCGGCTCATAAATTTTCCTGCATTTTGACAGGTAACATGTATTTGATTAAGTTTCTAGTGCTAGTAAATTAAGAAATAGACTTGTTTCAGAATAGAAAATTACTTTTAATGAGAGTACAGTAATTAGAGGTATCTGTTTTGCTACACGGTTGAGATCAGCATCATTGACCAGAATGGCAGGTGGAATCTTTCACTTTAATGGCTTTTAGATGTATTATTTTAATGATGCTGGGGCCTTTTCTCTTCATCTAGCTCTGTGCTCTAATTTTAGTCCAGCAAGCATTTTTAAAATGACCATAACTAAGCGTTCATGTAATTTTGAAATTATTTTTGGAATGCTATGGATACTTAATACAATGTATATACTGTAAGTACAATAGCTTATAGATTATTCCATCATAGTCATATTTACTACCCAATACTTACAGTCCCCGGATGAACAGACACAGGAGAACAAAATGTTTATAGTGCTCAAATTCTATAGACATGTACAGACTATGTCAGACCTATGAACACATCAGGACAGTAATACAAGGCTGGTATGATGAAGTTGAGTTTAGTAACCAGAAGCCAACTTTAGAAATCTCTTTCTAATAAGATGGGGACTGTCCATCAAGTTATGCCTAAAATTGTGCACCATCACCTTTAGTTATTTCCAGACCTCAAAATGGAGGATCACCAATGGAATCGGTATGATTTACCGCCAGTCGCAAGTCCGGCGGTTGGAATCCCGACAGCGGCTACCCGACATGGGTGAAAATCCAGATTGTCCCTAAGGTAAGTATACACTAACCTAATTCCCTCCCCTAACCCTAACCCTCCTTAGGGGTGCCTAACCCTAACCTTCCCCCCAGTGCCTAACCATAATCCCCCCTCTAAGTGCCTAAACCTAACCCCCCCTTCCCCGCCGCCTAAACCTAAGTCCCCCGGGGGGTGCCTAACCCTAAGTCCTCCCCCGGGGGTGACTAACCCTAACCCTCCCTCCCCCTAGCCTAACCCTAACCTCCCGAGGGGTGCCTAACCCTAAGTCCACCCCGGAATCCCTAAACCTAACCCTCCCCCCCCCCGCAGCATCTCTTTGATCGGGATGCCGGCACCGGTCTCCCAGCGTCGGTAAAATGACAGGCGTCTAGATTTACATGCCTGTCATTTAACCCTTGCCGGGATAAAGCAGTCGGGAAGCTGGCTGTCGGGATTAGGTCCGCCGGCTTCCCAACTGCATACCTCACCGAATACCAGCAATTAGCTTTCTTGCGGGGCACACCATTATATCAGTATATTTACATGAGAATCGAAACGTACAATTGTAGTGATGCCTCACATGTAGCAAATTCACTAAATACTAGATTGCAAATTTGATTGTACAGAAAACATTTTCCCTGGTAAATTCTGTGCAGTGAAACAAAGCAGTACCACAAAACTGATCCACTTGAACACATGACAATTAAACACATTTAGAACTAATTGCAACTATTGAAATGTTAGTTCTAAATTGATTTATTGAAAAAAAAAAACACAGTTAATGTACAAAAATACATTGTAAATATACAAAAATACCCAAGTAAAATGTTGTAAATTTTTCAAGTTATTTATCTGTACCAAATAAAATTTGAATGATAATTTCAACAATTTGCTGAACACTTTTTTGATTTTATGGCAACCAATTTGTAATGTACAAAACTGCACATAGCTGCAAACAAACTAGTACTGTACATTTAAAAGTTGTCTTTCAACCATAAAGCAACTTTGCCAACATCATATCAAAACAAGCAGTGTGTTCCTGTCACTTAGTTTATTACATTGTTGTCTTGAATTATACTTGTTAAGCTGCATACACACGGTCAGATTTTGTTCAATCATTTATATCTTTGACATGTTGGGCATGCATCGACCAACGATGCGCATTACCGCATGTCAGATAACGATATCTGACATCGACTGTGTTTGCAGTAAGATTTGGACGATTTCATTTTAATACTGTCAGAAATCGTTCACCGTTCACAAAATCGTTCAAATCGTTGATGAAATCGTTCAATCGTTCACTGTTATCGTTCAACGAAATGAATGATCTGACAAATCTGACCGTGTGTATGCATCATTATACTGTATTTGTCATCTATGATATATTTCTGAAAGGTTATAATTTTTGGCAATACTCATTTAAATTGAGCTGTTGCTGTTACTTAAGAATAAAGGTTTGCTTACACCAGACTATATGTGAGTAAACACAGGTAGATAATTACAAGCCCTGTTGATTTACATGCTTTAAGACCAGTGGTGATATATAGAGGAAGACTAGATGATTTTACTAAAATCACATAGCATAGTCTGTATTTATATATATTATTATAGGCATAGCATATCATAGTCATAACATATCATAAGACCTTTCAAGTCCTAACCTAACCACAATTCCAAAATCCTCATTATTCATGGAAAATGTATTTATAAAATTGTAAATACTATTCAACGTAGGTAGACTTGGCAATTCAGTTAGTTAAAAAATTGACATAATTTTAATTATATTCAGAAGTGGATTGCGTGGGAATAAAGCTCAATCTGGAGCATATTATTCTGTTAACCCTGTATCTAATTGTTCATTATGAATTTGTATACATGGATGTGTCCTCATCAGGGCCGTAGAGAGCCCGACTGGGCCCAGGTAAAGGAGGGAGCGTGGCCTAATAGCGGGAGGTGTGGCCACGCCCCCTTGACAGAAAAATAACTAAATAAATCACTTTTGCGCGCTAGGGAGGGGGGCGCTGTAAGCCTCCCAGCCCGGCTCTAAGCAGGGGGTGGGGGCGCGATCAGTGTGATCGCTCGCCCCCCACAGCCATAGGAGACTGCTGCGGCTGCCGCAGCAGCCGCGAGCAGTCTCGCACTGCAGCCAAGCACAAGCTGTGTGCTGAGCTACTGTGAGGTGGGGGGGGCGATGCCGGATTCGGGCCCCGCCGGGCCCCTCTAGCAAGCCCGGGCCCGGGTAGACTGTACCCGCCCCCTCTCGGTTCACCTAGTGTTTTGGCACTATGTAGTGCGAGTTGCATGGCATGACTTAGTTGCAGCGCCACGGAATCTGAGTTTGGAACTTTCGCACTTTATCATCATTTTTGCATCATATAGTGTTTTTTTTCTGCATCACTGCCCAACATGAACAGGATTGTAGAATACTAAGGGCTTAGAAAATGTTCTTATGTCGCAATTGTGGCAGCATAAATTTGCAAGAACCTGCGTGGCAGGACGCATGGCGCTACTCATATATGTCCCCGGTCTCTTGCATTTTTTTCTCAGATTAGCATCTTTTTAGCACTGCTATAGCTTTCATATGCACTAGTGGTGTACAGGGTGTGTGCACCTTGTCCTTTTATCACATTAGCAGTGCATACAAGACACAAATTGAGTCATTTATTGAGCAAAAAAAGTTGCATGAAGTAGCCGTGGCACATTTTTAATTGGCGTGGCATACTGGGCGATTTGGCACGATCTGAGGATAGGTGTAAGTGGACGCATCTTACATTCTGCAGAATGCATTACCAATAATTACTTAGCCTACTTTGCATTTAGCTCTCAGAGCAATACTAGGGGAATGTGTGACAACATGTAAGAAATAGATCACCTTTGAGTGTACATACTTAGGGATTAATGGTGCATAATATTAACAGCCACAAGAAAAAGAGTGCCATAGAAAGAGAATGCTAAGATGAAAAGGACTCGCCCAGTGTACACTATTAGTCTAGACTAGAGTGATTTTATTTCATATGGAGGAGAGAGGCCAAAAACAAATTAAAATAGCCTACGGAGGGGCATGCATCAAAGTCATTTGATCAATGTCGTAGCTATTTTGTTTTCTTTCTAGACAATAAATGTATACCTAATGACTCATTGAGAAGGTGAGACTGAATATTGATTTCATTATAATGCATTAAAATGGGCACTTCTGGTATAATTTTGTCATTCCTTTTTATGGCTGCTTTGCAAGTCAAGTCATGGATTCTTCAAGGGAGGACTTGAATGCTACAAAATATACCAACAAAGAGCCAACAAAGCAGCAAGATTAAAGAAGGGAACATTCAAATCTATTCATACTGACAATTCTCTCTAGCTTTATTTTCATGCTGTTGGCATCCCATGGAACAGAGACAATTTAAGAGTTTAATTTCACAAAAATGGCATATCATTTTTTTGGGGTGGGGGGGATAGTAGATGAGATGGCGTCTTCTATATATGTAAATGCAATACAGTGTCTGAAATATGATGCGTCACAGATTAATTAATCTTTTGACTGCATTCCTTGACCTGGAAACTAATTATTTTACTCCATCTAATACAAGATCACTATCCTTCCTTCAGTTCAAATGACTTCCCTTCCGACATGCCTAAGTTGCCTAATTGTATATTCAAAGCATGCGATCAATCTTTTATGTCTTTGCACTGCTGCCTTGCATATCAGCTTCTCTACAAATGAAATTCCACAAACACTCAAAAACTAATTCCATAAGGGTTGAAAGGTTCATTGAATTGTTCAGCAGATAACACATTGAGAGTGGATGTCAGTATTCACCTGCACTAATGCCTTCAGAACATTTTCTTTTTCCTATTTTCCTATTTCCAGCAGCTAATTTCAGAAATGAGTGAAGAAGCAAATAATACAGTGTTTCATATATATCGCAGTAAAAATGGACAGGTTGCTAAGTCAAGGCAATAATTGCATGTAGATTTAGAGAGAATGGAGATTGATTATTAAGAGTATCTTCCTATCTGTTAATTATACTCATAGATACCATATTGTGAGTTCCTTAGGGAAATTACTTAGGGAGATTAGATTTTAATCCATAAAACTGTTTCTTTTAAAGGAAATAGATGGCAATTATTGTTATGGGCCCTGTGTGTAAATAAAAGTGAAGAGACCCTTCTTATGTATAGGTTAGTTCAAATGGAGTTTTTTGCATTTGCAGAAACTGTTTACAGCTTAGTTAGTAACCCCCTCCCCACTCCCACTACCAGCGGATCCACTGTAAATAAGACAAATGGGGAGCTGGCACTAATTACCCAAATTCTCTGTAAGGCACTGCATATTATGTTATATAAAGGATAATAATAGTAATAATTCTAAATAGGGTGTTGTTTGCATTCTAAGCACAAAGGATACATCTTGAACGCAGTATAACACAACTAATCTGGCGTATATATTATTAAAGCTTGTCTGCAGAAATACAAATAACCAATACATTACCTTACTTTCCCAAGTTAGAAAATAGCTTAATACAAAATGAACCTTAGTTAGTAAGAAAGCAGGAAACTTTAACAATGTAAACGGGACAGTTCCAAATCGTAAACCTTGGAATGGAGTTTATTCAAGAATAGTTAATACTTCCACTTCTGGGTTTATCAGTGTCAGGATTTGGTCATATTGGATGGGTCGAGAGTTAAGCTAGGTACACACTAGATGACTTGCAAACGATGCAATGCTGTCAACTTATGGACAAATGATCTAGTGCATACACACTATGGGAGGGATTCTACAGAACCCTCTCCCGGTAACTCTTGCGATCTGTAACCTATAGTTCCTAATGACAACAGGGGCCTAGCTCCTGAATGCATGGCATTCCAGAGTTTGGTAAATTTGGTACAAAAGCAGTCCTCTATAGAATCCTATGGGGGCTACTTTTGCAAGTGAAAACTGGGGACTCCGATAGCTACTGCAGCAGTTACTCCCTGTAAATTTTCAGATATCCCCCGAAAATTTATGTTTGTGGGGTTATCCCTCAAATTTACTTTGGTAAATAGGCAGTAGTTAGGTGGTGCTGGAACGACACAACTGTGCCCAGTAACAATGTAATTAGCATGTAATAGATGGTGGAAAGAGCTATCTATCCAGGGTTGCCTTTCTCACCACTCTCAGCTTCAGAGCTTTGAGTACTGTGGCATGCAGGAGGGGATCTCATATTTATAGTTATCATACAGAATACATAGAGACCTCATGTGCTTTTTTCTTTCCTAACCTACCCAAAACCTGGTTTCCCATCTTCGTGCAGCTGCCAAAGCAGATGGGAAAAACTGGTAGCAACAGGAACCTCTTCTTATTGTGGCATTTAACAATTATGTTTGGCATATCGTATGTATCTAGATGATCATATATTTCTTACATGATAAACAACTCAAATTTGGTGAGATATGTGCCCCATGTTTCTTTACACAAAGTAGACATAAGTTGCACCTTTCTAGGATACCAACCATTCACCCCCTTTAGCTTTTAATCAGCATTTTTACTTTTTAATGTTACAGAGCTCTGAAGACTGGCTGCCTTTTTTCAGGGTCTTCAGCCATGTAGAGCTGATTCCCCCAAATATAATGCCTGATGTTTCTATGTTTGGCATGTGTTTTGTTTATTCCTGCTACTATGTGATTTTGCTGACCGGCCTGCTCTCTACCATGTGGTCACTGTGATTTTACCTTTAATTTTTCCCCTTCTCTACCCACCCTTTTTATATACCCTGTTACCTTCTGAAAATAATTTGAAGATATGATACATTTTGATTTGTATTTGTTTATTTTCCTGTTCTGTATGTTCCGGCTCTTTAATAAAAGTTTAATTTTCTTTTTAGAAAAAATTACGTATTAAAATTGTACCCCTTATATAGTACTCCCAGTATACAATGCCCCCAGTAGTGGTCCCTCTTATGCAGGCCCCCAGTAGTGCCCCTTATACAGTACCCCCAGTAGTGGTCTCCCTTATGCAGCCCCCGATTAGTTCCCCTTCTACAGGCCCCCAGTAGTGATCCCCCATATGCAGTGCCCCTTACACAGTTCCCCCTCTAGTAGTCCCCCTTATGCAGCCCACCATTAGTTCCCCTTAAACAGTGCCCCCAGTAGTGCCACTTATACAGTACCCCCAGTATACAATGCCCCCAGTAATGGTCCCTCTTATGCAGGCCCCCAGTAGTGCCCCTTATACAGTACCCCCAGTAGTGGTCCCCCTTATGCAGCAACCGATTAGTTCCCCTTATACAGTGCCCCCAGTAGTGATCCCCCATATGCAGCCCCCAGTAGTGATCCCCCATGTGCAGTGCCCCCAGGAGTGATCCCCCTTATGCAAGCCCCCAGTAGTGATCCCCCCTATGCAGCCCCCCAGTAGTGATCCCCCATATGCAGTGACCCGAGGAGTGATCCCCCCTTATGCAGGCCCCCAGTAGTTATCCCCCCTATGCAGTGCCCCCTGTAGTGGTTCTCTCTTTTCAGTGCCCCCTGTAGTGGTTCTCCCTTTTCAGTGCCCCCTGTAGTGGTTCTCCCTTTTCAGTGTCCTCTGTAGTGGTCCCTCCTGTGCAGTGCCCCCAGTAGTAAGACCCTTATATAGTGTCCCAGTAGGAGTCCCCCCTGTGCAGTGCCCCCAGTAGTAAGTCCCTTATATAGTGCCCCAGTAGGAGTCTCCCTTGATGTAGTGCCCCCTGTAGTAGTTCCCCAGTAGTGGTCTCTCCCCAATGCAGTGCCCCCAGTAGTATCCCCCTAGGAATTTGTCCAGGAATGATGATGTTCGTCCATGTAAGATGACGTTTAGCCTCTTTCTGAGTTCCGTTTTTTTGGAGGGAAAAATCCGAACTCAACGTGCAAACTCGAACCTATCCGAGCCTGCACATCCCTAATATATATATATATATATATATATATATATATATATATTATATATATATATATATATATATATATATATCCTCCAATGAGCGGCACTCCTCTGGACTGAAAACAAACTACAGGAGACAATAGTGATATTCCAACATTTCAGATATAACTCCTTGTTCACGGAACAGACAAATACAAGGAACATACACATACGAATACACTTACCTATATAGTGCCTACATGCTGACTCACGCCATGAGCTGTCCCTCCGGCACGTCATCGGCATCCACCGCACTTCCGGGTTCGCGTCACTTCCGGTTTTGCCAGCCGGAAGTACGTGCGTGGTCATGCTCGGTCCCGTGGCCATGGAGACAGTGTACACGGGGAGTCATCACCACACCCCCTACCGAGTGACATAAACAAAACACCAATGAGCACACAGTCAAATGGCAGATACTAAGGATATGTGTTAGTATTGTTAGTACTCAGCTGTGTAACTGATATACAAAAATTTCCCTAAGCAAAAGGCAAAAGTAAGCAAGAATACGACAATGCATCAAATATCATGATCTACTCATACAGACTCCCTATTAAATATATACTATAGACTATGCAATATCACTTACAAATATCTATTGTTAAAACAGTAAATAGGTGGCATACGATAGAAATGCAATCCCTAGAGGAACCCTGACCGCATCAAAGCAGCCATAAGAACGTGCCTGTCATACCACATAAGCAACAACACCAATGCTGCAATGTGTATGTCAGCACTACAAAAATACAGCATAGGAGACATGTTCATTAAGTCCCCTGGGTCTGACAGTGTCAAGAAGGTGGATCCAGTGCATCTCCCTCTGCAAAAGCTTTCTATCACGATCTCCTCCACGCACATCATCCAGAACCTGATCAATAATAATGTAGCGTAATGCTGCAAGGCTATGTTTGGCTGCTACGAAATGCTTGGCAACAGGCTGATCATTGTTCTTGCCACTGAGCGCCCCGCCAATGGCAGAACGATGTAGAGCCATCCGGTCCCTGAAGGGTCTAATAGTTTTACCCACGTAGCAAAGCCCACAAGGGCACTTGATCATATATACTACGTGGGTGCTGGTGCACGTCACAGGGCTCCTGATGTCATACCTTCGTCCAGAATGTGGATGAAAAAAATGTTTGGAACTAATCAAATAGCTGCATGTTGTGCATCCCAAACATCTATAGCAGCCACCCGGCTTGGTTCTAATTTTGGGTATTTCCAATTGTGAGATGTCCGTGCACACAACCCAATCACGCAGATTCTTCCCTCTCTTATAGCAAGACATAACTCTGAAATATCTTCAGCTCTTTGTCTTGTTGAATCATAGGCCACAACTTTTTGACCGTTTTTTTGTTAGTCTTGTCCCTGGTGTTATATCTGCGTATCCAATGGATGCACTCTTGTTGAGGTAATGAAGTTTTTACACTTAATGTGCTGGATCGTGTGATGTCATTCACTTTAGTTACTGCTGCATTGAGGATTGTTTTTGAATATCCTCTCTCCAGAAAACGTTCCTTCATCTGTTCAATGCTAGTGCTAAGTACTGACTCATCGCTGGTAATTCTCTTGGCCCTGACAAGTTGTGAATAGGGCAATCCTTGTTTGAGGGATTCTGGATGATGGCTCTGTGCCAGTAATAAGTTATGTCTATCCGTAGGCTTGCGATAGATCGATGTATTGAGTCTACCTCTAGATTTAACAATATTAACGTCCAGGAATTGGGCGCTATCTTGACTCATTTGATACGTAAATTTAATTGGACAGTTCATCCCATTGATCTCATCGATCCATCCTCTGAAATTGGTTTCAGTACCAGTCCAAAAAAGTAGAACATCGTCGATGTATCGAGTATAGAACATTATCGAACTGGTATGTGCAGAAGAAAAAAATAACTTGCTTTCAATGAGAAACATATATGCATTCGCGTACGAGGGTGCGACGTTCGAACCCATCGCACACCCCATACACTGCAAAAAAAAATCCCCATTAAACAAAAAGAAATTTCTGGTAAGAGTCAACTCCAATAATCTCAAATAGAAGTCAAGTTCAGGCCCCCCATACTCAGGGTTGTCTTCCAACAGACTTCTCGTTGCTTCAACTCCTGCCTCGTGGGGTATGCAAGTGTACAAACTGGTGATATCCAGTGTACACATCCAAACATCATCTGCTAGATCTTCCAGCAGGCTGAGCTTATTAAGCAAAGCAGTGGTGTCTTTCAGGTGAGATGCTTGAGACTGTATACATATATACACCTATATACCTTGATTGATGGGAGTGCCATCCATATGGTGCACTATATATATATATATGATATGTGTATATATAATGTATATATATATATAAAGAATAGTACACAGTTCCTGAAACTATTTTTACATAAAAATAGCCCTGCACATCACAATAGCTTTTTTGAATTGTTTGGGTTCTATAAGCTTAAAAGAACCGAATGTTTGGATGTAATTAATCTTCAACCATCCATCAGTACAGTTTGTACCAGTATTAGGTAGTGCAGTGTAATGTAAGCAGTACTTTACAAGATATATGCCTACTCTCCTGGAAGTCACGGGAGGCTCCTGATTTTTCGGGTAACCCTCCGCACCCACCCCCGGTAGAGTAGGCACTTCTCCCGCATTCCTGCCCACTTCCTAGTGAAGTGGGCAGAATGGGGAGAATTTCAAAAGCGGAGATGAAAAAAAAAAATGTAGGCAAGTATGCTTTACAATGATTGTTTTGTTTTGTTTTTTATTAATGTACTAATTGTACATTGGAACTATATCATGTTTAAAAATGTCTTTAACATTAACATATATAAGAGGATAATAAATAATCATTGCACACAGAGCAGTGATATCATCGCAGACTGCCCCTCCCACACCAGGACTTGTATTTTGAAAAGATACAAAGCTAAAACCTCTCACTGAAATTCACAGATGCTCCTACAAAATTCATTTCCTGGGTCATAATAATAAACCAGAAGCACTGAAATATTTATTAGGTTTCTAAGCTATGAATACATGCAAAAATGAAGATGCAAATATACAGAAGGAAGTGTAGCATGCCAAATGACACTCATAAGCACCCTGGTAATATAGAGATTATATGGCGGTCATTACTGTTTAGTAGAAAATGGCTATATCAGTGCTAAATCTATTGCTAAATATTGAAATCTACTAATGCAGCATTTGGACATTGCTTGGTCCGAATATTTTCTGTTGCATTGTAGCAAAAGAGTACTTGTGTGACCCTTTAATAAACAAATGCAATCATTAATGTGCATGAAACCTGAACTAATGTGGCTAGTGTAGATTATAATTAACTTTTATTTATATGGTACCACCAGGGTTCCGTAGCACAATAAATAGGGGATAGAACATGCAACATAATGATACATTATTACAATATTATAAGTACATTAGACAGTTACAGATAAGTTTACAAATGTGCAAACATAAATAATTACAACCTGCAAGCAGGGAGAGAACAGGACTAAGGGTGCTGCTTACAAAAGCTTGCAATGTAAAGGGGATGTGGGTGCGAGCGCCAGAGCAATTCATCATTGCTCAGGCACAGAGACAGCTGATCTGAAAATCAGCTGTCTCCCAGAAGCAGCTTCACTGCTCCTTTCTAAGGAGTGAAACTTTGCACTGCTGAGTGGACTCGGCAGTGCTAGTACAGGCTCAACAAACCCAGGCGTCGAGCGCAAGGAACCGGACAGGAGTGGAAGGATCCAAAAGGGAAGGAGCAAGGTGAGTGCCGAGCACAGGAGCAAATGCTACCTGAAGATGGTGAATGCTCCCACAGTCAAGCTCCGAAAATATTGTATTTTCGGAGCTTGATGAATTTTTATCCCCACACTAGTGTATGAGGACAGTGAGCCACATCAGAAGTGAAAGGTTGCCACCTACATTACGTTTTTGATGAATGGCCCCAAAACTTAATTTCTACAAAAGCAGGTTTTCATGACTGGAGTGTCACCATTTAACTAGAGTGTCACCATTTGTTTACATCTAGTTAAGAGTCATCTGTCTTCTTGTATGAAATATTAAAGTGGATCTGTCATCTATTCATCTATTTATTCATGAAAGTCCTTTCTCCAACAAAAATGTATGTTTGCACTAGAGATAAGGCTTCTCCCGACCTAGGGGTATATTTACTAAAGGTTTTTAGAAGTGGAGATGTTGCCCATAGTAACCAATCAGATTCTAGCTATTATCTTCTAGAAGGTGCTAAATAAGTGTTAAGTAGAATCTGATTGGTTGCTATGGGCAACATCTCCACTTCTAAAAACCCGAACTGTAGTAATTATACCCCCTACAGTATTAAAAAGTCCATGGTGGAAAAAAGTATTGTCATCAAAGCATGGGTATTCATATTTAACAAGGTCCGCAAGTATCGCTACAGACTTCCTTTTACCATATCCATTTTAGGCTGTCAATATCAGATAATATTAATTAAAAAATGCTATATTTATGACGTATATATTTTTAAATAAAGCATTATTTCAAAGATCATTTGCAGCTAATTACTTTTTAAGAAATAAAATATATATATATATATTCTAGCGACTCCCCCTCGGCTTCGCACGGGAGCAATTTCATCTCATCACAGTCCCCTGTATCTCACCACAGCCCTCTGCATCTCATCACAGTCCCCTGTATCTCACCACAGCCCTCTGCATCTCATCACAGTCCCCTGTATCTCACCACAGCCCTCTGCATCTCATCACAGTCCCCTGTATCTCACCACAGCCCTCTGCATCTCATCACAGTCCCCTGTATCTCACCACAGCCCTCTGCATCTCATCACAGTCCCCTGTATCTCACCACAGCCCTCTGCATCTCATCACAGTCCCCTGTATCTCATAAAAACCTACGCCATGTCACCACAGTCCCCTGCATCTCACAAATGCCTTCTGCTTCTTAATCCTGTCACCTTCATTTCAAAACAGCATCCTGTATTTCACAACGACCCCTTGCATCTCACCACAGACCCCTGCTTCTCACCCCTACTTCTTACCACAGTCCCCTGTATGACACCACAGTCCTCTGCATCTTACCACAACCCCCTGCTTCTCTCTCCATGGTCTGAATGGCTGTAGAGGAAGCTGCCAGTCTCTGCACTGAAGTAGAGAAACATCCACCCATGGTGGAGGTATACCCTGGGGTAATCCCGGAGTGAGAATGACAGCCTGCTGTGACACAGGAGGGGTCTGCATAATGAGTGGTAGTCCCTGTGAGGGAATGGCAGGCTGCTGATGTAGCCCCATAGGAGGAAAAGCAGCTGGAACCGCTAGGCAGCCTGCAATGGAGGCCAGCATCTGTGAAAAGACCCCCCAAGGAGGCTCCTGCACCGATGTCGGGGGGGGGTTGAGCTACCCGGTGGGTTATAACACCTCACACATAACCCATCCCGAATCAAATCCTCCTCACTGAAAACTGCATTACATAATCTACATTGCAGAATGGGTTCAGAAATGTGTTCATTACTCTTGTCGGACATCTCTGCAGGGTAAAATAACACACAATATGGCACTGGATACAATGCAACCACAATTATGCATAAATACTAGCAGGGAAGCAATATACTGGTCCTGTCTTGTGCTTGGGTAAGCTGCAGGGACCTGCTGTCTAAATATGGCACAGTGCGACACGCAACAGTATGTGACCGACCTCACAAATATTGTTTATATGAATGAGGTTATTTATGAACCACCCTTACAACACCTGTATTAGGGCATTAATTAGAGAAAGGGTATAGCCATATGCTGACAGTAAAGAAACACAGACAGACAGCGCAAGCACAAGTCACATACAATGCAGGAATTACTGCAAATTAGCACTATACTCAACTACCCAGATTCAGTGTCTGGTAGGAAATAGTGCTACATACGCTGACCCTGGGGAGAAGTATGTAGGGGGACCAGACCACGCATTGTCCTTGGAGAGCTGCGACTGCACCATGAAGAAAATGGCTGCCGGAAATCTCAGAGGGGGCGTGGCCGGAGGAGGAGAGCAGCTCAGAGAAGCCAGACCTCAGAGGAAAGGCGCCATGAGCTGGGGGAGGAGCCGTTTAAACAGGGAAGCTGTCTCCCCATGCCGATTATTAACACCTGAGACGCTGGTTTCCCGCACCAAAATGTCCCTGGTGGTCTAGTGGATAGCGATGGCTGGTGCCTGCATTCACACTCAGCACCTCCGGTCTGTCCCCTGAGACCCGAGGTATCGACTGCCAGCGGCGACCCACCTTACCTGTCTTCTAAAGTCCGGTTGCAGTCTGGGTCCTTTCCGGGGGCCCTGGCTATCGTTGACCCTGCCGAGATCCCCAGATCGGTACTGGCATCGCAGCCCGGAGGGGTGACGGAGCGGAAGCACAGACGTCCCTCGGACAGTCTGCTGCTGCACGATCAAGGTGAAGTAAAATTAGACTAACATAATAAGCTTAAGGGCTGCCTAAGCATCCCCCTGCGTAACGGTGACCTGACTCCGGCCGGACACCAACGAAACTATTTTGTTAAAAAAAAAAGTCTGGGAGACTTACTGAGGTGAAGTCAATTTTATGAAAAATTTGGGAACTCAGGCCAATTCACTGTTTTTTTACATACCTGCAACTGACGGATTTGGGGGGACAGTACTGACTTGCAGATATTTTAAGGGCGGTTTCACTCAAAACGTGAGCATTCAGGAAGGATCAAAGCAGGACTTGGTCGGAACAAGCAGAAATTTAGAGGATTGAGAATGGGGCTCAATTTGTCCCTATTTATAATCTCTAAATGTTAGATGTGTGATGGTAGGCCTTCTGAATTATGACAGAGATTCTAGATTGTAAGTATAGGCATGTGTAAAAATGAAAATGCCAGAACCCCTGTTATTACTGTACATCTGCATCTCCATAGTACACATTGGGGATGAAAGAAGATTGTTGGCAAAATAAACTTTTTTGTAAAAAAAAAAAAAAAGTACTTTGCATAGATCAGATAGCTCAAAACACATTCAATTAAGATACTTTAATCTATAAGGACTAGAAAGAAGCCCTTCTGTAAATTTTTCAGAGGCTAATTGCTACTTACAGTAGCATCAGGCTTGATCCTCAAGGTAGGGTTCCAAACAAACAATTGGGTCACCACATCTAGATTACCAGCCCAATGCTGAATAGCATTGTACCCCTCCTGGATTCACTGACCAGTGGGTACCAGAGGGAAAAAAAAGTGTGCAGTCGCTTGAGGTGCAAAGTGTACACTACACAGTATTCCCATTAATCCTAAATTAGTAATAATGCTTCTAATACAAAATAAATAAATATGATTGACCATTAATTTGAATGTCACATAATAATAGAAATATTGATTCATATGGCATATGAATGGTCCAGCTTGTTTTCCAAGTTACGATTAATGCCTTAATGAATAGCTAACATGTTCTACTACTTCTTTTAGAAATAAATTATGTCTGAATCTTGTGACATGTTATGATTGATCTGTTATCTCTACAATTTTACATTTTACAAGCTTTTAAGGATCTTTCTATATGTTAACATTGCAAGATTATATGATGTCTAGCTCTGTTTATACTTTTTATTATATCTATTTAACTGTTCCTTAAATTATGGTATTATTATTTATGAAACATTAATATTTAACGTGTGCATTTATGTTTAAAATAATCTGAAAATATTTTACATATTATGGGGATATTCATATTTATATTTTTATGAATTGGACATTAATATCTTGATATCTATGAAAGTGGGCTTCATTCTTTATTCTCTGTTGGAGTAGTTAATTGATATGTACTATCACCCATATGCCTGCTGGCACTTGTAGTTCTACAAGCACCAGCATACAGGAAATGTCATGGGCTTTTTTTCCCCCTGGTATACACCAATCACTGGTATCAAGAAGGGCCCAGCACTATTCAGCAATTGGGATAGTACTCTCAAGGTTCAGGATTCTCAAGGGGACTGAGCTTGATTCTGAGTAGATTGGCAAATCCAGATTTTTCTCATTTGATTTTACCATGCAGTTTGGCCTAAAATGCAGGCACTTTAGGGATTTGCAAATTTCCTAACTGAAATTGGATTCCATTAGTATTTTTTGCTTAATTTTATTTATATCCTAGTGACACATTCATGATCATTATTGGACCCATTCATTATTTGGGGCCTGATGTGGCTGCCCAGTATTCCCCAAACTCCCTACACCATCTTCAAGTTCCCGGGGTCCAGCTTCTTCCTATGGAAAAGAGGTCCGGGTTGAGAAGAGTGACCCCTCTGCTCCTGTGTCCGCTATAACAGGGGACATGTGTGAATCCAGTTCATGCATGTGCACTAACACTGCTGAGTTGGTCCAGGCTGTGTAAAATCCTGACGCTACTAATTAGAGGCCGAATATTCAGTGGTATGTATCTCGGGGGCGGCTGATTTTTGGATATTATACTTAATATGGAATTGCTCTGGTATTATAGTATCAACTGGCAACTCACAGTGAGTTAAATTCTTTATTATTGGGGTCCAATCAACCCCCCCATATTGAATAGGCCTCCTAGAGAGATGTGGCAATACTACTGTGAATAATATGGAGAACAGAGCGTTAAAAACAGATTGATGATAAATGAATAATGTTGATGAAAACTACTAAATCAAATTAACATGGGATCCACCATCCAAGAACAAGGTGCAGTTTTTGTATTTTGTTGTAGGAGATGAGGGAGTCAAGATGATCATGACTGACTGTGTGTGCTGTTTGGAACATCAGCACATCAGTGAGTGATGTGAAGTTGCCTTTTCTCCTAACTGCACTTTGAAAGGGCACTCACTGACAGCCAATAAATGGATGGCTTTCAGTGAGTGCCTTTTCAGAGTGCAGTTAATGCCTGTGACTGACTGGATATGTGGATATATCAAGGAGTGACTACTATTGTGTGAGAACAATTTATGGAGATATATATATATATATATATATATATATATATATATATATATATATATATTGATATCTCTCTCTCTCTCATATATATATATATATATATATATATATCTTTATATATCTTATATATACATATATCTGTAATTTCAGGAGCCTCCTGCTAAAGTTGGGAGGGTAGCCAAGCCTGATATTAACCATAAAATGTCCTGGCAATAGTATGCAATGATTAGTGTTTGTAGAAAAGTGCTGAGAGGGAGCAGCATTTACAGTTTTCACCTGCCACTGCAGGACACACCCCTGATTGACAATAGACGCACCCATAGGTGGAGCTAGACACGCCCTTTGGGCAACCATGATGCGCCCCCTCAGCGGCATGATGCGCTTCGCGCAGCACATTCTGCTATCGCCTTTAATCTCCCTGAAAGTAGTTTTCAAAAGTAGGCAAGTATGCTTTAGAGCAGCATGAAGCCAAGCCTCAGTCTATACTTAAGTATGACAACTTGCTCCTCCCAGATAGACTTTTAATGGCAATTTTCTGGCAGCACTTCAACCTGTGTAATACAAATCGTGAAGCATGCAAATGATAGAAAGTACCTGTGTCTCTTCCTAATGATAATTTGGGGCTTAAATTAAAAAAGTAGGTTGTAATAATGATTTGTGTTTTCTAAAGTGATAGTAGGATGGATGTGATATTTTTACCTTCTGTATTTTCCAGCCAGATGAGCAAATATGCAAAAGGTAATGCACAAAGCTTTAGCAGGGAAAGGTCCAAAACCAGAAAAGAGGGTGTAATTTTTTTATATGATTATGGGGAGGTATCAAATTTTGGGGTTTCGGGGTCTATTAACCCCAAAAATATGGTCAACTATGTATGCATTAAAGTGGTCCACAGCAAATATACAGTCAGGTGCATAAATATTGGGACATTGACAGAATTTTCATATTTTGGCCTCTATCCACCACCACAGTGGCTTTTAAATGAAACAAACAAGATGTGCTTTAACTGCAGACTTTCAGATTTAATTTGAGGGTAATTACATCCAAATCAGGTGAACGGTGTAGGAATTACAACGGTTTCTATATGTGCCTCCCACTTTTTAAGGGGCCAAAAGTAATGGGACAAACTAAACAATCCTAAATCTAACTTTCACTTTTTAATACTTTGTTGCAATTACAGCCTGAAGTCTGGAACGCATAGACAACACCAGACGCTGGGTTTCATCCCTGGTGATGCTCTGCCAGGCCTCTACTGCAAATCTGTTCAGTTCCTGCTTGTTCTTGGGGCATTTTCCCTTCAGTTTTGTCTTCATCAAGTGAAATGCATGCTCAATCGGATTCAGGTCAGGGGATTGACTTGGCCATTGCATAACATTCCACTTTTTAGCCTTAAAAAACTCTTTGGTTGTTTTTGCAGTATGCTTCGGGTCATTGTCCATCTGCACTGTGAAGCGCCGTCCAATGAGTTCTGAAGCATTTGACTGAATATGAGAATATAATATTGCCTGAAACACTTCAGAATTCATTCTGCTGCTTTTGTCAGCAGTCACATCATCAATAAATACAAGGGAACCAGTTCCATTGGCAGCCATACATGCCCACGCCATGACACTACCACCACCATGCTTCACTGATGAGGTGGTATGTTTTGGATCATGAGCAGTCCCTTTCCTTCTCCATACTCTTCTCTTCCCATCACTCTGGTACAAGTTGATCTTTGTCTCATCTGTCCATAGGATGTTTTTCCAGAACTGTAATGGGTTTTTTAGATGTTGTTTGGCAAACTCTAATCTAGTCTTACTGGTTTTGAGGCTCACCAATGGTTTACATCTTGTGGTGAACCCTCTATATTCACTCTTGTGAAGTCTTCTCTTGATTGTTGACTTTGACACATATACACCTACCTCCTGGAGAGTGTTCTTGATTTGGCCAACTGTTGTGAAGGGGTTTTTCTTCACCAGGGAAATAATTCTTCTGTCATCCACCACAGTTGTTTTCCGTGGTCTTCCGGGTCTTTTGGTGTTGCTGAGCTATCCGGTGCGTTCTTTCTTTTTAAGAATGTTCCAAACATGTGATTTGGCCGCACCTAATGTTTTTGCTATCTCTCTGATGGGTTTGTTTTGATTTTTCAGCCTAATGATGGCTTGCTTCACTGATAGTGACAGCTCTTTGGATCTCATATTGAGAGTCGAGAGCAACTGATTCCAAATGCAAATGTCAAACCTAGAATCAACTCCAGACCTTTTACCTGCTTAATTGATAATGAAATAATGAGGGAATAGCCCACTCCTGTCCATGAAATAGCTTTTGAGTTGATAGCACCATTACTTTTGGCCCCTTAAAAAGTGGGAGACACATATAGAAACCGTTGTAATTCCTACACCATTCATCTGATTTGGATGTAATTACCCTCAAATTAAATCTGAAAGTCTGCAGTTATAGCACATCTTGTTTGTTTCATTTCAAAGCCATTGTGGTGGTGAATTGAGGCCAAAATATGAAAATTCTGTCAATGTCCCAATATTTATGCACCTGACTGTATATCAGAGGTATCTGCTGTGGCCTGCCAGAACTGCAGTCCCCATAGAATTCTATGGGGATGTGATGTGCCGTTATGCACCAAACTCCGGAAAGCAAAGCTTTCCAGAGCTTGTGCCCGATACGATGGCGTCACCTATAGAAGTCTATGGGCTTCTTACAGTAGAACTCCCTTTTCTGGCCCCCCGCAGCTTGCACATGGGCAGGCCGACGGCCGCACATGCGCAGTAGGACTCTCAGATCATAAATCTGGAAGACCTCAAAATGCAGAGAACAACATTTATAGGAAAAGCTGTCCTTTGCGATTTTAGTCACATTTATTCATGGATACGGCATTAATAAACATTGCTATAGATGCGTTAAGTGGCAATATACAATGCATGATACATCTCGCCTTGGAGAGAGATAAAGTGGAGAAGTGGCCAGTAGCAGCCAATCAGCTTCAAACTGTCATTTATCTAGCACAGTATTTGAATTGACAGTTAGAATGTGATTGGTTCATTTGGGCAACATCTCTACTCTATCTCCAGTGCTTGATACATCTTCCCCTAAGAAATGTATCAAGCAATAAAATGTGCTCATACCTCTGGAAACTGCTGTTTGTGGAGGCTTACCACAATAAATATGGTTCCCAATATGTATTAAAATAGTCTGCAGCAGATATTGGATATATCCGCTGTGGATCACCGCCACAGTAGTCTCCATAAAACACATAATAGTACTTTAGGATTAAAGGGGAGATGTGCCAAGCGTGGAAAAGTGGAGAAGACACCATAGCAACTAATAGGTTTCTAGCTAGCATTTATAGAATGTTCTTGATAAATGTTTTAGGTTGCTTGGTAAATCTCCCCTATATGTTAAGTTATTATTATTTGTATTATTATTATTATTATTTTTTTTTTTTTAACCAAAGATGACATGATACAGTCACCTAAATTTTGCTAATGGACCAGGATTAGTATTGCCTAGCTGTCCTGTCACAGGCTGTTTTGTCATATTAGATAAAATATAATAGGCAAATGATGGAATCCAAACGAGACAGTAAGACATAAAGTATTAGGTAGACCTCCTTAACAAAGCTAAATATTCATTCATTAGCATTTAAATGAAAACTAGACTCTGTGTCATTTGATTAGCTAAGAAAATTGATCAAGTTTAATTTGTAGGAAAAATTCATTACCGCATCCTCATTTATGCGAGGACAAAACAATACAATTTAAACTGATTGCACTATTTAAAAGAAGTAGTTTCCATGAGAAGGCAGAGAGATTGAAGTCATAATTGAATCAGTAATACGTCTTGTGTACCGCATACGTTTTATATGATTGCATATGATTGTTATTGTGTTTTCATGTTTATGGTGCCAGTGAAGCAGGGAATATGTTGTCACAGCCGTTTTGTTTAGTGTGAGTAACCTGTTGCTTATATTTGTCAACTGTTGTTTTCATTTGTTGAATCATCCAAAACTGTTTAGTGTCATTAACCACTGGGATATGTAATACATCCTCACTTTAAAGGCATCCATCAATCCGAAACTCTCTGCTACCCAAGCAATGTGGCTGTTCCTCTTAAAGGAACACGGCCCGTGTGCACAGAAAAATATCTCCAGCTATCCAACAGTGTGCTCCAAACAATAGGCCGAGTTTAGAGATGGACACTTATGCCCAGCCGCTGTATCTTTGTGAGCAGGAGATATCTGGTATAAAAAGACGCCCACTGCAGATTTTTGTGATCTGATGTTGTGTCCGTAGACGCATCATCGGATCTTCTGTGTGAACAACGGACATCTGAGTAACCATCAGGATAATTGCTGCTGAAGCCAGTGAGGCTGCATCCAAGGATGAAGCCGCTGGCTTTAGCATGGGCAGAAAATGGGATCGACCCACCTCCGTTTTTTGGAACACTGCCTGTCGTCACCCCACAAATGCATGCAGCCTGTCAGTCATGCATTTTGGGCACTGCAAGCGACATTACAACCCACATCTGCTCATGCGCTATGTCGTTTCTGCGCATACACAGATCTAAAAACATTGGAGATGTTCATAAACCATCGGGTTGGCATACATCTCTGAATCAGGCCCAATATAGTAAATAATATAGCCTCGTACCAAATACAAAGATTAAGCGTGGCATATCTGGAAACTTTCAAATGTAGCATAAATCCTCCAAAAAAGTTCCAATTAGATGTAAAATCCTCAGATAACTTCCAAAAGAAGATGATTCACATAGCGTGATACTGTTTATATGCATTTTATTTTATTACATAAAGAAGGTAACAAACTAAAAATATAAAAACTGTAAAATGGCTTCTTTGACACAGAGTCTGGATATCAGTCAATATACTGATAGTCCATATTCCTCCTCCCATAAAGCAGCACCAGAGTTCCAGAACTTGCACCGCTGCTTTCTCTGACGCGTTTTGTTCTAAAGACTTTCTAAGATTATATGTGGAAGTAACATAGGGCTTTAGCTAATGCAGGTGTATGAAGTGAACGGGTTGGGTATGAAATGCAGATGGCTGAATAGCCGCCAGTTCAAAATTCCCGACACCGGAAGCCCGATCAGTGAAGATCCCAACAGAGGCAGTAAGTATCCTAACCCTCCCCTTCTCCCCCCCTAACCCTCCCTTGGTGGTGCCTAACCCTAACCTCCCCTCGGTGGTGCCTAACCCTAACCCCCCTCCCTGTAGCCTAACCCTAACCATCCTAGGGGCGAGCCTAACCCTAACCCCCCCGTCCCCAGGGAAACTGTAATACTTACCCATGTCCTAACATTTGGGATTCTGGCGTTCGGGATGCCGATACCAGTATCCTGATCTCCTTCGGGATAGCGGCGTCGACATTTTGCCGGACGGCAGGATTCCAGCGTCGGTATTTCGATGGCCGGCATCCCGTCCGCCGGCACATTAAGTACATCCCAAAGTGCACAGTTGATCATATTTGTAGGTACTGTATGCAATGTGTTTTCTTTTTTTAATAGATTTTATTGAGTATATCACAGTAAGCAAAAGAGACCAAGAAAATTTAAAAACTCAACAATAACAATCATAAGCAAAACAAATATCAGGGCAATACCAAAAAAACAGACAATTTAGCAATCAACTTTTAGTAATATAACTTTAATAATAAGAAAAAAACTCCAATATATATGATGCTAGTCATCTATTCCATACGGTAAATATACCATATTTGGTATAAAGGTATGCAATGCTTTTCATTCAAATCTTGCTAACACTGTCTTTTAAAATAATTTTCTCCAATATATGTCAGATTTGCATTACATAGAAGCTCTCCAAATAATTTACTGACAGGTCTAAAAATTCCTGGTTATGATTTTGTTCACTTTTCAAAGATAGATTCTACATACTGTATGCTTTCCGCCAACCTTCTGATCCCTAAATAGAAATAATGAACAATCAAATACTGAGCTAAATTCCTTTAGCACCTGTGGGTGGATGTAATTTAGACTAGGTGCTTTATCTATATTAATTTGGTATATCCATATCCCTTCCTGCATATACCAAGCGTCAATCATGTGCACAGATTATTGCTGAAAACCTATTTATGTGTATTTTGCCCCCTTTGTAAAAACATTCCGTAAAATTGTATTATCTGCTTTATCTTTATCTTCTACAATATATTTTCCTACTCAATAATGTAATGGCTCATTATTATCAGTTTTAATTTTCTTGGTCAACAAAACTAGTTTTTAAATCTGCCGATAGGGAACAAATTAATAACTAAGAGAAACCTAAATTACTGTACATTTCAAATTTTTATTTTTCCTCTTTGTAAAAACTGAAAAAGAACCAACTGATCTGAAATTTTAATTCCAAAATCAAAAAAGTGTGCAATGTACTTGAGAGAGCAGAAAATGTGGATAATTCCCTCATCAGCAATTTCATTAAATGTCGTAAGTAAACTGTGAGTGAGATTGGATCTGTGAGAGCAATTCCTCTGGCACGTTAGTTCAGTTTCTTTTTAATTTTTTTCAAAGACAAAAAATAAAAAAGTTAAATTTTATTTCAGGTTTCTCTTAGCTATTCATTTGTACTCATGTTTATAAAGTCGTAATTTTAGCCCCGATGATCGTAATTTCTTACTGCATCATATTGTGGCAATTAGAATTTATGCACAGGGTCATGTATAAAAAAAACAGATGCAGGGACACAGGCTCTGATAGAAGTGTAAAAGGTTTAGTAATGGCTTATGCAATTACTTTACTTCCAGGTTAGGACCAGACAGAGCTAGCGCACATGGGCGCAATACGAATCTTACATCCAAAAAAAACCCCACAGGTTTGTCCAATTCTGAATGAGCCCCAAGGTCTCAAAAGAGAACATAATAAGTAGTGATATTTTTGGAGAAGTGAGAAAGTGGTTGATTTAATAATATTCAACAAACAGAGAAAATATTGCAATTAACAGAATTATTTGCTGTCTAACATTCATTAATTCTGCAAAGCCTGTGCTTACCCACCAGTGAAAGGCAGATAGGAACTTATGTGAGAGCAAACCTACAGCTCCGTAAGGGGGTGTTTAGTCTTTAGTTTATAGCAAAGAGATAATGATTGAGAAAGGGAAAGAAACACATCAGTGATTCTCAGGTTTGTCACTAATCACACAATCAAATCTTTCGATCAATGAGAGATAGTCAGAGACTCAATAAAAAAACAATTAAGGAGGTGAAGTGTGAAAATTAAGTGTCAACATAACTTGGTCAATTGAGCATTACAGGATTATTTCAATGTTTTCCGTGTTTGCTTCTCCCTCGGGACTTCAGAATATGATGTCACTTTACGTCTTCAGTACTTATTTTAGGACTTTCATCTGTACTGAAACCAGCCAATCACCCCTACTTAGAAAAGATGCTGTAATATGGTGTTTTACATTTACATTGCTGTTTATAAAACAACGTGGTAAATGCTATTTACCTGATGCACAGTTAAACAGACATCTAAATAGTTAAGAAGAGCTTTAAATAAAATCTCCCCCCAAAAATGTAACATCATTTCTGGGTGAAATTAACAGACATCAGTTCTTAGATATTATTAATGTTGCCATGACAGCCAATCTCTCACGTCACTGGAATAACGTTATGTTGGTAACCATAGTAACCAATATTCTAACAAGAGATTAGCAATGATACAAAGGATGCTCACAGATGACATTGTCAGTAATTTTCTCTGTAAAATTCCTTTTAAACATATGTAGTATTAAATATGCTACATTTTAAGAGAATAGCATTAAACTAGTTTGAACATTACAATATTGAGATATTGTATATTTGATGATGGAACAGAATATTATGCTCTGTATAATATTCGATTTTAATTTCCTATCAACTGTACAAAAATGTTCAAAGTGTACCCACCTGCCCTCTCAAATTCCGCATGTTGACTGTAGATGATTGGGTGGCAGCAGCAATGGGAAAACCTAACCTACTGTATGTGTCTTCCTTGCTTCAAGGCTTCCAGAATATCATTGTTTTGCTCTGTTTCATTTACATAATTTCCTCATACTTACCCACTCTCCCGGAATCTCTGGGAGACCCATACATTTTTGGGGAGTCCCTTCGTCTCCCAGAAGAGTGTGTGCCATCCCCATTTCCTAGTAAAGTGGGCAGGATGGGTAGAATAATGCCGGGAATAGTGGTCCGTGTTCAGGTCGCGGGCCAATATGACGTCATTCTCTGATTTTCACGTCACTTTGGCCCCACCCCGTCTTCATAGACACTTTATAACCACGCAATTCAAGGCATTTTGCCACTAGGGTATGGGACCTAATGACATGTAAAGTCCTACCCCACCCCCTTCGGTTGCCACCTGCAACCTTTTCTCTAAACCTTATCTGGAGAGGAGATTCTTATCGTCAGTAAGTATGAATTTCTTTCTTATATAAAGTTATACAGATGTGTCCTCATACATCTAGCCTTCTTGCGGGTTAAACAGCCCTTCTAGTTGCTCCATGGAGTTGTGTAACTTGGTAGCTACAAGCGTCTTTTTGTGCGACTTTGTACCATCAAATGCGTCCTAGTCGCACAAGGGTGTGAATAAACCGCTTCAACTTCTGCTGATTAAAATTATATCTGGATTGCCTATATTCTGTGTGGGATTGCAGGTAAATCTGCATGCAAAACGCTATAGTGTCACAGCTACTGACACTGTAACATAGCATTTCGCATGCAGATACACCAGCAATCGCACACAGAACATATGCTTACTGCATATAATTTAATTAGCAGAAGCTGCTTGTGCATTTGAACACTGTTGGAAGGGGACGCATAAATTAGCCATTGCGATGCCATATGCAGCTCAGGCTTTCACTGCGTGCAATGAGGTTAGAAATTCCAGAGTAAGGTCAGACCTTGTGCAAGTGTGCTTGAGGATGCGATTGTACTCGATGTTACCAGTGGTTTTACAGTCTTACTAAATATTACGGATGTGTGTAAGGTGAGGTGGGCGTCCTTATGTTGGGCTGCATATGGCATTGCGATTTCAAGCATTAGCATATCTTGGCAATGAGACTGCGTGGGTGATCGCTATTGTGATCGCAATAGCAATCCTTGCTGAATCAGGCCCTGAGCTTCCTGTAAGTACATGAACTCTCTCTGATGTGCCGATTGAAAGTACTGTAACTACAGACCTCCTCCTGATCCCAACTATAGCATAGGTATATACCGATACACTTTGTAAATGGAGTTGTAATAAATGGAGTGCAGGCACAGGAGGGAAAGGTTCACTCTCAGACCATCAGATTGTGGATGATATGCCATGGATTAACACAATTTAATGCCATTTGTTTTAGCATAAAGCCTTCCAGTACTTGGAGGTAAATTGAGTGCCATGGTTAGAAACATTTTCTTGTGGTCAACCATAGCAACATAAAACATGCTGAATGAAAAGTAAAGGGAAGAGGGAAGACTCTTCAAAGGAATGAAGTGAGCCATTTATGAAAAGCAGTTCACAATCACCCAAATAGCGTTGCATTGTTCCAAAGGTAGTAATTCACATATAAAATCCATTGAGAGATGAGTCCACGGTTTGGGGCTGATTCTGAGTCGCATATAAAGTGGCTGTAGTTGCGGGCAGCCACGGGACCTTAATTTATACCCTATTGCTAATGCAAGAATCCGTAGTGCTAAAGTGGAGGTTTGTGCACCTGCAAGTGGTAACCTGTGCTACACCATCTGCCGCAACTGTCATCATTAGTATCAGTACTTGCACAAAACCCATGCTAAGTGCAAGAGATTCATCAGAAACAAGCCTGCTTTCCCTGTATGCATGACACAGAATAAAATTAGTTACACACCCATGACACTTCCGTGTCTTCGTATTTTTTCTGCACAGTTGCCAAACTGAAATGCCTAATTTAACGGAAGACATCCTGCCAAGTTTTGTACGACTCTATATAGGATTGACATACGCAAAATTATGTAAATTCACGTTTGCACAGCCGCTGTAAACAAAAACTTGCAGATTGTGTCTGCTAATAGAGATCCATCTGAATCAGCCCCTTTGTCTAGTACTGGAGGAGGCAAAAGAAGACCGTATTGCTAATGGATAGGAGATTTATGAAGTGTAAGGAGATACAATTTTTTTTTACCATCTTGTAGAAGAGATGGCCACCAAAAACATCTGGAGACCAGCTTGTAGGTTTTTGTGACCTTAGCATGTCCTGAAAAATGAGGACAGTGGACCCAAGATGAGTGTAGATCATTAATCCGGAGGCACAAAGGATTTTCCTGGAGGAAGTCTACAATCCTCTAAAGTGTTCGCCTTCTTATTTTTCTCTCCAGGATAGTAGGTAATTATAACTTAGAAGATAAATGGGCAAAAAAGAGTGACCCACATGCAAGGCATGAATTTAGTCACTAAGCATTTTACAAGTAGGACAGGTTTTTGTGATCAGTAAAGACATTCACAGGATGTATAGAATCCTCCAGCACGTGATGCCACTCCCCCAGTGCTTATTTGATAATAGAAGCTCCTTGTCTCCAATTCTATAGTTCTTTTCCAGTAATTTTTTAGAAAGGATGAAGGGTGAAGTTTTCCAAAGTCTTTTCTTTGGGACAGGGCTACTCCAACCCTGAAAGAGGAAGTGTCAACCTTAAGGAAGTAGGGCTCAGTAGTGTCAGAGATTAATGCTTTCTTTAGGGTATTAAACGCTTGAACTGCCTCATTAGGACAGGTTGTAGGGCTAGCTCCCTTAAAGGTAAGAGCATTGATGATGGCTACCACAAAAGAGTATCTCTTGATGAATTCTCTTTAATAGTTGCCTGAAGGTTGACAACAGTCCAGAATGGTTTTTACCTTCTCTGGATCCATCTAAAATCCCTGAGCAGATACTTTAATATACCCCAAATGAGGAATGGCATTAAAATGAAACAAATTCCAAATTGTAATGGTCCAGATTTTGATGGGTTTTGCTGAAGAATGTACCCACACCTTCCTCAGTAACTTTGGATCCTGTTATCAGTCCATTGCTAGATTTGCATGTTTGAACACTTGTTCCTTTTAATCTGTATTCCTTATTAGAATTTTTGTATAATGTTTGCACAGTGTTCTATTAAATATTAGCCTTTTAAGTCAAGCCGTATGTAAAGTATTTATTTAAATGTTTTTCTTATATGTGATTAGTGATGACACTTTCCTTAAACAGCTGCTCACCTACACCTCTGGTAGCACCCTCAATGGGGCCACCTTTAGTCCCATTTACACAACTTTAGTGGTACACTTGGAGTCCTAAGAACACCTTTTACAAGAAACATCCTTTTACTTTATTCCAGGGTAAGTTAGTGGTATGTGAGTAGTGCTGCTGCCCAGGATGCAAAGCCAAGGGATAGCATCTACAGTATATTTGACTTCTGTAAAGGCATCATGTTGCCTGCAGATCGGCTGTAGAGGGACCCTGCAGCTTTTTGGATGCTTCGGGAGCTCAACATCCTAGTCCTGGCATCAGCCCATCCCCATTTTTGTGATATCATAGCATTGCTTGTATGGGGGAGCACGGCCGATCCATGGCACATTATCGCCCTGCTATGGCTTTGGGTTCATTTGTGTTGCTACCCGAGTATTCTATTTTTAAAAGAAGTGAGTGGACAAATTGCTTATAACTATCTTCATATCCATGGTGATCATTCGCCACTCACCTCCTTCCCTCATGTTCCTCACCATTTCAAAATCTGTTTCCCAATCTCATGTTATTTGTTCTGTATGCCATTCCAATTAACCTTTGCAAATCTCCAACTGCATACAACTCTATTCCCACAGTAGGCTTACAGTCTTGGCCAACCTGGCTGACCCATTTGGGTACTGTACTGTGCAAGTGTCAATATTCCTTTAAAATATACCAAGAGACATTTCTAGTTCTTCTTTCATACAGTACAATTAAGATCATGAGTATTAAACTGTCTACTGTATATGCCATATTCCATTATAACATGCTTAAAGCTAAGGCGTTAGCGACTGTTGCATTGTGATTGGCTAAATGTAATTTACATTACGTTTTTATTTTATCTGAATGAGGTTTGATTAATTAAATTGTTCAGTGTTGCATAATTCTCACAAAGTTTAGCTTCAGATAAATCAATTTGCTCTACAGTTGTAGGCAATAACTATACTCCATCACAAAAAACATAAATGAGATTGAGTACAAATAATTGAAGTGCATTACATGCCAGATAAACAGTACACATCCTGAGAAATAAAGTATTATGCAATATGCAAATTATACTTTTCTATTGGCAAGTATTTCATTCTAAATATGTTTTTTTAACTAATTTAATTTGCACATCCATAATCAAATATGTAATTCAATAAATTAAGAAATAACTAATGTTCTGAGGAATCAGTAGCTAATTCAGTCACATAATGTTTCAATGTCTGTGCCTTGCTAACAATTTCTGTGCTTTTTTAAATAAAAATGCCAGAGCGGATGCCTTGGGTCATCTGAATATGTCTCAGTTTTACTTGTGAAGGTCATAGTGTTTTAGACTTTTCAAATTCCTTCTGGATTTGTTTGTTTTTTTGCACTGTGTTTTCTCACAGTTCAAGACATGAAGCAGCCGTAGAAGTATATACTGTATATATCTTATTGTTCCAGAGTAGGCACTTGTTATAATGGGATGGGGACATTTTCTAATACAGTATACTGTATATATTGTTTACTGATTACAGAACAATGAACATGTTACGAAGAAGGAAATAAGTTAGTCTTGATTAGTAAAAATTTAACAATTGCCCTTTTTAGCTGAAACCTTTTTCATGCAGCTAGTTGCAGGCTTTTAATATACTGTTTTTGTTTGTTTTTTAAATGAAACTTAAATGTTTATAGACATGTTGATAATAGTGCAGTGTACATATAACTGCTCTTTTATTCCTTAATGCTGTAAACCCCACGCCGCAATCTGTTGTGCATATAAACAACTTAGGGATTTTAAAATTAGATTGCACAGTCATAGTGTTGTTGTATGTCTTACTTTGCACCATTGCAGATATTACATGTGTAGGTTAATTTCTTATTGTACTGTAGCTGAAATTGCCCCTGTGCACAAATCACTGTGAGACTAGGGGGTCATTCAGACCCGCTCGCGAGCGCAGGACGCTCGCAAGCGGATCGATGTTGCCCCACTGCGCATGCGCACGACGGAGGGAGCTCCGTCGTGCGCATGCACGAAACCCGGATAGCGACGGGGTAGCCGTCGCTCGGGTCTCGCACCAAAGGGGGCGTGCTGTCGATGTTGATTGACAGTACGCCCGCTTTGGTGGGCGTGCCGGGGGCGTGGCTGCCAGACGGAGGCGTTCCCATGGGAACGCCTACCGTCTGAAGCCGGCCCCACTGACATCACTAGTGATGTCAGTGGGAGTGATTTTGGCTCTGATAGAGCCAAAATCACTCCAGGGCTTGCGGCAGCGAGACCCTACCGCAGGGTCTCCGTTGCAAGCCCGATGGTCGCGAAGGTCTTGACCATCGCGACCATCATCATGGACGCTCGCATAAGCTATGGGTGGTCACCCACAGCTATGCGAGTGTCCAGGAGGACGCTCCATTTTCATGTAGGATCGCCCTGATTCAGAGCGAGCACTCTGGTCAGAGCGTCCGGCTCTGAATCAGGCCCACAGTCCCTAGAGTATATCAGCATTTTTTCATGGATCCCCTAGGCCACAGTTTCTTATTCAAAAATGTAGCAAATCTATGAAATTAAGTTAATTGTGCTTACCTACACCTCTGTCCACAGATATTATTATTGGTAGTCACCAGCACTGGTTCTGCCTATCACATTGAGCATAAATAATTTGATTTGGTCCTGGACCACAAACCCGTGACACCTCTGCAAGTGCCCCAACAGATTGATTAGAACACTCAACAAGGGACCTCTTGTTGAGTGTTCTGTGTAACTGATTTATTTAATCAGCTTATAGGGCAGTGATTTAATAACCATGATAAAGGAATCCCCCCTGCTTTGCAACTAGCCGAAGCTGAACAATCATTACATTACATATCTATATTATATCAGTCCTTTAAACATTGAATAGCTGTCAAGATTTAATTGGATCCTACAGAGTTCAAAATACAAAGGTTCTGCAGCATGCTGGGAAAAAGCTGAAATATATTGATTTCTTAATCTAAATGTGTAAAATATTTCTCATCATTAATTCATGTTGCTACACTGCATTTTTTTTATTGTACTACAGATTTTTTACGTTTTGTAGTTGTGGACAGGCGGCTACAATCACTGATGTCATTGGTTCTTGAGTAAAAGTTTCACACAATTATCCATATATTCCTATGAGCTTTTGTTCAGATCCATTTTCCAGCCTTCTAGCAGCACACAGACACTACAGTAGTTTAGGTCTGAAACTAACATTAATATTTTTTTCTTAAATGAATATTGAACAGTAAACTTTATTACACAGTCCTATTTCATCTTTGTTATTATAATGCTGCGTTATTTTACCCAAAGGGAATATAATGAAAGTTTGCAATTTCATCCCTCATCTGCAGTCCTTCCAGTGAGCTTGGTAGAGAGCCAAGTCATACTCAGAAGTCAATAACAATTAATTGTGAAGCACAAGGCATACATTCAGGGCATGTCATGTTGTGTAAATGAACCTAACTGCCCACTTCACATGTCCACCCATTTCACTAAGCAGTGGGCAAATAGTGACTTACTCTATCTGGGGTCTGAGGGGACTTCCCAAATTTCAGGAGTTCTCTAGACATTACAATGGGAAAATGTAATTCCATGCTCTTCCCTGAAAAATATATATCTTTGCACAATAATAGGTGCATGGAATCACAATACATATTTTGCAGCTTTGTAAATTAGTAATATTTATGCACACTGCACTTGTTTTGTTAAATAAAATTGTACATTGCACATATCACAAATTTTATATCCATGTGAATAGAAATATGCAAGACTACTGTATTTACTATCAGGGGTAGCTATAGTGATCAAGCCACCTCAATTGTATTATTTTCATTATTCATTTAATGTCTGTCATACAATCCTTAAAAATGGGACACTCTTACATAGGTTCCGGGGCTGGCTCGAGTGGATATCGGCAGTCTGTGAAAGCTACAAATGTATATTTTTACCCTCACAGTCTGAGCAAACTTTAAGACTCATGCAAGTACATATTAAATCCAGAGTTAGTCCTTTTAAAGTTACCATATATATTAGTCAGCCCTCTGTATTTGTATGCAGGGGAGTAACTAGAACATTGTGGGCCACATAGCAAGATCTTAAGGTGAGGACAATGTAAACAAATAAAGGCTGCAGGTGAGCCTCATGGTCCAGTCTTCATCCCGGGCAACGCCAGCTATCCCAGCTAGTGACAAAAATGGAATTATTTGGCTTCCGAGCAGTCCCATCAGACAAGTGCAAGGGGGCCTGCTGTGCTGCCCCCAATAAGTGGCACCCCTAGGCATGTACCTCATGTAACTAGTGGGAAATCCACCACTGCTGACTATGCAAGGTATTATTTTGAACATACCTTCAAATCATACTTACCCATTCTTCCAGAATGTAAGCATGATTCCTGAATTTTGTGACGGTATTCTATTCTTTTCTCCCTGAACCTTTCCACTTCCACAGTAAAGGTGGCAGAGAGAGAGCTTGATGACTTGAATCACTGCAAGTCATGCAGTCGAGGTCCCAACTTTAGTGACATGATATCACACTTTACGGCATCAAGAGCTGAAGTGGCCCACGATTATGTGAATTGTGTCCTGCCTTTACACTTGGACCTCCCTTCTCGGCATGGTGCCTACCTGCAAAATGCCTGCTGCTTGGATGCTTAAGCATCATCTAACATATAAAGAGCTTGACCAAACTTTTGCCAGCTAGCTAGATCCTTCAGTGCTGGGACTATTTTGACCAGCGAAAGAGAAATTTAGGAAGCAACATGTATACACAAATTGCCAATTTGTCTACAGTTTCCCGAACATAAATTTTAGAAGCAAATGGAAAATAACTATAAAAGTTAAATAAGAGACCAAATGTTTATGAGCATAAGTTCAGTATGGTTAATGACAGGATGCCCATGGAGGATGTGGGAAGAGTCGTATTATTGCCTATCGTTGGGCACTATGTTTACTTGCTACATCCAGTGATGGAACTCTTGGGGACAGCAGAAGAATTTGTCTCTTGCCACCATGTGTGCAAGGGGGAGTGGAGTAATACCTGCATCTCTGGTCCTGGGCTGTTTGCACATTGCGTACCCATCTTTGAGATGCAGTTCAAGAGCAAGACCAGCGGTTAGTCTTTTACAAGGGGGGGTGTCATGGATTCACATAATTGTCCAAGTGCAAAGTGAAATCTGATTATCCTGCCTCCATGCACTGTGGCTGAACTTGTGCAACTGTCTACAGCACCTTCTCTCCTTTAACCTAACAATTCCAACGCTTCTGCAATGTGTTTTCCTAATTCAACAAAACCACTTAGTTCATGACACATGAACACCAATTTGCTCTATAAACGCTGTCATCATCATAAGGGAATGGGATTGAAATGCCAGCAGCTGTTTAGCTGGTTCAAATCCCGACAGCGGATGCCCGACAGGATCAAGATCCCGACAGGGGCAGGTAAGTACCCTAACCTCCCCTGTCCACCCCCTAACCCTAACTATTCCTTTTTGGTGCCTAACCCTAACCTCCCTCCTTAGTGCCTAACCCTAACCTACCCCAGGGGATGCCTAACCCTAACTCCCCCTTACTGCTCCCTAAACGTAACCCTCCCAGGGGGGTGTCTAACCCTAAACTTTCCCTGAGGCTGCCTAACCCTAACCCTGCCCCCTAGGGGTGCCTAACCCTAGACTTCCCCCCCAAACCTAACCCTAACCCCGCTAGACTCCCTAATCCTAACCCTCCCCCTGCGGCTAACGCTAAGGGCCCTCTGTACTCACCTTAGTTCGGGATGGCGTCCTCAGCATTCCGGCGTCGGGATTATGACAGGCGTCGGTATTTTGATGCCTATCATAAATCCCTAGCCGGCATTCCGTTGTCGGGATTGTGACTGGCGGCCTTGTGGCCGCCAGTCACATGACTACATCCCATCATAAGCACTAAGGGGTCTATGTACTAAGGCTTGGAGAAAGATAAAGTGGATGTAGATAAAGTAACAACCATCCAGCTCGTTGTTGTAATTTTTCAAACAGCCTGCAACATGACAGTTAGGAGCTGATTGGTTGGTACTTATCTATTTCCACTTTATCTCTCTCCAAAGCTTAGACCTTGGTTCCCAAAACATCTAGGCTCGGGTAAATAATTAATCCGTATGCTATATGTGTATGTGCAAGGGGTGAACACAGGGGAGTTTTAAGAGAGGAGGGGGCCCGTGTGCACTCCTCGTGCGGTGCC
Source organism: Taudactylus pleione (assembly GCA_031769625.1). Taxonomy (NCBI): domain Eukaryota; kingdom Metazoa; phylum Chordata; class Amphibia; order Anura; family Myobatrachidae; genus Taudactylus; species Taudactylus pleione. The sequence continues at coordinate 5,813,506 of JAUIMM010000518.1, forward strand.
CCCTCCTCTCTCCCTGGTGGCTGGCAGCCGACTGACGTGGCTGGCCAGCCACCGGAGCATTAGTAGACTCCGGGCACTAGAGTGTGCACGGAGTCTACTGCACACTCCGAGGTCCCACGTCGGGTGTCACTGCTGCTCAGAACACCTGCAAAATGGCCGCCGTGGCCATTTTTCCGGTGTTCTGAGCAGCAGTGACACCCGACGCGGGACCTCGGACAGGTAAGTTTTAAAAAAAATATGGGTGCAGTGTGTGCGGTGCGGGGCCCCCTGGACCCGGGGGCCCATGTGCCATGCACACACTGCACCCATTATAGATACGCCACTGGGTGAACAGTGGTAAAGTCAGTGCCCTCCAAAACATTGCTATGAGGCCTAGAGTCCCCTAGTAATACCTCTGTTTGATGGTACGAGTGCTTGTGGTATAGTCAGCGTAACACTGTTATAGTAAAGCATAAACTTATTCTAAAAAGAGGGAAAATCAATTAACTCCCTCTAAATCTTTGGCTTAGAGCAGCTATCCTTTATGACCTACCAGTTTCTTTATTTCTATTGAAAACATGGTTTTGCCTAATCACAATACATACAGTATTTGAGTGTGTGCATACATGTTCAGTTTTATAATGTGTACATTTCCAGTTTTATGTTCAGTCGTTTTGTTTGAGAATTTCTTTCATCCCATATTTGACATACAAAAACATAAAGTTACAATCAGCTTTTTTCTGTCTTCTTGCATACATGATTATTTAGCAAACAAGCAGCCTAGCAAGTTATGGTGTGCCCAGGCATGCCAGCCTAGATCAAGTGCAAAATACTCCTCAGGCTCATATTAAACATCTTGCCTGCACCAGTAGGAAGGTGGCTATGCTCTTGACAAATGTTAGAAAATGAAATGACACATACAGTGCATTCAGGACCAATTTTACTGCTTTCCATGTGTTATTTTTATAATGGCTTAGGCGAGATGGGATCAATATTAATATTCTTCATTATCATATTGAAGCTGAAATATACTGTATATACAGTGCATCCGGAAAGTATTCACAGCGCGTCACTTTTTCCACATTTTGTTATGTTACAGCCTTATTCCAAAATGGAATAAATTAATTTTTCTCCTCAAAATTCTACACACAATACCCCATAATGACAACCTGTAAAAAGTTTTTTCGAGATTTTTGCAAATTTAATAAAAAAAAAAAAACTTAAGAAATCACATGTACATAAGTATTCACAGCCTTTGCTCAATACTTTGTTGATGCACTTTTGGCAACAATTACAGCCTCAAGTCTTTTTGAATATGATGCCACAAGCTTGGCACACCTATCTTTGGGCAGTTTCGCCCATTCCATTTTGCAGCACCTCTCAAGCTCCATCAGGTTGGATGGGAAGCGTTGATGCACAGCCATTTTCAGATCTCTCCAGAGATGTTCAATCGGATTAAAGTCTGGCTGGGCCACTCAAGGACATTCACAGAGTTGTCCTGAAGCCACTCCTTTGATATCATGGCTGTGTGCTTAGGGTCGTTGTACTGCTGAAAGATTAACCGTCGCCCCAGTCTAAGGTCAAGAGCGCTCTGGAGCAGGTTTTCATCCAGGATTTCTCTGTACATTGCTGCATTCATCTTTCCCTCTATCCTGACTAGTCTCCAAGTTCCTGCCGCTGAAAAACATCCCCACAGCATGATACTGCCACCACCATGCTTCACTGTAGGGATGATATTGGCCTGGTGATGAGCGGTGCCTGGTTTCCTCCAAACAGAACGCCTGGCATTCACGCCAAAGAGTACAATCTTTGTCTCTCATGGTCTGAGAGTTCTTCAGGTCCATTTTTGCAAACTCCAGGTGGGCTGCCAAGTGCATTTTACTAAGGAGTGGCTTCCTTCTGGTCACTCTACCATACAGGCCTGATTGGTGGATTGCTGCAGAGATGGTTGTCCTTCTGGAAGGTTCTCCTCTCTCCACAGAGGAATGCTGTAGCTCTGACAGAGTGATCATCGGGTTCTTGGTCACCTCCCTGACTAGGGTCCTTCTCCCCCAATTGCTCAGTTTAGATGGACAGCCAACTGTAGGAAGAGTCCTGGTGGGACCGAACTTCTTTCATTTACGGATGATGGAGACCACTGTGCTCATTGGGACCTTCAAAGCAGCAGATATTTTTCTGTACCCTTCCCCAGATTTGTGCCTCGAGACAATCCTGTCTCGGAGGTCTACAGACAATTCCTTGGACTTCATGCTTGGTTTGTGCTCTGACATGCACTGTTAAGTGTGGGACCTTATATAGACAGGTGTATGCCTTTCAAAATCATATCCAATCAACTGAATTTACCACAGGTGGACTCCAATTAAGCTGTAGGAACATCTCAAGGATGATCAGTGGAAACAGGATGCACCTGAGCTCAATTTTGAGCTTCATGGTAAAGGCCATGAATACTTATGTACATGTGATTTCTTAGTGTGGTTTTTTTAATTAAATTTGTAAAAATCTCAAAAAAACTTTTTACACGTTGTCATTATGGGTACTGTGTGTAGAATTTTGAGGACAAAATGAATTTATTCCATTTTCAAATAAGGCTGTAACATAACAAAATGTGGAAAAAGTGACACGCTGTGAATACTTTCTGGATGCACTGTATATATATATATATATATAGAGATAGATAGATAGATAGATAGATAGATAGATAGATAGATAGATAGAAATAGCACGGCCAGCACTCCTCCAACATCATTATGCATATATCAATGCAGCAGGTGCCCACCAAGGCAGCCGGACACACTGCCGGCAGACATAGACAGAAGCAAGTAGTCGGCGGCACTTTCATCAGGGTGCAAGACATATATAAACAAGACTTACCAGCTTAAATCCCCTCTGTACTGTCCATGGCACCGAAGGGCCGGCAGGTCACGGCAAACGTTGTCACATCATCGGCGTCACAGAGGTCCAGACATGTGATCTCCTACAAGTGCAGTGATTGGTAAATATGTTGCTAGGACACAATCAGGGTACTGTATAATCAAATACTGAACATTCAGCTAGATATACAGGGAAATCCCTAATAAATGGTCCATATACTAACACCAAAAAAAGGGGGCGTTGCTATACCGAAGATACTGTACACTATATACATTAAATCAGCCAAAACAGTATACACTGATAAATAAACACAATATAATAGCTAACATAGATAGACAAACAGGAATATTCAAATACTTGCCATATATGCTGCATCAAAGGTGTCCCATGAATAATAAAAACAATGTATTGACAGATTCAAAGAGAAATTCTACTCAAAACAGCCGTATAGCCACATAAATGATGATCACATATTGCAGAGACTAGGGGGTATATTTATCAAAGTTCGTTTTTACTTTCGATTTGATTTTCGATTTAGCTCACCTCAAATGGAATCAAATCGAAAGTACAAATCCCTCTTCAAATCCCTCACTTACTAAAATTCGATTTTAGAAGCATTTTCTAAATCGAATTCGATTTGGTTCAGTTTGGAACAGTGATTTGCTGTTCGATTTTGCATGTTCATGTACAAATCGAACAGCAAATCCCACTTCAAAACGAACTGCAAATCACCGACTGACTAGAACTGCTAGCACTTCATTTTGACACAGATGCATGTATACATTAGTGAGACGCCTGCATGTATCTTACTGTAAAAAGCTTAGAAAGAGTTAAAAGTAAAAAAAAAAATGATGTGGGGTTCCCCCCTAAAACAGGACCAGCCCCGGACTTTTCAAAAGCCAGTCCTGGTTGTGTAAGTACAGGGAATAAATTGTGTCAATGGTGGGAACCGCAGAATAAACTTTAATAACCCTGCGGCTCTCCATTGACTTCAGTGGAGGGAGTCATTCATTGGCCGAGAGAGGCGGGGGCTGACCTCTCTCAGCCAATGAACACTCAGATACGGCTCTACAAAGGGTAGAGCTGCATCTGAACTCTTCATTCGGGAGGTAACAACCATCGTGGTTGTTACCTAGTTCGTGGTTCATGTTTATTTGTTTTTTTCTTGTTTTACCAAGACCATGGATGCCTACGGGGAGAAGCGGACCTGTCCAGGTAATATAGGTGAGTATGTGTGAGTGTGTATGTATGTATTAAAACTTTACTATCATGGTGTGTGTGTGTATTGTGTTTATTTAAACATTTCTTTACAGGTGAACTACAGGTTCCAGCAGGCCCTTAATGTCCCGCATGCTGGTACTTGTGGTTCTCCAAGTACCAGCATGCGGGGGAGGCTTGCTGGGACCTGCAGTACTACTGTAAAGACAATGTTTATACACTTATTTTTTTTTACTCAACACCTACACTATCAACCCACCACCTACTGGCGGCGGGGATAGCCCCGGGCTATCAGCCTAGGCCAGGGGTGCCCTGGAGAGGGGGACCCCTTTATCGGGCAGGTCCCCAGCTCCCCAGGGATCCCTGCCCTGGGCTGACTAGCAGTCAGGGCTGATACTGCGGCTGGGGGGCCCGGTGAAAAGACTCCCCTAGCTGTGGCATCAGCCCCCCGCTAGGAAAGATCCGGTGCTGGTTCTGGAGATTACAGGGGAACCTTATGTATTATTTCCCCTGTAATTCCAGAAACAAGACCGGCTCAGAGCCCAATGCTGGTTGTGCTTAGTACAGTGGAACCCGTTACCCTACGCAATTTTTTCCCTGTACTTACACAACCAGGACTGGCTATGAAAAGTCCGGGCTGGTTCTGTTTTAGGGGGACCCCACATAATGTTTTTTCTAAATGTAACTCTTTCTAAGCTTCTAAAGTAAGATACATGCATGCCTGTCACTGATGTATGCATGTATCTGTGTCAATCCGACCTGCTCATGCTAAAATCGAAAGCATAAAGCAGGTCTATTCATTTGGGGATTTGAAGTTCGATTTTGTGTTCGATTTCAAATCGAAAAATAGTAAATAAGGGATCTGTGTGTTGGTCTATATAAAAGTACCGATGTTCAATTTTGAGTGCGATTTGAGTAAAATTCGGTATTAAGTTCGATTTTACATTCGATTTGGCCTTTAGTAAATATCCAAATGCAAAATGGAATGAAATTCCAATGCAAATCGAATGTCAAATTACACTAAAGCAAAATCGAACTTTAGTAAATTTACCCCCAGATGCTTTAACTCCAAACAGGAAAGGTGCAGTTCTGCAAAAAAATGGGGAATGTGTACATGGCACTTTCAGGTTTCTATTTTACATATATCCTGTGAGGTGGAGGTGTACGACATCAGTACCTTATAGATATACAGTATATATATGTTTTTCGACCTGTTGTTACATCTGCCTGTACACCCCAGCTTCCATTTTATGTATTTGTTTTTATATTTAATTTCATTAAATGGTTTAATCTTCACCGTGACCATTTACCATGATGTCGGGAGTTTAAGTTACCTTATTCTCCTTAAAGAAACACAGATGTGAGCATTTATGCTCCTTAGAGAGTGAGTATGGTACTCATTGTTTAAGTTCATGTGATTGCATGATTGCCCTTTCGAATCTCATTTTATGGGGGAAATATTACGGTTTAAAGATACCTTCATGTGTGGCCCTTTTGCACCTTTCTTGTAACTTCAGCACACATCATCATATCTACAGTATATAGATTAAGAAAGTGTCCCAAGATTTTGCGGCATAATCTCATATACTAATCAGACCTACTACACTATGATATATTTTTTTGTTGTTTCAATTCACATTACTTCTTCGAGATACATCTGAACACAGGACATCTGAAAGGAAGATTTGAAATCTACCATTGGACATCACAGAATGGACTTTTAAGTATAACTGGACTTGTTTATTTTATGTTGGATTGCACTGAGCGCCGTTACCCAGAAATTTCATATTTATAGATGCACTTATATAAGGGTGAGGTGGCCCTTATTTTTCTGTTTGGCTGCATAAGTGCTCTTTTGCGCCTCAGGTGTCTACAATCTTTTATATTTTTTTATATTATTTTTTTATATTGTTGAAAAACAGTCATTAACTGACACAGAAACAGCTGTGTAGGAGGCTTAAATCTGGGTGAGGAACAGCCAAACTCTGCTACAAAGGTGAGGTTGTGAAAGACAGTTCATGTCACAGGTCATACACCATGGCAAGACTGAGCACAGCAACAAGACATAAGGTAGTTATACTGCATCAGCAAGGTCTCTCCCAGACAAAGATTTCAAAGCAGACTGGGGTTTCAAGATGTGCTGTTCAAGCTCTTTTGAAGAAGCACAAAGAAACGGGCAATGTTGAGGACCGTAGATGCAGTGGTCAGCCAAGGAAACTTAGTGCATCAGATTAAAGACACATCGTGTTTACTTCCCTGCCAAATCAGAAGATTTCCAGCAGGGCCATCAGCTCAAAACTGCCAGAAACCAGTGGGACCCAGGTACAACCATATACTGTTTGCATAAGTCTGGCCAGAAGTGGTCTTCATGGAAGAATTGCGTCCAAAAAGCCATGCCTTTGATGTGGAAACAAGGCCAAACAACTCAACTATTCACAAAAACATAGAGACTGGGGTGCAGAAAAATGGCAGCAGGTTCTCTGGACTAATAAGTCAAAATTTTAAATATTTGACTGTAACAGAAGGCAGTTTGTTCGGCGAAGGGCTGGAGAGTGGTACAATAACGAGTGTCTGCAGGCAATAGTGAAGCATGGTGGAGGTTCTGCATTTCAGCAAATAGAGTTGGGGATTTGGTCAGGATCAATTGTGTCCTTAATGCTGAGAAATACAGGCAGATACTTATCCATCATGCACTACCATCAGGGAGGCGTCTGATTGACCACAAATTTATTCTGCAGCAGGACAACAAACCAAAACATACAGCCAATATCATTAAGAACTATCTTCAGCGTAAAGAAAAACAAGGAGTCCTGGAAGTGATGACATGGCCCACACAGAGCCCTGATCGCAACATCATTGAATCTGTTTGGGATTACTTGATGAGACGGAAGGATTTGAACAAGCCTACATCAACAGAAGATCTGTTGTTAGTTCTCCAAGATGTTTGGAACAACCTCCCTGCCGTGTTTCTTCAAAAAACATTTTCCACACCTGCCTTAAAATTTTGCACAGTACTGTATATATATATATATATATATATATATATATATACAGTACTGTGTAACAGTTTTAGGCATGTGTGTGCACAGGTATCGGTATAATACACAAGTGTTCAAAAATGAAACAAAGCATATTCAAAAAGCCCTCCCCATCCAAAATATATGAGTGGCAACCCATCAATCAGTGATATGCATGTTGGTGAACCATGCATGTGAAATAAAAATAGAGAGTGACAAATAGCGCCTAATAGTGTATATATTATATAAATAGTGATTAGGATATAGATCCAACACTTATCTTTTTTAGGGGTTTCTTTGGTCCAATAACCATCATATACGATATTTAGGATATATAAAATTAAAGAAGAAATACAAAATAATGTGTATGATTTACATACTGCACATTTAGGATATCAACAGTAAATATTTCAGGTAATAAGGAACCAGTCATTCCCACAATTGAATATCCACAGACAAATTATTACAACAAAAAAACAAAAATAGGTATCACACATACAAGAATAAAAATTATATATAGCTTATCAGTCCATATAGGAAGATCAGGATACAGCATCAGTCCCAACGCATTTCATTCTAGACATATGACTTCATCATGGGGATAGACATGCTGAGTGAACCGCTCATATTTATAGTAGGCATACTAAACAAGATGGATGACACCTGTGGCCCAGATCGGTGACCAGGAAAATGGCCGCTGTGCGTTCCACCAGCATAGACAATATGGCCGCCATGTGTTACATCTGGTGGAATTGAATGAAAATAAGCACCAAGCACTTTAGTACAACTGCAGTGGTTTTGAGACGTAACTACAGAAGTTGTACACATCTAAATTGTTGCCACGAAACCAGGCTAGACATCCGGGTTAATGGAGATCTCTGAGGCGGAAGTGACATGGACTGACCATCAACCAGTTCGGCAGAAGTAAAGCGGAGCGGGGCTCCCGCATCCCACCACCGGATTAAACACTATTATCTTGCTAGGTGTATAGGACTTATGAATTCAGTGGATTGTGTATCTGTTTTATTTTTTATATAACTTGTGTAGTTATGATAGTAGTGATAATGCTGATCTTAATAGACCCTTTATCCTCCACAACTCACATACAGCAGTCAGCCACCAGTTAACACAAGGACAAGACCTGTGTGTTTCCAAAGCTACTCTGACTTTATTTTGGACAGACAGATTATTTTATAGCACTCAAATTAACATAGACAAATAAATCTAGTCTGCACATGTGTAACAAATTTTCTTATCTACCTAATTAAAATATATATGAATATATTTAGCATATTCTAAGCATTACATACATCGTCAGTAGATGGCAGTATTGCCTAACTTATCAATAAATGAATATCAGTACTATCTATATCTATAAATCTATATAACATTTCTCAAGGGATTTATTAGCTATGGCTAGTCTCAGAGACAATACATCGTTGGTATAAGGCAGTCTCTTGACAACATACACCATTGTTCTCATTAGGACCATATAATCTCTTATCTTTCCTGTCATATAACTCAGACTTGAATACAAAGGATGAATACACTCTACTATAGTCTAAAATTGGCTAACATAAGTTATTTCTATATGAATACATACCTAAGAGCTAGAATAGATAGATAATGAATGAGGCCCTTCTCAGGCACATTGTCTCACACAGAATATCATTTCTTCTTAGCATTTGAACACAAAATGGAGTCATGCTTTAACATGATTCTTCACTTTATCAATTCCCTTCTCTTTGTTCAAATCTACACCCTAGTTCCTTCCTTTTCCTATTCATTGGTTCCTAAGAAGACACTACTTCACATATCTGCACTATAAGAGTCACAATACATGGAATTCTGTAAATTCATTCACATCTTCATACGGGAATCAATGCTCAACCTCACTTAAAAATAATAAACACAAGTTTCATCAACTAGCGGGCATGCAAAGCATTTTCATTACCTCGCATTCCCTCTACCTGGTGAAACCTTCCTTATCCCTATATATGTATATATAAAAAATATCATATATAAATTATAGAGTATAAAAAGCATGAATCATAATGAAGCAAAATATGTTTCAAAGTTCGTGTTAAAACTCCAATACTGATTAATTGCAATCAAGACATGAACCAATTCCCTCTGGTTGTCTTGTGTGGCACTTTTCACAGTAGTAAGTCTTTGTCTGGTACAATGGGGTAGTAAGATTGAAAGCCAATCCAATTATCGCAGGTTCTTTATGAGTCTTCTTTTTATCTAAGAACAACATTTCAGTGTAAGTATTTTCTTAATCAGTCAAATTAAAACTTTTATTATCACATAACAGCAATAACAGTCCTTTCCCAATTAACTGTAATATTCCCATAAACCAGCCACCTATGCCCTCAAACCAGTTCCCTGGTTTCAGCCATGAGAACCACATATAGAACTATTCATCTTCATGATTATCTTTGTCAAACTGATTCTTTAACTCTTTAACTTGGGATAAGTGGTCTTCAATGGCCTCATCCACTTCATATGTATCATTAATATAATTACAACAGGCGGCTTTTACAATCATACAATTGAGCAATGTTATCTAACAATTTGGCTAAATCTATAACAAGTGAAAATACTTTTTTTTTCTTTTTATGCAACACCTATTGACCCATGATATATCTATTAGGTTCCTTGGGACTGCTCTTCTTCTCCTTGGTTGTAGCTTCTGTATATCATTAGGTGATATAATCTGTATAAAAGGTTTTACTGTAGGTATTAACTGGCCTAAAGTACAGTTACCATACCCACCATATTGAAGCCACTTATATACCTTTCGTTCATATAGATACTTTATACTTCCTGGTAACGTGTATGGAATATTATGCACTGCTACCTAAAAGTTTATCAATGCATGTTTCACTACTTGTGGGTCTGGGGTTATACCTGCTTGGTCTAGAGATTATTCACATTTGTGCATTAAATTTAGCCAATTCCACCATTCCTGGGCTGTCTCTGCTATCTGTATTCGCATCCCAGTTAGTGATGAAAATACTACTACCATCATTATCATAATCACAACTAAAAACTTTATAGCCTTGGGTCCGAGTAAGGTTTACCTTAGTATGGGCACAATTTACTTGTCCTAGTCATAAGGGGGTTGCTTTTAAACTTACAGTCTCTTCATCTATATTACCTCACCCTGTGATTATGTAACTCTTTTTAGTTATGGGTGTTTCAAAACAAAAGTATGGATCTTGTGCCATAGTAATCATCATAAGAGGCACAGACTTCTGAGCATATGCCTTACTGAACTTTTCTTTTCCAAAACCAAGGGCCAAAAATTCAGTCATTAAGAGGGACTCTTACCCAATTCATGGATGTTGCTGCTATTGGTGAATATGTGCAAACCCAACAGTTCTTTTGTCCTAGACTTTGGGCTGCTTTGTAATATGACTGTACAAAAGAATTAGCCCAAGGTTCAAGTAAGCTCCCTCTTAGCTCTACTGTCAGTATTTATCTCACGTGTACAATTTTGACACCCATCATATCTCATAGGATCAATTATCAGTGACCAAGTAAAAGTCACAATAACAACCATTAGTATAGCAAAATACATTATGCATCCCCAAAGGCCTTTGTCAGGATTTGGGCCTAAGAGGTTATAACTGTACATAATAATGAATGATTGCTGGATAATACTTCCTTTGTAACTTTCTTGCAAATGGGAAGCGTGAATCCACGTATCCTTGCCAGATAATTTTACTGAGGTCACTGTAGTCAACATGACTTGGTAAGGAAATTCGAATCATGGGTCTAATCTTTTCCTCAGTGTTTCCTTATGACCACCCAGTCTCCAGGCTCCAGATTACAGGTTTTTCCTAAGAAACTGGTATCTGGAATATAGGTAGACACCTGGTGGTATATTTTGGTTAGTTCTTGTTGCAAGTGAATGACATACTGTGTGAAACCTGCAAGTTCATGCTGCAATTACTGAGGAAAATAACATTCTGTTCTAACTAGAATGGAACTATGTCTGACTGAAAATCCCTAGGTCTGACAGTGTACATCCTAGTATCTCCCCTATGAAAAGGATACCTTGGTCATTTTAAATTTACTTCTGGTATCCCAAATCTGCATACAACTTCTTGTAACAGTTTCTTTATAAATTATCTTAGCATTTGCTGCCCAACAAGGCAATGGTCTATTTGAAAACACGTTCGTTTACGCCAGAAAATACGCATACCCAGAATACTTAAGTAACTGGATGAAATCAATCTATAATCTCTTGAAGGGATAATATGTCTGTGGGGTACCTTCTTACTGGTACCTTGACCACCTTTCCTGGTTTGTGCAAATCACTGTTTACACACCCTGCAACATAGGCCTGTGTAGCCTGACTGAAGCCTGGGGCTATCTAGCGCTTCTTGGCTATTCTCACCATAGCGTCTCTAGACTGGTGAGTGTTTCCAAGAAGTATTTGGGCTAAGACTGGGAACAGACAGAGATGGTGCTCAACCATGCATTCGTAACCCTGAAGTCGTGCATCTAGTCTTTTCCAAGTTTCTACTTCTGTCCGTGGAGCCTGAGCCTGCAACTTTTTAAGAAGGTCCAGGTCCAATGTCTGTGGTCTTATAGCCACCAGTATTAAATTATCAGGTAGGGGTTTTACTGCGGCCTGCTTGGCGACTTGGTACTAAGGCATTTCCTTTCACTTCTGGAGTCATTTTTCTGGTGTGTGCTTCGACCTTATTTAAAACTAAATTTTTAGGCAATTGAAAAGCAGCAACAAAAATGCAATACAATCGGCATAATCTGTATGCAACTCACCCTTTACATAATAACATGATCTATCAAAAAAGGTTGCATAGATTGAAAACAATCATGGTCATGAGTGAAAAAAATTAAAAAGTAAGGTTGTTTTATTTTCCTATCCCATAGCCATCTCCTGCATTATCATCTGCATCATTATTTTTCACCTCTTTTTGTACACTGCTGTAATAGAATAGCTGTGTTCAAGCCTATATTAAATTAATGTTACTCCATACTTGGTGAAACTGGCAGCTAAGTGGTCTCTATATTGTTTTTGTTGTCCGTGTGTATAACATAGACACACTAAGGAGTAAATTTAGAACAATAAATACTGTTAAAAAATCTTATCTCTTTGGGCCATACTTGCCTACTTTTGAAAAAGCATTTCAGGGAGATTGTGAGAGCAGCACCTATGAGCGCGGCGGTAAAGTGGGCGTGTACTGCTACATCTGAGAGGTGTGCCATAAAATTGATTTACATCCACATGTAAATGAGCCCCAAAGCAGTTAGTAAGATCTACTTGATGATGAAAATATACTGATTCTTCTCAGAAAATACATGTAACCATAGGGATCATTGTGCCTTATAACCAATGCAGGAAAATTATACTAATGATCCCATTTGAAAGTATATATCTCTGTTTTTTCTTTTATAGAACAGTATCATAGTGGGGTAAGGTGAAATGAGGGAGATTGCTGGACTCTTCAAGGAGACAGGGAGATTGCTGCTATTTCAGGGAGTCTCCCTCACAGTGAGGGAGGGTTGGCAAGTATGCTTTGGGCTCTACTAACTTAAACCCTTAGGGGTCTATTTACTAAGCAGTGTTAGGAGAAGTGAAAAGTGAAGAGTGAAAAGTGATAAGGTGCCAGCCAATCAGCTCCCAACTGTCATTTTTCAAACACAGCCTGTGAGATGGCAGTTAGGAGCTGATTGGCTGGCACCTTATCACTTTTCAATCTTCACTTTTCACTTCTCCTAACTCTGCTTAGTAAATAGACCCCTAAATCTTTATGTCAGCAGAGTATTAAGTCATAGTAGACCTGTACTGATTAACCCTTCTCCTGCCTATGTTCTATATATGCAGGGACATTTTATTCTGCTGATATCGCTGCAGCAATTAACATCTCAGTGTACATCTTTCAACTGCTTAAAAAAAAAACATTACTAGTCAGTTTGTAAAACTGTACAGCACTATATGTGATGACCCATTGTTTTTCATCAGTGTCAGTGTGCTTTTCACTGACCCCTCTTTTGGATAACTGAAAATCACCACTTCCACCTTTTTTTTCTTATGTTACATTAAATCTACAATTACAGCTTCTGTCCCACACCATGTAAATGTAATTTTCTCACAGGCATCATCTCCTGTCTCAGGGGCATGGTCTATGACTGCAATCCTGCCTTCCTACGACCCCTGGCTTTGGCAACTCTCATATCTCATTGAGCAATGAGAAAGGCATCAATTCAACCCCTTCTCTTGACTCCACCCCTTCTAATGGGTACCAAATACTTCCTGATTTTTTATTCAGTCAACTACATATTGCAAGGTGGGCTGTATTTCCCCTTCGCGCTAGAGACCTGGAAGTGACATGAGTGAGGGCGGAAGTGCAGTTCCTGCCCATGACAGCCAGCTAGAGAGGTACTTTTTCCCCACTTAAACAAGTTTGTTGTCCCCACGCGGGCTCGCTGCGCTCGCCACGCTTCGGGACCGGTGGTTCGCTGCGCTCGCCACATGGTTATGTTCCCCCTCTATGCCCATTTGGTTGGCAGGGAATGACGCTGGACACTGGCTGATGACGTCAGGGTCCTCTCGGTGAAGGGGATTTAGACTTTACCCATATTGCAAGCTGGACAATCCTTGGTAATTCTAATTCAGACATACCATCATTCAACTCAGGAGTAATAAAAACCAATGGCATTTTGTCAGAAACCCCACTTGCATTCAGTTTTTACTTTAATTTCTGGATATATTCTCCGCATTCATGGGTTTTTTCAACATGTTCCTCCTTTTTTTTCCCAATCAGACATTTCCATCACACAATCACACACATATTCTGTAATTTGATTATATTGCTTAATCTCAGTGTCAAATTATATCTGTGTAACTTCACACACTTCTCTGTATTTCAAGCTCACTAATTTCTTTACCGACTACATTTGTAAATCACCACTTTACATTTCAACTTTTTACTTGTGAAAGCTCAGTACCCCCTCCCTTCAGAATTTCTTAAAGTGAAACTGGTAGAACTCTCAGAAACACACAATAGAAAAATGTCATCATCTGATTCAAAATCAATTGCCTTTAACCACTTGCCTGGCACAGTCGTATCAGATACGACCATAACAGACTGGGCTTTCCCTGACATGGTCGTATCTGATACGACCAGTCAGAAACACACAGTGGGCGGCTTGCTGGAAGTTAACTTCCAGCAGCCGCCCATCTCAGAAGGACCTGCCGGTCCCTCTACACCTGTGCCTCCTCCTCCTTTGTTACCCGATCACTGCTGGCCACAGTGATCGGGCCCCGGCGGCACCCCCCTAGAAGCAACAGCCACGGATCATGTAGCCGCTGCTGCTGTGACCCGATCACTGTGGCCAGCAGTGATCGGGCAGCCATTTCAGTAATAGGCAGTAGCGGCAGCTCTGGTAGCCGCCGCTGCTGCTATGTAGCCAGGCTGCTAGCAGGACACACTCCCGCTGCGGCTCTGGATCACAGTGATCAGTGTAATCACTGTGTGAGAGAAGCAGCAGCGGTGGCTCTGGTATCCGCCGCTGCTGCTATGTACCACGGCAGCCCCTCCCACTCCTGTCCGGCCTCAGCTTCACCTCCCCAAGTCCCCATGTGTCCCGATCACTGCTGGCCACAGTGATCGGGCAAAATATAAAAATAGTAATAAAATATGTGTATATATATATATATTATATATATATATATATAACATATATGTATAGATATGCATATATGTATATATATGCATATATATATATATATGCATATGTGTGTGTATGTATATATATATATATATATATAGATATATATATATATATATGTTCTATATATATATATATATATATATATATATGTTCTATATATATATATATTAGGGATGTGCAGGCTCGGATAGGTTCGAGTTTGCACGTTGAGTTCGGATTTTTCCCTCCAAAAAACGGAACTCAGAAAGAGGCTGAACGTCATCTTACAAGGACAAACATCATCATTCCTGGACAAAAGTCCAGGAATGATGATGTTCATCCATGTAAGATGACGTTTAGCCTCTTTCTGAGTTCCGTTTTTTTGGAGGGAAAAATCCGAACTCAACGTGCAAACTCGAACCTATCCGAGCCTGCACATCCCTAATATATATATATATATATATATATATATATATATATATATATATATGTTCGATATATATATATATATATATATATATAGAACGCAAGGCGGCACTCCGTAATAAATGTGTTCACAACCAGAAGATCATTTTGCAACGTTTCAGCGCTTTATTCCGCGCTTTCGTCAAGCATACAAGTCAAACATATAATAGACACTTACCACATATAAATAGTAGTTAGACGCCATGCCTTGCGGAGACCTCACTTCCTGGAGCCGAAAACCGGAAGTCTCCGGACCCGGAAGTGACCTCACCACAGCACAACAGCAACAAACGGTTGCCATGGCTACAATAACACTAAACAAGATACACACACATAAAAACAATACAAACAATCATGTAAAATATATAGAAGTGCTTATTTACAAGCAGGGCAAAACATCACCATAAATGCATAACTACACTGGTGCACAATTGCGTGCACATCAAAGTAAGTAACAACTGATCATTACAAGAACCTAGTCATAGAATATGCTGCACAAAATTGAATAATTAGCAGATCCCTCCTATTAATATCAGACCATCAAAAGATACACAAAAAAAATTAATAACAAATGCGTGTCACATAAGAACTAGATAAAATAAAGGAACAAAGAGTGGCCCCTATACATCTGAAATGGATACAAATAGTGACCTATTTAAACGAAACACTGAAGACCCAGTGTTTCATTTAACCCACGAGGGGAAAGGGAGTCTAAACGCATGATCCATTGTGACTCACACTGTAGCAACTTTCGTCCTCGATCACCACCTCTGATAAGAGGGGGGACGTGGTCGATAATTTTGTAGCGGAGTGCTGAAAGATTATGTCCTGTAATAACAAAATGTCGTGCCACTGGTTGATCACTAGTACCTACGGCAAGGGCAGCCCTAATAGCAGAACGGTGTTGGGCCATCCTTTCTTTCAAAGTACATTCCGTCTTGCCTACATAAATCTTCGAACAAGGGCATGTAATAACATAGACAATAAACTTGGTGGTACACGTTACATGATGTCTAATGGTAAATTTAATACCAGAATACGGGTGGAAAAAAAATGTCCCAGTTTGAAGAGAACGGCAAGTGATACAATTCGGACACCTAAAACACCCCACCTTCGGCGTACCCAAAAAAGACTTGATATTACTAGGCTTGCCCATCGATGAAACATCGTTCTTGACCAGATAATCTCTCAAATTTTTGCCTCTCTGATAACAAGACATCAATTTTTTATTATGTAGCATATTAAGATCCTTATCGGACGTTATAATAGGCCATAATAATTTTGCTTGTTTATTAATATCAGTGCTACGATGATTATATCGATTAATCCAAAGATGTCTATCAATGCTGCGGTCCTTGGTGGAATTTACATCGGTCAATAATTTATCGACAGGGATAGCCAAAGCTTTAGCTTTAGCCTGTTCTAAAACACTCTTCTGATACCCTCTCTGCAGAAACTTAGCATACATCATATCCACCTGTTGTAACGCTACAACCCTGTCAGGTGCAATCCTTAAAGCTCGCAAAAATTGAGAGTAAGGCAAGGCATTTTTCAAAGGGACAGGGTGTGCACTGCTTGCCAATAGGATGTTATTTCTATCAGTCGGTTTTGCAACAGGGAAGGCACTAGACGACCATTACTTTTAGTTATAGTAACGTCAAGAAAATTTACGCAATGCATGTCAATAGAATACGTGAATTTAACAGGATCTATGCGCCTATTGTATGAGTCAATCAAATCAGCAAACGACTGTTGCGAACCTCGCCAGACTATAAAAAGGTCATCGATGTATCGATAATACGCTACGATGTTATTGGCCACACTCGGATCAGAAAAAAATACATCAAATTCAACCGCAAACATAAAGGCATTCGCGTACGATGGGGCCACATTGGACCCCATCGCACAACCGGATACCTGCAAAAAAAATTGTCCATCGAACATGAAATAATTACGAGTTAATACCAATTCCAACAACTGTAGAAAAAGCTCTACAGGAGGTCTCTTATATAATGGATTATTGGTAATGAGCAATTTAGTAGCCTGTAATCCTTGGTCGTGAGGAATACAAGTATACAAATTGCAAACGTCGACTGAGCATAAACACAGTCAAAGACAAATCTGGTAATGATTTCAAGGACACCAACAAACTATTCGTGTCCTTCAAAAAGGTGGGCCTAGCCTGTACACATGGTTGCAACAGAGCATCTAGATATGTGGAGATGGTCTGATATAATGATCCTCGGGCTGCAATAATAGGACGTCCCGGTGGCTTCACCGGGTCCTTATGTATTTTCAGAATTAAATAGAACAGAGGTCTGATGGGGAACCTAACCTCCAAGGCCTTCTTGATAGATGCTGAAATAAACCCTTGTGTGCAAAATACTGTCAATAAAGAATCTATTTCTTTTTTAAAATTACAAGTCGGATCTACTGAAAACTTTCTATATGTATCTAAATCGCCAAGCTGTCTATATGCCTCTGCCTTGTAATCACATAGGTTAAGTACCACAATCGCCCCTCCCTTATCCGCCTGGCGGAACACCACATCGTCATACATGGATAACTGCTTAAGAGCCAATTGCTCATCTTTATTTAAATTCCTGAACTTGGGTTGAAAAGTATTCACATCATCACTAACAGCGTGGTCCAACAAACGTGAGAACGTCTTAATGGATGCTTTAGAACTAATAGGGTCAAAGGATGACCGCTCCTGTAATTTCAAAAGTTGCACGGGAACATCAGATTCGATAATCGGACTGCAAGCAAAATGTTCCTTAATTTTGATGCTCCTATTCAGCTTATAGAGTTCCTTCTTCCACTGAATTTTGTCAAACGAAACTGTAGGTACAAACGACAGGCCCCTACTCAAAACAGAGAGCTCAATCTCAGAAAAGGACCTATCAGATAAATTGAAGATTAAGTCCTGCGGCCGCTTGGAGGCCTTCCCCTCCCTTTTATTCTGCTGACCTCTGCGGGTACGATGGGGCCCAGGTCTAAAAAACGATTCCTCGTACGTTTACCCATATTGCCTGATCCACTTGGGTAAACGTACGAGGAACGCTGTTAGTGATGATGTGAATACTTTTCAACCCAAGTTCAGGAATTTAAATAAAGATGAGCAATTGGCTCTTAAGCAGTTATCCATGTATGACAATGTGGTGTTCCGCCAGGCGGATAAGGGAGGGGCGATTGTGGTACTTAACCTATGTGATTACAAGGCAGAGGCATATAGACAGCTTGGCGATTTAGATACATATAGAAAGTTGTCAGTAGATCCGACTTGTAATTTTAAAAAAGAAATAGATTCTTTATTGACAGTATTTTGCACACAAGGGTTTATTTCAGCATCTATCAAGAAGGCCTTGGAGGTTAGGTTCCCCATCAGACCTCTGTTCTATTTAATTCCGAAAATACATAAGGACCCGGTGAAGCCACCGGGACGTCCTATTATTGCAGCCCGAGGATCATTATATCAGACCATCTCCACATATCTAGATGCTCTGTTGCAACCATGTGTACAGGCTAGGCCCACCTTTTTGAAGGACACGAATAGTTTGTTGGTGTCCTTGAAATCATTACCGGATTTGTCTTTTGACTGTGTTTTATGCTCAGTCGACGTTTGCAATTTGTATACTTGTATTCCTCACGACCAAGGATTACAGGCTACTAAATTGCTCATTACCAATAATCCATTATATAAGGGACCTCCTGTAGAGCTTTTTCTACAGTTGTTGGAATTTTTATTAACTCGTAATTATTTCATGTTCGATGGACAATTTTTTTTGCAGGTATCCGGCTGTGCGATGGGGTCCAATGTGGCCCCATCGTACGCGAATGCCTTTATGTTTGCGGTTGAATTTGATGTATTTTTTTCTGATCCGAGTGTGGCCAATAACATCGTAGCGTATTATCGATACATCGATGACCTTTTTATAGTCTGGCGAGGTTCGCAACAGTCGTTTGCTGATTTGATTGACTCACACAATAGGCGCATAGATCCTGTTAAATTCACGTATTCTATTGACATGCATTGCGTAAATTTTCTTGACGTTACTATAACTAAAAGTAATGGTCGTCTAGTGCCTTCCCTGTTTGCAAAACCGACTGATAGAAATAACATCCTATTGGCAAGCAGTGCACACCCTGTCCCTTTGAAAAATGCCTTGCCTTACTCTCAATTTTTGAGAGCTTTAAGGATTGCACTTGACAGTGTTGTAGCGTTACAACAGGTGGATATGATGTATGCTAAGTTTCTGCAGAGAGGGTATCAGAAGAGTGTTTTAGAACAGGCTAAAGCTAAAGCTTTGGCTATCCCTGTCGATAAATTATTGACCGATGTAAATTCCACCAAGGACCGCAGCATTGATAGACATCTTTGGATTAATCGATATAATCATCGTAGCACTGATATTAATAAACAAGCAAAATTATTATGGCCTATTATAACGTCCGATAAGGATCTTAATATGCTACATAATAAAAAATTGATGTCTTGTTATCAGAGAGGCAAAAATTTGAGAGATTATCTGGTCAAGAACGATGTTTCATCGATGGGCAAGCCTAGTAATATCAAGTCTTTTTTGGGTACGCCGAAGGTGGGGTGTTTTAGGTGTCCGAATTGTATCACTTGCCGTTCTCTTCAAACTGGGACATTTTTTTTCCACCCGTATTCTGGTATTAAATTTACCATTAGACATCATGTAACGTGTACCACCAAGTTTATTGTCTATGTTATTACATGCCCTTGTTCGAAGATTTATGTAGGCAAGACGGAATGTACTTTGAAAGAAAGGATGGCCCAACACCGTTCTGCTATTAGGGCTGCCCTTGCCGTAGGTACTAGTGATCAACCAGTGGCACGACATTTTGTTATTACAGGACATAATCTTTCAGCACTCCGCTACAAAATTATCGACCACGTCCCCCCTCTTATCAGAGGTGGTGATCGAGGACGAAAGTTGCTACAGTGTGAGTCACAATGGATCATGCGTTTAGACTCCCTTTCCCCTCGTGGGTTAAATGAAACACTGGGTCTTCAGTGTTTCGTTTAAATAGGTCACTATTTGTATCCATTTCAGGTGTATAGGGGCCACTCTTTGGGCCTGATTCAGACCCACTCGCGAGCGGCTGTCCACTCGCAAGTGGGTCGATGGTCTGCACTGAGCATGCGCACGACGGAGGGAGCTCCATCGTGCGCATGCGCCAGACACGACGAGCGAAGGACTTTCCTTCGCTCGTTGTGTCCGATCAAAGGGGGCGTGCTGTCAATGTTGATTGACAGCATGCCCCCTTTGGTGGGCGTGCCGGGGGCGTGCCTCCCTTATGGGGGCGTTCCCACGGGAACGCCTCCCGTCAGAAGCCGGCCCACTGACATCACTAGTGATGTCAGTGGGAGTGATTTTGGCTCTGATAGAGCCAAATCACTCCGGAGCTTGCGGTTGAAAACCTCAACCGCAGGCTCCGGCTCGCAATTTCGATGGTCGCGATGGTCAAGACCATCGCGGCCATCAAAAAGCACGCTCGTATAGCCTGTGGGTGGTGACCCACAGCTATACGAGAGTCCAGGAGGACGCTCCATGAAAATGGAGCCCGGCCCTCATGCAGAGCATGCGCTCTGCTCAGAGCGTACGGCTCTGAATGAGGGCCTTTGTTCCTTTATTTTATCTAGTTCTTATGTGACACGCATTTGTTATTAATTTTTTTTGTGTATCTTTTGATGGTCTGATATTAATAGGAGGGATCTGCTAATTATTCAATTTTGTGCAGCATATTCTATGACTAGGTTCTTGTAATGATCAGTTGTTACTTACTTTGATGTGCACGCAATTGTGCACCAGTGTAGTTATGCATTTATGGTGATGTTTTGCCCTGCTTGTAAATAAGCACTTCTATATATTTTACATGATTGTTTGTATTGTTTTTATGTGTGTGTATCTTGTTTAGTGTTATTGTAGCCATGGCAACCGTTTGTTGCTGTTGTGCTGTGGTGAGGTCACTTCCGGGTCCGGAGACTTCCGGTTTTCGGCTCCAGGAAGTGAGGTCTCCGCAAGGCATGGCGTCTAACTACTATTTATATGTGGTAAGTGTCTATTATATGTTTGACTTGTATGCTTGACGAAAACGCGCGGAATAAAGCGCTGAAACGTTGCAAAATGATCTTCTGGTTGTGAACACATTTATTACGGAGTGCCGCCTTGCGTTCTATGTATCCAGTTTGCCCTGTTTCTTGAGGCTGACTGTGGAAGGCACC